>JAUMJJ010000189.1:2980000-3630115 GCA_033556795.1 Tapera naevia | reverse complement strand
TTTCCTCCCCCCCCCTTTCCTCCCCCCTCCTTTCCTCCCCCCCCTTTCCTCCCCCCCTTCCCTCCTCCCCCCCCCCTTCCTCCTCCCCCCCCTTTCCTCCCCCCCCTTCCTCCTCCCCCCTTCTCCTCCCCCCTTCTCCTCCCCCTTCTCCCCCCCTTCTCCTCCCCCCCTTCCTCCTCCCCCCCTTCCTCCTCCCCCCTTCTCCTCCCCCCTTCTCCTCCCCCTTCTCCTCCCCCCCCTTTCTCCCCCCCTTCCTCCCCCCCCTTCCTCCTCCCCCCCTTCCTCCTCCCCCCCTTCCTCCTCCCCCCCTTCCTCCTTCCCCCCCCTTCCTCCTCCCCCCCTTCCTCCTCCCCCCCTTTCTCCTCCCCCCCCTTTCTCCTCCCCCCCTTTCTCCTCCCCCCTTTCTCCTCCCCCCCTTTCTCCTCCCCCCCTTTCTCCTCCCCCCCCTTTCTCCTCCCCCCCCTTTCTCCTCCCCCCCCTTTCTCCTCCCCCCCCTTTCTCCTCCCCCCCCTTTCTCCTCCCCCCCCTTTCTCCTCCCCCCCTTCCTCCTCCCCCCTTCCTCCTCCCCCCTTCTCCTCCCCCCTTCTCCTCCCCCCTTCTCCTCCCCCCTTCTCCCCCCCTTTCTCCTCCCCCCCTTTCTCCTCCCCCCCTTTCTCCTCCCCCCCTTTCTCCTCCCCCCCTTTCCTCCTCCCCCCCCTTTCCTCCTCCCCCCCCCCTTTCCTCCTCCCCCCCCCTTTCCTCCCCCCCCCCCTTTCCTCAGTGCTCCTCCAGAACGAAACCGAAAGTACCCACTTGATACGAGAAACAGTCGCTATTACAAAAGTGGAATGTTTAATTTTAAGCTGTGTAGAATTAAGTTTCTGTTTTTTGTTTTTTTTTTGAAAGTTGTGCACAATGTCCCTCTGGTAGCGTGTTTTCTGGATATCATGTTTGTTTTTTCAAGTAATGTTTTTTCAGACACTCTTCAGAGAGTTTGATGATGCCTTGTGTTAAGCATGGTCTGTGCTGAACAGATACGTCTCCTATAATGATAAAGGAGGGGAGATTTAAATAAAAAGTAGCATTACAAGGTTAATTGTCAAGTTACACAATAGAATATAGAAAGCTTAAAATGACCGAAATAAGAAATGAGTGAGGGATTTGTAGGGGGTCTCTTTAAAGCTTTAAGACTTCTCTTAACTTTAAGGAACTTTGTAAGCTAAACAAACTTTAGATTTAGAAAAAAACTGTGCCCTCCCCCTTTTGTGTGTAACTGAGTTTTGCTGATAACCACCTGGACTTTGGACATTCTGTTTGATAAGTTGTACAAGAACAAAGGGGGAGCACTGCAGACTCAGCAGAAGCCAATTAGAGACTTGACTAATGACCAAGGAGCTCTCTGAGCACGTGCAAGGGAATAAGGTGAGAAGTTCACCCTGAGGATGACAGCTTGATTCATCCCCAAAGACCCTCTGAAGACCACCAGCAGCAGGTGCAGCTGGGAGGAGACAATGGAAATGATCTCTTGGACTCATTTTAATATGAAGCGGGGGAAAGTTATGCATATGTATAGGTACACTTAGGTAATCTCATTATTATATATTATTGTAGCACATATAACCAGGCAGGTTCTTTGTCTGGGTGTGCAGGGCTTTTGGAATAATCCACCCTGTCGCCCGCTAGCGAAATGAAAACAGACCTGTTCTATAATTTATGTGAGTTATAGAGTTTGTTTTCGTAGCTCAATAACCACCTCTGTTTGCAGTCTTTCCCTGTCGTAAATGCAAAGTCAGAGAGCTGGCTCCAAAGCTCCAATGAGCAAGAGATTTGTTCTGTTGTAAAATTTGTAACATTGAAATTAGTCCTTGGAAAGTAATAGAAGATGCATAAGTTTTCTGGGAAGATTTATACATATGCATGTAAGTGGGAAATACATTTCTGTCCCCAGCTCTTGTCTTGTTACACATGATTGATGGAAATCATTCCCTTATCCATCCAGCAGCATTAAAGGATGCTGCTTTCTACAACTCCAAATTGAGAGAGTTTACTTGCTGACATTTTTGGTATCAAGCTCAGAATAAGCTGGGGGTGCAGCTATCAGGTGTTATTGAGTTTCCATTGATGTTAAAAAATTGGAAGCATCCTTGAGCACTGCCCAGCGTTGTGCTCTCCACACTGTTCTCCGCTACCGAAGGAGACTGCCTGCCTGCTGAAGCTCCTGGCTGCTCCCAGGCAGGTTCCAGCAATTTCCAGTTGGTGAAGCAGTACACTGGCTGCATTTGTCTCACTACAGTGCTGAAAGAAGAAATACTGCGGGCCAAGAAGCCAGGCATATAGAGGAGCCTCAGTTCTAGAGGACAGTGATTTGGGAGTAGAGAGAGCAGCAGGTGCAGGCTGGGAGATTGGCATTTTGAGTTTTGCTTTGCATCCTGGCAGTGTTGGTGCAGAGATGACTGAGGTGCACTTTGGTGTGGCAGTTGTGCTGTTTTGCAATACCTTATAGTTGTGCACAGAGAGGTGAATCTGAATAACATCATGATTTCTGTTTCCAGACCTTGTGAATTTGACTCTGGGGGAAGGGGAGGACAGTTCATCCTCAGGGATTGCCTCATGGCTTTTTAGAATGGTGCATGAACTGCAGTCAGAAGGATGCACTGAGACAGTACCCGGTGAAGGGAGGGCTGGCAACTGAATTGCCTGATCAGTCTTCTGTCTGGTGTAGGTTAACTCTGACAGAAATGTGTTCTTAATTTATGTATCACATTATTTCAGTTCCTTCATAAAGTAGTTGATGGCATATGTGGCCGTGCGTATCCTCGCTACCAGGATTATGGCAGTATTTGGAGCTTGTCAGAGTGGATGGAGGTTTTAGAAGAAACAAGGACGTATTTCAAAACTGTGGTTGGCAAAAACATATCTGATGAAGAGGTAAGAGCTTATCATTGATTTGGCTTGACTTTGAGAGATCATACAGGAGAGATTAGTCTTGTAGGTTATTTAGCACTAAAGTAGTTTTATAGTGTAGCATTTGAATAGTAGCAGATTAAGCCTAAATAGGTAGGTTAGCACCATTTAGAGACAAACTGTAAAGACTTTTAAAAGGAAAAGTGAAATTCGACACTTCTTTTTTTATGAACTAGAACTGGATAAAACATACTTGTTCAAGTATGTTTAATTCATTTTAAATTGGCATCTTAAGTACCACCAAACCAAATCTGTTTTCCTTAGAATACATAACCGGTCATTACTGTTCTTTAGCAATAAAAATAATTCACACTCTTGTTTGACTTTCTTTGTTCATTATTACTGCATTCAAGTGTTTTTAAACATTGACTTTGTAAATAATAAAAAAACCCAGACTGTATGGAAGACCATGTGGGACAGGAACTATAATTCTCGCATTCCAGGATGTAAAAACTTCACAAAAACTTTTTCCATCATCAGAAATCTTGTCTTCTGTAGGTGTTTTGACTATCTGCTAGTAGCTAGATCAAAGAAGGATACTTGTGTAGCCATGGGAAGTCCATACATTCAGCTAAGCTGATGTATTTTGTCTCCACTCTGATGTTTAGAAACTTTCAGAGCTGAACCTGTGTTGTTTGTGTGTGTGTGCTTTTTTTCTTTTGATGTGGTTTTGATTTTAGAGTGGTGTCTAAGAAGGACAGTTAAGCCTCCATTCTCTGGTCTCTTTTAATTGAAATTACAAGAAAGCCATTATTTTTTTGTGTGTTGCTGTAGTAAGTACTGACTCTAAATATCAAATACAGAGAGCAGCCACTGAGGGCAGTGTAAGAAAGATGAGATTATGGAGTCTAGTATAGCAACTATCTGGGAAGAAGCTTGGATCAGTACAAAGCACACATGTTGTTTCTGTGGTTCGTAGTTGAAGCAATCACTATTTTTATTTTTGTAGGCTGCTCAGGAGATAAATGAATTAAATTCAGACTGTCAAGAAGCAATCACAAAATGTCTAAAAGGCAGAAAGGAAGAAATCAGGAATGCACTTGTGGAAAGAGTAAATGCAATCTCTTCTGCCCAGCTGCAGGATTTTGACTGGCAGTTAAAGGTTGGTGTTGCAGTAATGTTGTTTGAAAGAAGTGTTCCACAGTGCAGAGCTGTTGATATAGTCCCCTTAGGAGTGCTCATTCTGGAGCATGGTTCAGGTTTTATAGGTGTCAGAAAAGCACATTCATGATAACACATCCAGGACTTGTCAGAAATTTTTATAAACTGTAAAAGTGAAGTAGTTCCCCCTCCTCCCTTCTTTTAAAGGAGCAATAATCTCTTTCCTCAGAGGAGACTGAGTGTTAAATAGGAACACCTGAAAATTTTGTATGCTGTTATGATTTTTGAGGCTTGAATAAACCGTATTTTTACTCAAAGGTAGAAATATTTACTTAATTTTTTAAAGAAATACACTGATTCAGGGTATGTTTCCCTGACTGTCTTCGAATTTCTAGATGTCTGCAATAAACAGTTATTTAATAGCTAGTTTGAAATCATTTACTTTTAGATGTATTTTGATAATAAGCTACTGATAACTATTTGGTAAAAATGGATGGTGCTTTGGGGTTGTGAAGACGCATCTGCTTTGAATTAAGTTCTATCAGAGATTTAAAGTATAAACAATGTTAAGTAATGTTGTTTAGTTAGTCTATGGGAGCTGTCAAACAGATTTGTAGAGCTGTTAAATAGTTTTCTGTTTCAACAAGTGTTAAATAATTTGTACAGCAAGCAAGTTTGGCAATCAAAAAGCAATGCCCACAAGAGACAAGATTTTGCAAGAGCAAATATGGCATCATAATGTGTTTCAGATTGATCTCTTGCTAACTTCATTTACTGCTGGCAAAAATAGAAACTAGACTTCTATGAACTCTTGTTTTTCTGCTTGCAGTTTCTTTAAATTCTTTCTTCTGGAGGATTTTTTTTGTGTTTCTTTTTATTTTTTGATTGGATTCATTTTGTTTTAACCTACTTTTTTTTTTTGGCTTCAGCTGATTGTCATTTTTTTTTTCACTTATCATAGTTGAAGCCTACCAAGGACATTGTCTCTCCTCTGCTGTGCCACATTCTGCTCTCTAAATAAGATAGGTATATACAATACTGACCTACAGTACTATCAACTGGTCTTTGATTTTAATGTATTTAAGAAACATTTTCTATACTAGAGTGAGTATAATAGTAAACAAAAAAGAAATCACAACTGATATGTAATCCTTTTCAGGAGTGATTGTCAAATAGGATACCTGACAGTGTTTGATCAGCTGTAGAGCTGAAAGCTGCACAAAGGTGTCCTCTTTCTCCCAGCTGTCCCCTTCTATAAAACCCTTCTGACTTGTTGGTTAACAGAACTATTTGAACGGTGACTTCAGAATTCATGTACCTCACTTTTAAGGAGCCGTGATCAAATATAACCTTTCTTTTCACCTAGAATACAAAAATATATCAGCCAGTAATTTTAACAAATTGTTTTGACAAGTTTATTGCTATGATAAGGGGTTTAGTATTTCAGTATTCTGGTGGTACATGTTCAATATGAAGTGCAGGTGTGGTACTGTGAAAGACTGAAAACTTAATGGCTTCACCTTACACTTTGTTATTGTTGTTTCATCAATCCACATAGCTTGCTCTCTCCAGTGATAAGATTTCCATGCTCCAAATGCCACTTCTCAATCTTGATTTGGATGTGAGAGAAAATGGTGAAGTTAAACCAGTTTCGATAGAGATGAATAAGGAAGAGTTGCAGAACCTAATAAATACACTGGAAGCCGTTGATAAGGTAGTGTTAACTGATAGTCATCCTTTGTTCCTGCCTCCTCATGTACTGAGTTCATTTTAACTGAAATAGTCTGTTCTGGGTATCCTGCTGAAAACCTGAAATCAATCATTAATTGGCAAAATGGCTGTGGAGTTACAGAGAGCCTTACATAAGGCAGACTATCTTGGATAGACCTCAGGGGTGTTTTGGCACAGTTTAGCCTAGGATTTTTAAAAATGTAATTAGAAACTTGATAAGCATAGTGGTCTGTTCAGAGCACCATTATAAAGTCTTGGGAGAGTAGGTGGAGAAGCAAATCAATTGATGAAATGTCAAATGAGAGTTGATTTTGAAAGACTAGAGATGACTTCGGTGTACGTCCAACTTCACGAAATGTCAGTGACTGGGAATGCATATGGGAGAGTTGTTTGGTTCAAATTGAGTGCTTTAATTTCCATGGCATACTAAATCAGGACAAAAGTTTTAAAGATTGTAATACAGTAAGCTGAGAAGAAAATTTCAAGTGCAGCTTTACTTGTAGTGTTTCGGATTTCTTAATAGAAAAGATTAAAGGAAGTGAGGATTTGAAAAAAAATTGTTAGGGGAAGAAGTGTCATCTGACTTGCACCGTAGTGATAATCATGAATCCTGGAGTCCTTCCTTGTTCAGTTACCTTTCAGTGTTAATTCTTGGCTCTGTTATAAGGAAAAGTAGGATATTTTTGAATCTAAAAGTGTTGTATCAACATGTATTATAAGTTAACAGCTCCTTTTGCTTTGTAACATTTAGTAAGGTGTTTCTTTAGATGTTTTGCATCATGTTATGATGCTATAGCTGGAATCTGTAGACCAACATTTAGAAAAAAATCTTTGTTAGTATATAAAACCTGAAAATAGCTCATAGAGTTAGATAATGTTATAATAGCACTGTTAATATTTTGAGTTACAACAGACAGATTGTCTACTGTTGCTTTACTAAGGCTGATGCAAGATCTCTGAATAACTATGCTGTCCCCAGTGAGATAAATGCATTAGTCCAGACACAGGTGGTGTTCTCGTGCAGTGAGAGCACTTAATTATCTTTCCCCTGGACTTTTTCCTCCAAAAGATTTCCTAAATTTCATCCTAAATAAAATTAGTAGCTTGTCATGAACTCTACACTATGCAGACAGGGATTCTTCTGGGACAGAATGGAGTCTCTGCATGCCTTTTGTTCTGCTTCAGGGTCTGTATGGAAGCTGTGGGGTGTTGTCATCTCCTTCCTTAGTTTTCTGTGTGCAAAAGGAATTCACTCTAGAAATGGTCCCTTGGTTCTGCTTTGTGTGGAAGTAACCTAACTGGACCTGTAAGTTAACCGTTCTACTTTGTTGATTATAGGAAGCTGAGGAATGGTTTGTGTGCAGTAAATGCTAAGGAAATTTATTGGAAGTGATACTATGTGAGGCTGTAAAGAGAGCTGGGAGAGGGACTTTTCTTTTCCAGAGGAAAGAAATGATTATACAGTTGCATATTCTACTAGAGAAAGCAAAACACTATATTACTTGACTGCTTAAGGTTTGATCTCATCCAGCTTTATTATCATTCCTTTTCTACTGTTTGAAGGTTGTCTCACAACTGAAGTGATGGAACTCAGGTCATCGACGGTATTGACTGGCAGTGGCTCCCCAACTGACTTGCAAGACAAGTTGTCTGCCAAGCTGAAAGTTGTTGATGCTATGAAATACTGAAGTGAGAAAGCTGTTACGACTTGTGACCAAATAAACTGCTAATCCTTTGATAAAAGGAATGGTCTTGTATCTGCTTGACTAAAAGTATAGAAGTCCAATGTACAGTTGCTTTTAGTACTAAAGATTTATAGAACTATGGGAAAATATCACAATGTGCCATAATTGTTTTGGTTAAACTTTGGTGGTGACTGCACAGGTGCCTGGTAAAACTAAGGCATCTTACTTGCATAATACATTATCTTTATCTAAGGAGCCATGGTAATGAAGAATGTGACAGAGTACTTGTAGCATTTATACTTGTACATGTACAAGTACATGTAGTATTTATACTTGTAAATAAACACTTGATTTTGTGTGTGAATAGCTGTAGTAGATTGTTTCTTGGTTTATTCATCATTAAACTCAAATCTTTTTTGGGTACTGGGAAAAATCAGCTTTATGAACAAAAGCAGTATAGAATCACAGAGTGGCTGTGGGTGGAGGGGACCTCTGGAAGTCATTGAGTCCCAACTCCCCTGCTCAAGCAGGGTCACGTAGAGCAGTCAGCACTGGACTGTGTCTGGATGGCTTTTGAGTATCCCAAGAATAGAGACTCCCCAGCCTCTCTGAGCAGCGTGTTCAGTACTCAGAAGTTAAGGGAAGAAGCACTGGGGCTTTACTTGGAGAAAAGTTTGGGGTTTTAGCTTTGGTTTTGTATCGTAGTTGATGGCTTTTCACTTAAATAGTTCGTTTTCAAAAGGGAATTTGGTACTAGAGGGGAGCTGACCTCCGTAGACTAGGAAAAAGATATTCTCAGCCCAGTTAATGCAGCAGATAACTGGTAAATCCTAGTCTAAACCTTTATGAAATTGGGTTTTTATGACAAAAGTTAGAAGCTGTAACATTAGAGAAGAATATACCAGGAATCTTATGTTTTCTACTTTGAGTTGTGTTTTAATATTAATAATGGAATAGCAGAAATAAAGGGATTTTTATTTTTCTGGTACCAGATAATGCTTTCATAAGTGCACCAATAGCCTACAAAGATTTTTACTTATTTAAATCCACTTTCATTACTTTTGGCAACATCCTGCACTTCCCTCTGTAATTTATATTTTATACGTACTTCAAGACTGCTCCGGAAGGACAAAAAGACCACTACCAAAATGTAGAAAAGGGGGCAAATTTTGCAAAGATTCATCCTTTGGGCTTTTACAAGCCTGTGTGGTTTCATATGATCAGGCTGCACTCTGGAGAGGTCACTGCAGGATCAGAACCTCATGTTTTAAGCTCCTTTGTGCTGGATATCCTGGATGTTCTCAACCTTTTGTGTTGCTTATACCTGGGAATTTTACTCAAAAGTACCCTTCATATGTGCCAGCCACCACCAGGAGTTCTACACAAAGATGACTGCTGCTATTTTATATCATCACATTAGTCAGATAATTTAGATAATACAATAATGAAATGCACTCAATCCTGAATTCTTTACTATGCCAAAGTCTCATTCAGTTCCTTCTTACTTCATAAAGCTGCTATTTTCTGCAGCACAAAATATTCAACATTAGTTACCCTTGAAAATCTAAAAAAAAATAGGTAATGTGTTGTCAGCTAGATCAAAACAGCAAATGACATTTCAGAGATGGGAACAAGGATGCTGATATGTTAACAGATGCAAACAAGGTTGCTGATGCTCTCACTGAAATGTAGAATCTACCAAAGAAAACCATCTTTATGAACGTTTTTGGTGCTGTGATTGATATTTTATACTTTCCTCTAAGACTGTGTAGATGCAGATAGGCAGTAGTGAGTTAAGAGACATTATTGATCAGAAACCCTCTGGAGAGATGACATGGTTCTGCTGCCATGTAATTATCTTAACGTGACACTTGATTGATTTTGTCAGGATTAAAAGTGTAGAAGAATGACAAGCGTGCTATTTCTTAGACTGGCACCGGCACAAGACAAAAGGTGATGTTTTAATGAGACAGGGAGACTCAAAATGACTCATAAAATAATTGGAAACAAACATGCTGAGGAGCAGACAACGTATTTAAAGTTATTCAAAAAACAAGTAGACCAAAATCACCTGATCTTCCTTTAAAAATGCCAGATTTCTCATTTGACCCTTAATTGTTTCACCCTGTACATATATATTTTGGTATCATTAGGTGCTGAAGTTCTATATTCTTCTGTGATCTCCTGCCTTCTTTGGGCTGCAGGGTGGATGCCTTTGGGGATAGGAAGAAACATGCTCACATAATCACAGGGGGTTTTTATGCTTTTCATGCAGAAACCATTTAAAATAATTTTTGTATGCAGCGGGCATAACACAGCCCTTTTTTTGACTGATACAAGGCAGTGTTAGCAACGCATCCTCAGAACATGAGAGTTCACAAGAAAGGACAGAGGTTCATCAGTGATGGGAAACAGAAGCAAATACTGCAACATGGTCTCCAGCCCTGGATGGCTTTCCTCTTGATTTATCTCAAGAAATCCTCCACTTGCAGTGTAAAACATTTTTTATAAAGGTGAACAAGGTGGACCCCCGGATGACTCCGAAACAGCCACTTCTGTGCTGTTGGGTGGTAGCATAAAGCACAGGAACGTTGTCAGAAATATTCCTGTGATATTGAAACATTTCTGCCACTGTTGCTCTTTTCTAACTGTTTTAAATTGCGTGGGAATACAAATGAGGTGGTAAGATTTTGGCTTATCCTTTGGAGCAACTGCAGCTGACTTACGCACGGTTCTGGCCTCATCCCAGCTCTCGTGCCTGCCACCACAACAATAAGGCTCCTGTAAACCAGTGGTTTCACTCCATCAAGGAGGTTTCACCAGGCTGTGTTGGTATTAGAGAGATGGGCAAAATCACTGCAGTCTCCTGGCTAACTCCAACCCAGCCTGAAGGCCTGGACAGGAACAAAAGAGATATTTAATTTACTTAGCTCTTAGAGAAATACCCACCCCAAACTTGTCACTGATTTAGCCACTGATTGTTTTGTTCATAATCAGGTACTGAAGATAAGTAAGATCAGATTCAAAGGTCATTATAAGTGTAAAATAATTTCAAGAGCATGGAAACCAATTAAATTTGTTTTCCCTCTGGATCTGAGCATTGAATTGCCCTCCTGTGAGGATTCTCTGATGACTAATAAGGCTGGGATTCATTGAGTCCCTTTCTCCCAAAAAGAGGGATTAACAGCAACTTTGTCCCCTGCTCAGCTACCTGCTTTGTTGAAGCATGTAAGAACATATTATCTTACAGAGCCTTACTGTTCTGTTATTTTTTGGTTGAAATTGTCAATGGATTCAGATATTATTGGGAAACTTCCACATAGACACACACAAACACAAAGTGACGGTGGAAACTCAGATCTTTGGGAAATGTAGCAAAAAAAAAAAGGCTTCCAGTGCAAGTTGTTTAAATAATCTGTTCAAATTCACACATTGCATGAAACAGTAGCATAAATTGGAAGGAGTTTTACCTGAAGCTTAATTAGCAATTAGGAATTGCTTCCAGGAATTAACACATTTCTGCTTTTTAATATGAAATTAGAGATGGAATAACTGTTCTTATCAGTTTCAACTTTGTTACTTTGAGGAAATAAAAAAATTCCAGTTTGATCCAATCAGCTGATTCTTTAATTGGAAGCTCAGTGGAATTTGCCTCTGCTACGCTTTCTTTCTTTTGAAGATCCCTGCCTCTCTGAAAATGTGAATTGGCTTACACCTTCTTGAGTGGTACTACTCACAGACAGTATGGAAATACTTCCTAGTATAACTATTAACTTGGATTGTATAGATGTAATATTTATTCATGGATGTGATAGTTACAATATTTCAAACAGTTCTTTCTTCAAATTTCTTTCTTTAAGTGCTGAAAGACTGTGACATGACTGCTGCTTTGAGTCCTTGAATGTCTTATTTGGAAGCATGATGCTGTTGGGCTGCCAATGTGGTAAGAAATGCAGTAGGACTAATTTTTATTCCACTCAAAGGTAAAAGCAGATACAGAAAGGTCACGAGTGCTGCACTAACTCTTTGTAAAAACTGAGGAACAGCACTTTTGCTGAAGATGATCTTTAAGAGCAGATCTGTACTATTCTGCTATGAATGTGGCGAGGCTGGTGTGTTGGGGATTTTTTTGAAAGCTTAGATCTAGAAGTATTCAATGTCTGGGTGTCTGATCTTGAACATGTGACATGGCTACTGTTCTTCAGAACTAAGAAAATTGAGAAGGAAAAAGAAACAAGTCTAATTATGTTAGTCTATAGTAATGTTACTGCATAAATTAGTGGACATAATACAGCCAATAAACAACATTGAAAAGAATAAACATGATGGGAAAGACCATTCTGGACCACTTGTCTATGGAGTTGACATCAGTCAAATCAGGGATTTTGACTTTGATCTGGGATGCCCTTCTTCGTAATCGTCCTTTTTTGTGAAGCCTGTGCCTGTCCAGACCGCTCCTGCTGTAGAAGTCTCTGCTGGCAGAGGCTCTTCTGTACTGCAGTTTGCCCCTGTCGGCCGTGTACGTGGTGTCTCGGGGCTCACGGAGCCTTGTGAACACATCTGAGCTGCCAACGTCGTTTCGTATTTCAAGTGGGCTAAGAAGCACGTTTCCATGGGGGTCAACCTGTGCCAAGGAAGGAATGTGAATTAGACAAAGTGGTCAGCCAGCCCAAGGTGTCTCCCAGGTGGACAAGGACCTGCTGGCTCTACTGCCAAGGTGCTCTGGGGCTGTCGCATGTGGCATCGCATCAATGGAAGAGAAAATACACTTTCCTCACTGGTGTGAAATTACTTGTTGGGCTTCTAAGTGCCTTCCATTCTGATCCAGCTCTTTTGTCGGGGATCTTTTTGTTAATTCAATTATCTCATCCCCTGTAAAGTATGAGTCTTCTAATTTTATCTTTAACTTAGGTCATGAACTTTATGAAATACGAGGTTTTAATATCTGATGACTGTGACGAACGAGGAGAACCATGCAGTAGACTCAATGCGAGTGGTAGAGCAAGTTCTGGTTTATTGCAAAGCTCGTTCACGTCCATACCATAACCCATGTCTACTTAACTCATGTCTACTTGTCTAACAGTCATTGGCTTGTCTAAAAATCATTGGCCCTTACATACACTTGTCTTATAATCATTGGCTTGGCTCCAAAGGCCCTACAATCATTAGCCTGACTCTAAAAGTTACTTTATCATGCCCCTCCTACTTGCAATCATTGGCTGAGCTCTAAAGGTACATTAGCATGTTCCTCCTACTTGCTCCTCCTACTTGCAGCTACTGCTATATGATCCAGTCCAGGTCTTACCCTAGCCTACTTCCTTAAGTTGTTTATCTGTACAGTCACAAGGTCTTCTTGACCTTCTCTTGGGGATTTTCTCACTGCCTCCCTCCTTGTCAACGTGACTCGGCAAAGTCCTCAGTACTTTTTCATCACAGCCCAGCTCAGTTGATTTCTGTCTGGGCCTATTCTCAGAGCTCCTCCTTTGAGCCATGTCCACGCTTCCGCAGCCATTCTCCAATAGATGACCTGTCATCCTAAGCTTTCACATTTTCCTGTACTCCAGGTGAAAAAAGGTGTTGCTGACCCTGTCATTTAGTGCTGTAGGTCAGTTTCAAGAACACTTTCATATCAATGGGTTCATCATATGAAGAACATATGGTTTTTATACACTTTATCAATTATTGTAATATGCTTGTGACGAATTATTTCTGGAGAATTATTATATTGGAAAGATGACAATTCCTACTGTCAACACATGCCAGTAACTTACGTGCAGATAGAATAATCCATTTTGCTCGCTGAAGCCTTGCATTCAGTTGCATTTTTATATGTCAGTACTAGAAGCATTTGTTTCAAACATGTTTATCACTTACTTTACTTGTGGTGTTAGTCAGGACACTGTTTTAAGTACCTAAGCAAAGACCTGGAAGCTGCAACTGGTATGTATCTGTCTGGTGCAAATTTTATATATATATTTATCTAAAAAAAGTAAAATACTTTAATATCATTGCCTTTTTTATATGTGAATGTAATTAATCACAAATGGCTGCATGACAATCCCTGCCCTGCTCCTGCTGCCCACGCTGTGTCTGACACAGCCCAAGGTGCCATTAGGATTAGAGCATCTCAGTCCCCTCCTTAGAGAAGAACGATGAGCCGTATCAAGCCCAGAGTAGTTCTTCCTTGCTTGGATAGAACACATTCATTCTTTCAAATACCACCTTGTTGTTCTTTGACTTGAATGCCCTAAATTTTATTATGTAAACTGACTGTTGCTCAGATGAAAACAGGATTTCTGGATTAACAGATATTCTGAGCTTAAAAGTGTGTTTTTGTTTTCACTTTGCTTTGTACAATACATAGATTTTGCCTAAAGTTGTAGAAAGCTGCAGAATGTTATTATTTGTTGTCTTTTGAACATATCATGACTAATACACGAGGAAGATGCCAAAGCATCTAAAGCTGATGCTATGCTGGTCAAATTACCAAAGTTTAAATATTATTCATATGCATGTATGTGATGACTCTTCTTGTAATGACAGCTGTACCTATATTGAGTGTGTATCTATACTGAGTCTATGGATTTTTAATTCTTCATTAAAGCTTAAGTTAGCACAGTTACATATATAAAATCTTTATCAGTGATGGAAAAGCCTTGATGTGTCCCCCAGAAACATCATAAAAAGAGTAATAATATGGTTTGTATATTTACTTAGAAAATGAGTTTCCATCTTAGGAGCATCAAATGCTATTTTAAGTTTAAAATAGTTTTTTTTTTAAAAAAAAAACAAAGAGTCCTTTGTTTACTACATAAAAAGTAGTCAGTCAGCTCTAGGGGAAGAACATGTTGGCATTCCTTGATAGGGGATGGGTCTCAAATGATTATTACTGCCTGGAATGGGTTTTTACCTACCTACTTTTTTCATGTTAACTGTTAGGAGATGAAAGGTAAGAACTTTTGTTTTGCCTCAATACTGAAACATCGTTTCTTTATCCTAATATGAAAGATTCAGGTCCATGTTACTCATACAAGCTATTGTGTTGGAACAAATGGAGTAGTGTTCTCACAATCTTATCTGCAAAGAAACAGATTATCCTCAGCAGGGATATAATTATTCAGCTGTGGATTTATTTGAAGGTTGAGATAGTTGTGTGGTTATGTGCTCCTTCCTTTTTCTTCTTCCCGTAGATACTGAAGTGGAGGACTGTATGTTTTCCTTGGAACCTGTGGCTGGTCTCTGGCTTTCCAACCCAGGTGTTTTGTGGTTCACCAAAGGTTTGAAAGGAAGATGTGATGCTGTGCAGAACTGGGGAGCAAGACACCATCTATCACCTGCTTTGTCTTGCCATTTAGGTTCATTACCTTGAGAGCTCAGCCCCTTTCCCACTCATATTATGATTGCATCTTACCTCTTTCTAATGCTTAAGAGACATCTTCTGTGTAATGATTATTCACATTATAATTGTCTGAGGAAACAGAAGCAGCTGCATGAATGGACTATCTAAATATTTTCTTACTGGGGCATTTATCCTGTTTTTCCATAACTGTTGTTATTTCCTCAGTGAGGTCTAGCTTTGAGAAATGGACAAGGACATTTAAACAGTCTTTATGATTTATTCAGAGAAACAGAAAGCGTGTTTACTACAACTTGATATTTTTTGCATATTAAAAACTAAAATGGCATAAATTGTGAAAGTGGAGAGGCTTTATTTCTGCCTTCTTCAGTCTGCAGAGCAAGGAACAACCGCATATGAAATAGATGAATGTCTTCATTTTCCACCTGGTCTTCTTTATACTGTGTTAATATTGCCGTCAGTTTGTTGAGTGTTACTTGCATGTCCAATGCTTCTGTTACCTGGTGAAGGAATTTGTACTCTTTCAGTTGTGGGAGTTGGGTGTCAGATGGGAAGGAGTGGTGTCTTCTCCTGGCACAAGAAGAGGAAGCACTGTTACGTGTCTTCTATTGGTTACAGGTCCCTCTCTGGATACGTGGTGTGGGTCAAGAATTAAAGGGAAAAAATATCCTATAGCTGTATATACTTACAGCTGTCTTTCTTTTGTGCTCCAAAAAACTTCCCCTGCTCTTGTACAGGCAGCATAATACCAGTGAAAGATCTCAAAACATGATGGAGAGGGGGTGGGAGCTGTCTTCATTGGAGATCACATAACCTTACTGCGTCCCACTGCTCTGGTCATGTGCATTCTTCCTACTGAAGACAGAAATGAGTCTGTTGAACATCAGCATTTCCATGCTGAGTAAAATGTTCACAAGTTCCCTCATCAATGTGTCTCCAGTGGGGCAACAAAATCCACTGATATCCATTCATATGTGTGTGTCTATATGTATGTAAATGTATTTGTGTATCTAAAATCACAGACATGCACTGTAGAGGCAGAAGGGAGTCTGTTCACTTAAAACATTCTCAGTCTCAGAGTGGAGTTGCAGTCTAAAGTGTGAACACGATTACAAATGCTGTACAAAGTGTGCATGCCTTCTGTTTTCTGTTAGCAAAGTTCTGGTGTATGCATGTGGTGCTCTGAAAAGTTCGAGTATGGTTGTAAATATTTTCCATTCCATTCTGAGTACTGGTCTTAGTGTAATCCTTGCCAATGGAACATTTAGACTAAAGCTTTTAGTCATGAGTTAGGGCTTTTTGTTAGTTAAAAAACCTCTTCAAATATGTAGGAAAAAGAACTTACCTGCACTCTTATCCTTTACACTTTATCATCCTTTACTCAGTTCAGTGCACTGAGGCCCATGTAGCCAAGGCTGACCCCTGAAGAAGCATTGCTTCCCTCTTCATCATGACCCCTTGCTGTGCTTCTTCTTTTCCAGGCTGGGTTATCTCAGGAGCTGTTGAGGTGGTTGCTCAGTGTTTGTGGGTTTTGTTGTTTTTTTTCCCCTTCCTTATTTTCCATAGAAATGGAGAGACAGTGTCTCCGCACAACGATCCGCAAGGAGGTGGTTTATCTCCTCTGCTCTGTGGAGGACAATACTTTGTGGGACCTTGGAGAGTGCTGCAAGCCTGGACTGAATTTGTGCACACATTGTAATGAGGCATCTCCTACACATTGGGACAGGAGGCAAATGCTGGCAAGGACTTTTAGTGGTCTGAGTTCACTGAGGCTGAGGACGTGATGACTCTGTTAATGATGCTTATCTGCAGTGGTGTTGTTGGTGGGACACAGGGGACACAACTGTAGAACTAATAAAACATCACAAAGTTTTGGAAATGCACTTCCTGAACTGTATGTGAAATTGCAACAATCCATCAAGCTAAAGTCTTACCTGTTAGAGTTTTATGTGTTGACCTCATTTCTCAAGCTGAGCTCAGTTTTCTCCAAATGTCATCACCTCAGGCCACAACCATATAGAGTTTAGAGAACAGCCTAGGTAAGAACTCATTAATACTTGGATGTTGTATATTGTAAGAAAAGCAGAGAACAGAAGAAACTCTCTTGGCTTATTGGGATATGTGTTTTTCTTGGGGTCAGGTTGGGCCAAATACACCTGAAAGAAGTGTTTATTTCTGAAGAATTTGGAAAAGGCAGAATAAGTTTATAGAAATTTGCAAGTGCTCAGTGATGTCCTGCTAAATTAAATTTTCCCTGTTAAAAAAATATCCAGAGTACTACTTCCTGGAGTGTGTCTGGCTTGTTTCTTTAGAGGAGGTAGCTGTGGTCTGCTTGAATATAGCCTGAGGGAAAGATTATGACATCTGTGAAAACTGTTGTAAAATAATAGTATCCTCCATGTATTCCTAGAATCTCAGTGGTGTGGGCTTCATTCAAGACTCACCGAAGCAACAGTGCTTGTCTTTGTTTTCTGTTTTTGGTGAAGTTTCTGTGGGTAAAGATGAACTGGATAATAAAGACTTCTATTCCACCTTCTATAGCGAAGAAACATACAGTTGAAATAGTAAATATTTAACTGCCTTGTACTCCTTATATTTCTTCTGTTCTGCAAAAAAATGCTTGTTCTGAATGTGATTTGCATTTTCTATATTTTCTTACTCTGTTTTCTGTTGAAGATGGAACAAATCATATGCTGCTCTAATTGCCTTAAAATATAACTTTTCTGTAGACAAATGCTTTTGTGTGTGTTCTAACTGCATTTATCTCTGTCATTGCACACATCAGCCTTGTCAAAGCAGAAATACTGTTTGAAAAGTTAGCGTGAACATTTTACCTGGACTCTGTTTGTTTCCAGTCTGCTCTTCTCTGTAGCATGTCCTGCCCTGCCTGCTGCCTTTTTTTGGCGTTGAGGTCCTTTCCCAAAGAATACGTAGTTTACAAAGGCATATTCCAGCAAGGCCAGGAACACGAACACAAAGCATCCCATCAGGTAAATATCTATTGCCTTTACATAGGGAATTTTTGGCAAGGTCTCCCTGAGGTGAGTGCTGATGGTGGTCATGGTCAGCACAGTTGTGATTCCTGCGAAAGGAAGAAAAAGACATTGACTAACAAGACAGGAAAGAAGGTGGAGCATGGAAGGTGTAATGGCAGCACTGCCCAGCTGTCATGCACCCCACATGCAGGAGCCTTAATTGTGTAATCAGATTCTTAACAGCCAAGGGAATGTGTTTTGCAAGACTGGAAAGGAAGATATCCATGTAGGCCTGCTGATAACAGCTTCCTTGGCTTTCCTTGCCTGGGCTATCGTGGTACATCTTGCCTTAATTTTTACAATAACTCTGCTGGGGAACGTGGATTTAACTGACCTGGACAGCAAAGAATTGATCACTGTTCTTTCAATGTGAGGAAATGCTTCTCACTTTATTTACAGCGGTATCTCTGCTTGACCCTGCATTGCTCTGGGGACCTGGAATAAGTATCTGGCTTTTGAATGAAATCAGAAGATTGAAAGGAGTCAGGGAAGCTTTATGATCAATAATCATCTTTGATGAAGAGAGATATATATGCTTGCACCAAAACAGCTTTTCCTGTTAAATGGGTGCTTGCAAGTAAAGCATTTCCATCTCATTGTGTCATCCATCACTGCATGATTCTTTCTTTTCTTTTTGTGTACAAGTATGTGTTTTGTTTCAGCTGGATGAAATTATTTTTAGTCTGCTTTAATCACAGGTCATTAATGCATCTAGATAATAGCTCTAGGCACAGGGGTAATGAGCTGAATTTACAGATTTGAGGCAAAATAGAGGTGGATAAAAAAGGACTTCTGGCATTAGCATTTGAAAATCACATCTGCCTTCAAGCCCCTATGGTGGCAGAAGATGTTGGTTCTTATGAGAAGCTGCAGGAATGAACATTGTACAGGAAATAATCAACTATGGAGGGAAAACAGGCTATTTGGTGTAAGATGGTTTATCTCCACTGGTGTCAGTAGGAT
Source organism: Tapera naevia (assembly GCA_033556795.1). NCBI lineage: Eukaryota > Metazoa > Chordata > Aves > Cuculiformes > Neomorphidae > Tapera > Tapera naevia. The sequence goes on along the minus strand of JAUMJJ010000189.1, from coordinate 3,611,300 downwards.
CTTGTGTATTCATTCCTGCCACCTATCTGGCCTGAGAAGACTCTTTTTAACATCAGTGAAATGTTGATGCAGCACAGTGTGGATACCCTTAGATAACTGAATTAGGCCTTTACGCTTTGGTTTGGAAGCGAGATACTTTTGGCCTAATCCAAAACCTGTTATGGCAACTGGAAGTTAGTCAGGATCCCAACCTAAGTGCAGAACAAGAATTTCAGGTGTAGGCAAGGTGACAACCGCCTGCCTTCTTGAAAATGAAGACCCTACACCACATGTGTAAGATCACAATCAATGCTGCTGCAATTGCGCTGCTGTATTCAAAGACAACAAGTATGTGTGTAGTTCAGTGATTTTGAAAAGAAGTTACCTAGAGCAACTCTGGCTGCAGAGGCATCGTAGTTGATCCAAAAAGATACCCACGACAGAATGGTAATCAGTGTGGAAGGCATATAGGTTTGCAAAATGAAGTAGCCAATATTTCTTTTTAGCCGGAAGCTAAGTGATAATCTAGGATATGCTCCTGAAAGAAAGAAGTCATAATGACTAAAGTCTAACAAAAGTCAGATACTTCTATTTCTGGGCTGGGGGTGAGGGGGCAGCTTTATTAACTAGCCAGTGCTTACCTGTTGTAAATTCCACTCTCTTTGATACCATCTTGTAATCAACGATAGAAAATTGTGGGAGCTCAACATTGCTAACTCCTGTTACGGCTGACTCCCCTCCATTCCAGTAAAATTCAATATCATCAGTAGTGTATCCATCTGAAACAGAGGCACAATTTGATTATTGATTTTTCCTTTGTTTTACTGCTTGGCTTACTTGTGGTTAAAGTGGAAGTAGTGGCTTAATCAGGGATTCAGCCTTTCTGTTGTGTGATGATTCTGCTACACAGAAACCACGTAGCCTCCTCTGGACCCAGGGGAAGCTTCTAGATGTGGAAAGGGAGAAGACAGAAAACAAGGACATATTTTAAGATTAAAGATCAATTTTCACCTGGCTCTAATACTACTATTTTTCATTCAGGCTTGAGTTGCTCAGTTTACCAACAGACTGATGTAACACATAAACTCTCTAGGTGAAGCTCTGACAGTAAAACCAGGCTCAGTTCCCAGCCTTGCATTTGGTTTCTTATGCAGGCTTTGGCAAAATAGAGTTTGGAGCTAGTGGAGGCAAAGATGATTCTAGAAGAATTCTAGTACCTGTACTGTTACATGGCAATGTCTGTCGGGGCTGTAGGTATCCCTTTGATATTCATGCAGCATTTTATATTTTAATTAGGCCATGCTGTCTTTGATCTTCTCTTATCACAGAACTATTTCCTATCGACTTCAAAACTAGACCGTTTCTTCTCTTTCTTTTTAAGAGTGATGTTGATTATTTAATTAAAAATTAATTTTGTATTCTTCCACTGAGAATGTTAACATTATTGCTACCATTTCAAAAACGTTTTGATTAAATTCAAGAGTGACTGACTTTAAAAAATCTCACAATTGATGACACGTTTTTAAACTAATATTTAAACTGGTTCCAATTTATTGCATTTTATTGTTTTCTCCAGATATCTACCATAGGAGACAACAACATCTCGTCTATTTTTAGACTTTTCCTTCAGGTGTTAGATTTTATCAGGTTCAAATCATATAACACAGATCAAATAAAAACATGTGTTTGAATTCAAAGCTTTAGAAAACTTGACAGCACTTTTGCCAGCTGAACCAGTCTCTACAGAGCTAGGAACTTATCCTTTCATATGCACCTGTGATGCAATTTCTAGCTAGGGAACTTGCTCTTGAGATGTCTTTTCCTATGATAGTGCCAGGTCTGTTATTTCTCTGGTAACAATCAGAGGAGCTCTCCCAACTTGCTGGGTGCTCAAGGGACTGCTTGGGAAGTCTGCAGTTATTGAACAGATACCCTCAGATGCAAACATACTGTGATGGGCTGAACAAGGTTAAGTGTTCACATCTCTGTTTTGTGAACTGCTTGTTGTCATGGTTTGCTGACAATCTGAATTGCTTCTGAAACTGTGCCGAGATACGCAATACGGATTGCTGCTCTTTGCTTAGAACTTCTCTTCCCATTACTTAAGCTAACTTTTTTAAAAATGAACCACCCCAGGGCTGTCACACAGGGCTCTCTGCTAGGCTGGATTTCATGCCTTCCAGGTAAAAGCCAAGAGCTTTTAATTGCAAAAGGCCAAGGCAATTACTAGGTAGTGGGACTTCAGTAGCTGCTTTACAGGCATTGCGCACAAACCACGAGGTCTACATGAACCACATGTAGAGTGTAATACAGAATAATTGAAGGAGGGAGTAAAGACTACTGAGTCAGTTTAAAAGGCCAAGACTAAGATTGTCAAAGAAGTGTCAACTTCATTTTTTTCAAGTTTGGTATTATAAAAAAATCTCTCTTTAATACTTTCCCCTTTTTAATGAAGATGGAACAAATGGTAAACTGTCATCTCATACTGAAAAAGTATTGATTATGTGTGCACTTGCTACCACACAGGCATCCTCTACGTGGAGCAACACTCAGCTATTTCTTTGTCTTTTGGAGCTAGAATTTGAAAGAAGAAAGGTGCAGCAGTGCCTAGGAGTTGAACATTTACTTGTTGCAAAGTCACAAATGAAGGTTGAGATGTGAGAAGCCTGGATTCTGCTTCAGGATTCGGAAGAAAATGGTGAACCTGATTCTTCTGTTCTGTGCCATCTGCTGGGGCCCTTTTCATACCCTCCCTCCAGTTTTTCTTCAATTATGTTTCTTCCTTAGCTGGTGCACACTGAAGCCTACAACAGAGAGAGGAACCATCTCCAGTGCTCAACAAGTGCTGGCATTATTTGCTTTCTCTTAAGCAACCTCTGCCAGCTTTATACTGTTTCTCTGCCTTCTTGACAAAAGAGGAAATAGTTTGGGCACTTAGCTGAAGATAAAATTCCCTTCCTGAAAGGTGAATTATTGTAGACTTAGTTGTTAAAACCAAAGTGGCACCCTATAAACACCTGGAATATCACAAGGGCACATTTCAAAAAGAAAATAGACCTACCTTCCTAAAACAGGATGCACTATACTATTGGTACAATGTGTGATGAGCTAGACCTGGAAAAAACAGATTATGGGAGTTTTGTAACAGGCAGAGGTTCCCATCGCTAGTCTTGGAAAGGTTTCTGTGACTTTGGCTACTTAATGAAAAGCAGAGCTACAAAGTCATAAAGCCAATTGACAAAGCCAAAGGCAAGAACCTCCCATGGAAGATTTCAGCTGATAATAAGCATTACTGCTGGTAGGCCATGTCTTTAACTTTTACAAACTTAAAAAAGACTTCCAAATATCCAAAAATATGGATCTTGTGTCAGCTACCTCTGTTTCTGATATGCTTATTTGTTCCTTGAATTTACTCTGGTTAAAGCTGTGGGAAATTATGTGAAAGAGATAGTGATGTTTTTTTAATCAAGAGCATTCACATTTTTTAGATCCCTTTTTAGAAGAGTAATTGAGCAGCAATGTCTTCCTGTGGTTTTCTATAGAGAGCCTCAGTACAATCATGATTTCCTTGACAGTCATTGTAATAACTTTGCTAGACACTAACAAGGTGTAAATACTCTCCAGGCAGTCCATTCCCTGCCGTGATATGATTTTTCTTGTGTGATGCCCTTCATTACATGCTTCACACATTGTTCTGATGTGTGAGGGGCATTGCTTTCATGGCTGATGATAACTCACAGATGCAGGGCTCGGAGGCTCTCGTGACATTGCTTTTTGTTTCCCAGGCTAGCAAACATGAGTGGAACACAGGTGGCAGCAGTTTAAAGACTGGAACCAATCTCAGCTCTGAATAATCAGCAGAGCACAGATTGCTCCTCCTTTATGAAGTGGGTAGTGCCTTCAAGTGAGGTGCCTGGTGATGTAAATTAGCAGCACTAGCTTCTGGCTAGCAAGCAGTGACAAACCCTCATTCCTGGCATCATATGCCTTTAACATTTGCAATGGAAGAAAAGCTGTTTCAATGGTAAAGAAGTGGGTCTAGTCAGTGCAGTGGCCATGCTGCTTTATTCACTGAATTATCTGTACTGCTCAGGTACTCCTGTGGCAGCTTTTTTTCTATGTGATGGTTTTCCATGTGATGGTTTTCCCTCTCCATGGGCATCTGTGTCACTGCTTTAAAGGGATGTCTCTGCTTTTGTGGCAGAGAGCTTTCTTCCTATATGATGGTTTTCCTTCTCCATGGGCATCTGTGTCACTGCTTTAAAGGGATGTCTCTGTTTTTGTGGCAGAGAGCGCACATCTTGCAGCCAGATAGAGATGTGCAAGCAAATTTTATAGGAGTCAAATACTGGGATCCTGAAATATTTTGATTGTGTTCATGATAGCTGCCAGGAGTGCTTGCAACTTCCACTGGGGGAGTCAGAACAATTCATAGAATGGTTTGGGTTGGAGGGACCTTAAAGATTACCCAAGTTCCCATGCTCCTGCCATGGGCAAGGACATCTTTCACTGGACCAGGTTTCTCAAAGCCTCATCCAACCTGGTCTTGAACACCTCAAGGGATAGGGCATCCACAACTCCTCTGGGCAACCTGTGCCAGGGCCTCACCACCCTCACAGTAAAAAAATTCTTCCTAATATCTAATCTAAATCTCCTCTCTTTCAGCTTAAAACTGTTACCCCTTGTCCTATCACTACACTTGCTGGTAAAGAGCCTCTCCCTAGTTTTCCTTTACTAGTAATAAATCTCCCATGAAAATAATATGATATATTGAAGCCTTTGTTTTCTTGCTAGATTTTCTTTCAGATTCAAAACAATTCAAATATGTTTAATATGCCCAGCTCCAGATATTAAATTTCTGTTTTCTGGGAAATGATGTCTAGAGATGCTAATAGAGTCCTTGATGTGACATTTTTTTTCTTCTAGACCAGCAGCTGAGAGCTAAGTGAGAACACTTAGGCAGAAGTACCACAGATCTAAAAGGTAACTAGATTTAAGCATGGCAAGAAATAGGTTCCTTATAAGTCTTGCTGTTCACAGAAAAAAAATGTTTTTGAAATGTTGCTGACATTGTGATGTAGCAGAGGTTAACAGTGTATTTGCTATTAATGTCACTAGGCTGTTTTATTTCCCCCCATAGTCCTTGACATTTCAAATATCTCTGGGATAAAGAAAGACCTGGATTGCATCAATTTAAATTCCACAGAAATATCCAAATAGAGCCACATTTTCCAGGGGAGGCAACTCCAAAATAACCAGCAACAGGGCATCTGCCTTAGGGATCTGAGTCCAAATAGGCCATTTCAAAAGAATGTTTCCATTCTGTGTGCCCCAAATCAAATGTCTCACAAGGCTGGAACCCATCCCTCTTCGACCCCTACTGGGTGATCCCTTTTCTAACAACTTAGTCTTCCTTGCTGAATGTATTCTTTGGGCATCATTTCTTTGTTTCACATAGCTATTGTTGCTATGACTGTATTAAAACAGGAAGATAAAGCATTTCTTCTGCACACCACTGAGATGGTCCATACAGTGGTGAATTTATTGTACTACTGCAGTTCAAACCCAACGTGTGAACAGGGCACTGCAGATCTGAATATGTGCTTTGGAAAGCAATACCACTGGTTAACATTAAGGTGATAGAATTGCTTGAAAAGGCTCCCTGCCACCTGTGTTTGAGTGGGTGTTCATATCTTTAAGTGACTTTTCTTTTCACTGAGAAATACTTTCTATAGGCAGATGGCAGATTGTAACTGGGGATATGAGTCAGAATTTAGCCTAAGCTATACCAACCCAAATGAAAACTTGGTTAGACTGCTGGAGTACTGCAAATTGTCAGTTGTTTAAGAAGGTTTCTCAAATAAAAATAAATTTAACATATGGACAATCTGTTCCATCCCAGTTGGAGACATCACTTCCTATCCATTAGAAGCAGAAAATAAATGCTATTACAGAATTAATTCACTCTTACAACATCGTGATCTAGTTCAGAGAGTGAATTATAACCTTGCCTTACTGTGCAAACACCTTTAGTATTGGTTCATTGTTACTTGTTGTCATTTTGCCACTCTAACTTTTAAAATCTCATTTGCCAGTGAGGCTTAAAACAAAGTTGAAAGTCCTTTGGGAGAGGAATTGTTTGTTATTGCTTAATATCTCTTTAATGGCTAACACAGCAGGGCTTCTCAGTATCACTGTAGCCTCAATACATGGAAGTGTTGAAGGTTTCTGGATAAGTGATCAGGCTTGTGCTGAAAATGTCTTGCCATCATATTTGTCTCCTTCTAGATTATACCAATGATGTCAAAGGACCTACTGAGCCTAAAATAAATATAATGCAGTGCACAATCACCAGACACATGAATATGTTTTATCTAGTATGACTTTCATGTGCAAGAGTGCCTCTTATAAGGCATAATGGTATTTTTATTTTTTTTCCTTTTCACTAGTAATAGTTTCATTCTCATTGGCTATGGAAAAAACAAACCAAGGAATTATAAGGAAAGGAAATGTAAAATTCTTCATTTGCATTTTCATGTGCTTTCCAGTTCATGTTTTGCTGTTTCTTGGCTGTTATAGGCAGCTTTCTTTCTTTCCCCAAAATAGCTGTACTAAGTTGGCTACAAAGAAAGGCTGTGGAGATGGTTAAGACTGGCTTCCACTGGAGAGAGGACTGACTGAATCATGGTCCTTCAGCGTGCAGGTAAGGCAGATGAGGCAATGTTATGGCAAAAGCTATAAGATCCTAAGTTAGCATGGGGAGCTTACATGGCACATGATTATTCACAATTCCTCATAGTTCCAGACCAAGAAAGCAACAAATTGTAAGTCTAGTGGCTTGTTTGAAAGAAATAAAGGGATATACAATGTACAGATAAACTACAGAACTCATTGCATCAGGTGTCTTCAGTGTCAGAAGGTGATGCTTGTTCAGAAGCTGTCATAGATCCACCAAATAAAATCTATCCAGGTTATTAAGCACAATGATGCTATTTCTGACTTGAGGTAGCAAAGTGCAGAATGCTTAGTAGATGAGTTCACTGGGGAAATACCAGCACATCTATCCTATGCTCTGTTCCAGCTTTGTAGATATATGCTACTGGCCACTGTCAGAGACAATGTGGGGTGTGAGACAGATGTTTGATCTGAGACAGTACAGCACTTAAGGGGCTGATGTGTTCCAGTGCAGCCTGACTTGCTTGTCTCTTGTCTTTCACCTTTACAACTCATATTTTTACTTTGTCACTGGACTGATGTTTTTTAACTTGATGTTGAGAGCTTCTGACCCTACACATCTTTGTGTAATTCATGTAAATTAAATGGTTATTAGAAAACCTTGTTTGTGCCCATGCATTTTGTGTGGTAATAAGCATTGTGCCCATAGTAACTCAGTGGCCAAACATCACTGAAACTCTCAGCTCTCTTATATGCAAATATTTAGCCAGCAGTGCCAGTGGACTTAAGATATTTTGGTGACCTGTTGTCTCAAAATCAGCAGCAATGATACTGCTTTTATAACTTTTTTTAACAAAGCAAGTATACAGTGTGTGCTCCTCACTGGTGTCTTCTTGTGCAGATTAGATACCTGCCTAACAGTGCGTGTAACATGTACAGATGCCCAAATGCCTTTAACAGATCAGCCCTGTAAGTGCAGCCATCACAGATCAGTTTCTGCAGATCTTTAGCTAGTTTCTCCTCTTATAATCTAGTTTGAGTGGCTCTGAAGCATGAACTTTTAAAATGGTACTTCAGTTACTTTGGTGGTCACTACTGCTGAGGGTCTCTGGGGTTGATTAACCCCAACAGTCTCCTTGCTGTGCATGCAGGTTCACTTGCTGCTGGTACCAGACTGTCCTCGAGAGTTTAGAGCTGGGAAGAGAGGGGTTGTATCTTTCTGGTAGCAAGTGTCAGGTAGCTTTTGTTTTGAGATGCCTTTTTCCTGAATCTGTTTAGAGCTTTTTCCTTCTCCCTTTTCATCTTCTCCTTCTGAATGGGTGTTTACACAGGATACCAGCTGTATCTCTGCAGAAAGTTGAACCAAAGCTCCTGGCCTCTTCTGGTGAGTCTTGCTTGTCTTTCCCCCCTTTTTATCTTCTACCCTTCGCTCCCCCTTGATTTGATGAGGAGGGAAAAGAAAACCCCATTTTCAGGAGCAGCAAAATGCAGACCACAAATTTTTTTCTACCCCAATCCTGGCAGCATAGGCTGACTCAGGATGAGAAACCTTGGCCTGTTGAGAGAGACCTGACCTCTCCTGGAAGTCCAGTCCTTCACCTCTTTAGCTAATTCAAAGGACTTCCACACCTGCACCGAGCCAGACTAAAGTGACTTGCTTGCAGTGTTGTCAGGAGCATGTTTTATGTAGTGTTTGTAAGTCCAATGCAAATCATTCCTTCTCACCCCTCGTTTTCTTCCTCTTTCTTTCTCATTGGTAGCATCTGTACAATAATCATTGAAGTTTTTTCTGACTTGAGTTGCTTTACAAAGTTAAAAAGAGAACAACACTCTTTATAAGCACATTACGTAAACATTAGCAACAGAGGTCCAACTGCTTAGCATTCAATTAATTTAGTTCAGTCAATATTGCATGGTACATAGTCTTGTCTGCTCATATTGTAAACACTTCTTGCCCTTGAGCACTTACTTCATTTGACTAATTAACATCTACTTCTAAGTGCTCTCATTTTGTTGCCAGGCAGACTCCCCCAATTTTAGGTACAGCTGTTTTACTCGGTGAAGAAGGCATTTAAAATCCAGGTCCATCTGGTTCCAGCATGTCAGGCCAAAACCTGCTCTTTTTTAAGGCAGTAGAGTATTTTTTCTCACTAGGACTCAGACTGCAGAATCAGGACATGTGGTGTTTCTTACTTCTCACGCTTACACAAAACCACCTTCTATTTCTATGCAATATTAAGATCATGAGAACTCTTTTAAAAATTTAATTACTTAATTCAACTGTGTAAATCTTTCACAGAGGTAAATATGGAGGCAGGTATGAGGCCATTGTACTTGGGCTTCTTGGGTACACAATGAGAATGAAGTTGTCATGGTGGTCTTACCGTTCTGCCTTTGTAAGTAGCTGAATTTCTAATTGATGAAGCCTTGTAGAAAGATTTAAAGTTATAGTGAGCTGCATGAAAATTTTTGTTCAGCCAAAATTAAGTATAATTTAGTGAAAAAAAAGTAGTTTTCTAAACAAAATTAATTTCAAATAAAAATACCAACTATTTTGACTTTTGAAAGCGAAATATCGTCTCTTTTTAGAAAATATATTTTGCAATGCACATTGTACTTGTATTATACTTCATTCTGCATGCATATTTTGCCAAAATAATTATCCATTACTGAATCTGTTGAATTCACTGGAAAAAAAGCCTTGCCTGAAAAATACCCTGTTGTTCTTTATGACATTGTTACAAGACCATGAAAGGAAATGTAGATTTGAATGTTGTTTCAAACTTCATCACTTAAATTCTGTAACCATAGGTAAATATTAATTCTGTACTGCCAAGAAATTAGAGCAAGGATGTACTACAAAGAACCAGAATTTAGAGAAAAATACATCTAGATCTATACTTGGTAATGGATTTATAGCTGTAACAGGGATAAAAAAACAGCTTCAGCGTGAATTCTGGTCTTTTGTTCTATAGAAATGACTTGCCATTGCTTATGAAGCTAGGATTGCACTGGCTTCTCCTGGGAAAATTTACCTCTGCAAAGGCACTGAGATAAGCCAGTATAATTTTAAACACTGTGACACACACTGCAATTCACAGCTGAGCTGAGGAGTGCAAACTTACCAGCGTTTTTTGGGCTGCCTGAGACTGAATTTGTGCTAGGAACAAAATAACAAAACTACAGCAGAACGTAGCAAAATTCTGTTACTACTAAGAAAATATACACCCCTTTTCATCCATAGACTTTAATACTAGGCAAAATCAATCTATATTAATTTTGTAGGAAGATCTGAACTACACAAAGAGGAGGTATAGAAGGAATATAGCATATTCTACCAACATATTGTGTTATTAATTTCACCTTGGCAAATGAATAAATCAAAGACAGGGGTATGCAAAGAATGCTGGGCCTTGCTAGTCTGGTATGACTCTACAGCCTGGGCTGAAAATCAAAATTAACAAGTTGCATGTTCCTTGAGCAATGAAAAGGGTGAGTTCAGCGTTCAGGAGAGAAGTATAGTCCTGCAGCAAGGAGATGAATGGCTTCTGGCACACCAAGGTGTCTGTGATTCTGCTATGGTTGGCATTTTTCCTTGAGCACCACAGAATAAGTAGGGGATTTATGTATCTAAAAGCATAGGTTAAAGTCAAGGAACAGATTTTTAGGTGGTTATAGACAAAGTCTACTTACATTCTGCAGATTTGTGTGGAGGCAAGCATGCTGCACACGCTCATTAGTGGACTAATGTGAGGTGTTAATAGAGGGGCAGGTGTTCCAATTAGAGAGAGAAGGTCCAAGGTCTGAGGATCAAAGGATGCTGAATACTTTTCTGTGCACCTAATCTTGTTGATGTAAATGCTTGCCCGTAGTTAAGTGTGTGAAATATTTGAATTAAAGGTTCTGTTGCTTTGACCCTAAAGGTAAAGTCAAATAAGGCTGTTGTGCTCTGTGTGGTTTGGATTAGAAATGGTAATGTATTAATTAACTGTTTATTTTCTCAGGAAGAACTCTCCATAGGTAATTTAGTGTTCATAGGCACTTACAGATTATAGATATATAAATGAATGAGAACAGAGATAGATTGCTGAGGAGATTAGCTGTATGTTCTGAGTTAAAAGTAAGTCATTGAGTGTATTAGCCAAAATTGCACCTCACCAGAAGGAACAGGCATACTGGATAGCAGTCTAGCAACCTTTAGATGTTGTTTTATTAGCTTGTGTCTGTACTTAGTGTTACTGTGTAGCATCTCTTGTTTTCCCTGGCCATCAGCACTATGGCCATGCAGCCCTCATCCTGGCATCCAAGTGTCTCATATGAAATCATCGTTGTCTGCTTCTGTTTCCATCTACATGCCTATGGACAGTTGTCCCTTGTACAAACCAGGCTTGCACTCCAGTGGTAACAAGTATTTGAAAGACTGAGGGAGGCAAATGTGCACCTCTCTGCACAGGTGGTTCCTGCAGGGTCAAGGAGAACAGGGCTGGCAGTCTGGGAAACTTGGTGCTGTGATTTCCATGGAAGCCGGAAAAGATAAATTCAGTCAAAAATCATATCGGTGTGAATGAACCCTTCAAACACAACTGAAATGCTCAAGGTTTTCTTTCTGAATTTTCCCAAAGACTGTGGTTTGCTAATAACAGCTGATATTTCTTTGTACAGTCTAATGTTGCAGTTAATGGTTATTGCTTTAAGTTTATGAGGAGGATAAAGAAGTAAATAAAGCTGTTAGAAGTGGTATCAGAAAGCTAATAAAGAAAGCACTAAAAATTTTATCTGAAGGCTTGGACAGGCATACTCTTTGCTGGGTAAAGACTGGCTGGATGGCCAGGACCAAAGAGTTGTGGCAAATGGAGTTAAATCTAGGTGGCAGCCAGTCACCAATGTGTTGCCCAGGGCTCGGTGTTGCAATTGGTTCTGTTCAGTATCTTTATCGATGACCTGGATGAGGAGATTGAGTTCACCCTCAGTAAGTTTGCAGATGGCACCCATCTGAGCAGCAGCGCAGATCTGTTTGAGGGAAGGAAGGTCCTGTGGTGGGATCTGGACAGACTGGATCAATGGGCCAAGGTCAGCTGTATGGGCTTCAACAAAGCCAAGTCTTGGGTCCATCCTTCTGGCCACAGCAAACCCATGCAATGCTACAGGCTTGGGGACAAATGGCTGGAAAGCTGTCTGGTGGAGAATGACCTGGTGGTGTTGGTCAATAGACAGCTGAATGTGAGCCAGCATTGTGCACAGGTGGCCAAGAGACCAACAGTATCCTGACCTGCATCAGAGAGAGTGTGGCCAGCAGAACTAGGAAAGTTATTGGGTCCCTGTATTCAGTTTTGGGCTCCTCACTACAAGAAAGATTGAGGTGCTGGAGTGTGTGCAAAGAAGGACAATGAAGCTGGCGAAGAGTCTGGAGCACAAATCCTACAAGGAGGGGCTGAGGGAACTGTGGTTGTTTAGTCTGGAGAAGAGAATGTCGAGGGGAGACCTTATTGCTTTCTTCAACTGTCTGAAAGAAGGCTGTAGCAAGGTGGTTGTTGGTCTCTTCTCCCAAGTAACAAGTGACAGGGTGAGAAGAAAAGGCTTCAGGTTGTGCCAGGGGAGATTTAAATTTGATATTAGGAAAAATTACTTCACTGAAAGGGTTGTCAAGCTTTGGAAAAGGCTGTCCAAGGAAGTGGTGAAGTTACTGTCACTGGAGGTATTTAAAAGATGTGTATATGTAACATTTCAGGACATGGTTCAGTGGTGAACTTGGCAGTGTTAGGTTTATGTCTGGTCTTGATGATCTTTCTTAACCATCTTTTCCGACCGAAATGATTCTGTGATTCAGTTCTGTTCTCAGTTTTGCAGAGCAGGTTCCTGAGGGCTGGAGGGCTCGAATGCAAGTATACTGCCTGCTTAATAAATCCACTTCACGTGAATATTGTCCCAGATCAGGTGCACAGTCTTTCCACATTCAGACTTGTGATACTGTGTTTTGTTTAATTGTATTATTGCAGAGTCAAGGAGTCGTAGGTGTAGATCAAGACACAGAGCGAAGAGGCACTGAACATAGAGTTTCCCAAGATTTATAATATCTGTAAACTCAGATGCACTTGGGGAAAGGCCTCCTTTTCATAAATTGAAGTGAATCTATGAGTACCAGATTCTTACAATTTGTTCTGGGTTTTATTTGTTTTACACAGCAATTCACACCTTGGCAAAAGACAAGTAAATACCTAAACTATACTTATGGCTGTAACATCCTAGGACAACTGTATTATCTCGAAGCACAATACACCAGCTCTTCCAAAAACATATGACCAGGTGCAGACACTATTTTTCCTGCTGCTTTAACTGCAGCAATACAGACTCATTTAAGATCACAGCAGTTTCCAGAGAAATCATCCCCTCCTCTAAACGAGCCCTTATTTTTTAAAAGCAAGCTCAGATTTTCTTTTTGCTGTCCCCCTGGCCTGGTTGTTTTCAGAGGCTCAAGACTGAGACCTGGTGAAGCTGTGCTGGGAAGCAACTTGACCCTGCTTTCTTGTCCTCTGCAGTCACCAGGGGACAGCATTGGCACTGTAAAACTCTGTTCCAGTGCGTGGAACAGATACACCAGATGATAGATGACTTGGCTAATTTCATGTTCAAAATGAAAATGAAATCATTATCAGGTGTTTGCTATTAAATCTATGCATCCATATAGAGATAGGCTATCCATCTTTTTGAAAATAAAAAGGGAAAGTCAGAAAGACTACACTATCAGCATCTGAATAAACTTCTGTGCAGTGTAAAAATACATTGTGAAAGTAAAATAACTGGTTTATGGTCCTCTAGGGAAGGAAATCTCTCCAAAGTGTGGAAACAGAGCAGTCACCGTGGCTTAACACTAGTGTGCCGTGAAGAATGATTTAAAAGATGAGCAGTAAGGAATGACTTAAACTGAGACAAAAATGCATTTAAATTTTGATGTGAAGAAAACTAAATACACTGTCCTGTTTGGCTAATTTCTCAGTTTCAATATCAACAAGCTATTTGTGAATCTGCCTCTCAGAGTATCTGAAAACCAACTTGCTCATCTCCACAGCTCTGTGCTCGTCTCTCTGTCCCTGTAATATTTAAATCTGTTGCTGTGGATGCTTGTGCCATAACTTTAAAAGCACCCCTGTTTTTCTGCCAGCATGTTCCCTGCAGCTCAGAAGGATGGCATTTCAGCTGTGTCAGAAGCTAATGGGGATCTACAGATTGCTGTGTGCATGCAGAGTCTCTGTGGGTGATCCTTCTGAGAGCGAATTAGCAGTGATACAAGCTCAGTGTGTGCATTCTGCATAGGGTACCCAGAGTGACCTGGGATGTATTATCTGAATGTCTTTAGAAACCACTGAAGTGTGCTTCAGATTGCAAAATGTGTTGCCCAGAGAGCAGTCACTTTGCTGTCCCAACGGGCAGTATATGGGATCACACCAGCAGCCTGTGTGTACTTATCTCCATTCCTGCTCTTGCTGGGATATTTCCCATGGTACTCTTTTGCTTGATAAAGTGTGCTTTTCTGCATTGCTGGTGTTAACTAGCTTTTGCTAGTGTTTGTGGGAGCTGGTTGGTTGGATATGGCATTTGATCCATGGCAGAGCCCTTGTGAAATAAGGCATTTTATGTACATCATAGAGCAGGCAGCAAGGGGAGCACAGAGCAAGGCATGGGTGGAGACACAACTGCACACCAGTGAGTTGTGAATGCTGTGAACAGGATGAAATGCTAAGAACCTCCTGTCACTTATAGCTCGCAGATTAAGTCAAATGGGCAGGCAGGAACTCTTCTGCTTTTTGCATTCAGATAGTTAATCTCAGAAAGGTCCCACTTTTTGAGTGATCTGGGTTTTGGAACAGATACCTTCATAGTCCACAAAATCTGAAAGAAATTTAAGGTTAAGTATGTATTTAGGGCAGTTAAGGAGATTGGTCAGAGTAGAAGAGAGGTCTTATTCCCAGCGCTACTCTGTAATGAACAGAGACAAGTCAAAGAGCAGAAAATGAGATTTTTTTCCCCCCAGGGTCTACAGGGCTTGTGGGAAACAACACATGCTGCAACGTGGTTTATAGCTGTCATGTCTCATGGGGGGAGCAGAGGGAGTCTTGCAGGTATGTGAGTGAGAGAAGCTCCTCATTTATGGATGTGGCAGAACCTAAGCAATGGTGCAGGATGGGAACTGCCCTCATTAGAAATGTCAAAAAGATCAAATCTCTTAAAAAGCCATAGAGATGAGCTTCCTTCCAGCCTTTTCTTGAACTCAGAAGGGGGCCTTGCAACTGATTTTTAGAATACTCTGAGCAACAAGTTTCATTGGGAAGGGAGAAATGATGCCTTCCGTGGAAGCAATTTGATATGCTTGATGAGAAGAAGCAGAATGAGACAAGATGCCCTTTTAGTAGTTTCAGATACTTTAGGGAAAAGATTTAAGTGGATCCAGCTCAAAGCTCTTGCTGTCTCAGGTACCAGCACACTCATATTCATTAGTGAATTTTTATTGCCAGGCTTGAATAAATTAGTAAATATCTGGTGCCTGCAGACAGGCAAAGTAAAAGCTGTCTGGGAAAGCTTGGATTTAAGACAGGTTTTTCATCTTGAATAAAAATATCCCTTTTTGTCTGAGGTGTAGGTTCTTACATCCTTGGTAGTTCAAATGCAATCGTGTCCTGGATCAATGCAATCTTGTTGGAAGCAGGGAGCTGTGATAAATCTGTTCAAATCTCATTCTGTCAGCCCACTCCATGCCAACAGAGGTGATAATGGATGTTTAGATATGAACACAGTTGTTGTTTTTTCTGGCAACAAGCCATGTAGAGGTTCAAGCAGAATATTTCATTGATTCACTGCAATATCACTTTAAGTTGGTTACGCTTTCATCAAAGCATTACATATATTTAGTGTTATGTCTATTTCTACATGAAACTGTGACAGCCATAAAAACAATGGAGTCAAGGCAGAATTGCCATTTTCTATACTGTAGCTGACTAAATAAATCTTCCTCTTTTTCCCAACTGACTCTTGTTCAGGTTTTTGTGGGCTTGCTCAATTCTTCCACACAAGTGAAGTGGTTCGTAAGAGAGCTGCTGACAGGGCTAACGCATGGTTCAGTGTTGCAGTGTTGATCCCTGAATCATGCTGCAGCATCACAGTTGTCATAGAAACACAGATTTTTGAGACCAAAGGGACAGTTCTGATAATCTGTTCAGACCTGTTGTAAAACACACAGTATCTTGCCAAGTAAATAACTTTGCCAAATTGGAGCGCAGCCTGACCCTCCATCTCCTGTGAAACACATTTCAGTTAAATTTGAGGGATGCTGGCAGAGAAACCCCAAATGGCAATTTAATTTATTGTCAGAGCAGTGCTGTTGGCATATCATTTTTTTTCTGCTGAGGGAAAGCTGGGTACAAGCTTAGTCCACAAGTTCACAGTGTGATTGTGATGCTGGAAACCTCAAAGGGACAAAGAGTTACTGTTAGAGTAATAACAGTATCCTGTTACCTTCTAGGTGGTGTGGTGAGGTCAACACTTACATTTGTGATGGAGGATGCTAGAGTGGGGCAGCTGTGTGCAGTCAGAAGTCTCTGACAGACAAGCACTGAGTGATCTTGCTGCAGCACTTTGATGCTATTGCCCCTTGCTGTTTGCCTCCTCCTTCTGTCTTCTCCTTTATCAGCTGAGATGGGCATCTGCATCCCACCCGTGCTGGTCCAGATCCTACCACAGCTGCTGCCAGGGTTGCTGAGCTTGTGCCTTGGCACTGGGTTGAGAGCTGCCACAACAGTTGTAGACTTTGCCAGAGGCTACCTTACAGCAGAACTAACAGCTGGAGGATTTAACATCTTAAATTGCCAAGCTGACCTGCATCAGAGCTCATGTGAGAGTGCCAAGCAGTCTGGGTAACACCTCCAGCCAAATATTAAGTCTTCTGTGTCCCAGTATATGCTAATCTGTGAGAAATGGATTGTTACGGATCCCAACTCTGCTGGTGAAGCAGTTCCAGTTATAAAATCCCTTTATTTTATACACAGAAGTTTCCAGTGGCCATCATGGTATTAGACACTGAGACAGGTGTAAAGCTTCTGATATGTTCTCCCCATCTGCTGCTGCAGAAATTGGAATAAGGGGAACTGCCTGAGCAAAGCTGTAAAAATGTGTGTGAAGGAACACGTGCAGTCAAAATGCTCTCCTCCCAAATGCATACATTTCTCTAGTTGTCAGCTATGCAGATATAGGCTCTGCACTCCTGTAAGATAGCTTCAGGAAAGCTGTAAGTGTAATTTTTTAATGAAAACAATCTGCTGGCTCAATATATGCATGTATTCTGGCTGCTCTGCTGGAGGGGTTTGATAATAGGGCAGCATTTGATTCTTTGTGCTCTTTTCCCATTCCTGTTTAGCACAGTTGTTTTGCTGCTATTTGCAGTGCCTTAAATTACTCACTGCTAAATATTATTAGGGAACAATTCTTAGCACTTTAGAATTTCAGGGATTATCTTTGGCTAATTTCTACAGCATCCCTGTGAGGTACAATGACTCGCTGTTTTTCTGCACACAAATAGTGCTGTGTTCCTCTATTCTTTGGTTGAAAGCAATTAATCTGTGGGACTGCTTGGTTCCTCTAGAGCCCTTCTGCAGTAGGCATAAGTCTCTCTTAAGAGCACAAGGGAACTCAAGAGAGGGCCAGATTGTGTGTGCTACAGTATTGGTGTGCTCTGGCCCTGCTCCAGAGCTGTGCAGTGGTTGTGGGTGCCATGGGGAGCACTGAGGGCCAAATACATATCCAGCTTGCTTGGTTTAGAAGGGAGGAAACACGCTAGGACGGGCAGAGGACTCACTCAGGTGCCACCTTCCTGCCACCCTTTAAGGACAAAGGAGATCCTGCAGCTCTCACATTGAGGAGTGAGGAAAGAGAGGGGTCATCTTGCAGCAGCATTCTGACCTTACACCCATGCAGAGTCCAGCCACAGTTTGACCTTGGGAGAATAAGTGAATTGAGAAAGCAGAGAGGACTTCAAACGCCGGGAGACAGGGTGGTGCAGTGTGTAGTGCTCATGAATGTTAACCAACATGCTTTCCAAAGGAGGCTGTTCAGGGAGCCATTCAGTAGCCCTAGTGTCCTTGTACATGGAATTAGAACAGGTGACAGCCCTGATTTGCTCACAGGCTTCAGGGTTTTACTAAGAGGCGTTTAACAATGGTGCAGGGAACACACCATTTGTCTTGGCCGTCGTCTTGTGTCTCAGCAGTGGTTTAGTTTATTGGTTTCTTTCTGCATGCATCAAGCTTGTATGATGTATACCTGTGCTGTTAAAAAGGGAAGTCAGGATTACAAGAAGGTCAAAGTTACTGTCATTACATTCCTGCTGAAACCAACAGGGTTGCATGTAGCAGCAGAAGAATATCAGTGGCAACATGGAGCACATCTCCTCAAAGTGGCAACCATCATTGAATGATGGTTTCCATGAACCATACAGCTATGGTAGCTGGTGCTATGTGGGTTAAACCATATAACTGTACACAGTATGCTGAACAAAACCATTTTCCAGTGTTTTGAAAATGGTCTGACAGCACATGATGTGAGTAGCATCTGTCTAGTGGTGAGAGATGGTGCTTGCTGTTAAAAAGGCAGTTCCAGAATTTCTTAGTAATTACAGCACCATCTAATCTGGTCCTTTTATTTAAAGAACAGTTCTACCCTCGGGTCTCTTTAAGTCCTGTCTCTCCCAAAATTGAGGTGGATAAGCCTCTCTTTCAAAGGGATATTTTTAACCAAGAAAATATTAACAATTTGATTTTCCTCCTAGCTCTGTGAAGATTGTATACTGGCACAATAGAAAGCTGGATAGCTGAAGTGCAATGCAGGAACTGGAAGGAGAGATTGAGGGTGGGCACCTCATAAACTGGTTCTGTCATGGAAGAAAATGTCACATGCTTAATGCATGTGGCACTAACAGAGAGAGTGTGGTCACAGTCACCTCCTCGTTATTCACCCTCTTCACTCCAAGCCCTGGTAGTTTTCAAGGGAATTAATGGGTATTACTAAGTGCTAAGCACTCAGGACAACCGGCTTATTTGTACTCAAAAGCCTAAGAGAGAAGCAGGCAGACTGGTTTTCAGAACTGTGTTCTTCTGTCACATATGTGAACAATAACTTTCAAGAGATTTACATGTGCAGAGGAGAGAAGCAATTGTGCATTAGAAAGTATATTTTAGGTGGAGAATCATCAAAGATGCCAATGCTCCTGACACATCTCCTGTCTGTGGGCTTTCAGTAGGAGGTAAGTATGTTTGTGCTTTTGGAAAGTCACTCTGTTGGTAGGAGAACTGATCTAAATACTCTAAGAAGCAATGCACTCAGCCAATTTTGGCCTGTTGGCAACTTGTCAATAAGGATTTTGTTTGTTTCTTTGGATCGGCTCAAAAATATTAACATATCAAGATATATGTCTTTGGAGACATGAATTGTTTATAGCAAGTGTTCAAAAGGTCTGAAAATGAATTTTCTTTTGGGGATGTATGACTGGCCACACGAGTGATGTAGTCTTCTCTCATCCTTGATTGTGTTACTGTTTAATTACTTATTCCATCTGATGCTAATTTTGATTCTTGATGAGGTCTCAGTGGTATTATCCAAGTCCATTGTCACTGAAGATTCGTCCCTACAAAGCTTTGTTTATGTGAAAGCTTGGGAATAAAGAAGCATGACCCAGCCAAGTGACAGTCCAATTTCATTATTTGGGCTGCCAACTGATAAATGCTCATGTACTTTGATCAGCTTCAGTCATGATTGGTCCGGACACTTCAAATCTTGCAGCAAATAAATTGTAGTATGAATTTAACATGAAGGCAACTTCAATATGAAGATGTTCATTTTGATTGCTGTGACATTGTATATATATATATATATATCCATTTCCTTCTCTAATCATAGAATCATAGAATCACCCGAGTTGGAAGGGACCCAAAAGGATCATTGAGTCCAACTCCCATCCCTACACAGGACACTCCCAATATTCACCCCGTGTGACTGAGGGCATTGTCCAGATGCTTCTGGAATGCTGGCAGAGTGGGTGCTGGGACTGCTTCCCTGGGGAGCTGTTCCAGGGCTCCACCACCTGCTGGGGGAAGAACCCCTTCCTAATGTCCAGTCTTACCCTTCCCTGGCACATCTTCCTGCCACTCCCTTGAGTCCTATCATAGGTTGCAAGAGAGCAGAGCTCAGCCCCAGTTTCCCCTCCCTCCCTTGTGAGAAGGCAGCGAACAGCTCTGAGATCCCCTCTCAGTCTCCTCTTCTCCAGTTGAACAGACCAAGGGACTTCAGCTGCTCCTCATATGATTTTCCCTCCAGACCCTTCCCCAGCCTTGTGGCCTCCTCTGGACATTCTCCAGTACTTTGGTGTCCTTTTTATACTGGATCAGGTAAAAAAGTTTCTAAATACGTGTGGTGTGCACTTCATTTTAAAAATGAAGAAATTACTCCTTCTCCAAATACATCCATTCCACGCCCCACTAAGTTTAAGCTGGAAGATGAGCCACGCAGCAGCAAGCAACATCAAGAAAACTGTTTTGTGCCAAAAAAGGCAGGGAAATGCAAAGCATTTTGAGGGTAGTTTTGAAGGTATGTGCCCATTTCAATGCTTTAACTAAGGTGTATTTCTGGTGTCATCAAGTAGAAATTATAAACAAGTATGAACACTGGGCTGAGAGTGTGTCTTGCCTCTTATCAGTGCTCTAGACTGACTGCAGGCTTTTCTCAGTGCCTGACAACTGCCGCCTCACAGATCTGCTGGGATATGTTACATTTACATAAACTCAACTGATTAAAACCTCTGCAGCTCAGAATAAACTGAAATCTTTCCCAGTAACATTTTCTAAGCCTCAAACTGATTTTGTCTTTGACTTACTTATTTTATATTTGTGTTACAATACTATTAAAATTTTAATATGTGACACTATGTAAATGTTTTGATTTGTCAAATCACTGAACACTAACGGAATCCTTTTGAAAAGTGGTGCTGTGAAGCTTTAGGGAATTTAACCCCTTTTCAGTCCAGACCAAAATCTTATATCATGTGTTTCTGCAGAATGAAAACTACTTACTGGACTTTTGGTAACTTTCATTTCCTTGAATGGGAGGTGCTACAAACAATAAAAACACTGGTTTTGTTAATGACATAGGTATTAGGAAATGATTTTGGTAGGTAAGGAAGAATGCTTTGCCTTGGATCAGCCTGTTTCTCTATTTAATACTC
Source organism: Tapera naevia (assembly GCA_033556795.1). NCBI lineage: Eukaryota > Metazoa > Chordata > Aves > Cuculiformes > Neomorphidae > Tapera > Tapera naevia. The sequence goes on along the minus strand of JAUMJJ010000189.1, from coordinate 3,590,386 downwards.
TGAACTATCCATCAAAATGGAATTTCAAATGCTAGAAGTGTTCTTTCTCTTCAGTAAGCTGAACCGAAATACTGAGTATGGAGAAATCTGTTAATCCTTCCCAGAACTTGATACTTTAGAGAGAAATTATTATTATAATAAAAAATACAATAAATTAAGTCCAGCAGTGCAACAGTTGTGATGTGACAAATAGAAATCCTTAGAAAACTGCTGAATTATTTTGCCTTGGACTCTGTGTAGCCTTGCCTAGTTTGTTTAGACAGATTGCCCTGTGGTTAGTTGCAGTAGCTGGTTTGACCAATGGCAGTATAAAAATTCTTTTGCAAAGCCTTGATAGGCATTTCTTTAAGGACTAGCATCATAAAAGGTATAAAAACTGTTAATGACAAAAATTTGCAACTGCACACCTTTACCCTAAGCTCATTGAAGGCAATGGCAAATCTGTCATTAACCTTTGTGCTGAAGGATCAAGTTGTTTCCTTTTATAACCTCCAAGAAGAATAATTGATCAATCCTCCCACTACAATGTGAGGCAGATGTTAATCTTGGTGTTAGAAACGAATGCACTGCAGTGAATTAATTCAGGTTCTGTGGTGATGAGGCATTGAAGATGGACAGTGCTCAGCTGCTGTTCTCAGAATCTCCAAGGAATACTCTTCTCCCTTCCTTGGCAACGGATTTTGAAAGACATCTTACCAAGCTTGGATCAACCAAATATTGTAAATTTTGGCTTCTGTAAAATAGAAATATGTTCCTTGTGCAAGCTCACTGAACACATACTATTTGATATTCCAGATCCTTGCTCCTTCTAGAGGGTGTGTGAGTTGACATTTGGTCCCTGAGGTTATTCTCCATGATCAAAACCTATTTGAAAGACAGTTGCTGTACTTCTGTTAGACTGTAATTCACAGAATATCTCAACGAATGCTTTGGATCAACCAAATATTGTAAATTTTGGCTTATATATAATAGAATATTGCTCCTGTTTTGCCTAACCTGTGAAAGTCTTTCAATCCACAGATATTTGGCCAACCCTCTCCCTCCAGTAACTTACAACTTTCAATTTCTAGTGTGCAATTTTGTTCATCCAGAGGATATCTGCGTAGATCCATCATGCAAGCAGCTGTTGTTGTGATCCTGTAAGAGGAGAGTGAAAAAAAAATGAGATTTGAAACCACATTTTACTTGTTTGAGAAGGCAACCTTTTCTTATAGTGTTTTTTCTGTTTGTTTATATACAGAATGGTTATGCACATGGATTCCTGGTATACAGGCTTTACATAGCCTGTAAAGCATGATTAGATAATTCATGCAGCATAATGTAGTGGTTATGGTTTGAAGCATGGGAACATATACTGAATATCATAAAGCAGGATTATGAATGAAACTTTGGGTGCAAAATTGTGCAGTGTTTCGAAGAACAGTAATGAGATTTTTACTTGGTTATCTTATTTTCAGTGTTCACAGTTCAGACATCTTCAAATTATTTTGCAAATTGTTTTATTTATAACTCTTACTGCTGACAGCTCTCTTTTTAAATTTTGTTGGCACCTACTGCTGTTTTAATTTTGTCTGATACTTGTGCGCATTTTCATCCATGCTGTGGAAATATTGGTTGTAGCTGATTCATTACTTCGATCATTTCATAAACAGTTTATCATTAGCTATGATAATTGAAAATTGCCTTTTTAAAATGGCATGATGCAATCAAAAACTTGTAAAATCTATCATCATCTGGTGGAACATCATGGATAGCTACAGTGCAGGCTGGATGTTCCAGATCCTTGCTCCTTCTAGAGGGCGTGTGAGTTGGCATTCGGTCTCTGAGGTTATTCTCCATAATCAAGACCTGTTTGCAGGGCAGTTCCTCTGCTTTTGTAGGACTGTAATTCACAGAGGATCTCAGTGAATGCTTGCCTGTGACACTTGGGAGGAAGGTTAAGTGACTGCGTGAGGATAGGGGTCAAATTATGGCTTCTTTTAAAGATCCCTTTAAGAAAGACACTTGGTGCTTTCAAAGTCATGAAAGTTATCATCTGCATTTGCCTTTTCCATGATAGATGGGTTCTTAAATGCTTATAAAACTTGTGAAATTGTAAATGAGCAAACTCTGTTTGTAATGTCATTGATCTCTCTCTCTCTCCAACAATTCCTACCTGAGAAAGACAGATAACCTCTTTTCTTGATCTGGATTTGGTCCTGTTGTTCCAGTTCCATGTTAATTAATGCCACAGGAATACATCTGGAGATTTTACTTTTGATGTACTCAAAGTCAAGCACGCTTACATGCTGTATTGAGGTGATAATTCTTGCTGTCACAGAGCCAACAGAATTAAAAGAAGAAAAAGCCACATGCTTCATTACTGTGACATGCTTCAAATTATCTTGTCTATGAAATCCATCTCTCTACCTGTGTGAAGACCATCTAAAAAGTGCTGTTATGAGAGCCAGTCCAAGAAACTACTCTATAATCCTGTGTAAAGTACCGTGGAAATGGTGTATTTATGTTTTCCTCAGGGTGATTTTTGTCACATTAAATTGAATTGAATATGTCTTAATGGATTTTGCATTTGTTCTAAAAAAATGCTGACTTCAGCAAAAGCAGGACCTCATTTAGTTTAGCCATGTACCCAATATAAGTTACTGAGAGGCATTGAGAAGACACGCAGTAATAATTTGTCAAATTCCTACTTTAGAATGTTTAAGATCATACTTAATGGTATACTAACATTATTCACAGTTAAATGCTTTTTAATGAAGACTATATAGGGTAAGGTTTTGCTCCCAATTAATAAATCAGCCTTCATGGTAATTTAGTTCACCTGTGTCAATCAGATGTATTTAAATTTGTACAGAAGCAGAAGCTGACATAGTGTTTCCTAGACCACAGAGTTACAAGAGCCAGGTATTTCCTGGCAGCCAGGGTATCTACACTGCTGGTTTTGCAGTTTTGCATATCCTACGTCATAATTTAATAACAATACAAATTAATTGTGTAGTAGTAAACAATGCAATGTTCTACCTGAATTTTAAATATTATTTTTTTCCTAACATTGTAATGATGATATGTCTTTGCTCAAATGTATTGTCTGCTCACTATGTGTGCACAGTTTTTTGCACACTGATTGGTTTCATGGGTTTGATCACTGCTATAATCCAAGAAAGGAAATAAATCTATATGTGTTACTAAGACACTGCACTGCTAATCGCAGGTGGAGCCTGGAAGTAGGGTCTGGGATTATGCAGAAGATAGTAAACTCTTAGTATTAGTTTCTAGCAGCAGTAAGTAATCCAAAACTGCTTGGCCTGTCTGTTGGTAATTTCTCACCCTTCATACTTGTTAGCTCATTCCTTGTCTTTATCATAGAATCTTCCAGTTGGAAAAGACCTCTGAGATCATCGAGTCCAACTGTACCCATCATCTGCTAAACCATGTCCCTCAAAAACTCATCTACCCTTTTATTAAACACTTCCAGAGATGCTCAGCCCCCTCCCTGGGCAGCTGTTCCAGGGCCTGAGAACCCTTTTGGTAAAGAAATTTTTCCTGATATCCAGTCTGAACCTCCCTGGTGCCACTTATGGCCATTTCCCCTTGTCCTGTCACCTGTCACTCGGGAGAAGAGATCAACAAATGCTCTGCCACAGCCTCCTTTCAGGTAGTTGCAGACAGGGATGAGGTCTCCCCTCAGCCTCCTCTTCTCCAGGCCAACCCCCCCCAGGTCCCTCAGTCTCTCCTCGTAGGCCTTGTTCTCCAGCCCCTTCCCCAGCCTCGTTCCCTTCTCTGGACGCGCTCCAGCCCCTCAATGTCCTTCTTGGAGTGAGGGGCCCAGAGCTGACCCCAGTATTCGAGGTGTGGCCTCCCCAGTGCTGAGTGCAGAGGTACAATCACCACCCTTTATGCTACAAGAGAAGGTAAACCAGAAGTACTTTATGTGATCTGCTTCCCTCAGCTCTGTTTTATATCACCTGCAGTGCCTCTAAGGCAACGTAAACTGTGTACATCAGACTCTGTGTTTTGGGGAAGGTCTCCCTGAGCAGTCAAGGCTGGTGCTGAAAAGCAGCTTTCCCCCTGGTGACTCTTTCAACTCCTCACTGCAGTGCTGAATGCTCCTGTGGCTCCTCTGGAGAAACAGCAAGCAGTTGTTTCCAGGGAATTGGGGAGGGACAGGGATTTTGATGAAGCTCGCAGAGATGAGAGTGGCACAACATGAGATGGGAAAAACAATGGGACTGTATTGTCAAGCAGCTTAGAGCTTGTGGCTTCCAGCAGCAGGAGAAAGCATCCCACTTGATCTGTACCTTTGGAAGGGACACAGTGCCCTGGGTAGGAGGGCTGATGAGTATTATCTGGCCAAGGATTTGTCAGAATCAGCTGAGCTTTAACTTCACACGTGTGTGAATGGGAAAAGGCAGGTGGTAGTCACTGGAGGCTCCTCCCTGAAGGGGAAGGAGGCACCAACCTGCCAAGAGAATGGTAATGTCTCCTAAAGCTGGAGGTGCTTAAACTTTATTGTGAATCTTTGGCTTCCTTGAGAATAGCTACTTGCAGTAGGAGTGCTTCAGGATCCAGCAACGTGCATTACCTGTAGTTCATAAATCTGCCTTTCAAGCCTTTCTTTCTCCTTCGATAGATCTCAACCGTGTGAAATTTTTCATGGCATTATGCTCTGGATAACCACAAAACTTGTTAAAGAAGATAAAATAATCATAGTGATTGCCATCCCAATTAAAAAAAATATCTTTTATTGTAAACAGAGTAAATCCCAAATCTCCTACCGGGTGCACTCTCTTGGTGAAGACAGTAACCAATGGCTTGCACGTGCAGCAGGAGCTTAAAAATTAAGACATTCAAATGCAGAATACAGCAGCGTAATGGCAGGAAGAGGAAGGCAATAGTCTGAGGACAGGGCAAAGCTGCAATAAATCTGTGTTCAAGAGGATTAGTCCTGAAAATCCCTGGGCAAAACCAGATTGTGGCAATGGTGGGATATCATGAGGCTCTGTAAGAGTTTAAGTGCTAATCCTACACTTGAAGCAGAGCTACTTGTATTTCTGAGTAGGATATTCTACTTCCAGGCTTTCCATTTTTAAAGTATGTTTTAAGACATGTATTTTTCCAGTGCTTGGTCTAATTAATTTTGTTTATTCCATGTTTTTTTTCCTACTATTCTTACATTTTTTAGATTTTTTTGAATACAAATGATAAAAATTGGATTATATAAAGAAGATAAGCAGTTAGGCAGAAATATGTCATGATGCTGCTTAATTTCATTCATGTCAGTACTCACTTTCTGGATGGAGTGAAGTTAGAATTAGTAACAAAAGATAAATAACATCTGAAAAAAAGGAAAATCAACTGATTTTTTTCTTTTAATTGTGTCTTGTGGTGCAAGTTATCTGATCCACTGCTTATTGTAATGTCTGACTGTCTGAATACCATATTCTTCCTGTATAACCTGGTTATTTATTGCAAAAAAATAAAATTACATGGAAGAAAACATTGATGTCCAGTAGTTGTAGAGCTGATTTCCTTAAGTAATGCTGTCAGAAGTTTTCCTGCAGAGCAGCAGGTCTTGTAAGAACAAATGGCAAAGCTCAATATTTTGAGTCAAGTCATTAGTGAGCAGTTAAAGTAAGTTTAGAATGAGTGCGGGAAGTGGAGTTATGGTTCAGTACTTAGAGGATTTCATCAAAATGCTGACAAAAAGCAGTTCCTTAATTCTTGAAGAAGAAATAGGAGCAATATTTCAGACAGCAATAACAACTAAATGTAGACATGATCAGAGCTAAACAATGTAAATTTTATTGTGAAATGTTTCCTCCATTTGGAGGACAGGTATCAAATTTTTAACATGTTAGTTCTTTTTCTCTCAGTCAACAGAGTATAAATTATAAATATATAAAAAGATATGAACTGGGATGGACTAATTTTTCCTTAAAAGCAAGTCTTCAAATCAAATAAAAATGCCACCATGCTTCTCTTAACAACCACAAAGCTGGGGCTCTAGTACACACTGGAAGTAGACTTTCATATCCCAGGCAAAACATTGCTTTTATTAAATTAGTGTTAATTTCAGTGATATCAAGGAACTTAATCCCTTAACAATAGTTTAACATTAGAATCCAATCCCACATCTCTGGCGTTATTGGTCTATTTCTTCTGGAACCAGAAAGACTCTTGATGTTTAAGATTTAATGGGATGTCTTGTAGGCAGGGTTATTGAAGGAACAGAGGAGGCACAAAAACTGTACATTCAATCTGCAATTCTTTTTCTCTGTTCATGGTACCTGTACAAGGTTTGCCGTTGTCAGGCTTGCTGACACTGTAAACTTCCAGGTAAAGCCTAAGTCTGTGGCCTTGGGAGAAAATGCCAATTCTGAACGTTCCAATTGGCCCAGCTTCTAGTGCTGGAAGATTCTACTTTCAGGAGGTGCATTTGATATATTAGATGTTGAGAGAAAATTGGAACTTTGGGTCCTGAGTAAAATATTTAGGTACTTAATTTTAGGTATGAATAAGATAGTATGTGGAAACAAATTGTTTTGATGATTATAATTTGGATCTTTTTTCTCTCCCCCCCCCATAATTACTAGGAAATATATCTTTAGGCAGAAAAGCTGTCAACTGCTAGGTCACTGCTGTAGGCTATGTATTTTGAGATAACAGTCAAGTGTATAAGGAAAGGTTTTGTATGGATTTAGGTTAACAAGTGCAACACACGTTTCCTTTTAATCTTGCTTGGATAAACAGTAGAGTTGCATAAACATGAAGAATAAAAAGCATCATGAGGAGGATGTCTACAGAGAAATATACAGCTTAAAGAGTTAAAGCTGTAAACAGCAGAGACAAGGACTCTATAACCTTTATTATATTGGGTAAAGTGACCTGTTCTACTCAAATCACACAAAGACGAGGCCAGGAGAAATGTGTCAGACTGTGGGCTTTCTGGAATCATAGAATCATAGAACGCCAGGTTAGAAGGCACCTCTGGGGTCATCTGGTCCAACCTTTTTAGGTGATATATAATTTAAATGAGATGGCCCAGCACCCTGTCAAGCTGAGCCTTAGAAGTGTCCAGTGTAGAGGAATCTACCACTTCCTTGGGGAGATTATTCCAATGCTTAACTGCTCTTATGGTGAAAGATTTTCTTGAATCCAACTGGAATCTCCTCAGCAGTAACTTATACCCATTACCCCTTGTCTTTTCCACATGACTTCTCATAAAAAGAGATGACTTCTCATAAAAAGAGAAAATGTCACTTCTGGTCTTTCTTTAGGGACTCCAGGTTCAGAAATTACTTGAAGCAATTTGAAGCTTATGGGTTTAATGATGGGAGCTTGCAGTTGAGGTGCCTTGTGATCATCATGCTGTGACCTACAGGACAGTGCTGTCTACTGCCTGAGAACAGTGCTGGGGCTAGGAAGCAGTGGGGAAGGGAGAGCTCTGATGTGGAGAAGTTGGGAGAAAGAGTCAGTGGGAGAAAAGGTCTGCAAGAAAATACTTTGCTTTAACTGAATTAGAAACCTCTACAATCAAAACCTTAACCCAGAATGTGCTTTTTATCGATAATGTAAAATCTTCTGTTCAATACACTGCATTGGAAACAATTCAGAGTAGAGTGATAATGAATGACTTTTAAATATCTAGGGAAAAAGGAAAACATGAAAACCCTCCACGAAAATGTTGCAATGTAACTTTTGAAATATTAGCAACAAGGTCTTTTTCTTTGGTCCTTGTAAGCCAAATTCCAGTGCAATGAGATTTTTTACTGTACAGCTATAAACCCATGAAAATAAATTTTATATTATAAATCCCAAGAGATCTATAACTATACCAGGGCAAACAAGATACTTCAATAAAAAGTGCCTGAGAGTCAGAGCTGATATTTACTGCAAAAAATAATTTGCTTTGACAGTGCAAATGTGTTGCAAGCCAAAAAGAAAAAGAGAGTGGACCAGCTGAGAAATGCTTAGCATAAAGGAAGGTCCAAGAGAGAAGTGCAGTCAGATAACTGGTTTTAATTAAAAAAAGTGTGCTAAATCTGCAGATTTTTCAGTATCTTTATACAAACCTTTTAAAAATGACTGTGTGTAAGAAGAATGATGTTACTACTGAAATTCCTAGACATAGAGAATATCCACAGGCTGAAATATTCTGCTTAGGAGGGACTAGATGGCAGCAGAGATGTTTGTGTCACTTGCTATCTTCATCTTTTGAGTTGTTTTATTTTGTTGTGGTTTATTCCAAAATCAAACCAAACCAGATACAAAGATATTCATTGTTTATTTGTGAAAGAAAGACGTGCACATGTTCAGATGCTTCCCCTTTGGCAGAAAAAGAGTCCAGGGAGCATCTTCCACATCCTGCCTGGTTTGTAGCTCTAAGGCTTCAGGATGCACTTGTTCAAAATGACCAGTACAACCAGATTGATTCTGAGATCATGCATACTTCATATTGACTCATTGCTATCTAACTTCCTCGTAACCAAGTAAGATGATCTGGAATTTTGGAAGCAGAGATGAGACTGGAAGAGAGTGTTGTTACTTTCCTCTAAGTACTGTGTGACTCTTCAAGAACTGTGACTTCTCGTGTAGCTTCTACATGTCAACACTACCCATATCAAGGCATCTCAAAGAGAAACCTGCAATCAAGGGGGAGAAATATGCAGAAACAAGGATTAAAACAATTTCCTACTTTCATATTCTCTGCCTTCTTCTGATGCCTGGCCTGTTATGTTTTCTAAGATGTAGGAGACTGCTCCTTTTCCAGTGGTTGTAGCTTTACCTATGCATTTGAAAAATGCGTCTAAAGGGTGGCTTCATTGGTAAACAAACTTGGCTGAGGAACATTGAGATCTGATGGTTTTAAATTAAGAGAAATTATGTGTTGTAAGACTTCATGGGTGGCATGGAAACTCTTTCATAGTTGAGAACTGTAATCCTTTCTTGATTTTGTGAGACATCTGTGGGAAACAATAATTTTGAATGTGGTGTGTCCTCTAGCTCTTTGTTATGTAGTTACTAAAACCAGGCTGTCAACTGTTACTATTGGTTCTCAACACCTGTGTGGGGCAATGGAAAGGGCATGGGTCTAAGAGAGTAATTGGGAGCACCTGAGGAGGTACTGCCTTCTTTTTGTTGGTTGTGTCTGCCTCTATGTCCAGCTGCTTCTGGAACTGTGAACTGTGTGGGGAGCTGCCTTGGGGAAAAATGGTAGGAAATACAATTAAGTACTGGAATTCTGTGTTTGTTTTTTTTCTGTAGAGCTGGATGTTTAAGATATGAAATATTAGGCTTTTTGCTGATGGTAGATGAACCTTGCTTCTTTTTTTTTTTTTAAGGTATAAGAAGAGGAAATTAGACACTAATCAATTGCAGAGAAATTTGACTTGAGGCTTTTAGGATCTCGCAGTTCTGTACTATTTGAAGCTGCAGTTCCTGCTTCTAGGAGAGTGCAACAGAGAGGGAAGGCAGCATTTTCTGGTGGGGTCTTGTGGGAAAAGAAGGAAAAGTAAGAGGCAGGAGGAACCCTGAAGCAAAGGAAAAGAGGCTTCCGCTTGAATCTCTGGTCAGTTTTATAACCATGCTTTTTTTATAATGAACTCACCTATAAAATATTTCACCTAGCAAAGATGACAATAGCAGCAGTAAATGGCTTTTTATGGTATGGCATTGTACCACTTTATGTTTGTAACTGACTGTAAGAGCTAATACTCATTAAAATATGCATTTACCACTTACAGAGACCATCTTAAATTATCAAGCGTTTCCAGACCACTCAAGCAATTCCTATTATAAAGTGTGATTAATTTCTTAAGGTTTTTCTCAAGCCTTTGGTATTCACTGTTTTCCCATGTTCCCCCATCCTGATCAGACAGTAAGCACACCTAATTAGTTCCAGATAGGTAGTTGAATGTGAAAACTTGTAATTCTAGTCAGTGAAGCTGGCAGTGCAATTATGTCTTGATACATGTGTTGTGAGGGAACTCGAGTACATCTCAAGAAGCTAAGCTGCTGCAGTTAATCTACCATGTGTGCTGACTAATTTAATTGAAGAACTGAAAGAAAATGAAAATCTTGCTCTAGCACCTTAATGAGAGGTTCTCTGCTTTTGCCAAAATATTGACCCCACTGGCAGTGTAAAGTGTGAACAAATAAATTAGGTTGTCTTTTGCACACCCCTGACTTAGAAGGAATGCTGACATCATTTTTGTGTAGAAAACCAACTGATGATCCTGCCCTGTCAATGGATCTTAATTGGGAAACAAGATAAATCAGAGAAGAAATGAATGCTTTCATTGCATGTGGCCTGAGACTGTTTTTGTCACAGTGGCATGTATTAATTCAAAGAGATTTCTAGCTACAACAGCTTATTAATTCTTTTTGAATGACCATAAATTAATCATAACATTGAAATAAAGTTGGGAAAGTAGGGTGATTCTATTATTCCCGTACAGCATTTTAGAGTTCTTATGCCTTATTTTTCTTTAGTGGTACTATTGAATCAGGTAAAACATAGGAACAAAAATTGCACACAGTGGGAAGGGAAGGATCTTTGGGTTGTTGTTTGTAAATCTCCAAGTACCACCTCATGATATTTCTTTCATAACCTGATCAACACGTGTCTTAAAATACTTGAGAGGAGTAGGGAAAGCTATTAAATAAGAAATTTTGGGGGAACCACATTTTTCTGATAGTTCGCCCTCCAATTTACAGCCTGAATTGATTCATGGCTGGTGTGCACCTCTTTGCCTTTGGGACAACCGTGTCACGTGGCTTACACAGCACCTTTTCCCTGATATTATTCTTCTTTCTGGGCAGCAAACACATCTCCTGTCAGTACTTCTTTTGCTGGGTGAAACAAAATTCTCAGTCCTTGCTCTGCAGACATACGTCCTTTCCCAGTTGCAGCAGCTCTACGTGAAGGGGTTATCTTCTAATTTATCCCCTTTTCCTGGAAATTAAAATCCATTTTTAACTACCTCATAGCTGCTGGTGTGAAAGCACCCTGAACAATCTCTGTGAATCTGTTTTTATTGGCTGGTAGTTAAATCAGTTAATGTGATAACTAGCTCATAACAACTGAAATAGATTAGGAAGTGTTCACCAAAGCAACTTCAATTAGAATCTGTAAGAGAGCTGTAATCTCTAGCAGAAAAATAGTGAGGGGTAAATTGGAGTAGACTACGAGAGAATTTCTTAAACCAGTACAGTGTGGGTTATGAGAGAACATATCTTTAGAAATGTGGACTGCTCTGTGTGAAAGTTCTTCAGCTGTGGTTGCATAAGATGAAAGAGGTTAACAAGCCCTGGAGAGTCAGTAGCTTAGTTATACTTTGAGCATTTAATTTCTCCTGGCTGCCAACAGTGATGAGTCATATGCAAATTTTATCTGAGTGGGTCACATCTTTAAAAAGAAAATTGTGTTTGTGCCAATGAGATATTTTTATCCTAAAAAGATCAGTTAACTAAACCCAATAATGATAAGCGGACTAGTAGGGGGTGGATATTTTGTATTTGAATATGTTGAGGAGGGGAATATTTTCACTGGTTTTGTCTTTCAGTAGTGGTAGTTGTTTTACAAGGTGGGTAGCAGCTGTGTGTACCAAAAATATCTTTTGGGGAAGAAAATGAACAAAAATTGTAAGAAGTTCTAGAGCAGAATATATATATATTTGTTTAACTTTATATTTTTGTAGAGGTGAGAATAACTTGCTCCACTGTTGAAGCTTTGCTTTTTTTTTTTGGTTTCAGACTTCCTTTATATTAAAAATGTGATTTCTTTTTACATTAAACAATGATACTTAGTGCTCTCTTATAGTCACTGAGCACCATGTGCACCAGTGATCTAGCAGACTGATATGTAGTTGTGTAGCATCTTGAATGCACAACATGCCACTGAACATCCCTCATAAACAAAGATAGGATTGTTATAAACAGTGTTATTTCAGGTATTAATTATATATTGCATAATTTAAAGAAGTGTGTATGTCCCACAGGAAATATACTCATATAAATACTTTCCCTTTGATATCACGGAAGACCTTATTTTATCTATTTGCTTTAATATTTTTAGAATTTTATTATTTTGTTCCAAAACATACACATTACTTTTAAAAGTTTCACAAAAAAAATTTGCCTAGTCATTCAAGTTAGGCACTCAAAATCCACTACATTCTAATTTCTCCTTAGGACAGAACCTTTCTCAAATGGACGGACCACAGGACAGCGAAAGAAGTTGACTTGTTCAAAAGAGACTTAAAGATTAGGTTGTCCACTCCATGCCTCTTTGTACAGTACAGACATACTGTTTAATAATCAACATTTTATAGGGCTGGCAGGTTCTAATTAAAACTGTGCCAATTTCTATCTGAAATCCAAGAAGAGGTATGAAGGGAATCTCAAAGTACCTTTTCACATATTCATTTTGACGTAGAGCTGCATTAGGGCACTTACATAGAAAAGCTGGCTAGAGAACACTTGATTTTTCATGAAAATCATGAAGTTTAGCTCTGTTCTGGATGGGGGTGTGATGGTTACCTTTGGCTTGTGAAATGTGAGGAAGCTGGATGTTATGTGAATGTGGGGACATATTAGGTATTCACTTTCCCAAAAGAGAGAACCAAACCCTCGATTAAAAAACAAAATTAGCATGTATTTTATGAACCAAAACCATGAGCTGAATGAGGGCTAGACTTGTCTTCTGTGGCTCCTTGAACATCAGGACAGATAATATTTATGCACTTTTGAGAGTTCTATAGAAGGCCTTCTTGTTGCTTTTTTTCCTCCTGCCTTGAGTAAGCTTTAATATTCTGCAAGCTTGGACTCTGCAAGCTTTTATTCTATCCTAGCAACATCACAGTATCACAAGGTTGGAAAGGACCTCTGAGATCATCAAGTCCAACTTATAACCCAACACTAACACCAACAGTAACACCAACCCATCATCTAAACCATAGCACTCAGTGCCTCATCCAGTCTCCCCTTAAACACTTCCAGGGTCTGTGACTCCACCCCCTCCCTGGGCAGCCCATTCCAATGGCCAATCACCCCTTCAGTGAAGAATGTTTTCCTAACATCAAGTCTAAACTTTCCCTGCATTTGATTTCTACAAACAGTTGGCATATAATTCCTCACTGTCAGGATCCATTATTGTGCCTGTTTCTCCTGTCTTTAGCACAGGATGACTGACTGTTTAATGCTCCTGTGTCCCTGTGCACGCAGTGTTCAGGAGGCCAGAATAAGCAAAAATCTCCTAAGGTGAGAGATGCTTTTTACCATGATGCTAAAACATTGAATTAAGATTGAAGCTTATACAAAGAGATGAAGTTCTTTTCCACTCAAGTTGCCTGATTAAGTAAAGAGAACTTTCAGCTAAAATCAGGTTGTTATGGTGTTTAATTGTTGCTTTGTGTTGTTTTGTCAGAACCTTGCTCTGTTACTTGGCTTCTTGTAGCCTCACGAGGTGATTGGTTAGTTTAACCTTCTTTTTTTCTGCTGCTTGACTACTGTATCATATTTTCTTCTGGATTTTGTACCTCAGAAGCTCTTCCCTGAAATGTTTTGATGATGAAAGACGTAGTAAATTACATGGGCATTCTTTCATCAAGATAGCTAATGAAAATATAGGAAAGTATAAAAGTTACCATGCCAAACTCTATTGTTTTGAAATTCTTATTCTTCTGCTTTCCACCTGTAAGAATTATTTGCTATTATTCTCATGTTTAGTAGCTAAATAATATACTATTTCTGAGGCTCAGGTAAGCTGAAAGGAAAAGTGCTCTAGTAATTTACAGCTTTCATGACTGCTCAGTGGATTGTCATGAGCTCTAGATTTTCAAAGAGCAAGATGGATTACTTCAGAGATAAGCAAATAGCTTCTTTCTAACCTCCAGCAGATCAAGATGCAAAAGGAATATGTAATCTATAGGGAGTGATTACACTGTGGGTTTTGCCCCTTTTTTGCTTTCTCAAAATCATCTGAGAGACCCTGAGTTCCTTGGGTGAACAGGCTTAATGTGGCTTGCCATTTTTTTTTTTGCCATCTCTTACGGGCTGCAAACAGTTCACAAGAAGGAGCTGTCACACTGTGTTCAGATTCCACGCTGGATACCTTGTGGGTTCCCAGAATGATTTCTTTGCCTTAAATGGATGGGTGCTTTTTTTTTTTTTTAATCAGGCCCTGGAAGGGCTGCCCAGGGAGGGGGTTGAGTCCCCATCCCTGGAGGTGTTTAAAAGGCAGGTGGATGAGTTTCTTAGGGACATGGTTTAGTGAGGGGTTGGGTATGGTTGGACTGGATGATCTCAGAGGTCTTTTCCAAACAGATGATTCTCTGATTTTATTTGTGTATCGAAGGAAAGAGTTTGGAACCTTTTCAGGTGAGAGATCTAAAAATGAGTTTGGAAATGTTGTATTTTAAACTTCATATACTACAACTTCTACTAGTTTAATACATTCTTCCTGCATCTAATTTAAAGCTCCTATGGAAGGCGGAATATTTACAAATAAATTTTACTTCTTGTTACATTTACACAAAGTAAATTCATGCCTGGCATAGTGGGAAGAATTATAATAAGTTTTCCTTTCATCTTTTAACTCCTCTCACTGTGGCCAGGGCTATCTCTTTGAATATGCTAATAGCTCTTCCATTTGGCAAATAACACCTTACTTATAGTGATAACATTTGCTACAGGTGACTGAGTGTGGCAGAAGATTGAATTATTCCCCATGTGAGTGAAAATTTATGGACAAAGATGTGCGGTATTCAGGCAGCTTTACTTATAATCTCTTGGGGATGCAGGCCTTCGAATTTTTTTCAAGAAAATTCTTTGATATTTTCACTGGCATCTTAAAAATAAGCCTGACATTTTGCCATTAAGAAATAATAATAAGAAAAGAATTAGAAATGAAATAAAAATCACTAGTGAATAAAGACTCATATATATATCAAGCATCTGTCAGCTCAATGCTCATAAGAGACAGAAACTTCCATTGCTATTGGAAAAACCTTTCTAATGAAGCAGGTGCTCCACCTCTGATGTCTCTATCTCAGGTTTATAGGGAGACCTAAAAAGCATCCTCAAAGGTGAATCTGGAAACGAAGATTTATGGCTGTGCTGTTCATAATCAGAAGAGCAAAATGATACAAATACAAAATACTTGTGGAAAAGGCTGCTGCTTATAATCCCATGTAGTTTAATTGCACCTGGTGGAATGGAGGAGGCAGTGGCTGCAGGGTGGTTGAAATATTTTATGAGTTTTGTCTTATATACTCTATATACAGAGTATGTGCTCATATACTCTATACTTAACATGAAATTCATTAATTCAGTTTGACCTAGAGAGGGGTTTGCGTGCCTGAAAACTTTCCTGAAAACTTATCTATTGTTTTTCAATTAAAGCAGGTGGTGAAATAAAAATACTATTCTTCCATAACATTTAAAGGTGGATTTTGGCATTTTTCTTTTCCTGGAGCCCTAAAAATTTGTTGTGTTCCCCCTCCCTTCCTGTCTGGGCTGCTGTAGTTTGTTTGTTGTTTTGGTGGGGTTTTTTGTTTTGTTTTTGTTATTCAGACTGAATAAAACTAATTCTCTTTAAGGCATTTTTCATCATAACCACACAGGTCATCCTCCAGTATGAGGATGTATCTTGCACACAGACTGTCCATCTGAATCTTCATGCATTTCCCAGAATCAGGAATATTTTCAAATATTTTAAGTATTTAATTAACGTGAAGAAAATGCATTTACTACGCAGAGAAAATGATTTATTTTTCTACTCTGTAGCTATTTGCTTATGAGAAATGAAGCACTCAGTGATTCTAAGGCTGATAATATACCATATGTAGAGTAATTAAATATTACTGAAACATCTGTGACAAACGTTCAGAACAAAACTCTCCTCTCTGCTTGTTTTCTAAAAACAGAGTCCCAGCAGGGGGCTCCCAGGTAACACTGAGAAATCTTTAGGAGTCTTAATGCACGCTATTGCCCACACCTGGGTGTTAGCTGTGTATTTTAAAACTTGTTAGAATTTGGTTTAAATTACTATTTAGAATCTCTAGAGTCTTAATTTTTTAAAAAGTATCTTATTTAAGGAAGGTTTTAGTTGCTAAACTGCTTTGGCTTATCTTAAAGTGTTAGAGTAGACATTTCTATTGCTTGGATCTAATGGTAAATGGCAAAACGCTGAAATTCTCACCTTAGATCTTTTAAAAATCTGGTTATTACAGGTCTTGTGCCAATTCAGGTTTAACATCATCTAATACTCCAGAGGCAGCTTGGAATTTGTATGTATTTTTGTAATTTCCTGCAAAAAGGTCAAGTGTATATTCTGTGTTAAGAGCAGAATAATCAGTTGCATGTAAAGAAATAGTTAAAAAAATAAAAAATCATCCTAAAATCCCCCCTCCACCCAATAATATAATTTTATAGATTTTAATTTATTTCTTCCAGTGAAATTCAACAGCTGCAGACCTTGTAACAAGACAAACAGGCCAGTAGCCAACTGTATTTCAAATGATGCCAGTTAGTTGAATAATTCTGAGAAAATCATTTGACAAATTTCTCCCCTCCCTCCATTTTCAAAATGTTTGACTAGAGATTCATCAAAGGTGTTTAATCAAAAAAATTTCTTCAGCTATTGAAAAGCCTCTTGGAGAAGAGGTTAAGAGCTAATACAATATAAATGGAGATTTTTTTTTTATTGGACTCTAAAAGTGTGTTCCATAGATGTTTTCTGACAGAAAATGGGTTAAGACATTACTTGAACTAAATCCTTACCCATAAAATAAATCTGTGCAATAATTTTCTGTGCTTTGGTCAGAACATATTAAAACTAATAAATTCACCACTGGGGATAAACAGCTGATTTAATTGGGTAATGGCTAGGCCTGTTAAAACCTTTTAAATGTTATCTCCCTTTTTATCAGTAAATAGGCAGCCTTAAGAGTTGTGGTCTTTCTTTTGTATAAAGCTTTATAATCAACAAACCTGAGAACTGTTTTAAAACATCCCATGCCAGCTAATAAAGCCAAAATAGCAGCTAATAAAAGCAAAAATAGTAAGATTTCCACACTGGATTTACTTTCCAGGCTCTTCATCTACACAAGTACATTAGGAGCAGGGCCAGAAGTAGATTTATGCTTCCAATTTACCCACCTGATCACACTGTCCTATGTAGTTTACAGATGTGTCTGTCTAAAGATGATGAAAAATGCTGCATTTGCAATCTCTTGTGGCCATGCTCTCGGAGGCAGCCAGAGTGGCTCTGCTAAAAGAGACATCAGCAGCACGCGTTGGGGCATCAGATAATTAAATTCCCCAGGCCTGGGAAGTGCCAAAGGGTCTAAACTTCCCCAAATTTCTTCTGCCTGTGCCATGATGCATGGGATGTCGACTTACACTTCGCATGTGACTTATCTTCTTGGATAATCAACTTTTCTCTCTGTCCTACAGAAATGATGGTGATATAAGAGGGTGTATATATATCTTTTTTCATGTTTCATGTTGGATCAAGCCTGTTGTCACACACGTGGCTTTGAAAAATTGGTCCTTGGCATTTTTGTATGTGAGGAACAGGGCAGTTTTCATGTGTGGAAAATACACAATTTTGCAAAAAGTAAACACAAATAATTTGTACTTGTCTTGATTTGATTTTAGTTGTTCTTTCAAAGAACAAGCTAACTGTATGCTCTCACTGACCTGACTCTAGGAAGGACCTGTGTCCCTTTTTTTCTGTTTGTATGTATTTGTTTTGTCCTTTTTTTCCTTTATATCAATGAGTTTTTTGTTGTTTTCAGGATTTTTGTTTGCTTGGTTTTCTTTCATGGAATTTCAAGAATTTGCTACTGTCAGTGGCACATTTTGTTGTTGGTACTGAGGTTGGAGGATGTGACTGCTGTGTTACACTGACTTGTGGGCAGGTACCTCAGTTGAGGTGAAAGCAGTCACACTGAGTATAGGCAACACTGTACCTGGGCTGGGAGATATGAAGCTGATGTTACTGCCTAATGATTTACCCAAAAGCCAAGAAATGCTTTGCAGCCAGATCTTGTATAAGTTACTCCCATGTAAATCACTGTAGGTATAATTTCTGAGTGAACTTCAGGTTGCTTTGTTCATGCTTTTGATTCTTCCTTCAGGCTCTGAGTAGCTCCAATACTTTTGATACTTCTGATTCTTTCCTGAAAGATAACTATATTTGTAATCTAATCAAATATGTCATCCAAAACTACATAAATTCTATTTGAAGTACCTGCCTCCTCAGATCTGCTCAGGTTGATGTTTCAGTCAGACAAAAAGAGGTCAGGCTTGCAGTTGAAGGCAGTTCAGTTGCAGTTCAGTAAGAGTTCATGTATTCTTGTTCCCCTCAGAGCTGTTTCCTCTGCCACACCTGCAGGTTGCTAGGGGAGATTTGCCATGTCTGCCTCTGGAGGGGTTTCAGTTGGCAGGTTTTCAGCTGTGAGGGGAGAACCTCTTTTTGGGATGGGCAGTTGGTGGTGTCCCCTGGTTGGTTGTGAGGCCATTCGTGCTGAGGGAAGGCAGCAAGGCTGTCTTTGAGTTATGCCTGGGACTTCTTGCCCTCCCCTGGCAGCCGTAGAGGACTTTAGCTTTTTTGCTTTTTCTTACAGTTCTCAGTCTTCCATTTCCATTTGTACTATTTATTAACTACCAATTTACCACTTCATTTTATCAAGTCTGTGGGCTCCATTTTGAGCTTGACACTGGATAAAATCTCAGTGTTTCTGAAGCAGTATTTTTGGTTTGCACATGAAGCCCATAAGAAGTTGCAAATTTTCTGCTTTACCTGCAGTAGTAAAGGTCTACATAAATGATACTCTAAGTTTTAAGGGCTGTACTTATGCTTTACTTAAATTTCTTCATTTTTGGCTGTTTGCTTTCAGTTATAAATTACTAAAATTATATAAATCTTGGGTATTGTTCGTCAAAGGTGTTAAATTATAAAACTGTATCTTGGTTGGTGTGGTACAGGATGTAGAAAAATGTGTGAATAGAGTAGTAGCAAGATTGTATTTCCCTGTATATACAGCATTACATGGACTTAACATAAAGGTTACAAATTCAACCACTCCAGAGTGAGGAGGTTCCTGAACTGAGGTTGTCTCTTTGATTTCCAGCCATGGTGTTAAGCAGTGAAGTACACAGCAGCCTCTGGGGGTGGGTATAGAGCAACGTGGTACAGAGTTTTCCACCAGTTCCCAACTAAATACTGGAGAAGTAACACAATGATGAATTGAGCTTCATGCAGTGAACAGACTAAATGTGCTGGTCCCCCACTGATTAATTATCCTGTGGCATTCTGTCCTTTCCAGTCTTTGTAGATTAAGTAGGGGAATAAGACCTTGCGGGATGGGCATGAGGAGTACTGGGAGGAGCTGGAGGAGGCAGGTATTCACACCTGAAGAGGAGGGTGCAGCTAAGTTAGCAGGGAGTATAAATGAGGGTTTCAACATCTAAGCTAAAGAAAAGCCTGGTTGGATCTGGAAATATGTTTTTGAAATGTAATGGACCCTGTGGGGTATCAGAGAAGAATCCAATATTTTACTAACTGAACTGGTACCAGGCTAGAGCTGTCTCAGGCATGAGCCCCACTGTGCTGCAGGTTTGTGCATCAACTCAAATGGATTTTTTTCTTTCTCTTAGGAAGCAGGTGGCTTGGCTGCACCACAGAAAAAAAGGGATAGCTGTTGGTGGCATTGCTTGATAGCAACTGAGGAATCATGTACTTCAGGTACATAATACTTAACTGTGACGCTTGGCTTTCCTGGCATATTTGAAATGGAATTCAGTGACAATATTAGTGTGGAGTTAAATATATTTTTTGTGCATTTACTTTCTTAGACAATAGGATGAGTACTGGGGTCAGTTCTGGGCCCCTCACTCCAAGGACATTGAGGGGCTGGAGCGTGTCCAGAGAAGGGAACGAGGCTGGGGAAGGGGCTGGAGAACAAGGCCTACGAGGAGAGACTGAGGGACCTGGGGGGGTTTGGGCTGGAGAAGAGGAGGCTGAGGGGAGACCTCATCCCTGTCTGCAACTGCCTGAAAGGAGGTTGTAGTGAGGTGGGAGTTGGTCTTTTCTCCCACGTGACAGGATGAGAGGAAATGGCCTCAAGTTGTGCCAGGGGAGGTTCAGACTGGACATCAGGAAAAATTTCTTCACTTAAAGGGTTCTCAGGCCCTGGAAGGGCTGCCCAGGGAGGGGGCTGAGTCCCCATCCCTGGAGGTGTTTAAAAGGCAGGTGGATGAGTTTCTTAGGGACATGGTTTAGTAAGAGGACAGGTATGGTTGGACTGGATGATCTCAGAGGTCTTTTCCAACCAGATGGTTCTATGAGTCTATAGGAGTCGTTTGGTTGGTAATTAACAGAAGTAACATTTGCAGTAAGAGTTGCAACACCAATGCACTATTTTAGAGGGCAGAATGTTTAGCACTGTTCTGTGTTCATACAAGTTCATGTTCACTTATGGTTCTTTAAACTGTGGGGATATAACATCTGAAAGTTACTGGAAAAAATAACTAAAGAGACTGTTTCATCATAGAAATACTGCTATAATGGAGATATACTGAAGTGATAATCCTTTGCTATATGATCTAAACCAAACCCAATGCATTTGGCGCATATTTCCCTTGTTTATTCATCTGTAAATCCAGATTATTAACCTTGTTTTATTTTTCCTCAACTCTGTCGATACTGAACATTTCATCAATGCCAAAACTCCAGAGTAAATAGATGCAAGAAAAGCAGGTTATTTAGAGCTGTTGTGATTGTTCCAATTCCTGCTTAAAGAAGCCAGTAAAATTTCACATCTGAGCCTGCAAAGGAACGCTTAACTCTGGACTGAAAATAGAAAATTTATGGGGAATAGGAGGCATGGAGGAAAGGAAGAATGAGAGATGGCTTAAAGCCCTGCCTAATTTGTTGGGAACTCAGAGCTTGGTCTGCAGCGTAATTGATGTTGTTTGTCTTGTTCAAGCCATGCTGGGCCAATGCTCTGTCTTCAGTAATCAAAGTAAAACACACAGGTCGCAGCTCCTGTGTGAAAAGTTTGGTGATATTGTCTTCATGTGCTCTACTGCATAGAAGGTAAACACTAGCTAATATGTTTCTTCTGTGCTTGTGAGACTAAGACTGGAGCTGTACTCCAATTTCTAGCAGGCGATGCTGAATTTTACCTAACAACAATTTCTGCTGTGTTTTCTCATGTTTTATTTCTAATGAGGCATATGTGTCATCTAATATATGAAGAAATTGCTGTTTGTATGATCCAAAGGTAATCTATGGGCTGATGGAAGCCTATTTGTTACCCTGAGAGAAACAACCACTAATAGATGCAAGCTTAGGGCAGTAATTTCCATCTGTAGTATGAAACCTTTTTCGGCGCCTCAACTTCCTTCTTTATTCTGCTCAGTTATTATCTTTGTCTTTGATCAGATCCTTCTTGTTGGGATGGGGACACTACACGTGTCACTGGCAGCTGGTGGATCAAAGTCTGCTGACCTCGTGTGTCTAAGCAACTGCCTTGTCTTTGGAGAACACATGGCATATCAGCTTGAGCTGGGAAAAAGACCTGACAGCTGAGCATCTCTTTCTGTGTGTGGCTGGTGATGACAAGGCTGTAGGTGGATATGGGCACACTTGGCAATACTTGGCCCTCCTGCATCCTGGGCCTCTGCTGCCTCCTTTGGAGTAAGAAGATTGGGAAGCCCAGAAACCTAGGAGAGCCCTAGGTTGCCCCCGTGCCAGTGTGCATTAAGGTCATGAAACATGGCTGAGGGAGGAGAAGGGAATCACCCAGTGCTGGACTGCAAGAGTGTGGAATATGCATCACTATATTACCTTATTTATTTTCTATTTGGCATTTGTTTGGTTTTCCTCCTAAGAGCAGTGAGGTATTGGATGAATTATTGAGTTGCAAAGATGAAGCTATTGCAGAGTTGCAGAATTTCTGCTTAACTACTCCAATGTGAACTGCTATTTAATCAAGTGAACTAGCAACATCTTTATGTGAAGGTGACCACCTTTGCAGTTGCACGGGAGGTTTGCCTGAGCACCTTTGAGAAGAAGAGCACAATATGCTCGAGCAGGGTCACAGCTTCTTGGCCAGGCTTATGCTTTTGGGTGAAGATTGTGAGAGGGCCTGCAGCAGGTTCACCAGATGTCACAGCTTCTTTTGCTGTTTCTGCAGAAGATAGTTATTGATAGCAGGGGTATGGCAGTAATTGATAGTTATTGATACCAGGAGCATGAAAGTAATGTGCAACACATGTTTCTAGGTGTAATTTAAATTGTATGCAACTGCTTGTAAGGGACTAACTGGTTCTAACACACATTCTTGCAAATCCTGGAATGTAAATATAGTTCTTGGCCTTAAAAAAAGTATAAAAGAACCATTTTGAAAGGTTCTTAGGCTAAAAAGTCCTCTAGTAATAACTGCCCTGCCAAGCTGATTTTCAGGAGTCACTTTGATCAAAAGGAAATGTAAGAGGTCTGAAGGCAATCGGAAAGATGTATTTTTAAAATGCTATACCTGCATGGTAGTCTGTAGCAAATGATGCACTTCCTGTGAGTCTGACAAGTTCAAAAGAAAATTTATGATGAGTCAAAATAATATTTAATTTGTAAATGTTTTTTTGTTTCCTGTGAAGCTTGAATTGATGTGTTGGAAGTCATTCTGTGAAATGGGCAGTGTTCTGTTTTAAAAGATTATGTTTTTATAAGCTAAGAGGGAATTTAAAATTTTTATTTTCAGTAAGCTATGTTATCCTTCCCCAAATATTATATTCATATTGAATTGTGAGCAGGTTTTTTTTCCAATCATATCATAGGTACAGTTTTGAGACATTTCAGCTAAGTTTTATGCTTTATGACTTTTTTTTCTTATTAACTGAAGTACGCTTTCAGGTTTATGTTCTCCAGACATTATTTTCACTGCATAGAGTGTACCTGTTCAGATTTTAGAATATATTTTATCTACAGGGTGGAATATAGGTTGCACTATAGGAAGTAGCGTGAAGAGATAGTGATAAACCAAGGCAGGTTAAAGAAAAGCTGTGCTCAGACATAGAGATATCTCTTAAATAATTTGTACAAATTTACAAATGCCCTCTTTTTATTCCCAGCCAAATGCTGGTTGCATTTCTTCAGATTACTCAATTTTTGTATTATTTTATATTGTTCTAAAGAACTACTGGAGAAATTTCAGAACAAAGGAAATGTTGACCTAATCTGTGAGGGATTATTGGGTGAGAACTGTAATAACTCATCAGTAGTTTTAACATCCTCAGAAGAGCTGAAACAGAGACATTAGGTGTTGTTAGTTACGGCTATAATTTTTAAGGTCGTTTTTATGCCTTATGGAAAATTCTTGGCTGTATTGTGGTGGTCTGGGTGGAGTATGAGCTGACTCAAAGCTGCACTGAGAAACCAAGAAAAAGGAGAGCAGAGCAGTGTTGGTACTACCTGCATTTACCAATCACAAGTTGCATTCTTCCAGGAAAGCCATACATCCAATTCAAACCCCAACGTACCGTAGGCCATAAAGCACTGTCCCATCCGGATGGAGTCGTATCATTCGGTTTTTCACTGTCACTCCATGGACAAATGACTTCTTGTCATTTTGGAAATATGTGTCTGGCACCCACAGCTGGTCAGCCACTCTGTTGTCCAGAGTTAGGTTCAAAGGTATTCCAGAATAAGAAAGCCTTTTATCCCTCCAGGACTGCTGGAAGTACATGGTCAGGGTGTAGTCCTAGGGAAGAAATAAGAAGGACCATTTGTATTTTGCATAGTGATTAATTTAATAAGTTTAGTTTTAGATAACTTGGTAGCTGAATATCAATAACAGCAGGAAGTTTAAGGATAATTAAGATGTCATTAACCATGATCATAAGTCTTGACCTGTTTGTGTTAATGTTGAAGTTCACACAACTCACCAATGGCATTGACCACGTCCTGGCCATGGGCTTTCGAAACCCCTTGGGCCAGAAGGGAATATGTAGTACATTTGGGTCTGCAGCCTTTGGATCTTACTTGCACATATTTTGACAGGTTTTCTTTAAGAGCAGGTTTTAGCTACCTCAGCCAAAAAGCATTGCATAACTTTGAGGGACAGTCTTTTGATATTCCCTGTCTTTGTCCTGAAAGATTCCCCCAGGCAATCCAGTAAGGCCAACAGTCCCTAGACCTCTTGAGAAAGAGTAAGTATGACCTCAGAACACATGATGGAAGACTTCCTATTCTGCATCTGCTAAAACTCTCGGGTGTGATGGCCTTGCATAGCTGGACCCATCTCACTTCAACCTGGGAAATGTTTTTTACTGTCCCTGGCAATCAAATATTACTGTATAGAAAATGAACACCCTCTGTGACTTCGTATTGTGGCTTAGGTGAAATACAATTCATGTAGTCCTTCAGCTTTCACTTAGTCTGAAAAGAAATTGTTCTAGAAAGCTTCTGGTCTGATTTACTCTCTCATGTCTGCCTTCCTGGGAAGTTGGTGATTTTAAAGGTAGTCAATTTTTTAAAGTGGAAAAGCCAACGTACTTTGTATCTGATGGAGTTCTTAAAAGATGACTGGAACAACATGTGTGGACTATTATTTTTCTCTTCCTCTTCTCCTACTCCAGCCCCTTATTCTAGTTTTCTCTTCATTCTCTCCTCCTCAAGCCGTCTTCTCAAGTGGCAGATTATTTTGTTCATGTTTTTACAGAAGAACTGGAGCAAAGTTATAGATATAATTTAAAAAAATGGTCGGGAGTAAGATATTTGTTTATGTGAGGGAAAGCCTTACCTCTGTCATCCTCACAAATCCTAGACTGGACCATATTTTTTGAAGAAACAGAGGGAACAAAAGCTGTCTGATGTGATTTGCTCACTTCATCTTCACAGGCTTCTTAGCACTGTAACATTTCCATGAAATCAAAGCAAACTTGTTTTCAGGCAAAAAGTCTTTTTGAAAGATATGTTGCATCTAGAAAAGCTATAAACTATAGACTTATCGTGAGTAAAAGGAGTTAATGAAAATACTGTTCTTTCTTGCCCTGGGCCTGTAGTAGCTGTTTTGTATGGAAATGCCATGGCTTAATGATCTGTGGTCATATACGATAGGACGACTACATTGCAAGGATTTCACAGAAACAGAGTTATGGAATAGTTTGGTTGAAAAAGACTTTTGAGTGCAAAAAGCATATTTGTGCCTGTGCATTACTAAAGCATATCCCTGAGAATCTTGTCTTCTCTTTGTTTGAAAACCTCCAGGGTTGGTGGCTCAACCACTTCCCTGGGCATCTGTGCCAGTGCCTGAGAACCCTTTCAGTAAAGAAAATTTTTTGAATATCTTATCCAAACCTTCCCTGGCGTAACTATGAGGCCATTTCCTCTCATCCAGGCACTTGCTACTCAGTGGAAGAATAGATATACCCTTTTCCAGGCTTGCAAATTTATAGTTACCCATGATAGAGCCAAGGAGTGTATGATGTAAGCATAAGTGCTTTTTTTTCTTGATCTAGGTAAGTAAGAGTTGGTCAGGACAGGCTTTTTTGCTTCTCAGACCACGCCAGTCTAACCTGGAACTGTGCTCTGCTGAACTGATGTTTTATTATATGATTTAAATAGTGGTATAGAGAAGCATGAACCTCAAGGAAGCAAGTTTTTGAATGTACAGTTTGAATACAGTTGGATAGAACCAGGTACTTAAAGAGAAGTTGAATACCTCCTCTTTGTTACCCATATATGTATACAAACTCAGAGAAGAGATGGGAATTGGATGAGAAAAAATAAGAAATCACTATTCTGGTGCAGTTTTCATATGTTGTATTTGTTTTCAAGTCTGTCCTGTTTCAAGAAACTTTCAGCAGAAAAGCTTTCATACATGGCTAATCCAAGCCAAATTGTCAGGGCTCAGTGCTTCACTTGGTATCCTCTACTTCTTCTGCCTGATTCAGCAGAGACTACGCAGTCTGCAGCACAGAGGGAATAGAAATTCCAATTATACATAATTATCTTTTTTTTTTCCTTACTGCTTTCCTTTATAATTTCACTAAGTCTTAAAATTGCTTTTGTAAAACTGTCATGCCATCCTGGAGAAAAGCTAAGAAGAGTGGTGCCTGCTTGATGGTTTTCCAAACTCAACCAAGAGAGTTAAATAGCCAAGATAAGCTCCAGGAGATCTTAAACGAAGTGATTACATGAAAAAAAAAAAAAAAGAAAAGAAAAAAAGCACTTTCTATCTCTTGGCTGTGGCTGCAGAAGAAAATGAATTGCTATATTTAGCGTTGTATTCTGCTTTAGAAATCATGTTTCATGCAGCTGTGCTCCATACAGAACATTGGTGTTGGTAACACTACAGGAGAGAGTGAAGTTGTACCCTGCAGTTATGCCATGTAGAAGTACATGGAAATGTTAATGGGGAGAAAGAATCTGACCTTCATTCTAAAGGAATCTCAGTGTTTCTTAACTCAGAATTATTTCTTTTTTCCGTTCCCGAGAATGTGGGGGTGTTACTTATTCAATATTTTAATGAGGAAAATAAAGTCACATCTCATGATTGTGTGAGCACCTGGAAGTTCTTATTTAAAAAGCATAGTTAAAGTTTATGTCAATGAAAAGTAAATGATATCTGAGCTATAATAACCCAAATTATATAGTTATATACTTTCTAATTTTTTAATGCAATACAGCCTTACCTTTCTCACATTTCATCAACGTAGAATGAAACGCTGGCAAACCAGACAATTAGCCACATCGTGGAGGGTTTTCTATTATTTTTATTATATCTTTTACAATGGTGTGAGTGAAGTGGGAATTTAATGACTACTTACCTTCTACACTGTAAAATTGGCTGGGGATTTTGTGGTTTCAAGCTCTAGAGTGTATGAATAATTTCTGAATCTTTCATATCTGCAGTGGTAATTTGCTGCAGAATTTTTTTAGCTTTATATGACAGCTTCCTGAGATCATAGGCATCATTTTAGATATGAAAATGAATCAGATTATGTTTAGATTTTGTATTTAATATTTTTAATCGCAAGTTAAAAAAGCAGGGACAAATGTAAAATTAAAGAAGAGAATCTGCTTTGACAGATAGCTGTTCTTTTAAATGATTTGTTTAAAAAAATATTTCACCTTTTTTTGAAACACAATGAATATATTTTACCTAACTGTTCTTTTAAATTATTTGTTTAAAGACGTATTTCACCATTTTTTTTTTTTTAGAAACACATTGAATATTTTGTGTCTAACTCTGCATCCTAATAAAAGAAAAAGCTGTAATTCTGCTGAAAAGTCATAATATTTCAGGAGATCTAATTGAGTTGCCTGTGCTTTCCACAAGCACCTCCCTACTTTCCCAGGGCACAGTCAAATTTCCTTGTAGTAAATGTCTGAGCACCAATCCTCAAGTTGTTTTGATGTGTATTGTTTTTTCTTTCTTAATGTGATCAATTCTTATTTGTTAGAATAAGATCTTTTTTTCCTTTCTTAGTAATTATGGAAATTTCTTATTTCATTGTATCAAACTGGAAATGTGTAACTGAGCACGTGTAGTACAACATATAAGTTGATCTGTGTATCAAATAGTGTTTTAATAAGGTGCATTAGGTGGTTACACGCTTCCATACTAGTCCCTGGTAAAAGAGATTCTGTGAAAATGTGAGAGAAACAAGCCTATTTTACTCAAAAAGGCAAATTATTTCTTAATCTGAATTTAAACAGCCTCATAAATAAATATTGGCACCAAGCTTCACAGT
Source organism: Tapera naevia (assembly GCA_033556795.1). Classification (NCBI taxonomy): domain Eukaryota; kingdom Metazoa; phylum Chordata; class Aves; order Cuculiformes; family Neomorphidae; genus Tapera; species Tapera naevia. The sequence goes on along the minus strand of JAUMJJ010000189.1, from coordinate 3,562,618 downwards.
TCACTTGGGTAATATAAATTTCTTGTAGTAAAGAAAATGAATGGATCAGTGATGCATGTTGTGCTCAAAATTAGAAGAACAGTTTATAATTCTAGTAAGTAATAGACTGGAGACTTCCCATACAATACCCAATTTTATTTTTATTTCTAGGTTTGGGTTTTTTTTTGTTTCATAATCTTGTTTTTTGTGTGCATGTGTGCCATGTGCATAGATGATGTAAGGGCAATAATGGAGTCTTTCTTTGCTGAAAAACTTCTGTAGATCTCTGAAACCCACAGTGGTGCGTTCAAGTAGCTGGATAATTAGGACTTGCTGGTCACACCACTCGTGACTGGTCTCCAACTGGGTTTAATTCCATTCCCCACCATCCTCTGGGCCTGGCCATCTAGTTTTTGGCCCAGCAGAGGCTGTGCCTGTCCAGGCCAATGGCAGCCAGTTTCTCAAGCAGAATACTGTGAGAAGTGGTGTCAAAGACTTTAGTAATGTTCAGATACAGCACATCCACAGCCTTTCCCTTGTCCATCAACTGGGTAACCTTGTCATAGAAGGAGATCAGGTGAGTTTGACAAGACCTGCCTTTCATAAACTCGTGTTGACTGGGCCTGATCACCTGGTTGTCCAGTGTGTGCTGTGTGGTAGCACTCAAGGTGATGTGCTCCATCACCTTCCCTGGCACAAAGGTCAGACTGACAGGCCTGTAGTTCCCTGGATCCTCCCTCTGATCCTGCTTTTAAAAGGGCCTAACATTTGTCAACCTTCAGTCAACTGGTACTTCCCTAGTCAGCCAGGACTGCCGGTAGATGATGGAAAGGGGTTTGGTGAGACCTCTGCTAGCTCCCTCAATACCTTTGGGTAGATCCCATCTGGTCCCATGTGAATGTCTAAATGGTCAAGCAGGTCTCTTGGTTTTGCTCTTGGATCATGAGAGCTTTGTTCCTCTCTCCCTCCCTGTCCTCTGGCTCAGGAGGCTGATTACGTGAACACCTGACCTTGCTACTAAGGACTGAGGCAAAGAAGGCATTAAGTACCTCAGCTTTATCCTCAACTTTTGTCACTATTGTTCCCCCTGCATCCAGTAGGTTCTCCTGGAGATTCTCCTTGGCCCTCCTTTTATTGTTACTATATTTGTAGAAACGTTTTTTAATTGTCTTTCACAGAATTGTCCAATTTAAGTTCTAATTGGGCTTTAGCCCTTTTGATTTTCTTTCTGCACAATCTCACTTGTAGTCTTCCCGAGATCCCTGCCCCTGCTTCCAAAGCTCATACACTTCTCTCTATTTTTTTTATTTGAGATCTACCCAAAGCTCTCTGCTCAGCCAAGTCAGGTTTCTTCACTGCTGGCTCATTTTTTAGCACTCGGGGATGGCCTGCTCTTGCAGCGCCAGGATTTAAAACAGCTTGGCACATTGTGATATATTTAATTAATAACCAAATATCAAAGCATACTCCGAAAGTCTTACCAGCTAAAAAGTAATAATATGGATGCAGTTCTTGGCAAGATTTAGTAAATGAAGAATACTTTGTGAATATTTAGCTGTTCTAGGTCAATTCAATACCAAATGTTATATGTTTAGATAAGTTTGCAAGTGAAGGTGCTGTGCAGCAAAACAAATACATGTAACATATCAATATCAAGGTTTTAATAGATAACAATATATATTGATAGTTGTGGGATGCACACTGCACAGCCAAACAATCTTACGTTGAAATGATATCCTTTGAAACCATCCAATTATTAAATATCTCTCAGCATCACAGAAAATTAGATGAAATGCAAATTAAATTTAGCATAACTTAAAGACAAATATTACAAAACCTGCAATTTAAAATAAATATGGAATAATGATACAAATACTAATATTGACTGCAATAAGGCCATAAATATAGAAAACAATATATGTAAAACCTGTCTGTTACTACAAGCTATTATTATTTTCCTTGCATATCTGATACCAACAGGAACGGGAAAGAGAGAGTCTTGAGATAATCAGAAGTACTGAATTTGCAAATTGGAAAAAAAGCACACTCATTTGCATGTTGTAAGTGTCATAAGAAGCTGTTAGCGTTTGTTTAGCAAGAATTGGCTTCCTATTTTGGAACTCCCAGGGAAGACATATACCCTCTTCTACAAAAGAGCTGTTTTAAGATAAGGCAGTGCAAATTGTAATGAGTTTTTTGGGATGTGGAGCTAGGTTTTTTGTGGGTTTGTTTGCTTTAAATCCTGTATAATTTCCCATACGTGCTTTCTGCTCAATTCCAGATACTGCACAGAAATTAGAGGAAAATGTTTTAACCAAATAATGGAGGAAGATAATACTGGTTCTTATTCATGCTCTTCTCTAAAAATGCCAAGGCACACACATTTCTTTATTAAGTCTGCAGTCCAGCCAAGCAAGGAAGCCAGGGAGTTAGGGATGTGCAGGCGAGTGGATCAATTGTGTTTGTCTTTGTTTCTAAGACATAGTTCACTGTTCTTTTTGGGTTTGTTTTTGATGAAAACTGATGCAGCATCTGTTATCCAGTTCCTCTCTTCTGTCCAAGGCAGTGAAAAAAGGGGGGAAAGGAGTGTGTACTCAGATTATTCAGTGCACTCACCTGGTTCACAGGAAGCTGTGGTTCTTGTGAACTAGACTTCTGTCAAGGGAAACAAGATAGGAAGTTCCATTGACTTCAGGCCAATAGAATAAAAGTCTTGTATTTTCCTTAGAGAAGTTCTTTGTTTGGTTGTTTTTATTTAACACAGCACGATTCAGATTTTGACAGAAGCCATGTTTTCTGCCAGAAAATTGCAAATCATTTGTACACGTGAGATTTCTGTAGGAGAAAAAGTTCTGCAAGATATTGCTATTTTGTTTGGTAGCTCTAGTCACTAGACAAGTGCCTTGTGTTTTCGTTTTTCAAATGTGCTGATAATTCTCCAGATAAATGTTTCATAAACCTTGTTGGCATTTATAACTTCACAATTAAATTAAATACGTGGCGTCACAGTTGTGTCTTACAGAAAAAAAAGCAGAGATCTGGCGGGAGTCCTCATAGCTGTGATGATGATGTTCTTTATTGCTTAAAGCACAGCCAGGAACAAGATTAGACTCCTTATGAGAGTAGCATGTTGGAAATTAAGGCACTTATCATTACTGTATTGGGATCCACTATTATTCTTTGCAGTCAAGGCAGAAGTCCTCTTAACAGCAATGGGATCGGAACTACATTCAATGTCTTCAGTTATTACTGAAAAAGCAAAACAAGAGGCAAATTTTTCTCACTTAAAATGGCAGACTGTTTTGTTGCATTTTGTTCAGTGCTTCAGTGATAATATTTAGCAGAAATATTTATTACTGTTTCTGGCATTTAACAGTTTGTTATAGTAGTTGTGCTCCATTGGCTTGGTGTTGTTTAACAAATAGGAGGGTAAAATCCCAATGTTATCTTGTGTATTCTGCTTCACCTCTTGGGGAGAAGAAGACTAAGGACTGCTGTACTTTGGACAAAAACCCATTGATTTTCCCTCTGCTTTTTTTCTCTTATTTGGGCTTTGCTAACCTGGGAGACTTAAGTGCCACCTATTTTTTGCTTATGAAGAAAAGAAATGATGTTATTAAATACTAATATGAATTACTTTGACTAAGAGTGGACTTGGCTAAACGTAGCAGGAAAGTAAGTTAGGTAAGGTAGCCTTATGGCTATGTTGTTATCATCACTGCAGGCTGTAAGCTTATTTAAGAAAGCTTGAAAATCACTATAATGTTCCCAGCTGCACTTCAAACTTCCAACCACATAACCCACTGCCTAGAGTAGCCATAAGATACACCAGTATAACACTGTTCACTGTGCAAATAAATACTGTGTCTGTCTTAAATGGCTATGCTAACTGCTGGCATAAGAATCAGAACATGTCCAAAGTATTCTTATTCGCTGGAAGACCTAGGTACTGCTTTTAACACCTGTAGGAAACAAGGAATGATATTTATTACCACAGTTTTCTATTTTGCTTTTGAAGTTGGTAATCTTTTCTATATAGAGAGTAATACTGCCATAAAGATGCTTGAGGGGAATGTAGGAAAAATATGGCACGGGAGATAGATGTGCTTAAGTAACACGGCATTGTAAGGAATGCTGGAGTAAACTAATACAAGTGTACTGGCATATAGAGTACCTGTACTCAAAATGTGCATATATTTTTACAGTGTCCTTTATATTTTGGCTCCAGTGAGAGCACCTGGGGCTGAACAAAGAAAAACTGATAGGAAAACAAAGGAAGAGAAAAAATTCTCACTGGCAAGCTGCCCATATACCAACACACATCAATCCATGCCTTAGATACAACTTTTAAGAGCAAATGTAAACAACAATAAGAGACAAACATATTTTCTATTTGACATTTCTCTCCGTGAGGCAGCTGTAAGGTTTTGCCAAAAACCCCATCCAAATCAGGCTTGTCCAGGTGATCTATACCTGTGTGTGTCTGAGGGCTTCAGTTAGTGTTCAAGTCCAAGTATTAACAACTACTTGGAGATGGCTCCTCACTAATTGCAGGACTGAACCCTAATGAGGTAGGCATAGATCAGCTCTGAGGGTTTACCACATGGAATGTGATGTGAGGAGTAAAATTAAGAAAAAGATATGATGGAAGAGTGCAGCACTTCAAAGTTCCAGTGAGGGCAAAACATTGTGGAAGACTGGAGAATTAAACCACACTTCCCTTGCTGCTGTAAGTAAGATAATTGGAAAGCAGCTTTTTTCTAATAATAGTTGTTTCTGGAGCACTTGATTATCTTTTCCTTTGTAATTTCCTGTTAGCACAGCAGGGGTGAACTCTGAGACCACTAGAAAGTACATTGAAAATCTACAGAGTACAGCACAGTCTGAGAGCTCAGAAAAACTCCTCCTGCGCAGTGCTGCAGGTGAAGTTGAACTGATTGCTCCTTAGAAGCAGGTGGGAGAGGTTTGATGAATTCTGTGTTGAATGCTATTCTGTAGGCAATAACAGTACCAGGAATCTTATAAACACTGGACATAAAGTTGGGGAATCCATCCAGTTTAGAAGCAGCCCTTGTCATTACTATTCTGGTGTGGTGTTTTTTTTCACATAGATAAATTCCCTGATCCTGTCCCCACCATGGCAGAGGAAGCAGAACAAGTTAGCAGGGTGTTGCCATGCCCAGGGCTACAGCAGAGAGCAGGTTCATCAATTGAAGCTGTTCTACAGCTTCAGGTCAGAGTGGCAAGAGAAGCTCAGATCTATTGCCAGGGCTGATGCTTCTCAAATGACTGTAGTACCCAAGGTGTGTGGCTTGGCATCTAGTGGCCTATCTACTGTCTTACAGTTACTATGTAAGTTTAGTAGTGTTTTAACAGTGTAAAATAGCAGAGGAGCTCAGCAGCCAGTCATCTGTTTCAGTATTGTCTTGCCTTTCTTTGCTGTTATCTATTAGCAGGGAGAAAAGAGAAAAAAAGAAAAGTAAGATTAGCATCCAAAGCATTTGGCAAACCAAGGAAAGCCAGGCTGACCCTCTAGCTTTTCCTTGCCTCTGAAGCCTGCTACTGTATGTTGAGGCACTGTTGCAAAGCTTGTCCTACATGGTGATCTCTAAGAGGGGCAGACTGGAAACCTTTCTTGAGGTGTGGTGTGGGTTTGTTGGGTTCCCCTCCTGCTCTGAAGCAGGTCGTTTTCTAGGTCCATCCTGAAAAGTCAGCATTAGTGCTGTTTAGGGACCTTAGTGGTGCTGGTGATGAGTCTCTGTACTCTTCAGTATGATCAAATGGCTCTGCCTGGTGACTCTAACCAGACACCAGGCTCTGCCTGATGACTCTAACCAGAGCTACAGCCCTTACAAGTGATCAGGTAAGTGATGCTCCAACACTAAGATGCAGCTAGAAAAGCTTTGAAGCAATATGGCAAATGGCTTCAGGTGAGGTTCCTGATTATATGGTGTAGATGTAGTCAAGCACGGCTTTAGTGGAATGAACCTTTTCAATATGGCCTGTTATTTGCCTTGCTCAGTTGCATAAAGCTTGATTAAATAGTCGTAGAATTAGTGGGTTTGCATCAGTAGATGCTGAATGCTGAGAGATAATCATTCTGGATAGTCACAAGGCTTCCCAGTGCATCTGTTGTATACAAGTGGATCTTTAGATTTTGATTTATTTATAGCAGGAATGGCTTTTGTATCTCTTATAGTAATAAATTTACTGAGCTACCAAATAATTTATCTTCATGCTTGTTTTCAGCTGGTTACAAAATCTCTAGGTATCTTGGGATGAACATCTGTACTCTGGAGACTGAGACTTCACATGCAATAATCACAAAGTTAATGAATGGAGCGGGGAATGGTAACAACTAGGAACAGCTCTGCCTCTCTTTGCTAACTCTCACCCTAGTATTTCATCCCTTTCACCAGACTGGCTTTCTGACTCCAGCAAACCTGCCAGATGCAATAGTCTGTTTGCTTCAGACCAGGACAGAAAATCAGATAGTGACTCTGGCACTTGAACAGTTTGCTCTAACATGTTGTGCTAGCACATTGTCAGAAACGGATAGTCCTGTCTCCTTTCTACCCACCCAGAACCCTAGAGCACAAAACCAAAAGGTCTCATTTCACCCCTCACTATTATTCCTGGGGAGGTATCTTCTCCTGTAATTTCTCATAATTTAAGATGAGTGAAATCGATTGCTTTCCTGATACACTTTTCAGTTTGCTATTTCTAATGATAGAAGTGACTCTGACACCTAATTTGCACTCGTTAGAACGTGCTTAGGAAAATGTGTTGTGAATGAATCTTGAGAGGAAGATAAATTAGCACGGTTCAGGGTAAAATAGCTTCCCTGTTGTGGGTCAGAATGAAAATAACACTGGGGAGATTATTCCACTTCTGTGTGCTGGAGGATCCTTGTATCTTTTTTTTGTAGTATTTGAAGTTGGTCATCACTGGAGATAAGACTCGAGGTCTATTTAGAGTCCTAGGCAGCGTGACCGCCCTGTTGTTCTAAGGTAGCCAGATGAATGCTAATTCTTGAACCTCTCCTAGATTTTAGACATGATAAAACAGGCAAACAAATGCCTTTTTATAGAACAGTGAAATAGCTACAGGAGAGAAAGCACTCTGTAGCCTTTCCAAGAAACATGGATACAGTTAATTCAGCATTTGTAATTTTACTGAGATGTACAGGGGACAGGATGTGGGAATATCTTCATTTTGAAATTGTGAAATTCAGTAGGCTTAGTAAGGCATTGTATGTCCCCTGCTGTGGCAGTAGCTACTGCACTTTTGTGACATGGATAATGCTCTTTTAACTTACATCTCATCTTGAGGGGCTAAGCTTAGACAGCTTAGTCCCTGCCCAGCACTCGTTTTTTATCATATACCCTCCCGTTTATCATCAACCTGATATTTGGGAAAAGCATTTCTGTCATGGGGTGTCTGTTAGGTGTAAGATAGGTGTTTTGTGTGGGAACAGTGCTTTCATTTCTCCTGTCTTTCTATTTACAGGAATAATTTCAGTTTTCTAACTGGTTTTAGTAATTTTTTAACTGTATTTTTTTTCTTCAAATTCTGTATGTAGAGACTGTTTATCATAAATATATTTGTTTTCTACAGTACCAATGTAGGTTCTGCAGTAGGTGTCAGTTCAATAATGGATGAATTGTTCAAATCTCTTTCCAAACATCTTATTTCTCCATTTCATGGCAAGTTAAAGTCCAACAGCTGAATGGAAATCACTATGGTTACTGCATATAGTTCTAGCAAGGAGTCCAAGATTTAAGTCTTACTTCTTGTAGAAATACATATATATATTTGAGACACCCAGACTTTTGGGATCATATTTGCAAGTGTTAAAACAAACATTGACAGTTTTAGATAATTCCATTGCACCACTTTGCTTGCAAGCCAGGGGTCTGCTATTATAAATGGATTGCTTACATAAGAAGTGAAGGAATACACACAAGTTGAAAACCCTGCTCAAAACACTCCTGGGTTTTTAAAGTCAGAAGTCTCAGATTTGATCACCACCTGGTTAGCAATCTGTGTCAACACTGTCAGACAAAAAAAAATGATTGAAACTTGGTTCCTTCCCAGCTGCAAATATTACCAAAACATCATTGTGGGCCACTTTTAGGCATTATGAGAGCTATGAACACTATGAAGAGCCAGAGTTTCAGAAACCTACAGCAGATGACTCCATGGCCCAGGTGGCTGGTATTTCCTATGTCCAGGTTGTTCACCCCAATTAGTAACTAATTTCAATCCAATTGCTTACAGATGGTAGAAAATCACAGACCTACCACAATATTCTCTAGTAAACAAGTATCCATCCATAAACCAAATTAACAACCCAAGACCAGAATCACATAGGGAGATGTTGAGACATCAAGTGTGAAAATTGGCTTCAACAAAGCAGGTTGTTCATGCAAAGTTACATTTGGGCTTAAGTTTCTTATAAAACTGAAACTGGAACACAGATCTGTGCTGGATCTTCAGTTGTTTTAATATGCTGAACTTCTGCAGGGCTGGAAACTGCATTGATTCGTGCTGGTGCTGCCATGATTGGTAACTCCCTTAATCTTGTGCCTGATTTCAAAAACCTAGTGTCCTCACTTAAACAGAAAATGCTTAGAGGAACATAGATGCCTGGGAATTATCGGAGCAGTTCTGGGGCTCTGCAGATGTCCAAGCCTAATGGAAGACTCTAAACAAATAATGTTTTTGTGCTGGCAGTTGTCTTTTCTGGCTATGGCTCAGGAGTTAGTCTGGATGGGGAATGTATAATCTGGACCATTTTGTTCTTCAGGTCATTAAACCATCGTATAGTGTTGTCTTTCTGCTTAATGGATGGGAAAAGAAGGCATAGAAATCCCCAAGAACTGAATTTCAAACATGAGTACAGTCAACAGCACTGATCAAGTTGACTCCATATCATAAAATGTGACAATGTTAGGTTTTTATTGCATTCCTACAGTGACACTACTTGCTTATCTTGAAGGGCTCATTATCCTGTAAGATCAGTTCTCTAGGTTTCTTTTTCTTAATGAAGTGGAGAACTAGCTAGAATTCTTAAGCAAATCTTTAAGCAAATCCCATATATGATGTTTTTCTGAATTTCAATAGTGAGTAGAACACCACACCACATTTTTCCATTTGAGATAAGACTTTTTTTACATTATATTAATTTTTTATCAGTGTTTGAGGAAACTGAAATCTTGTATCATGTTTTACTATAAGTAATCTTTTCCATTTAGTGACTCATGATAATCGTGGTTCATTTTTGTCCTGAATCTATGAAATATAACATTGCATGTGTAATTTTCTCCAGACAGCAAGTCTTTGAACTTTATAACTGTCAGCTGTATTTCAGGTAGCTAGTACCTATTTATCATAAGTTGGTTTCGTTTTGGGGTTTTTGGGGTTCTTTTATGGGGTTTGGTATAAGAATTACGAGGCAGCTCCTGCTGGAATCACTTGACTTTTAGATTGAGGATGTCTGAAAGAATGAATTATTTCAAAATAAGCTTTATTTGTATATGTGGCCTGAGGCGAGTTATTATTAACTGGTTTTGACCTGAAGTTTTTTGTTTTGTTTTGCTCAGAGGAACCTTAAGAATGATGTTAATTGGTTTTGGTTTTCTGTTTAAGACCACAAAGGACAAAAGTAGAAGGAGCTGGTGACAGAATAAAATGCAACATGTGCTCAGCAGTGTAGATCAAGTAACTTCTTTTTGTATTCTCTCCTAACTGGTTTCCTAGATAATAGAAACGTGGTAGATCTCAACTACCAGAGGAGAAACAGTACAAGAAGAGCAAAGTGGTTAAGATGCTGGATAAAAAGGGATGTGCCAATAACGTGTGCTGAACATAGAAGAGACATACCAAGAGAGATTACTGGTGGAAATGTGCAAGGGCAACATTTGATACTAATTCCCATTTTCTCTGGCACAAACCCTCAAATTATGTCTATAAAATTTGCAGCTGATATTAAAGTAAGCAGCTGCTGTCAATATCACGGAGAATCAGAATATCACAATGATCATCTTGTATGTTGGGGTGGTAGAAGTGGGATTATATTCAATACTGAAAAGTCACAGAGTAGGACACTAACGGGAAGGATTTATTATATAAACTGAGACCTTGTTGCGGATTGGGATAGAAAAAAGGAGAAAGAGCTGAATGTTTATCAGTCTGATATGACAAAAATGCAGATGGGATAGAAGAAACAGGATCCTGCTGTGTACTTAGTGATATATGCCAGATAAATCAGGGGCAAGCTAGCCTTTCTGTCCTTCAGCAAGTGAGGCTGGGAGTGCTGAGCATTGTGCTGATCATTCACAGAAGGGCCAGTTAATCACTGAGGAGATCAATTCAGGCTGGGGCATCTGCAGTGATGGACTGTAGCATTGGTCAGGTGGATGAAGAGTGGGGTCTTGAACTACAGCTCCAGCCTTGGGTGACAGCTACAGGCTTGGTGGACTGGAACCTGCAAAACCAGCATGCTCCTGTATGGGGATCCCGATTCCCTCCCACACAAGCTGCTCGCTTTGCCAGGTTGTTGTGAGCATTAAAACCTCATGCAGGCAGTCAGAGAGTTCCTCTGAGACACCTTGTGGGCCTGAGCCTGTCAGTCTGTTATGATGAGCTGAGGCTCAGCTGGAAAACCCTCTGAAAGGTATGGGAGATCCACAGCACCAGCAGTAGCTTTTAAAGGGTGAGACAGACGTGCTCGACAGAGCACTTCTACAAAGACAGACTGACAGGGCTACCTTCTCCTACTTTTGGCACAACACCTTTGCTTTACACAATGATGAGAACTGACTGTCAAAACTGCACTTCTGACAAATACTTTCTTTTGCTGTCAGCATTGAAGCTGTAGCTGGTGATGCTGGGTCTACCTCTTCTAAAGCTGTGTGTGTTCCCTCACCTCTGTGCTGTGGGTACAGAGCAATTTCTCCCTCCCCCAACTTCAACATCAGCCTAATGTTGTTACATCTCAGCAAAAGAATGACAGAGCTCACAGTGGACTAATCTAGACTATTTTACTGTAATTAACTACTATTTTCTTCTTCTTTACTAATAAGAACTTAAAATTTGAAGTAACAGCTATTAGAACTCAAGTCAACTTTGGGATATGGTTAAGTGGTGAACTTGGCAGTCTTAGGTTACAGTTGGAGTTGATTGTCTTAAAGTTCTTTTCCTACCTAAATGACTCTATGATTCTGTGAAAACTAAGGGGAAAGAAAGAATGAGAAACATCCTTTGCTAGTGTTCTTTTAGCAAAGAAATGCTGAGAATCGAGTTTTGTATCTGCTTGCTCATGGAGATGCACAGGGGTTTTGAGAAGGTATTCATCTTTTTTATTAGCTGGTGGTTGCAAACAATATTTCTTTCTGGACAATGTTTTTTGATGTTTAGATATCTACCACAGAAAAGAGAGTGTAGCTCAAGCCATAAGTAGGTAGGAATGCTTTGATGTATATCCTGGTGCAAGAATTGTCTCCAGCTAAGCTTTCATAATCCACTGCAAGATTAGATGGGGCAAGATCTGACTTTTGATTTTAGAATACTAGCTGATTTCCCTTTCTTTTCTCTGTCTAAGCTGTATTGTATTTCTTTAATAAAGAAAACACATTTCCCTAATAGAAGAAACACTGATATTATGATGAAGAAGCATAATAGAACCTGTAAGAACTAAGATAGTGTTTGCATTACTTGTTCATCTGTTTGCAAATATTCTTTAATATCAATTTTTAGTTTACTCTGGCTGTTTTGTTGACTATGACTAATAAGATTCCTCCTGTTCAAGCCAGGGTATTCCTGGCTCTCTTCATCTCTTGAGAGTAGGTTGTAAAGCCACTGAAGGAATCAGAGTAAAACTGGAACATGTACAAATTCTGAACTCAGTGCATCCTGCTTCTTATTTTTTTCTGCAAACACTGCTTTGGTTAGTTAGGTCAACAGGCAGCTGGGCTTTTGCACAGGCTTACAGAACTTCTACAATTCGATTTCAAACAAAGCCTACGGAAGAGTTTGCTGATTAAAGCAATACAACATTTGTGTGAGGACAAAGAGAGAAAGATTGAGTTCAATTGGAAGTAAAATCGCCAGTGGGGATGCTTCAAAAGAGGAAGATGGTATTGCAGAGAAAAACGAAAATCTGGAAGAAGAAATTAAAGGAGAAACCTCAGAAGATTCATTGTAAATTTAGAAAAATGTTAGTCTCTTACAAGAATTGTTTCTGAGCCTCTTGATTTTTATATGTTGTTAGTCTAAAGTGCTGAATTGCTTTGTTGGAGCTTCACAAGTGCTAATATACCCTTCAGGGATGTTCACATGAACACATCATTTGATCTACTGAACTTTGATACTAATATTCTTGGGTACTTTCTGTAACTTTCTCTTTTTGATTCCATTCTCCAGATAGGAGGAATATTCAGCCTTGGTTTAAAGCAAAACTTTTATTTGCTGCCACTCAAATATAAGCCACTGAGCAAGAAACGATGGTTCAAGGTTACTTTAATTTAAAATTAATCCATAAGGAGCATTATTTATTTCCATAGAGCAGAGGGATAATTGTTTTTGCTACTCAGCTAATCCTTCCATGATGGAAAGCTTCACAGATCCTGCAAACTTCCAGATTGGCTTGCTGAAGAGTTTATCTTTCCCACCAGAGACATATGGCTGGATCTTTAAAGCATGAAGATTACTTCGACTTATTGTTCTATTTTTCAATTTGATATGCAGATACTCATATACAAATCTTCCTATACTTCCAACTCATTCTAGTTAACACTTGTTTCCCCCCCATAAGAAAAGTCTGAAGCTCACCATCTGTTAGATATATGCTTTAAAGCGTAGCTTTCTTGTAAGAGCCTTATGCCTGTCACAGAAATCAGAAGATGCTGCATGGAAAGGTGCCTGTAGCAGCTATTTTCCCAAGGAACTACAACAGCCTATGAGAATGCAATGGAATTAAGTATCTATTCAGTATTCCTAACTCACTTTCCATCACTAGATCCAACATATTTTAACAGTCAGTGTTATCTTTAATGGATAACTGTAATTTTTCCTATGTATGAAAGTAGAAAATATTTACATTTCCACCACTCTTGCCTTAAGTGAAATTTATGTGGTGCTTGAACAGCAAGCCTTTCTTCCTGCTTCTTATGTCCTCCTAATTTAATTCCAACATGGTCTTAACAGGAGACATTTCTATGGGTATGTACAAAGGAGCCCACAGCCAGTGCCCTCGCCCATAGTGGACTTCAGGTGAAACTGAAGGAACAAGTACTCATGTCCAGAGGCAGGGACCTGAAATTTTGCCTTCTTGTGCCATATTGTCACTGGTTCAACCTACAGGTGTGCTCTGCTGTGCTCCTATTAGCCCTGGTCTACCAGCCATCCCAGCCAGAGGACCTACTGAAATACTCAGTGGTCCACCACAACATTCTTGCAGCACGATCAAGTGGGAAAGGACATCTCTTCAGGATGACTCTTGGCTGCCTGGAGGTTTCTATAAGCTTAATGTTGTACCACTAGCACAGAGTTTGAGCTCTAAGAATAAAGAGTGTGTGTAATGGAGAACTGGGGAGACAGGATTTAATGAGATTGCGGAGAGCCCGTAGCCAGACCTCCTCTGTACCTTCTAATTAAGTCATCTTGTTATGTTTTGTGAGGCCAGTGGAAGTGATGATGAAGGCCTGATCAGGTGCTGTGACTCTGGTAGGTGCCTCTCCATTGCTGTATGGAGGGAGTGTTGAAGCTAAATTGCCTGCCTTTTCCACCTCACCTGCTGGGCAGCCCTTCAAACCAGTTTCTGGAACAACCTGCTTACTGTTTTTTGGGACGTGCACGGGGCTGTAGTTTGAACAAAAGCACATGCACATCTTCTGATAGTCACTTCATACACTAAAGGCTTGAGTCAGTTTCCTATTTTCAAGCTGTCAGAAAGGTTCCATTTGACATACGCCACCTGAACTTTCAATGTGATGGGGAGCATCTCATGTGTGAGTTCTCTGAAGGACCACTGCCATGAGATGACAACCAATGAGGCACTTGACATCCTAAAAATAACATCTGAGTAGTAGCAAAATTTGGGGCACTTGCTAATGAAAATATTGGTACCTATTGGCTCACTTAAGGAGCTTTCTTGAATCATTCAGCTGAAAGCAGACTACTGGTTATGTTTCCCTGAAATATGTCATGGGTTTGGTAATTTATTATTTCTAAAAAACACATCTTCCTGTCTCTAACTGGGTGTCCTTGCGCTGGTCGTGCAATATCTTGGAAGATTTCATTGCTTACACTTAAGAGGTCAACACACACTGAGTCTTTCCAACAGGTTCAGACAGAAAACCCTGAAGTATTGTATATGAGAGGATTAGTTTAGAGAGAGGACGACACAGGTGACCAGTGTTTCCTGTGGCTGGCCATCAGGGGACAAATCATTTCTCTGACAGTAATCTGTCAACATGACATGTTGAAAATATTCTTTTTTTTTTTTAGTGTAATGACTTAATTCTTACAGTGTTTCTTAACGTGCTTTTTTATTGGTAAGTTCAAGTATTTTTGTGCAGCATGGTGAGCACTTCTTCATTTCAGCTCTAATATTTTTCTGCTATATAGACTTTCTCATTCTCTGCCTGACTTGACTGGTTAAGACAGACTGGAGGCACTGGAGAGTATTTGTTTCCAAACTATGGGCTGCCTGTGAGTCAGTGAGCCCTTTATAAAGGAAGCGGTCCAATAGCTCACCTGGAGAGAGTCTGAGATGCTGCTGCAGAAATACATTATGCTGTAAGTGTAAAACTTGACAAGTGAGGGCTATTTAAGTTGGTGGCCTTTGAACTCAGGGATAGTGGTCCTGGACTCGTGAGTTGAAGCTGCAGGCCGTGTAAAATAAATGGGATCTGTGGTCACCACCTTCATTAAAAAGCATCCTTGTTTTCATGCCTCCTACATCATCCTGTTGCCAACTAAAAGAAATTCAATTCCTTGTGAAATGAAAATCATTCTAGCTGTAAAATGCTGTCAGAATTTAAAAAATATGGTTTATTGGCAGCTGCATCCACCTTGTCATGCTTTACTGTTCTGCTTTATATGTGCTATTTAGCCACACCAGAGTTTTCTTTATGATTTGACTTATTTATAAGATAACAATTCCTTTCATGCTTTCAGTGGCTTGTTTTGGAAGATATAGTCAGGCTAGTCTTTGTATAGATTTATTGCTGCTAAAATATGTTCTTAGAATAATCGGATTAACTGTACAGGTGACAGGTAAGGCTGATTAATCTATCATCCTCCACCATAACCCGTTTCAGAAATTGATTTTTTTATACTTTTCTGCATGACCTTCATAAGCCATCTATGCCTGGAGTCTTCAGATGCTGAAACTCAAGACCTTTGAGCTACATGCTAAACTCTGGAAAGAGGGGGGAAAAAGGCAGGGGAGTGAAATTTAACAGACTATTCAAAACCAGTCCCATTACACAATTAACAAGCAATTTTAAATGTATTCTTGCAAATGATAAGCTGTTAGAAGCAAATAGTGGAAACTTAAAGTATCTGTGCAATTGTGGTGAGCTCATACTAAGTGTTTCTCATGTTTCTTCTTGGTCCTAACTTCATTACGCTTCAGTTCGCTCACCTATAAAATAATAAATCTTGGCTATTTCACTGGACTGTTCTGAGGCTTAATTAATTGCACTCTTTAAAGAACTATAGTGATTATACTGTGATATATAAAATGTCACACTGTAATTGGTGTAAAAAATGAGATGGCCAAATAGAGATGTGAGAAGAGATGAGACGTGTCTCCTGAAGATGCTTTTACTTATCTTTGCAGCAGTAATTTGGGAAGCAGAAATGAATGGAAATGAAAAAATAAACTGGTAGAATGTTTCTTGTTCTGCTCTTTTGGGAAGACTTGTTTAAATTGGAAATCTGTAGACTTTGGAAACCAGAGACAAAACAAAAGACTGCACAGTGTCCTCAGCTGAGGGACTGAAACTCAGCTTTTGAAGGCATCCTGCTAATTCATCCCCTACTATGTCACACCAGCTGAATCCTTTGAAAAGCTATAGTTCTTGGTACTAGAATTAGTGTCTGTAGTATCTTGTCTGAGACCTCTTTTGATTCAGAACCAAGGCAAAGGCTGTTTGTCGTTGCCTGGGGAACTGTAAGCATGTGGCTTCTCTGAATACCCACAGGGTTTTAGTATATTTCTGCTTGGATTTTTGGTAGACTTGCAATCCCAAGTGTATTTTGGATTACTTAGGAAGGAAACTGCATTTTCATCCTTTAAAACACTTTGGATATAGCAGCTAGTCCCAACCCAGTTAGTATGTATTACTTAAAATACTCCCTGCAGCTACCCTGCAGTAGAGAATTAACATTTGGTTAAGAAATTTGCGAATCCTTGATGCAAATTAGAGGGAAATACATATAAGTATACATATCTATACAGACACACACACGTAAAAAGAGTGGGTTTTGATAACCTCACAGTGATACCCTCTGTTGGGCATTGATGAATGCCCCTGTAGATGGAGTAGGTGTTGGAAAAGGTCTGAAAAAGCCTGGATGCCCACAGTTCCATGGAGCCAACAGGAACAAGGTGCCAGTAATGCATACAATGCATAGGTATCATATTGGGCTATATCAAAAGGGCAATATAGACTAGGATGTGGGAAGGCTGTGGTCAGGTAGACACCCCAAGAGACAACTACACCATTAGTTATGTGGGTTCTGTTCAGCTATGCTGTAGCTGAGGGGGATAGCCTATGCTTTGCCCTCAGATTGACATAAAAGGAATGAGAAATATGGGAATAAAGATAAGGGGAAGGCAGTGGATATTGTCTACTTTGACTTCAGTAGGACTTTCACGCTCTTCCTAAAGATCCTCGTAGACAAAGCGAAGAAACGTGGGCTGGATGAGCAGGCACCGAGGAGAATTGAAAACTGGCTGAACAACCAAGCCCAGAGGGTGGTGATCATTGGTGCAAAGTCTAGTTGGAGGCCAGTCATTAACAGTGCACTACACGGGTCAGTACTGGGTCCAGTCCTGCTTAAGGTCATCCTTAATAACCTGGATGATGTGGCAGAGTGTACCTTCAGCAAATGACCTGGGGGTCCTGGTGGACACCAAGTTGAACACGTGTCAGCAACGTGCCCTTGCTGCCAAGATGACAAATGGTACCCTGGGCTGCATTAGACAATGTATTGCCAGCAGGCCAAGGAAGGTGACACTTCCCATCTGCTCAGCACTGTTGACACTGCACCTGGATTCCTGTGTCCAGTTCTGGTCTCCTCAGTATAAGAGAGACCAGGACATACTGGACAGAGTCCAGCAAAATGTTGTAAAGATGATGAAGGGACTGGATCATCTCTCCTATGAAGAAAGGGAACTGTTTAGCCTGGAGAAGAGAAGACTCAGGAGATCTGATCAACTTATATAAATACTGGAATGGGGGGGTGCAAAAAGAGCCAAGCTATTTTCAGCAGTGCCTGGTGACAGGACAAGAGTCACTGGGCACAAAATGAAACACAGGAAGTTCCTCCTGAATATCAGGAAGCCCTTTTTTTGCTGTGAGGGTGACAAAGTACTGGTACAGATTGCCAAGAGAAGTCATGGAGTCTCCATCCTTGGAGAAACTCACAAGCTGACTGGACATGGTCCTGTGCAGTGTACTCTCGGTGGCCCTGCTTGAGCAGAGGGGTTGGACCAGATTACTAGATTATCTCCAGAAGTGCCTTCCAATCTCAATTCTGTGATTTTTATCAATGTATAGTCTATTAGAAGTCTGTAGGTTTTAAGTGGTATAGATCCTGAATATTTGCACAGCCGCAATGTCTACTGAGGAGAATTTGGCCTTTCTGACTTATGTAATTGCTCTTCACCAATAAATGTTTATGCAGTAAATGGAACTGTTTACTGAGATCACCCAAAGGTGAATTAGATTTGAATGGGTTTATTTAAGCTGTAATGCTTCACACACTCTGCAAGCACATTGCATGCTGCATTAGCTGCTTTCTGCCTTATTACCCTATAAAGCTCTAAATGTTTTGGGACTTTGTTGTTGCAGAGAATTGGCTTTCCCCATCTGATACCTCTGCTGATGCAATTAGTGTTAGTGTGTGAATTAACAACCAGTTTTAAAAGAGAGGGATAAAGCAGAAACATCTCATAAACAGTAATAATCCATACATCTTTTTTCCTTCACTTCCCAGCTTGCTGTGATGTGAGAAATGTACTCAAGTGAACAAGAATGCGACCTGCTCTGGCGTCTTTGAGCTGGCATATAGTATTAAGAGGTGTCTCTTATAAGCAATGGAAATTTCCAGGCATGCATTCTTTTGAAAGACCTGAAAAGTCTTGAAATGCTATTTTGCATGTGGTTTTGTTCATTTAACTTCTCAATGAAATTTCTGGGTACCTTACTTTTCTCCTACTCCCAACTTTTACACTTTATGAAGACTCTAGCTTAGATGTTTACTGGAAGAGACATTCACTGGAGGGGTACATTGGGCATGCGATGAGCTTAGCTAGCTGAAAGAGTTCCTAGAGTTCCAGACAACTGACAGTTTGCTTTGACCTGTATATATAATTTCTGTGGTTCTGTCAGAAGGATGGCAATCTGCATAGTCATTCTGTTTCTGGTATTGATGTCTATTGAAAATGATGCTAGCTCTGTTGATGTGCATTATAACACGGGCTGCTATAATTCAAGCATCCCTGTAAGTGTCTAGGAAGCCTTTAGATGATCAATTCTGAAGTGAATTTGATAAAGAGACAAACAGCTCCAAAATACTAGTGTGATACAAACTAAATTCACTACTCATACTGAAAGGGCACTTAATAAGATTTTTCTATTTACTTTAAGCTGGTAGACATAATATTTATTTCAAACCATTTCAAAAATAATTAAATGAGTGGGATTTTTTTCATGTGAAATATGTTAATAAACAAAGCAGATGTTTTATGTTCCAAAGTGTTGGTTTTGTGGTGCTTTCTAGGCAAGGTCACTGGTTAAAGATCTTTGGTACAAAAGAACTGTACTGAGTAGTCTGACATTGAAATGAGTATAGGGAATGATAAATCTAGGGCTAATCAAGTAAGGTATATCAAACATTATCCTTAATAAGCTGTTCTGTTATTGTGAGGGTATGAGGAAAGTCCAGACAAGCCAGTAGAGGTCAGTGAAGAAGACTTTACTGTGTAACATTTAGTAAAGAGTAGGACATTTTGCATTTTTTTTTTTAGGATTGAAAATGTCTGCAAAATTGTTTTCAAAAGAGAAATGAGAACTTGTAGAGTACATTGTGCAGTTGTGTTAAATGAAATCTCTGGTTACACACAGTTCATTCCAAGACTAGTGTCTCAAATAGCTCACAGCTGAACTTAACCCAAGAGTGGCAACTGATGAGAGACCATATAATACAACAATGAAGAAAAAGAGAGTGCTATTGCAGCAGTGAGACTCAGAGGAAATCTACAGCTGTGATAGATATAAGAAAAGTCTCTGTCGTCTTTGAACTCCTCCTTTTGTCTCCAATATCATCCCTGAAAAATCTTCACATAAAAAATCTGTTAGGGGCATTTTTTCAGTTATTACAGCAGCCTTTGTAGTTAGAAAGAACAGATTCTTATCCTCCCAGAGGATAGATTTCTAAACCCTGTAACAAGAACCTTTAAAGAATACTGCATTTCCTCTAGGAGGAAAAGCTGTGGTTGGTTTATAAATGCTTGGTGGACAGCTGGCTAAGGTATTGGGCACTGGAACAGGGGAACTGCTTATGAACGTTTGTGGTGGCACAGCAATGCAGTGAAGGAACAGCCCAGTGTGTCCTGAAAGACTCTATACTGGTTATAAAGATCTGAAATTGTGGTGAGTGGACTATGGCCAGGTGCCAGGTGCCCACCAAAGCTGCTCTGTTGCTCCTAAGCCTGGACACGGGGAGAAGATTTAAAAAATGCTCGTGGGTCGAGATAAGGACAAACAAAGAGATCATTCGCCGAGTACCACCATGGGCAAAGCAGACTGAGTTTGTGGAAAATTGTTATGTTACCAATCAAATCAGAGTCAGATAATGAGGAATAAACCTAAATCTTAAAAAAGCACCTCCCCTCACCTCTTCCTTATTCTTGAGATTAAATTTACGCCTGATTTTCTCCACCTCCTCCTCTGCAGCAGCATGGGGTGTTGGAAATGGGGGTTGCAGTCAGTTCACCACGTTGTTTCTGCTGCTCCTTCCTCTTTAAAGGAGGATTCCTCGTGCTCTTCCCCTTCTCCAGTGGGAGACAGTCCTCCACAGACTTCTCCAGCATGTGTCATTCACACACATTACGGTTCTTCACAAACTGCTCCGGTGTGTGTCCCTTCCACAGAGTGCAGTGTGAGCAGACTGTTCCAGCTTGAGATCATCTCTCCACGTGTCCACAGGTCCTGCCAGAAGCCTGCTTCAGCACAGGCTTCCCATGTGTTCACAGCCTCCTGCGGGCATCTACCTGCTCTGGTGTGGGGTCCCCCAGGGATTCCAGATGGATATCTGCTCCACTGGACCTCCGTGGGCTGCAGGGGGACAGCCTGTCTCCCCATGGTCTTCACCATGGGCTGCAGGGGAATCTCTGCTCCAGCACCTCGAGCACCTCCTCCCTTCCTTCTTTGCTTACTTTGGTGTCTGCAGCATTGTTTCTCTCATTGTTTCTCTCCAGCTGCAATTGCTGTCGCCCAGGGTTCCCCTTCCCCACTACCAAAACCTTGCCACGCAACCCCAGTACAGACATCCGAGGAGGCTACCTTTTCCAAGTTGAAAACTCAGGTGTAGTCTGAAGAACTAGAAAGACCCCGTGGCAAAGAAAGCATTTCTGAAAGTGTGTGAGTGTGTTGGGAAAGATGCTGAAAGTAACTGCACTGAAAAGGGAATTCGCAGGGGGAAGAGGCGACTCAGCCTCTCAATACATTTCATGCCTGAGAGAGGTTGATCTTCACAAATATTTCAAGGATGTATTAAAATTTTTTTGGTGGTCAAATATGCCACTTCACTCACTATGTACCTCTGCTATGAAAAAATTGTAATAAATTAGGTTCCAGAAGAGCAAACACCATCGGCAATAGGATATGATGAATTACCTGAGCAGGATAATCTTGGTAGGGTTGCAAGTCTGTGCCTTGAGAGTTACCCACACAGTGTATCCTGGGTTTAGGAATACTTCTGTGAAGGTCTTACAGTACAGCCTGACCTGAAATCACATCATCTAATGACTGAGAAGCTTTTATCTTGGTGAAAAGTAAGTCTCTGGCCTACTTGGAAAGAGCGTCTGTAACACAAACGAGGGAGGTTTCAAGTGCACTTGAAGTGTAGTACTTGTAAATGGTGTAAGGCAACCTTAAAAACCTTTGTTTGCCTTTAGAATGTCTTTAATGTGGAGTGAGTGCTTCTAGATAGTACAAAGAATGCTTAGGGCAATACACTGAAAAAGAGGAAAACCAGCAGAAAATTATAATGATTACTTTACTAAAAAAGCAATATTTTTGAGAATATTTGTCTCCTGGCTGAACAGAATTTATTAAGCTAATAACTCTTCTGGATGGAGCTGACTGAAACTGCCACAAGCAGAATGCTGACACAAGTGTCGTGTAGTCTGGGATCACTCTAAGTATCAATCTGAGTTAGTTTTGTTTCCTGCTATAACAGATCTGATAGAAGATATGTGGCTTTTAAGAGTTCTCTGCATTGTAAGGTGGGGATATTTATTTTCCTCTGCCTCTTGCAGCCAGATTTCCATGGCTTTTGCCTGCTCTGCTGGGGAATAAAGCATGACATTGAACAGATGGGGCAGATGAGCTGTTGCCTCATAGACCTTGTGTCTGCCTTGGACATGAGGCCCCTGAGAGCTGCTGTACCAGTTTGTTCCTCAGAGGGTGAATTTTTAGCCTTGAGTTTCTAACCTGGGAAGACAGTGATCAACAATATATTATTTACTCTACTCCTAAAAACAAAAGAAAAGCACAATGCCACAGCCAAGCAGGGAATAGGTAAACCATGATAACATGCTTGGAAAGAAGTAAAGCCTATTATCAGTGTCAGAGTTTCTTGGCTGTCAAAGTCAATCGTACAAATCCCAGTGATGCTATGACTGCAGCAGAAGTATTTTATTATTTATGATGGTCTGTGGGGAATTAGCCTTTCACTTGAGTTTGTTTTGGTGCTGCTGTCTTTTTCCTCTAGGTTTTTTTCAGGCCTTCTGAAAACTCTATTTTAGAGTGGGTCTTTTTTCAGATGCTCCATAAATTTTATAGTCTCTCTCCTGTATCTGCTGCTGTAATGCTTATTTTGACCAGCAGCTGTCACCAGACAATGTATACATTGAATGCAATACTGTACCTCATGTCTTCTCTTAACGTAGTCAGGCAGACAGGTGAGCCTTTCTGCTCAAAAAATTTCCTTGTTGGTGTTCCAGAAGGAGTGGACATTCAGAAACAGGCTCTGATTTCTCAGAAAGAAGAGCTGTGTTTGGTATGAGAGTGCTGGACTACGCAGACTGAGAAAGCTGGCAAAATAAACAGTCTGTAAATTACAGAGATCATCTCTGATTTGTTTTTATTTGAAAATCTGTATACACAGAAATTTTGAGCAAGGACATTAGGCTGCAGCATTGCACCATGAGAACAGATCATCACTGCTTTAGTGGTTGTGAGGACAAGACACTGTTACCTAGCAACTTCTCAGAGTTGTCTTTTATAAATCCATCCTGTCATGGGTGTCACGTATATGTCACAGTTGGTCTTTACAAATTTTGCACTGGGTAGTGCTGCAAAATATATCTGCTGAGCAGTGGTATCCTTGGCAGGTATTAAATCATGACAGCCCAGGTTGTTCTTGCCCTACCTGCTCGCACAGCAAGGCAAGGGCTGTGGATTAGTTCTTTGCATAAATTACCTGCTTGTATTCAGAGATGGAGCAGTGTCTGTTGGAGCTGTTACTCCCCCTTCTTGTACAGATTGGGAAGGAATGGACAATGATCTGTGTTGATTCCCGTGCGTACAAGTTGCTTTCCATCTTTTGTTGTAACAGGTGATTATGAGTTGTAAATTTGTCTTCTTGGGGTGAAAAGCCCTTAACTCTGGTTCAGTATTAAAATCTGAAATGACTAAGTAGAGATACTCTCAATTTTGGACAAGAGCTGCCTTCCTATACCCCTGTACAGTTCTCTGACATGGAGGATTTGATTCTGGATAGGGATTTGGTATTTGGTACTGGATTACAGATATTCAGCAAGAATGATTTAAGGCCTTACCTTTTCTTTCTAATCTTTGCCTACTAATCACAACGCAAGTTCACCATTGTTTCCAGTGGCACTTGGAGCTAGAATTTAGAACTTACTCCTTGTAGTATTTTGATGTGTGTGCTGCAGTACATTAATAAGGAAGTCAGACACATTATCCTAAATACTGCATAGAAAAAATGCTGTGCCAATTCCTGCATTACAATTTTAAATCACTTTCTTTTCATTCTGTTACGAGCAGATGGAGTGCAGTATCTCTTGCATCACTAAATAGTTGCCATTAATTTGATGTACTATGAGCTGGACTCTTGAATTCTGTTATAGTAAAAATAGTTCAACAAGCTAAGCTTTCTCTTTGGCTCCTAGAGTCTGATAGGCATCACATCCCAAAAGAAGATGCTATTAAAGAAAAGATCTCACATTTTGAAATGACCAACTGTAGTAGTAAAATACTCTGGCCTGTGACTTCCTCATGGTTAAATTAAGTGACTTGATATTAACTGGAACTTGTAAACTAAGTATCTGAGACATTGAGAGGACTGAGGCCTCATTCTGGCTTTTTTTTTTTGGTGGGTTCTCAACATTTTTTCTATGGCAGAAAATTTCACTGGGAATTGTCACCTTTTTTTTTAAAAAAAAACCTGTCTGTAATAGAAGCAGCAATAACTGCAAAGACAGGAGAGATATTATTAACGCATTTTTACAGGCTGCCTATTGACTGGGAAGCTTCAAACAAACCAGTATGGCCTTTCTGGTACTTTCTCCTCTGTCCTTTGCTTGCTCGGAGTGTCAAACGGAATGATTTCAGGTCAAGTGTTTGGCAAGGAATATTAGTAGAGCACTCATTCTGGAAACTGTCCTAAAGAGCAGAGCTTGATGAATTCATTAATGTTTGATTTCCAATTAAGCATTTAATAAATCTTATTTTTTATGCTATGTTATGCACACTATGTGGCATATGAGAGCAGCCACCTGGTTAAAGTGCACACGGTGCTGTTCAGAGTATTGGCTGGTCAGCCAATGTGAAAGTGAAGCTGCCAAACTGCCTGTGAGGATGGGCCATCACAGGACCAAATGAGAAGAGGGCATGGTGGAAAAAGAAGGTGGGTGCACTAAGGCTGTGGTTGTAGGAAGGGGTGTGAGGGGTGGGTATAAATAGGAGACACAGATAATAAAGATGCTAATAATGAATGACACTGCTGGAAATGGGATGAGGGCTGGGGAGTTTGGGTAAAGCGTTTATGAATTGCTCTGTCCTCCACTTTTTCCCTATACATACCTTTCAGAAAACAGTTCACTGAAATCCTATGTAGGGTCCATGATGCCACAATGGACTGATGTCTATTGAAAATGACCTGCTGGGGAGGAAGGGTTGATCTGTTAGAGGGTAGGATGGCCCTACAGAGGGACCTGGACAGACTGGATACTGGGCTGATTCTAATGGGATGATGTTTAATGAGTCCAAATGTCGGGTACTTCATTTTGGACACAACAATCCCATGCAGAGCTACAGACTGGGGACAGAGTGGCTGGAGAGGAGTCAGGCAGAAAGGGACCTGGGAGTGCTGGTGGACAGGAAGCTCAACATGAGCCAGCAGTGTGCCCAGGTGGCCAAGAAGGCCAATGGAATCCTGGCCTGCATCAGGAATAGTGTGGGGAGCAGGAGCAGAGAAGTTATCGTCCCCCTGTACTCAACACTGGTCAGGCCTCACCTTGAATATTGTGTCCAGTTCTGGGCCCCCCAGTTTGGGAAAGATGTCAGGATGCTGGAGTGTGTCCAGAGGAGGGCAACGAAGATGGTGAAGGGGCTGGAGCACAAGCCCTACGAGGAGAGACTGAGGGAGTTGGGGCTGTTTAATCTGAAGAAGAGGAGGCTCAGGGGAGACCTCATTGCTCTCTACAACTCCCTAAAAGGAGGTTGTAGTCGGGCAGGGGTTGGTCTCTCGGGTGACCAGTGAGAGAACTAGAGGGCATGGACTCAAGCTTCATCAGGGAAAGTTTAGACTTGATGTTAGGAAAAAGTTCTTCACTGAAAGGGTGATTGGCCATTGGAATGGGCTGCCCAGGGAGGGGGTGGAGTCACCGACCCTGGAGGTGTTTAAAGGGAGACTGGATGAGGCACTGAGTGCCATGGTTTAGATGATGGGTTGGTGTTAGTGTTGGTGTTAGTGTTGGGTTATAGGTTGGACTTGATCTCAGAGGTCCTTTCCAATCTTATGATACTGTGATACTGTGTAATTATTCTGTGCTTGTTGTAGTAACACTAATAATTATTTCATTGGGTTTTATATGGATGTCACGAGCACTTTAAACAGTTAGCATTAACTCACATGGGAAAAAAACCTTTGACAATCATTTACAGATTTCCCCTCTTTATACCACCTGTGCTCTTACAGCAGCCCTTCTGAAGCTCATGTTGTTCATTTTAGTTATATTCAGATGAACATGTTTTAAACTCCACAAGAAAGATGGCTTTAGTAATGCTTTATTGATGTGCACAAGGAGGCGTGAAATTAGCTGTAATATATAACACTCTCTCTTTCCAAGAGGTTTTAATTCCTTTATATTCTTATGTAACTGAGACCATTCTGCCTGCAGGTATGTGTTTAAATGCACATCAGTGTGTTTCTGTCACACCATTTCCAGATGATACATATGGAACTAGAGAGGATCTTCATATAAGTCTTTGCTACAGCCACTCCCATTACTTTAAATTGGGAGTGTGGAAAATTGTCATGTAACATTTGAGACTGATTCAGTTACCCTTGCTTGTTGAAACATCTTGCTGTTGATTCTTCATTTAATTTTCTTTCCCTTGCTCATTATTTCAAGTAAATTCCCCCTTTCCCTCCCCCTTACTAAAACACTTTTTATTTTTTATGAACTCTCATTTCATTTACGGTAGAAGAACCTTTCTTCACGACTTTAGCAGACACCTTACACATCTTAGAATGTGGATGAACTGAGCAATAACCTGCTGGACAGATATGTCTTTCTCTGATGATGGCATAAATGAGCTTAGATTACCGATTTGGACCTGATTGCTAACATCTGGAGGTGTGTGCTTTAGCCTGAAAAATTCCACCTTGGTAGAACAAAAACAAGGCTCATGGTTGGTGAGCAGTTTAGTTTATACATCCTGGGCCTTCATGATTTCACTTCAATTATCTGAAAGGGGTTTGTCAGGTAGCACTACAATGAAAAGGAGTTTATATAAAAAAAATAAAATTAGTTTTAAATCATTAGTAGCTGCAGCAAATTCTCTTTTTAAAACCAAGCCTAACCCTGTTGGGAGATGCTGCTTTCCTGGGACCGTAGACAGAAGGATCAGTTCAGGCTCTTGGTTCCCTTACGACCTTCTCTTTGGGAGACTGAAATGATTCTTCTAGGATGACTTGAGAGTATTTGTACAGGCTTGTTCCTTATACCAGTCAAAAATAGTAGGTGAAAAGACCTCTGGAGTTAGAAGGGGAGGTTGTAGGGAAATTTATTCATAGGAAATTTACGTGTATTTGATATGTAATTCCTCCTTAGTCCTTATGGATTCAGCACAGTGATGTCATGTCTTGTTAATTATGGAAGACATGCTCAATAACAGCAGATTCTCCTCGTGGCAAAGCATGCTGTGTCAAGATCCGTAGCCTTCTGCTGTGAGAAGTACATGCAAGATGCATCATGAGCTGTTTTCCATCTGCCCACATACTGAGTTGGCTGCAGGTTTCGTTATCAGTGCAAACACAATTAAATATTACTGCCTTGCAGATGAGGATAATGCAACTTACTCATTTTGTCAAATCTGTATTTTGTCAAATACAGTTTCACAGCCCCTCTGACAAGGACCATCTACCCACATGGGCTGGGACCAAAGACTGAAATAGCTTCCTTCCCTGCTGCTTGTGTCTGTGTATTCAGTTCAATCTAAAGCTGCTGCTTCCCCTGCTGATACTGAACTCTCGTGCCCAGCCCTTGCTCTGTTGTATGAAAGAAGGTGAGGAGAAGGCAGCACTGCTATTCAGATTTGTTCTCATGAAATAAGAGTAGAAAGAGTGGAGAGGAAACCTCTAAATTTAGTCTGTTTAGAATAACACATCACTGAATATTCCCATCTATTTTCAAAGATGCAATAAACCAGCATGGCAATACTAGTAAATGTCATTAGCTCTTTGAATTAATAGAGTTACTCTTGGCAGCCAATGGTAATATATTACAGCAATTCTCATCTACTACATTAGAGTATTTCTTGGCATTGTGAACATAATGAATCTGAGGAGTTTACAATACAACAATCCAACTAAAACTTGGAATATAAATTGACAGCCTATAATAACTTTCTTTTTTTTGCCTCTTTTATCTTTATTCAAGGCAGTGCGATCTTTTTTTCTCAGTCATAAAATTTCTGTTTAAAATTTTTATTTGTTTTCAGAGATGTAATTAATTGGTTAATGTGATTAAAAAAACCAGCTTCTAACACAAGACATTTTCAAACTTTAAGAAATTTACCTGAAATCACATCTTTTTTTAGTCTGATAGATTCTAAATTTTCATTGCAGAAGTGTATTTATTAATACCATCTTAACTGAGCTATGGATATTAAAATTCTGATTCTGTTCTATAGTGTCTTTAGAAGGTTTTTCAGTACAACTGTGTCCAAATTATCAATTGCATAGTTTATATTCATTTTTCCCAAATTTTACTACCTGTATTGATAAAAACATCATCATCACAATAGCGTGAGCACTATTAAGACTTTGAAATAATACAGAAGACAGTATTTTGACAATATAGTTCTTCAGCCTGACACCAGTTTCTCTGTTGTTGGAATAATCCCCTGGTATAAATAGAGTTACGGTTTATTTATGTGCAAGAACTAAATTCTTACGTTGTTACTGCAGGAATAGAATTAGGGATGGGAATACGGTTCCTTCTGTTTGTGAACTGGTCTTTACTCTTCCTGTCCTCTGTCTGGGCTACAGTCCAAGTACTACATGAGTGACAGAGGTAAATCTGAAGAGATTCAGAGACTCCAAACTGGTTGAGAAAAGAGTGTGGTTTAATTTTTCACCGATTTGTGGTAAATTTTGAATTATGTTTAAATAGCCATACTGAACACAGAAAGGAATGGCTCCCTTACTTGCCTCCAAAGAGCTGCTGGTTAAAGAGTGAGTGAATGAGATCCAACTGCTGAAGAGGACCAGTGCCACGTTTTAATGATCATACCTTTGGTTATCAAAGCCATTGAAAGGTACTGATGGCTCCAACATAGAACTGCACCTATGCGTGGCTTGTCAGAAGAACTGATGTTGGTTACAGGTTATCAGATGGTCTGTACAGATATTGTAAAACACATTCTATGCTCTTTCCCCAATAGCAGATTTACAGCCAGCCAGCAATTTCCTCAGATTTGAGCACAAAGTGAATATTGAACTTAGTGGCTGCACTGGTTACTGACAGATGACATCCTGCACAGCAAGGGAGAACCACCATTCACAGGTGAACATGACTGAGACCGTGATACATGTGGAGAACCTGACAGTTGGCTCCTTCAGCTCAAAATCAAGCTTTTTCTTGGAAAGCTGGATCTTTCTATATAATCTTCAAAACATGCATCCCATAGGCTGAGATGTCTACATTGGCCATCCTTCCCTTGGCCTAATTCAGGAAAGATTTTGACTTTGCTATTGCTTCCAGTTGTTTTCCTTCCAATGATGGAAAAGAAAGTTAAAAACTGTTGTCTCTCTGCAGTCCACAGTAGAAGAAAATGATGTCACTGGTTTGATAAATGTGCCAGACTCACTCAGTAAAAAACCACAAAAAACTACTTTTTTCTTGCTGTTCTGTAATTGGTTTACAGATTCCAGAACTTGCAGAAAAGACAAAACATTCAGAGACTTGGAGGTTCTATAAAAATTACATTTTTTTTGGCTAATGTGTGTAAGTCCATAAATACTATTAATTTAATTTTCTTAGGTTTATAATCAAAAGAACAACATTTCTATGGAAAATGCATCTCTGTAGATATTTTCTTTCATAAAGTAATCTTCTCAACCACTTTTTCCCCCAACAATTTGAGCAAAAAGGAATTCTCAGGGGATTTGTGACTTAAATTTCTCAAAGGTAATCCTCCATGATCTGAAAATACAGGAGGCAAATCATAGACACCCAACAAAACATAAACAGAGGCAGAAATATATCCCACAGAAAAAAATAATCTGTGACAGTAACTCTTATGTTGTAAAATTCATTTATAACTGCTTTTAAAATGCAATCAGAGATATAAAATATCATAGTAAATAATTGAGTATTTTAGTAGTAAATCTGTTGGATGTCATCATAACTTGTCAAGTCCGAAGGCTCAGGACTTCAGCAAAAGCAAACAACATAGCTGGATAAAATACAACTGCAACTCTACTGCTGATTTAGTAGTTGAATTAGGTATCCTGAATGTTAGCGAAACCCAGCTTTTCTTTCTAACCCTCATTCAGGGAAGACCAACACTGACTTTTATAAGGTCCATAACAACATCACATATGCTGTCCTTAATCAATCTCTGTATGTTTTCTTACTCTCAGCTAATGTTTCTGGGCCTGACTCCCCATTTTTTCTAAGCAAATATTTAAATAATTAAGGCCAGCCATTCTTTTTTCTTTTGGGAGTGATTTTTTTTTCAAAGCTGTTTTTTTTTCAAAGGTGTTTTTTGGGGAGCTCTGTGTAATACGTTCAGAGTTCTGCTACCAGTCAACTGTTGCATTCTTACAGTTGCAAATAGATGTTTGTTGTGAGAGGCAAGGGACAGATTCATGGGCTTTAACTGTATTTTCTCCAATGGATTTCTGTACATGGACAGTCTTTCAGCAGGAAGTACCAAGTGAAGAAGGCTCCAGAGGGTTCTACAAGAGAACCAATAATACCCATTTCAAATCATGGGATGCCATGCTAAAGAAGCATGGTTGTCATAGGTACAGGGAAGAGTAGTTTATAAAACCTGCAGGATAAAACCTGGATTTCTGCACTGCATTATGTTTTCATTTACTATTTAGTCTACAGTGGGAATCCATCGCTTTTTTCCATGGAACACTGCAAAGGGAGTGGAAATCAAGTCATGGCATTTTGATTAGATAGAAACTGAGTAAGAGTATTTTGATTACAGTCACCGTTATATTTTAAATATTGTATCTGTATGGATAAATAGTAGCAAAGCAAAGAGTAAAATTCATAAAACTGCGTAATATTATGCTTAATTGTTAGTACTGTCTGGCTTACAAAACGAGTTGGCACTGCCTGTTTACAAAACATTTTCTAGAGCAAGAAGGCTCTAGAGTAGAGATGTGAATTTATTTTGGTTCCAAAGCTAATACCTTCTGTTCACAATCATGGTGGAGCACTACAGGGTTGATTTTCATCTTTGGAAGGTGTCTGTGAAGTTTGCAATAGATTGAAGATATTATTTAGATTATCCTGTCCCATTCCATTCCCCAATCAAAACACCAAGTCCCTGGAATAACCTAAGCCATTTTTGACCCTTATGTTAATGTTAATTGCTATATAAATAAAAGAATTTATGAAGCAGAAGGATGGTGTTCTCCACACCATACTTCTGCCAGTGTCCTCCTGCTCAGACTCCAAGCTATGCAGCTACAAGAGCTGAACACCTCAGCATTAGCTTATCAAACACTTGTTCTGGATTTTATCATTTGCTGATACAGCAAGGGATGGGGATGATGGATAGGAGCTATGGGATAGCAGAGTGCAGAGAGGGGGGACACTTTTTGGCCATCCTTTCCCATTCAGCTAAATATGGGCAGTAAAACAGATAATAGAGTAAAACCAACTTGAGTGAGGAAAGGAGGAAAGAACACCAAAAAACTAGACATTATTTTTTCTGTGAAAGGAGCAGGTATTAATAAATGTGATATAAAGTCATAAAGTGAATATAGGACAAATAATGTCCTGGACACAAGGGGAAACCCTCGAGATATAGAAGGATTGTCAATAATGACCTGATTTTAGTTCCTGCAGTCTTTCACACTGGCTTGGAATAAGCACTGACAATACACAGTGCAGGGTAGGATTCTCCTCATTCATTGGATGAAGTAGACAACTCCTCTCATTTCATGCCCATTTCTAAACTTTCCTCTCAACAAATGTAGCAGTTTTTGTCATGGATCTAAACATCTTTTCCTTGTCTAGGTCTTGTTACATATTCAGTATTTTTATGCAGCTATAGTATCAGTTGACCCAGTTATCCAGGGACTTCTTGCCAAGTGCATGAAAATTTCCAGTTGGCACAGACCGGTCATATTACCTTTGATTGCTTTTGACTGGATAGAGACATGGCCAAGAGAATGAGTTGGAGAAGCAATAGAGACGTGGCCAAGAGAATGATTCTGAGGAGCAATTTTATCCACCAAACCATATCTAATATCCATAGGTTTTTAGGTGGCCCTAAATAACTTGTGTAAGCAGTCTGGTAATGCTTGACTCATGAGGCTAAGGATTGTATGGGGAAAAAGTGTTTCTTGTTTTGAATTTAAGGAGTCACAGATTATAAAGCAAGGGAAAAATAAAATCTTTGTCAAGGCCCTCATACTGCCTAACTTTATCTTCCTCACCTTGGAGAAATATCTGCATAGACTTTGTATGACAGCATTAAGTAGAGAGAGATGAGAACCCTTCCGCAAGTTATTCAAAAGAGGGAGGGAAACTTTCTTCTTTGACACTTTAAGCAACCTATGTTACCTTCCTGGTGAGCAGGCTGATAGCAACTGAGGACATTTGGCCCTGCCATGCTCAGTTCTCATTACAGCACATCCGTGGCCATGTTTTGGAACCAAAGTACTTTCCCTGCTCATCCACGCAGTGACTAGAGCTGAGTATTCACATCCGTGTGCCTCCAGGCACTGCTGACTTTAAAAGTGTTGCTCCAGCGTAAGACACAACTCGCACAAGAGGCCAAAGGGCCAGACCTGCTGAAACTGCAATGCAGAGTTGCTATGGACAAGTTGTTTTTTTTAAAAGCAAAACCATGCCATGACATTGGCAGAGAACCCAGTGAGCTAAGTATCCATTCTAGGAATGTAAGTGGCAGGTCTGGGAAGGCTTTTTCCACTTACAAGCCTCACGATTTGCATGAAGGCTATATTTTACTACAGTGCATTAAAACTCTTCTGAAAATGCCTAAAGAAAAAATAAAAAACTTTTCCACAGAAGAGAATTTCTTCTCATGCTAAATATGTGAGACAAACCCCAGAATTTGTACAAGCCTCTATTGCTTCTTCCTCCCCAAATACCACCTTTGTGATTTCTTGTAAAAGACAATGCAGCCCTGGAGGGACACATATGGAAATCTGCCCACCCCTTTAATGATCAGCAGAGCCCTCTGCTGTTTCGTGTTGTTGTTCTGTTCAAAAAACTAGGCAAATAATGATTTGAAATTTGAGATTAAACAGCCTGTTTACAGAGTAGTTATGCAGGTTGCTTACCTGTTCTGTTACTTACAAGAAATATGCATCTAGTGTCATCAAAGAGTAAACAGAAAGAAAAAGTTTTGTATTTTGACATGCTTGATTCTTCTGACAAATGAGTGCCATTATTGTCTTCTCCTGTGAAGCCACTCTGCAAACAACATGTTCTTAAATATTAAAGAGAATATGTAAGCTAAATAAATAATGAAAACACAGAGTTCTCCCAAGCCAGCCCAGAACCTTACATGTTTTGAAAGCTAATGCTAAGAGAGGATGCATGATGCTCTGAGGTATTCAGACACTTCTCTTTATTCTTAGATTATCTCTATATTCATCTGGAAACATACTGTACTGCTTCCAAATTGTGTTTGGTTTACTATTGCCTAATTTTTGCCCAGTTTCCTGCTCCTGAGTTCTTGAATATTGAAATGTGTCATGGTGATGACTTCTGTAACTAGAAGTCGCATGAAATACTGGAATACTGACTTTCCATTTGCTTGGAATAACAAGTGCAAAATTATGCATCCTAAATAGTTTATTGGATTCATAATGTTTTAAGTACATAACTCCACATTTTTGATCCTTTTCCACAGCATTGTGCTGACCTTTCCATAATTGTAATCATTTGGGATGAGACAAAACCCCACAACAACTAAGGAGTGTGGATCTACATGCTTTATCTCAAGTTCCCTTCTAGCCCCACAAACATCCTTGAAAACAGAGCAAACCTGAAACTTATAAAAAAATGCCAACTGCATTGTAAAAGGTTCCATGTAGTCCTATAAAAACTAATCCAAACCACTTTTTTAAGTATGGTGAAAAGAATTAGCCTCTGTCATGAGAGCAGCTTGACCTGTCGGGCCCTGCAGAGTAGTAGTGAGATCAGCAGGGTCCCTGCTGAGTCCTCTCCTGCCGAGTCAGGTGCTGAAGTGGCTCCCTGGAACAACAGCTTATCCTCAGCAGCAATTCCTGCACTTGTTCTCTATGATCTGGAGCACAAGTGTTGCCTGAATTTCTGAATAGAAGCTGTGCAAAAGTCATTGAAACCATCACACCCTGCAATAAACCCATGTAATAAGCTTGCCTGAATAATACATGTCTGAATCATCCGCAGATTAATATTTACCTTTTTTTTAAAAAAAAAAATGTTTGTTTCCAATAAAACAGTAGCTTAATAGCTATCCTGCTGTGGGAGGAAGTTGTGTATAAGCAGAAGTATTTCCTCAAGAGATAAACTTGTAAATCAATTTAATAAAAAAGAAGTCAATATTATCTTTCCTTTTTAATAAAGAGAGAAAACCAACTTTTAAATTGGACAACTTTATGAGCAATGCTCCTGATGGTCCTTTGTTCAGTGTTACCCTCTGAGAGGAGGCAGTTCAGGAGCTGACCTATCATTTTAATTGCTTCTGGCTTCTGCAGATGTGAAAACCAAACACCTGACAATGAGGACACTGCTGGGTGCTCTTTGCCAGTGCTGAGCTCCCTCTTAATGAGAAGCTGAAGAATTAACATTAACACCCCTTTGTCCTAGCTTAGCCTGTAGTTGAGGCTAGACAATAGGTAGATTCTTTCTCAACTCCACACACCTGGGGGAAAAGTATCAGAAAAGAAGACCTGAGTGGTTAAATAAAAACAGTTTTAATAAAACAGTAGTAAAATTTTAAAAATAATGATAATACTAATGCTAAATGTAATAGTAATAATAATGAAGAAATACACAAAAGAATACTTAGCTGTCCTCGATAGGGTTGTGGAA
The DNA here is from genome assembly GCA_033556795.1 of Tapera naevia. Lineage (NCBI taxonomy): Eukaryota > Metazoa > Chordata > Aves > Cuculiformes > Neomorphidae > Tapera > Tapera naevia. The sequence continues at coordinate 3,528,126 of JAUMJJ010000189.1, read as the reverse complement.
TGTGCTCTCCCAGTGGTGATCACCTACTGGCAGGCACAGTGAGTACAGCAGTTCCAGAGAGTGCAGAGGTTACAGCCAGTGCAAGAGATCACAGGACACCGGGAGCAGTAGCGCCAGGAGCAAGGGACTGCTGAGAGCAGGGGACCACCAAGAGCAGGAGGGCCAAGGGAAAAAAAGAGAGGGCCATCCTCAAAAACCTTCCCACTTTATACTCAATGTGATGTTTATGATATAGAATGCTTTGGGAAGTCTGAGTCAGCTGTCTTGGTTCCGCTCTTCCCAGCTTAATGCATCTGCTTGCTTGTAAAACATGAGAAACTGAAAAAGTCCTCGATTTCTACAGCAAACACCAGTATGTTTCAGCATTCTTCTCAACCCAAAATCTAGAGAAACAGCAGCTGCTGAGAAGAAAGTTAATTCTATCCCAGTCAAGCATAAAGCTACTGAACTCAATACGTGTTATCAACATTCTTCCCACACTAAACGAAAAAGCTGCAGCTACTGAGAAGTACAGCTACTGAGAAGAAAATTGACTCTACCCCAGAGGAAATGAGGACACGCTTAAAAAGTAATATACAGTATGTATATGTCTGTTCTTTGACTAACTGGAGTGCTTACAGGCACTTTGAAGGCACTAAAATAAAGTAAAAGAAAAAAAATTAAAATCCATGGTGTTTTACAATAGGCAGTGTATCAGTACTTTACACCCATCACACTGAAAATTGTCCAGAGATGAAGAGTGGCAGTGCAGCATCTTGTTATTCATGAGAATAATCTTGACTCATATTATCTGTGTCTCATCTTGCCCACTGCTCTTCCAGAAGCATCCCTGTTCCAATAAGGGACTGAGGAGATCAAACCCAGAGAAGGAGAGTGGTTGGGCACAGGCCACACTTCCCTCTTTTGTCCCTGGCAGTGGTATTTCCCTGGTCCTATCTGAAAGGTGGAACAGTGTAAGCAGCATTTAGGATTATAGGGTTCTGGGAAGGGAACAGTGGAAGACCTGTGTTACAGCATGTTTTCAGTGTTGGTGTGATGAAATGTCCATTGGGATGAGACACTCTAGAATAAGGCAGAATTTTTAGCTGCATATTTGAAACTGGTTCACTGAATCAATTAAAATTTCCTTAAAAGGCAAGTTTCTCTGGTAGACTGTACTGTTAAGAGTCACGATGACTGCTGTGGTGGAATGGTTACTTCTTTTTTATGTTTGTCTTTATACTTGCATGAAATATGCTAGTCCTTCTCATCATCTGCTCTGTACTTAATCTTGAGTGTCTACAAGGAATAATTAAAAGGAAATAATTAAAAGTTCTTCACTGAAAGGGTGATTGGCCATTGGAATGGGCTGCCCAGGGAGGGGGTGGAGTCGCCGACCTTGGAGGGGTTTAAGGGGAGACTGGATGAGGCACTGAGTGCCATGATTTAGATGATGGGTTGGTGTTAGTGTTGGTGTTAGTGTTGGGTTATAGGTTGGACTTGATGATCTCAGAGGTCCTTTCCAACCTTATGAGACTGTGATACTGTGATACTGTGAAAGAATGGGTTATCTCGAATATAAATATTCCTAATGATTTCAGAAATTCATACCCCCAGTGTGCTTCTGGAAAACAAACTGATTTCTCTTGACAGTGGGAACTGAAAAGATCTACATTCAGGATTTATTTCCAATTGACACCACAATGACACTCTATTTGCTCCCTCTTAGTTTAGGAATCCACGGGGCATTTAACAAGCTGTGAAGTCTGTCATTGCAGATTAGAGTCCCAGCATGTTATTGATGTTTTGCAGACTACTTTTTTTCCTCTAGTTGGTCCTGGAGCAGTGGATAAAATAAACCCAGAATTTACAAGTGGTTGTTAATCCCATGTTTTGTTTCCTTCACAGAAAGGCAGTGACAAAGCCTAACTGCCTATGAAATGCAACACAGGTATGAAGCCTGTAACCTCACCCTGTAACCTCTCTCCTTGACCAGTGTATTGTTTTGACCAGTGAACAGTTTATAAAACAATTGGTTAAAGAATGGATTAATAATCAAGGAAGAACACAGGGTGGGAGGGCATCATTCCAGACTTGGTTATTCTCTCATGCTGAAGAGCAATGACACAGAGAACTGTAAAGAAACAAAGGTTTAAAACTGATGTAAACCAGAACTGGAGTGCTACTGCAAGCTGCTGAGTAAACTGCTGAGCTGGTAAAGTTAATATGGACCTATTACTGGTGTAAGAAATTTTATCCATGAGCATACTCATTGAAACCAACTGGACTAGCATTTAGTTTCCTTGGATTGGACCTCACTGAGGATAGCATCCTCAGTGCTCTGTGGGAGTTAGTACTGCCTAGAGACACACAAGCATGAGCTTATCTACCTGCAACTGCTACTCAAGTCACTTTGACTACACTTATGAGTCACTTCAGGTTAAAATTCATGCTGGAGAATTAACTACACTCCTCTTTTATTATGATTAAGATCCTGAATTATATTTAGGTGCCATGTATCTGTTAGAAGAGTTTCAACTTTGCTATATCTTCTGCTCTTTCTATAGGCAATTAAAAAAGACACGTCTGAAATTCTTGCATCTCAGCCAAATGGACTGATGAATTTTAATGGAGAACATTTATCCCAACCTTTAATTAAGTTTGGCAGTCTGAAATAATCAATCTTTGCTTTGAAACTACACACTTTGTTGGGAGCATTTAAAACTTTACAACTCAATCTTCCTGTAGGGTGGAAGTCTATGTGGTAATGCAGTTTTCTAGAAGCTGCTTTCATACCTTTTAAATGAACTTTCCTTTGTTCGTGGTGTAACACAAACCACTAAGGATTTGCCCAAGCAGAGGATGGAGCAAACCTCAGCATGACACTACTTTGGCCAAAGCATCCTTTTAATCTTGACAGGTCACTGTAAAAGTTGATAGGCAAGAAATCTTCTCCAGTCCATGTAAAACTTCATGTAGAGATACTGCTTAAAGAAAGAAGTGCATTAACTGGTGTTATTCTGCTAGATTATTCAGTGGCTGCTACTACTGACTTCCTTGTGAACATATTTGCAGCAGCTTATTCTTTGAGGTGGAAATAGTTTCATTTTAGTATGCTTTTTGGAGCACTGCCAGTTACAGGTTGTATTGTATGTGAGGGAAGAAGAACTCTACAAGCACGGAAGTGCATGACTTGAGATAGTGAATTATTTTTCTACAAGAAAAGGAAAAAGAAAAGGAGTCTCAAAGAGCATTAAAGTATAAAATCTCCTGGTAGCAAACTTGGACTCTTTCATTACCTGCTAGAAGCCCTTATAGTTGTTTTTTTTTCAGGCTTTACTGATGCTTTAAAATACAGTACACTTAGATGGATGGGAGAAGAGACACCCCAGAGAGCTCTTCCAGGCAGCTGCTCTTTGGAATACAGTGATTAAGAAAACGCATCAGCTGGGGATACTTCTGAATGATGGCAACCTATGGGTTTGATTTAACAGTTTCAGTTATTGTCCCAGAGTACCTGGCATCTCGTGAACTTGAATAGTCTTTCTGGTGCTGTCTTTGGAGCTTGTTACTGTTCCTCCCCTGAGGCTGGGATCTTTTCCCACCACTGGGCAAACTGGTGGTGTGACTGTTCCCTCTCTTGGCTGTGCTGCTTCAGCTCCGACTATGTATTGAACTTCCCTTGGCAGAGAATTTATGAATGCAAACTAGAGAATTAAGGAACACTTTCCAGGTAATAGAGCACAAAGTAAAGCTGATTTTAAAAAAATATCCCTAAGTTTGCAGACACTTGAAGCTTATCCCTTAAATCTTCTTTTGAAGAAAACCACTTAATTTGGAAGATTCTGATATTCTCTCCTTTCCAGAATCAGAAATAAAAAGGCAATGCAGTGGGGAAAATGAAAATGCAAGTTTTTAATTAAGCCATCACCCTGTCCTTCACACAAAATAAAACAAACATCTTTCAGGTTCCTGGAAATACTTAGAATTTAATTTTATGGATTTATTTTTGTCTTTTTGGGAAGTGGGGAATGGACCTTTTTGTCTATTGTGGACTGTTCCATTATTAAAGAATCATTTGGGACCATGAATGTTCTAAAAGGTTTGTGCCACTGGACTGTGGGGTTTGTGCATGCTAACAGACCACAAGCTGGAAGTTTCTAGCAAGCACAGGAGAGACATTTTGTTTGATGCAGTTGTACAAAACTGCAGTGCTGGGGAAAATCTTAGATTTTCTCATCCAAACGAAAGTACTGCAGGTGTACTCCTAATTTAGTTAAATTCTAGGGATCCCAAACTGCATGCTAAAGCCTCCACTAAACATGGTGTCATGGGATGTCACCCCTCATTTCATATGCACCACAACTCACCACTGTGACACAATTGACTTTAGATTTCAGGAACCAGACGTGGGTGGAGAAGGGTTTTACAGCATGATTAAGAAAACATGTGGTCCTCTCCTTTGCAGGTAGTCACTTGTCACTCCAGTGGAAGAGATCTTTGGCAGTCCATCAAAGTAATATCATCGTATTTCAGACTTGCAGTTCTTCTGAGGTTTGTTTTTGACTCCATGCTCAGGAGAAACAAGAAGGTAAGAAGTAGTTTACCAAAAAAAAAGATTGTTAAAAATTCAATTGACTCTAGTATAATTTTCTGTCTTTTTTTTACCTTATGCTATTCTGTTCATTCCTGGAATCTGTTTTAAACACACGGGAAAAATGAGCACTTTATTTCTTGTCTTCAGAAACATAAACTCTGCACAGGTTGTATTATCTGGCTAAACTACAGATATGTCAGAATGCCCTGTGGTGTCAGGTGTAAAATCTGGGCTAAAAAATTAAGTATACTGATCAGAACTGAGCTTATCAACTCTTGAGAAAAGCTGGAAATCGAGGGTAAGCCACCTGCAATAGCTAGAAAGAGAAATAATTGAGGGAGTCAGGAGAGTTGCCCTTGTGGGAAACTGAGAGTTTAATATTAGACAAAGAACATCATCTTTTCTATGAAGGGTTTCATAATTAGTTTATTTAAACCTTGAAATCAGGGAAATGTTATGCCTGCCAAGCTAAAAAGAAAATTTGGAATACAACTTGTATCATCCGAGAAGCTGGTGTCAAGCTAGTTAAACTTTTGAAAAATTAAGATACACCCACCTTCTGGATCATATGATACATTTAAGTTATTCCTTTATCCTTTTTGTCCACTTGTTAATTTTGTTGAAGAACCATTTATTCATGTAGTCAAATGAAAAAATAACCCAACAAAGCATCCTGTTACAATGACCCAGTCGTTTAACCTCAGCCTGCCTGTTTCTGCATTCATTCCATGTTTCACACTTTAATGTAATTATTCCTGTTTGGAATAGTCAATGATGAAATGATCTGACCTTTATGTATTATTACTTGATTAGTTTCTCCATATTTACCACAAAAAAATTAAAACCAGTTGCTGAACATTCTTATTAACATTGATTTCAAGTGCTTTTGCATGTCCTTCACGCTCTGCAAGAGAGATGCTATATAACAGAAAAGCACTTCTTCCTACTACTGCATTAGAGCTAAGCAAATTTTCATTAATAATGATTGAATTTTATGTCTTTTTCAAAAAAATCAGTATAATCTGTATGAACATTTTCAAGCAAATATGTTTAAACCAAGGACCATTTATTATCATTGTGAATACCCTGATCACTTCTGTTTCCTCACCGGCTGAGCTGAAGGAGTTTGACTTTTTAGTTCTCCAGGAACCAGACATAAGATTAGGAAAATGCCATAATGGAAGAGGTAAGAGATGACAATTGTAATGCCAATTTGGTCCCCTAGTGTAAAGTTCATTACCTGCATTGATAGTCATAACAGTCATCAGAGCCTAGTTCCATTTTCTCCTTAATCTTTTTACAAGTCCTGGGAATCAGCCTCTAAAACCATCTCTTTCTAGGCTGAAAAAGCCCAGCTCCCAGAGCCTCTCCTCACAGAGGAGGTGCTCCAGCCATGATCAGCTTGGTGTCTCTCCATGGAACTTGCTTCTGTTCATCTTCTTGCATTGGCTGGTGGGTGGCCCAAAACTGCATGCAGTAAGATTTGCTCTAGGGAGTCCTAAGTAAAGATAATCAGTTCCCTCAACCTACTGGCTCTGCAGTTTTGGATTCAGATGTCCTTCACTGCTGTTTATACAACTGAACAAACTCAAATATTCTGTTTCTGCAGAGTGATACTTGCTCAGATAAAGACTACTTATTTATTTAGCCTAGTTTTGGAATATATTCCGTTGATGTTTGTCATTTTTTGAAGGAAATTGAAGAGCTAGACTGGTGCTAAAGAGCAAACACAGCAAACGTGTGCAGATCCCCAAAGTAAAACACATCAACAGTGCTGCGTGGGAAATGACTCTGTGAAAATTCAAACAGAAAAAGCATGAAGTGTTCCAGAAGACACACTCTTGAGATTAAGAAGATTATTTCTAGAGATCATGTCCAGGTAGAACTCAAGTTTGTTCTTTATTTCTCCACACTACTCAAACTTCACAAATCTAGATATTCTGAAAAATACAGAAAGCCTTTAGACAGAGAAGTATTCGTAAGCCTCTGAATTTATATATCTGTAAACATCTAGTACATCAGAAAATGCATTTCTCTTGTACTCAATTTCTAATGTAAGATGGTTTTTCAGCAGCAGACCTGGGAGCAGCCCCAAAGCAAGAAAAAAACCCATACACAATATTGCTTCCAGGAAAAGGTTGTCTGGCAATATGTGCAGTGGAGTTTCAAGTACTGTGGGAGACACTTCATTCTCCAAACCAATGATCATCTGCAGTCATGACAGAGTGAGGGATCAAACATGACATGCAGATCTACTTTGTGCTGCAAACACAACTTCATCATTCACTGTAAGTGATGGTGTCAAAGACGCACCAGAAGTTAATGGCTGTTTCTATGTACAGTTTCTTGAGTATAATCATGCAAGTTAGAAGGATTGAGATGGAATATGAGAGGCTGGTATCATGTAAAATTGATGAAAATAAAAGTATGCAGCTGGCTTATTTAACCAGTAGTTTTCCCTAAAGGGCATAAAAAGAACCAGGCAGTGACTTTTCAGCAGTAAGCAACAGATGAGTTCCTGCTTCCCTGCAAAACTTGCAGTATATTTGGGAGATTAGATAAATGTAAAAGCCTTGAGTAAAAGTGACTTTGTGTGTACAGAAGCTTTCCACATTTTCTTTACCCTCTTTTTGTTCGAACAGAAACCCTTCAATCTGCTATCACGCAAACCAAATCTTCATCATCAGTGTAGAATCAGTGTGGTAGGTCAGGAACAGTGTTCCCAATATAAAATAATGGGATTCTTTTTACTTCTTTTTTTAATATCTCTTTTAACTGCTCTATCAAATGTTCTTTATCATGTGGACTAGTTTTGAAAACTTACAGCTATCTTTTCCCTGTTACAAAGGTTTGACTGCATGCTCAGTAGGAAATACGTTTAGAGAAAATTATGTCACGTATCGCGTGTGAATTTTTTTGCAGAGTCCTGTTATTTCTTTGCTGTTTCCTAGTAGATATAGCAATATGCTATTTGTTTGCTTGCCCTGAAGCCTGAAGGTGGTTACCATGAATCATGCTATCCATGTTTCTTCTTGATGTATGGGCAGCAACTTCTGTTAACTGTGCAAAGGTATCAGAGTAAACCAGATAATTCATGTCACAGCAGCTTAAAGGATCAGTTATAGCGTGGTTCTTAATAAACTCTTTATATGCATGTGAATGTCTGATATACTTCTAAAGGAAGCCTGTCATGGATGAAAGCTGAACAGTCATTAACTGAGACAAAGTAAAAGGGTCATCTTGTAGCTTTGGAAGGGAATGCTTGCAGTTCCTGTAGCAAGGATGTGAAAGTTGAATGGAAACACATTAAAACTTATGGTATATTAGGGAGAAAGTACTCTTAGAACTGGGCAACGGTAATTAGGACTTTTACATACTACTTCTCCTGCTTGTTCAATGTATGACAAGCTTATTACCTGCAAAAATCAATAGATGACAACATATCTGATGTCAAATGGGAGAGTCGTGAGAATGATTGCTTCTGTTAATCCTTCTGTAAATTTTCTATGGCAGCTCATGAATGTATTATTGAACTTCCAAGCAGCTACAAAACAATGCAGTTTAAAGAGCTGAACAGATGAGGACTGAGTACTTAGGGGAAATAACAGAGAGCTTTACTTCACGGCTGTGCCTGTCAGATACTTTATCTTTACCATACAATACCTTTTTTTTAATTCAAATATCATATGTTGAAAAATCAGAAGATTTAAGAAGGCCTAAGTCTATAAATTCTATCAGATATCACTATCAAATTTTTAATCTTGCCAAAACATGAAATGGGGTATTGTGAAATCGTGACTTTCCATACAAACTGGCTGTAATTACATTTTTATCTTTTAATGCCTTTAATGCAAACAGCAGTTAAAAAAATCAGCATTGCTAACTTTAACTTCTTCTAGTACCTAAATAAGACTTGTAATATCTATTTACTTAAAATGGAAAAATCTTTGTGATTTGATAGGCTGCATCTCAAAAGAAAAGAAAGTAGCCTGCTTTAACAAGCTGTTTTTTTACCATTTAGCAGGCAATTCTATAATTCTGGGCAAATCAGTCACTTATTCTATGGCATATTCATCACACTGGTCGTATTGCTGATGTGATTACTTCAGATTATTATTACATAGCATGATAAAGAGATCCGTTGACCTCACTGGGAATATTCATATGAAGATTCATTAACTGTGTAAAGTATTTCACAATAGTTTAGTATATTTGAGGAAGCAACTACAACTAGACAAGCTGCTTGAGCAGACAGTTATTATTGATGGTGTTCACAGAACACACACAATGGTTCTGTTGTCTATATTTCAACTTTTTACCTAAGGACTGGATTAACTTGGACATTCAGATCAGTCTCTTGATTTGGCAGATAGCCTGTAGCCATGAGAAATTCTCGGTAATGCACCAAATGTGTACACCTCCTTCATAGCCTATACATATACATATATATAAATATACATATATATGTTTAATCTTTACTCTTTTTTTAAGCACTGAGACTAGAATCTAAAATTTAACCCTGCCTGTGGGTATCGGGATTTGGAATAGATACCTATCATTCTCGAAATAAGGTTTCATGTGCCTGAGGTGAGCCGAGGGATGAGACAGCTCCCTCCAATACTGCTAGGGTGAGACTGAACAGAGCTCTAGTGGAGTCCAACCTGTTGCCAGGAGGAGCTCACACGATGAGGGTGTTCTTGTTCTGCTAATGTTACAGGTTTCCTTCAGCAACAAAACTGCCCTCTAGACAACAAAAGCTAAACTAGCATCTTCTGGTAAACGTTTCTGGCTCTGAAGCCATAGAATGGCAGCTCTTACTAAAAAAAAAACCAAACAATAATCTACAAGACAGCAGTTTAAAAGCAAAGGAGAGAAGGCAAATGATTCTCAAGTTGCTGGAACTTTAAGCATTTCAAGGCTGGGATGCTCATTAAATGCACTAGAATGAAGCATTATTTTGCCAGGCAGAATTTTTTTCTTAAGCTGAGTTATCAGTCTTCATTTCTGAAATGGATGGATGAGACTATTGGTCTTTTCCCAGAAGACTATTTAACAGTCTCCAGCAACACAGACCTCGTAACAAAGAACACTGTAGACACAGTTATGTATACGTAAGCACTTGTGATACGAGAAAGCCCCTTTCAGACTGACTCTGAATGAAGACTTTTTTTCCATATTTGGCTATATCTGGGAATAGTTGTTTTCCCTACTGTGAGAGATGTAACATTTTATGAAATGAAAACACTTTCTTACTTTTTTGACCAGTCTTATTCAAGCTTCTCCCCTAACACACGGAGATTAGTCAAAGAATCCAGCTATCATGTAACCTGCCTTGATTAAAACCCAGAAAGTTCAAATTACATTTCCCCTGAGGCTTTGCAAGTGTTGGAACGGAGGAGGAAGTTGCATGCTAAGTATGAAAGCTAAGCAGAAGTGCTGTGAGCTGGTGCAATGCAATTAATTCCCCGTGACATTGCCACCAGAAATGGTCACATTCAGTCCCCTACAAATTAACAGTACTTCAGGTGTTGAGACTTTCCAAGATAAGTTTAGGACCTTTCAGAGCAGGTATTTTGGTGATGGCATTTGCTGTATTTGGTGTTCCCAGGGTGTATCACTTTATAAAAGCAGCAATCCTGTTACACAGTGGTAGAAACAGATTGGAGCTGGAGTAGATTTGTTGACTATTTTGATAAGGTCTATGTTCAGTTTTCTCTGTCACATCTGCACAGTCTTTACCGTGTTCCTCTCTGGAAATACAATAGAGGAATGGGAATTCCTGGAGCTAAAAGTTACAAAATGTTGTCTCCATGTGGTATTAGCACTCTGCAGAGCCTGGTACACTACCCGCAATGTGAAAAATCTCCTTTCCATCCCATTCTGCCAAGCATATTCATAAGTAAATCTAACAGTTACACATAGACAGGAATTGTGTAAACAGGAACCACTCATGCACAACAAACAACAGAAAAACCTGAATGTGAAAATAAAAACAAACTCTGAAGAGGTTGCCTTAATGACAACTATTAACGAATATACAAAGGAAAAAAATCCCCACTCTTGGTCAAATTACTTTGGATGGACAAGTATCAGATTTTTTCGGAGTCACATAAACTGCTACTTTTACCTAAATAGATGTTCCCCTACAGAAAGAAATTATCTTAGATTTTCATATGAGACCAAACATAAGAAAAGAGTGAGAATGAAATGCCCACAGTGCATTCCAATCCAAAATGATTTTGTAAAATGTTCAAACTTGCAACTGTTTTTCTGTTTTCTTCTAGGAAAGGGCTGTCAAATGAGGCAACCACTACACAGACGTATTTAAGCTCTTTAAGTCTGCATGTCTATTAGCACTTTTTCCAGCAAGAGAACTGAAATCAAACACAGTACGTTTCACACCTTTAGCTAGGAGACATTTCTATTTGAATAGATAGGCAATGTCCTTATGTATTTACTCTGAAATGTTGGTGGGTTTTTTTCCTTTTATAAGAAAGTGTTTTCTAGAAGCTCCTTTTCCTTTTGCACCTTTTACTCAACACCACTAGCTTGAAAAGTGATGCGTCTAACTCTTTAAATCAAGAACATGAAAAAATGCACATCTGTCCACCTGCTGCTACAGTTCCAGAAACGCCAGTGTTTCCAAAGACAGCTGTTGACTACAAAAGGCAAAGTAGCGCAAGCAGAACCCATAACATGAAACGCCTAGCAGCTATTATCAAGCCAGGGAGCAGTTCTGGAGTGCCAATTCAAGCGTGCAAACATTGCCTCAACAGCGCCAATAACTTTTCCTAGCAACCGCGGCGACCTCGTCTATTTTGCCGTGTTTGCTGTCGCTGGGAGGCAGCCTCCCCCTGCAGCCGGACTCCCGGCAGGTTCCAGCCCGTCCCCTCGAGGCTGGTGCAGCCGAGGGGCCCAGCTCTCCTCGCCGGGGCGGCGCGGGGCTGCGCGGGGCAGCTGTCAGGCGGCGCTATGGCGTGGAAGGGAGCTCCTAGCGCTCCGTCCGAGCGCGGCGCGGGGAAGGCGATGGCAGCAGCGCCCTCCGTCCCGGTCCGCGGGTCACTCACCATGTTGACTTCTGAGACCACGTCGATGCTGGCGATCTCTATCCGCATGCCCACATCCACGGGTGGACCTGCGGGGGGAGCGGGAGGCGGCGTTAGCCGGCGGGGGGCGCCCTTGGGGATGGGGCACGTGTCGGGGCAGCGCGGGCGCCTCACCTCCGAAGTCGGGCCGGAGGCGGATGTCGTAGCCCTGCAGCAACCTGTCCACCGTCTCCTTCACGTACGACATGTTGCTGGGCCCGTCGGCGCTGCGGGAAGGAGCACAGGCGGGTCAGGGAAGCCCCCGGGCTGCCCCGCGCCAGCCCCGCTCCACGGCCCGGCGGCGCTCACCTGCGCGCCGCGCCCGCCGGGGTCAGCACCACGGACAGCACCCGCAAACCGCCCCGCTCCACGGCCCGGCGGCGCTCACCTGCGCGCCGCGCACGCCGCGGTCAGCACCAGAGACAGCGCCCACGGGCCGCCCCGCCGCGCCCCCGCCGCCCCCGCCATGCGGGCCCCGGCCGCGCCGCCGCCGCACGAGGGAAGAGCCGCGCACTGGCAACTTGGTGCGGAGCGGAGCAACAATGCCCGACCGCAGGACGCATGCGCGGAGCGGGGCACCGCGGCCCCCGGGGCACAGATCTTCTCCGCCCCAACCGGACCGGACCCGAGTACAGCCGGGCGGACCGGATCGGACCGCGGTGGCACGGCAAAAGGTGCAGCAGGCGGGACAGAAAGCGGCTGGCTGGGAATCATGGAATCGCTTGGTTGGCTACGACCTTTGAGATCATCGGGTCCGACCATACCTGTCCACTAGTAAACCGCATCCCTAAGCACCTCGTCTAGCCGTCTTTTAAGTACCTCCAGGGATGGTGACTCAACCACCTGTTTCAGTGCCTGACAACCTTTTTGGTGAAGAAATTTTTTCCTGATGTCTAATCCAAACGTCCCCTGAAGGTCGGGACGGAGAGCCCTCCGGCTCCACGAGGGAGGCGCCGCCACTCCACCCAGTCCACCCCCGGGGCACAAACCCCCCGTCAAGAGAAAATAATTAATTACTGAGGACACTCCTCTGTTAAAACTCACACTGGTAGGTTCCGGTGTTACCGATAGCGTCGAAGGGTATGCGCAAATGCGAAAGAAATGGCACTTTTCGCTGCAAACAGTGCAGTTGTGAAGGCTTAACTACGGTCAATCCATCCCTATGCTGCTCCTCGAGCAAGTTTGTCTCTGGAGCGGTTCGGCAGAAGTACCCGCTGCGGAATACACAGCAGAGCTCAGCAGATCTTTAGTTGCTGTTTTTCAACCGAAGTAATTGATCTGCTGCTTAGAACGAGATTTTTTTAAAGACGCTGTGAGTCAATGATCTAACGTAGCCTGACCTCTTATGAGCAATATTACACACTGACTGATCCAGACCCTTGTGAACAAGTGATGGCTTTGTTGGTGCTGCTCTGTTTTGCTACACAGTAGGTCAGCAGAGATAAGATTTAGCCCTTTCAAATTCAACCCACCTCATCTATGCACTATACAGTCCTGAATATGGTCACCTGGGGATATGTATTGGATGGCTTTGAGTTCCGTATACTGTCGTTCAGAGTTATTTCTGAGAAATGGCAGGCAGGTGATGCTTTTTTTGATTTAAATATGCCACAATAGTTGAAAATTCAGGAATATTGAAATAGACTGTAACCCTTAGATGATGGGTTGGTGTTAGTGTTGGTGTTAGTGTAGGGTTATAGGTTGGACTTGATGATCTCAGAGGTCCTTTCCAACCTTGTAATACTGTGATACTATAATTTTTAACATCTTAATAATGCATATTTCTATACAAACGTGTGACTCTCGGAGGAGCACAATGCGCTTCCTGAGAGATTTTCATGAGTCTTTCACCCTCACAGCTGCTTCCCGTAAACATGACAGTACAAGTTTAAGAAAATAATTATTTTATCACTTTTATTATTTATTGTAATAGTATAATTTTTTTTCTACTGACTTTGAGGACTTCTACACTGAACATATCTTTCTTTTCTGCCTATTTTAGTCCTCAGTTGTTAAAAATGTGATCTCCCAGCTCAGCTTGATGGTAATTCAGCATTGCTGTTTGGAAGGAGTCTTTAAAATTTACTGAATATGATTAGTACATTTGAGTAGTGTCCAGTTGTAATTGGTGTGACCTGGGTGTGGTATTTTTAAAATAAAAAAAATCCTGCCTACAGTCTACCAAAAAGTATCTTTTTATTCAGAGTTGTATCAGACATAGCCATAGCAAAGTCACTTAGTTCCTCTGAATCACTGAATTAAGATTATCCTTGGGACAACACAGTCTCTTCTGCTTCTTGATGGTGCACAGCATTATATCTTGTAGATAATTTTAGCTTTATCATAAGCCATGAGAAAGTCAGCTATGCCTGTATAAAAGGCAGACTGCTGCTCTCTAAGGATTGCCAAAAATTTGTCTTAAGGCATAAGCGCAGGGATTTATTGCTTATGAATTCTTCATACTCTGTACATTTCAGGGCAGTATCAGTTCAGACAAGCTGTAGTCCAGTCTCTGGACTGAATGCCCATTAGTGGCTGAAATGTTCTAGGTGCATTTCTGGAGCTTATTATCTGGTTGGAAAAGGTGTGAGCTAAGCCTGCCCTGCATGTCTCCTGTTGTTAAGGATGCCTCAGCCTCAAGTGTACTTCCAGGGAGGGTGAGGATGTTCTTCTTGGCAAGCTGCTGCTCCGAGAGCTTTCCCAGCTGAGCTGTCCTGGCTTCTGCAGACCAATATTGAGGTTCCTCCACTGAGCATCCCAAAAATAAGACTACTGAGCGATTGGCTGTTTCCCAAAGGTGGCATGCTATGGAAATTCAACTCAGTTTTGTTCAGCTTGACCGCTGGGGACATCTGGGCTCTAAAACAGGATCTTGAAACAACTGCAGGTGCTGTGTGGAGACAGTGCTGAAACGATCCCTCAGTATCTGGGGCTTGGGAGCAAAGAGGTTTATATGGTTCCACACAAAAAGGGATCTGCACAGTGTGTTGCTGCCATAGCAGAGGTGGTGAGAAGGATACTCTTTGTCCCATGGTGTGGATGACAGTAACACGTCTAGGACCTGCCTTCCGGTGTTTCCAGGACTGTAAAAGATAAATTATTAATAGAAGGACTTCCACTCTCTCACATATTACCAACTGAAATGCTCAATATTTTTATCTGAAGTTTCAGAACCTGAAGTTCTGCTTTCTTTGCAGAAGATTTGTTTCTAGGAAAATATAGCATGCTTTTCAAGGGCATCAATGCAGAAGAGTCATGTCATAATTTTGATTAGTATACTGCTTGTGACTTAATTCTTGCTTTTGGCAGTTTGTTAACAACCCCTTTCACAAAGAACAGGTGATGTCCAAAATGGGTGACCACGGTAAAGAGGATAAATTTCAAAGCCCAGATATTATCACTATTGTTCACAAACTTCTTCTAAAAGTTTTTACTGGTGACCAGACTTCTGGTGGTCTGATTTACAAATGTGGTTCAAATTGCAGCTTCTTCTGCAGTCAATAAACTTGATTCAAAATACAGCAGTGTGTCTTTCCATGCACTCCAGTGGGGTTTGCTCACTCACAGGCTGAGTGAAACATGACGGGTACCCAACATGGCTTTTAAGCATCTTGGAATTTGGTTAACACCCCAGAATCAGGCCCATAAGTAGATGTGCTGCTTTGAACTTTTGGAAATCAGGCTGCTTAGTGCCTAAAAACCTAGGAGGTGAATCCAGAGACTTTTGGCACTAGTTTGAAATAGTTTTAAAGAAAAACAATCTGCTGTGTTGTCTTAAATTTCTGCTTTATGGTCTTTTCTTATGGTTATTTTCTCATACGTTTTGTTCAATAATCTCTTTTCTCTCAACCGTTGTTCACAATAATGCCAAAATCCTCTCCCACTAATTTCTACACTGAGTTTTATTTGTAACATCTATGAGATAGACAAACATCTTGCAAATAAGATTTTTAAAAAACATTTTCTGGACTATGTTAATGAAGGTAGACCTTTTGGGTATGGAATAGTTTCATTTTGATTAAGCTTATACAAACACAAATAAACGAAATCCACTAGTTCTAACCTAGCAGCCATGATTTGTTTGGGTTTCTTTCCATATTCTGAGGCATGAAAAATGCTTTCTAGAAGCAAGACAGATTATGTAATAGAATCATAGAGTAGTTTGGATTGGAAAGGGCCTTAAAGATCATCCAGTGCCACCCCCATGTAATGGGCAGGGACACCCTTCACTAGATCAGGTTGCTCAAAGCTTCAGGCTTCCAACAGCTTCCCAGGGCAACCTGTTCCAGTGTCTTATCACACAGTAAAAAATTTCTCTCTAGTATCTAATCTAAATCTTTCCTCCTTTAGCTTAAAATTGTTATCCCTCATCCTATCACTGCATCTCCTGACAGAGAGCCCTCCCCATCATTCTTGTAGGCCTCCCTTAAGTACTGGAAGCCTGCTATAAAGTCTCCTTATACAATCACAAAGCGTGATTTGTAAAACTATTCTGGGCCAGTTGCATGTTCATTTTTCACCATCATTGTGCATAAACTTCCAATAGGGAACTTTTGTCCTTTCACAAAGAAATGTTTCTGGTTTATTAAAGGTCTTTTTTGCAATGCTCATTTTCATTTGGAATCAGAAAATACACATGGTACAAAGATAATCTCCTGCTCAGACAAATGTTGGCCAACTAAAAACAATATAAGATCATTGAAAAAAGGGAATTTCTTCATGTTTTCCACTGCATAAGATCTGTAGGAAGGAAGACTACAACTTTCAATGAAACTAGGGAAAAAAATGCAAAAGTAGTGACTTTTCTTAACTCTAGTGGACTCTCTATTGATGTTTACTGTCTTCTTAAATGTAGA
The DNA here is from genome assembly GCA_033556795.1 of Tapera naevia. NCBI lineage: Eukaryota > Metazoa > Chordata > Aves > Cuculiformes > Neomorphidae > Tapera > Tapera naevia. The sequence goes on along the minus strand of JAUMJJ010000189.1, from coordinate 3,511,609 downwards.
ATGAGGAAAAATGTGTCTGTGATTCTGCTCAACACAAAAGGGGAACTGTGTGCCTCACACTGTGGTCTTTATATGTGGAGGTAGTGACTGAAAACGCTAATATTTGTAATACTGACTGATTTGAGTAATTGGAAATAGGTATTTGCAGACCCAGGATACTTGAAATCTGAGTCCAGCTCGATTTTCAGCTCTCCAGTCAGTGACAAGAACTATTGTGGGAACAGGTACACCGGCCACAAGCCAGAAGCAGGTCTGGTGTTACAGTGTGAAAGCAGCAGCACTGATGGGCAAAATTGCTTTACAATTTAAAAGTGTGCAGAGAAAACAGATTGAGAAACTGAGCTCAGGATCTTTGGATTACTCATTATCAGACATCTGTGCCCTACTGGTTGCTTGGCTTTAAGGCTTGTCAGACTGCATACAGACCATGTGTAAGAAAAGTGATAATTAGGATGGATATACGTTTTTTCTTACTTGGCACCGAGCAGGTGACATTTTGTAGCAACTATACTGATGAGGCATATTCAAAATTTTAGACCAAATTTTCAAATTTGTAAAAATTAAGCTAAACAATTTGCTTTGAAAACTGTGAAATGAAACTTAGGAACTCTGAAATGACTACATTTGTATGCAAATACCAAACCCTGTTCATATTTACATTTACAGCAAAGAGACAGATAATAAACAGGTCACACATTTTGACTGCTTAGTGATAATGCTATTGTAATTTTATACCCACAATAATTCCTTGAGTGAAATGCAGCTTGTGAGTAGTCTTCTTGAATGGCAGAAAGTAGCAAGCTGGAGGTACTTTTAGTGTGCTTTGGAGATTTAAGTGTAGTGGGAAAGCTGTGCAAATGATTGAGAAGAGCTGCAGAGTGACACACTAAACTCACACTTTATCCTGGGATCTGTAAACTGTGTGGTGATGCTTTGTCCTGAGGAGGCACAATGTGCCAATTTTTATTCTTCTTTTCATATGCAGTAAAGGCTAATTAAGATCTTAGTGGAGGTTCTACTTTCTTAAGAGCCTGTAAAATACTTAGGACAGTGCTTTTAAAGAATTAATAGTAAATATAAAGACGGTGAATTGAAGTTATTCACCTTTAATAAACATAGAATCATAGAATCATCTGGTTGGAAAAGACCTCTGCAATCATCGAGTCCAACCGTACCTGTTCCCTTACTAATCAAAGTGAGAAGAGAACATATAGAATTATAGAATATAAGAAGAGTAACAGGATTCTTTTTGTCCTGCAATATCTACAGTCAGAGTAATTTTGTGATTCTTTAATCACATCAGATAAACATCTGTAACACTCATTTGAAATCTCTTTTTCTATCTCCCAGCCTTGTGTCTACACTACTTATCCAACATCCTTTCTTAACTTTACAGAACTTGATTCATCCTGAGAGAAAGCCCTCTGGCAGTACATTTACTTTGCCCCCCTCCTCACTGCCTGTGGGAAACAACTCTGCTGAGTCCTTCATCCCAGGGATGGGAGATTCACAAGCTCCTCCCTCTGATGCTAGTTCAAGAGAAGTAGTACAGGCTGAAGATTAAGGCCTTTGTGTCAGATGTCATAGATACAGTCTGGGCTCAAGAGAACAAACCATCCAGGATAAGCTAGGAAGACAGTCAACGTGCTGAGACAGATGTGAAGAAGGCAGCACTTACCTGCAGTGCACATCTGTATGCTTTTGCATAGTTTAATAACCTGAGTGGGCACATTAATTACAAGTAGCCAGTAGTCTTAATTGTCACTGAAAAAAGGAAGGCAGTTGTAGACAGAGCTACAGAGGCTCGTTTTAAGGAGATATTTAAAGAACAGAGACATATGAAAAGTGATATTGTTATGATTCCTGTTAAAAGGTATTTCAGGTACTTCCCTTTATACAGTTCCTAGCAACTGAGGTTTGTCAGTGCTGGTGAGACATCAGAACCAGGACAGAAAGAGTTAATAACTGACATATTATTCTGTAAAAATTGGGCACACTTGTACTTTACCAGTGTCAGCAGCTCCCTTGATTTTAATGGGTGGATATATACCATGGCAAGCTGCATATATATTTGTAGGACTGAGATATTTGCTTCTGTGCTTTTTAGGCCTAGTTTTGTCTTTATTTTTATGGGGGTTTTATTTGGTGTAAGAAATTAAACACTGTTACTGAAATGGCTCAGAAATTCTTTTTCTCTGAAAAATGGAGTTAATATTCTCCAGCTTTGTCTTTTCATTGTTTTATGAAGCAGCTCACTGCAAAACTCTATTTAAATATTCAGGTTAAATAAGTCCTTTAAAAACAATGACTAGAGAAATACAAGTAATAGGCTCATACTCAGAAGTATTTTACCACACTGAGCCACTAGAATGTAATGTGTTTCTTTGGCCCGTTTCAGTGATATGATGTACTTGCTATGTACCCTTATGGATCTGTGAATCATGTAAATAAGAGACTGTCTTGTTTGCCTCTCAATAAAGAGACAGAATGGCTGAATACAGTCACACAAGCAACTTTTCTGGGGATATTTTCACATAAGCATGTCGATCAAAGCATTCCTTCGTCAGGAAGAAGAAAGAAAATTCTTAATCAAAATGAACATTTTTTTTTTGAAAAGATAAATATCTGCATTATTTACTCTCAAGAAATTTAGAATTAAAATATTCTCCTTTCAAAGTCCTGAGCAACCCCATCTATCTTTGAGGTTAGGAAAGCTCAGAGCAGGACCTGCAGTTGACAAAGTAGGTTAGATAAATTCCCCTTCCAATTTCAAGTATTTTGTGATCTTTTATTACTCTAAAGGGTGGTGACATCAGTTTCTACCTCTACTTATGCTTTGCAGTTCTTACAAGGACTCTGTAGTTCTGGTTCCTTTGTTGATCTCCAGTAGTCCCTTGTTTATTTTCTGTGTTACATTGCTGGGGAGATTGAAGGTCCCATCTAATCTTTTTCTCAAAACTAGTTGTACCTTAAACGTTTTGGAGTTTTGACTTAAGTCTGATTTGTGATGAAAACTGGTGCTGAATCAGTGCTGAAAAGGCCTTTTCCATTGGCCAGCATTTCTGGTTTTAAAATTTGATCTACTTGAAATTATCCTTACTATATCACAGACCAGCCTTCAAATTGCATACTCCCCTAACAGCCAAATTCAGTAACAAACTAAACAGACATTTTGGTTGAAGTTGTGTAGTACTTGTTTTTTAAGAGGTTGTGCCTATGTATGGTAAGATCCTAAAGAGTGAAAGCTAGAACAGAGCCAAGAATGCTCTCTGCAAATAGAAACTGTATTTTATCCTCTTGCCATTGCACCTGCCTCACAGAATTTTGTATTTCCACTCACTACCAAGGTTGTCTGCTGTCTCCAAGGACAAAGGTGACAAGAATGACAGATTTGCATTGTATTTCAAGAATATCTTTACAAGATACTCCACCTCTACCATTTGGAAGTGAGTATCAGAAAAGCAGCAAATTACAACAATAAAAGCTTCCAGACTGAAAATACAGGCTGATGTCTTTGCTGATGGCAAATACCTGTGAATTCTGTTGAGTAGATTTACAGCCATGAAAATGACAGTGTTAGATATGTATCACCATGTACAGTCATACCTACGCAGGGAGAAAACAAAGTGGGCATGATTTTAACAAATGCAATAGTCCTACACAACAGCTGCTTGCACACTCCTTTCTTGTCTCAGGAGCACATTTGATGAGCGAGATAGAGGCTTCTTGCTTGCTGAAATAAAGAGCACATGTGAATCTCTTCAGCTGGGAGTCACTTTGTCAACAGGGAGGTGTAAGACAACAAGCAAGTTAACTTGTCTCTTTAACTGATGCAGGGGTGCAGGTCTAAAATCCAGGTTTATCTATGTCATGTAGGCTGGCAACAGTCACTGGAAGCGATCCATAAACAGAGAAACATATTACACCCTGTCAATTGTGCTGTTTTAGCTCGTTGAAAAAGAAGCCTAAAATAAAGGATAAAAATAAGTGCCAAGATAAGAAGCAGAAGAAAAGAAAGAAATTGAACAAAAAGAAAGAGAACTGGCAAAGATAGAGGTAGCTCAGCCAGACCACAAAACTGGGATGTTACTGGTTATGCAGCCCCTGTTGGTACCTCTGCCCACAGCAGTGCTGGGCACAGAGGTACACAGGGTTTCCCAGGGGTAACTGCTCTGAGAAGAAGCACACAGGAGGGATGGTTTATTCACTGTTCATGCATGTTCGTGTTTGCCTTCAAATCCACCTGAGTGCAATACCATCCCAGATCCTCTTTTAGGGCAATCAGCAGGACTTGAATGCTCAGGAAGGTCTAGGACAACTCTCTGCAGCCAGCTCTCCGTGGCCAGCTCTCCATGGAGACAACTCTGGGTGGAGAGCCCCGAACACTTAACCCTAACCCTGCCTGTGTCGGGGTGTTCCTGCAGAGAGCTGTCCTGTGGAGAATTGTCCGCTGAGGAGATAACTGCCTCTCTGTCAGAGAGGGAACTGAGGAATTAGGACATTTTAATAAGTTAAAAACAACAATCAGACTGGAAGAAAACAAAGCATTACAAATATAGAGAAACACCACAGTAAAAGAGGAGCTCAGAGTGAAAAATGCTTTCTGATTCTTATCCATAATTCCCAGGGGTAGTGGCAGGTTTTTAGTTTACTTCATTGAGTTTTGGAACAGAACCTAAACGACCCTGGTGTCTAAATCATACATAAATCAGGATAGATTGGTACTTCATCTTTTTTGGCTGTGAGCTGACCTGTACAACAGGGAAAAGAATTGCTCTGGAGTAATAAAATAGGGAAGACACAGATGGTTTTCCATGAGATAAGAAAGACTGTTCATGAATGCAGACCTCATCTGTCCTGTTAAAACCATTCATCTTATGAATTCTGCCTCTTGCATATCCAGCTTCCTTTTTTGTCCCCTGCATTTTCCAACCGTTCATTTTCACCGTCAGCTGTGGAAGTCTTTAATGTTTCATGTCAAGTGGGCTAAAAATTCAGGGAGGTGACTGTTGAGGCCTGTTCATGTAGGCAGTGTATTGGATTAAGGAGTGTTTATTTCTCAGATAGTTTTAATCTCATGTGCATGTCCAGCAGAGGAATATTCAGAAAGCCGATTATGTATAAAACATCCAAAATGAGACACAAAGTTGACAAAATATCTAAACTAAAAAGGACATGAGTACTGGTTAAATACTGACCTACTTGATAATAATACTTAGAATTTAAATAGTTTACAATTTTAAGCTACTGTGCACATTTGACCTAATTAATATTTCAAATATTCCTGCAACATATGTAAGTCTCCTTCATGGTTTACAGACAGGAAATTAAGACACGAAGTACTGAGGATCAGACTTTAAAATGCACATTCAGGTACTTGCTGTCCACAAGATCTGGATCAGCTGTACTTATAAAAGGCTTCATACATGTTTATTATCTACTCTTGTTGGGAAGGCTTGGCCTATATGACTAATCCAAGGTCACAGAAATCAGTGGCAGAGCTGGGAAAAGAATGGAAGGGTCCATCTTCTTTAAATGTAAAAAGATAACTGAGCCATAAAATTATTTCTAAGTGTATTATGCTTTGTAGATTTTATAATTACAATACTGAACTGATTTTATTTCATATTGTGCTATTCTTGAAAATTCACTGTAGCGCATAAGACAAGAGGAGCTACAGCTGCACTGGATCAACCCCATGGTCTATCCAGACTGGCACCCTGTGTGGCTGTGGCAAAGAGGGTATATTTCTACTGTTGCAAAGTGCTTAGAGTGGACTTGTCTATTTGGGGTCATTTCTTCTGAGGCTGTGTCGATCATCTGTTGATCCACACACTTAGGTAAGGCAAAGGATATTGTACTTCATTAACAATTATTCTGCTTCTTCTACTCGGTGTAGGAGCAGGCTATTCTTCTGTCATAAGAAATTCTCCAAGAAGATTGAAAAGTGTGAGGACCTCCTCAGAGGTCCTGAGCTCCCTGGTCTAACTTTGAGGTTAGCTGTGCTTTAAAGCAGGAGATTGGACCAATGACTGCCAGAACTTCCTGTCAAGCTGAAATACACTGCATGGTTTCCTTTTGCTGAAACCATTGGATGGAAAGGGGAAGAGACTGTACAGTTGAGAGCATGGGCTGTGTAGGAGGATAGTGAGCTCCCCATCTAGCTGCAGACTGGGATTATCTTCCTCTTGCTTAGCACAGAGGACACAGGGCTCCTGCTAGGATACCACTTGTAAGGTATCCCTCTGTATAAGTAATGAAGGACATTGGGAGCTGGTTATTAAAAGTGGTTAGGGAGGTACCCTATCTTGCAAAATGCTTTCAACTGTCATTGCTGTCAGTGGGAGGGAACACTACACTGCAATTCCCAAGCAGTTTTCAGCTCCTTGCAAATAATATTCAGGCATGCCCCAAACTATTTGATGAAATGCTGAAGTACCACTAAACGCTTCTTAATTTTCTCTCTTCCACCTGCTCATTTTGTCAGTGTTTTCTGGGCCTGATGCCTCTGTACCAATGCCTGTAAGAGAATACCAACCCTGCTGTGCTGCCCGCTGCTTCTGCAGTGCCCTTTCCTTTCCTGAAATATGAAAATTCCTTTCAGTAACGTTTTGAGATGTGAGTAATGCCACTCCAAGCAACAGCCACCAGATGGTAATGAAGAGCAGACTGGTTGCATGTCTTCTGCAGATGAAGTGTATTACCACAATGGCAAATTTTGCCTTTGCAAGCAGGGCTTATAAGTACAGCTCTAAATGTCAATTTGTTCAAGAGTTTAGAGACTCCTGGGCCACTGCAAACATCTGCTTGGCTGCTCTATTTGATAAAAAAATAATTCTGTTTGGTTTTATACTAAAGTTTTTTAAAGAGAATATTTTCTACCTAGCACATGAATGCTGAAATTATTATTTAGTACAGAGATGTTATCATTATAAGGAAGGTTTTAACTATAGTTGATGTACAACTGTACAATTTATCCCTTTTAAGAAGGTAGATGCAGAAAACCTTTAGGTGACTGAATGCCTTGCTCCTTCTGGAGCCATAACATTTCTTAAAATGTCATACATAAAGGATGTGTCTCTCTTCCAAAGCAGAAAGAAAAGTCTTATTGTTAATGTGTGTGTCTGACATCAATAAAAGAAGCAGTGACAGAAAGTGAACTAAACCAAAGCAAAGTGTCTCTGCTTTACTGAATGTTATTGTCAGTGCAGAGGTGGTGCTGAGCCCCAGCATGGCAACATGAGAGAGGAGCATAAACAGAGCCCCATCAGTGCTGTTAGTCCCAGATGTGAGACTCAAAGTTAGCCCCAAAGAGGCCAAAAGATTCAGAAGTCTGTTTTGCTTATCTGCCTGCATGATTTGGGGTCCTTTTTGCAGTACCTTGTAAAACACATGTCAGATTTTCAGGCTTTTTTTTTTTTCCCTCATTGTACAATCCAGAAACTTTGCAACTCTTTTTAGAAAAAAAAAAAAAAAAAGGCTTCTCTTGCCTTTAAGAGACCTGGGCAAACCAAGCACCATAAAGGCAGGGAGAAAATCACTGGAGCAGACACAAATGTGTTCAGTGTGTGTCAAGGAGCCAGACCTATGGCTCCCATGGCATTCTTTAACTTATTCCTCAGGCATCTGCCCATAACTCAGTCACTTCTGGGATTAATAGATACGTAATGACTGGGAACATGAAGCCTTCCAGGGAGGCAGTTTGTTGGTGCTTCTGCTCTCCTGTTCCTTCTGGGAGTAGGAGCAGACAGCAGGATGCAGCTGTCTTACACCTAGGTGGCAGAGCGAGGCTCTGCCTAAAAGCACGAACCTGAAGAAGGCTGCAAGCAGATCACCCGCCCTTCCTCCACTCTTCTTTTGGGGCACAGCAGCCCCCATGAGCTGCCCTTTGCCTCAGCCTCCTGCCCCTCTCTCTGCCCTGCCTGCCACCTCAGAAAGCTGCAGAAGGTTTGCTAATGTTGCTCAAGGCAGCAAACATCTTTGACACCACTTGTACTAAACTTTGCAGCCCTGAAAGGGGGCACAGGGTGGTGGCTTCCCAGGTTCTTCCCTGCAACCCTGTATGCCTTAAACTCGATGAAAAAGAGAAAACCATGCACTGCTTTTGGAAAAGTCTCTATTCTCCCTTCATTGAGAGTTCTTCTTAGCATCTTCTCTTGGGATGCCTGTTTTAGATATAGAAATCAGGAGATCTGCTTTATTCCCCACTCTGCCACTGAGGAGGTGACTGAGATCTGCCTCAATGGCACCTACGCCTCTAGGCTCCTGCTGGAGATGTGATGTGGGTCAGTGCTGTACCTGATTATATGAGTGTCCGTGCCAGGGAAGCAGTAGGGTTAGATGAGAAATGAGAGACAGAGGCAAAGGAATTCTCTAATCTTTCTTGCTGAGAACAATTTTCCCCTCAGATTGGCAGTTCCTGTAGTGAGTGGTTCCACAAACACATTTCCATTGCAGTGTGTAGAGTAGAGGTCTCCTTAAATATGAAGCTCACAGTTTACCTCCTTAAACATCCATGTGTCAATCACAAGAAGAATCCACAAAAATCCTATTGCAATCAGTAATAGCAACATATATATATATAATGTGTGTGTGTGTATGCATATATATATCTATTTGGTACTCAAAGGATTTTCTAGCCTTATGCCAAGCAATCAAGGACATGTGTGTTAAAATAACCATGGTAGTGTAGAACAGTCTTGTAAATACCATATGCCAGTGGAAAAAATACACAGCTAAATGCATGTCGGCATCAGTTCCTGCAGTTTCGTAGGAGTTTTGGCCATGAAAGTGAAGCAAAGCTGGACCAGCTGAAGGTCCAGATTTACACAGAGCTTATGCTGTGCTTTGGAAGGAGAGCTGAGGTGATGATTACAGAACTGACCTGGGACAGAGCAGATTGGAGTTAAGCTCCTGTTCTGTTGCAGATTTCTTACACGGTGTTATGGTGTTGGGTTGCCCCTTAAACTTTTTGTATCTCAGTTCCCAGCAAACCATAAATAATAGTACTGTCTTGTGTCCAATGCTTAGTTAGCTTTGTCTGTCTAGACTGTAAGTTCTTGAGAAAAGGAAGTGCATGTCTTTGCTACAATGAATGTAATGGGATACTTTTAAACTGGAGGTACCAACTTTGTGAGCAGATAGTGAAATAAGAAGCTGGAAAGAAAGCTACCAGAACTACAGCAGGGAGAGAAAGCTGGAGTGGAAGAAGAGCCAGAAAGAACTTAAGCACCTATCTTACTATTCCCAGGGCAGAACTTAAATTGCTATCAATAGACCCAAAATTGAGACTCCTTAAGCATAAGAACATCACTAGAGATGCAATCAAAGCCCACAATATCTGGCATCAGCACTAGTGGAAAACTCTTCCCTGAACAGGTAGTTAAGGCTTCTCCTGAGCTCCAGATCAAAGTCTTGATAAAGTTCAAGGAGAGGTGTCTTTTTTTTGGAGGTTTTCATGATCTCTTTAATATATGTGGATGCAGGAGAGGAGGGGAGAAAAAGACACCTTGTATCCTTGAGAAGTTGCAAAGAGGGGAGTGAAAGACCCTCTAGTTATCTGTACACAAAAGGGGTCCATAGGTTTCCTTGATTGTCTATCAAAAATGGGATTGGGGTATACATTGTCCAAAGAACGGATATCCATCCCTGACCTTTAAGAAGGAAGTATATTAAGACAAGCTGTTTGACAATACTGTAAGGAACTTTATTGATATGGGCAGAAACTCTAAAAAGTCCCTGAATTAATGACTTATGTACTCAGATAAAGAAACATTTAGGTGCTTGGCAGTGATCCCAGTTTTATCTTGTTTTCTACGTGTTAGGGGCTTTAAACTATGCAATATATGGCTAAGTATTAAAGATTTTCCCAGTCTTTTCCATATGAGCTTGGCTGTCTTTATGGACTTGATGTTAGGACTAAATCAAGCCAAAATAAGTTGAATAATGAAATCTGCTGTGTAAAAGGGTGTAGCCTATAATTTACCTAAACAAACTGTAATGTTGGTTGAGCCTGCATTTAAAAAAACCCAAACAACTAAACCTGGAAAAGGTAGATAGTGCCTCCCACATGAAAAGTACCATCTTTCTTTTTATATCTTCCTTTTTATATCTACTTAATCTCATGGTAAAGTGGAAATGGGAAGAGTGATGAAAAATTTTTCTGTGTTGTGGTAAATGAAAGCTGTACTTGAAGATCCATAGCTTTGGATAAAACTGCTTTTGAGGTGTGGCCAGAATGTCTGCTTAATCAAAAATTGTTAGGAGGATACTTCAGCATGGGGCAATACAAAAAAAATATCTACTTAAGATATTCAAGTGCTTTCTGAACATATGGAGCTGGGCAAAAATAGCCCCCTTCTTACAATAGTCCATGATGGGTGAGATTTCTTCAGAGAAATCTTGGAAAAATTAGTGGTAAAAGCTGGAGAAGCTGAGAAAATGACAAATTCAGCAAGGAGTTTTAGGGATCATCAATCCAGCCTGTGACCACTAAATCTTTCTTACAGCCATCAAGTTCTTTTAAAGAGATGATATAGCTCAGAAATTCTTTGAAGTGATCAAAGGCAGTTGGAAGCAGTGTTTTTAAAATCAGCACACATCTGCTGGTGTCAAAGAAACACCCTGGGAGTTTCTGTATGGGTCAATGCTACAAATATATTACAAGAGAATCCAGAATATCTCGTAAGATGTAATTTAGAAAATGGTGAAATTAACCAGGGCAATGCATATAGCAGAAGACATAAACAAGCATTCAAAAGTGATATATCTGGTTTACAGGACTGTTTACTATTATTTAGAAGTGTTAGATGCTTCCTTCAAGCCTAGTTTTGTAAAAGTTTCAGCGATATACAAACGGCACGGTTTTCCAGATATCAAGGAAAACAATCTCTGGTTTTGATATTGATCTTACTGAGTTCTTGATAGTCATTACTGGATCTACGGGGGATATTTACCACTGATAAATCTGAGACATTTTAGAAGTCTTTTTCTAGATATCTCAGTTTTAGCACTTGTGGGGAGTAAATGCACCCAAATGGCACCCAGGTCCTACACCACTACAAACCACAGCAGGAAGGGTGTGACAGAAGGGCACTATGTCTACCTTTCCTTAGAGAAAAAAACATGAGCATCTTCTTAGAAGACATGAGTACTTCTTGCCTGGTGCCCTGGCATGGCACGTCCACAAATCTTTCAACCTGCTGTTACCTTTACTGAAATACTTGTACTGAAGAGACACATGATATTGGCAATATTATTCTTTGTTCTAAAGAACCCGGGAATCATGCAAAGACCAGTTCAGTTCCTAAAATTCCTGGAAGAGGCTTAATTCAGTGAGTTTCTTTGATTTCTACCTTTAGCAGGACTACTGGGCATATGGCATCCATGTTCCCTGTGACTTCTGGCATGGATTTGAGAGAGGGTTGAGTAATAATGTTTTGCTGGACGTTCATGTGGGGAGATCATTACTGGCGAATACAACTTGACTTTTCTGCTTCAGTTCATGTAGGTGTCTGTACAAATGCAGAAGTTAATGAAACAATTACATCTGAGGGTGCTCCCTGCTCTTCCAGGGTGTTGTCAGCATTCCTCCACAGCAGCTGCTAGAAGTGGCAGTGCTGTAGAGCCACAGTTTGCTCTGTGTCTGTGACTAGCCAGAGGGATTCCTCCCAGTTCTCATTACCATCTATTGCCCTTGCTTTGCTTTTGTGAACTTGGCTTCAGCCAGCAAAACTTTTCTGACATATCCCTAGATCAGATAACGTTCTAAAACCAGGGGTTACATTTTTCTTGCAAGGGACAGAAAAACTAGAGATCCTCTTTATTGGAGGCCAGTTCTAACTGTCCCCTTGGCATAGTCCATGCCATAGCAGAAGACTGGCCCAGAGGAACAAATTACATCATTTTATAGAAGATCAAACTTAGGAAAACTTATCTGATGTGGTGAAATTAGACTCCTGAAGAGCTGCTGATCCATCCTTCTGTTGTTCCTGTTTAGATTGCTAATAGAGCCAAGGCAGTGGGGTCTTGTTGGTGAGCTGGTTTTCACTTGTGCGTGGAGTTAAATAGGCTGCTCCAAGAGCCTCATTACAGGAGCTGAAGTAACCTTGGCATGACATCCTGCTGTCTGCCTTTTCCAGGCTTGTAAAAGCTGCATGGAGTGTGTATGCTGTCTATATGTAGGCTGCCTGCTCTGTGAGGCAGAGCATTCGTCGTTCCGGTAAGGCAATGAGACCAGAATCCTGTAAGGCAGTCAGAACAGTAATCTGCAGAGGCCTAAATAGGGCTTTTAAAATTGGAAGCAGTATTGACTGCCTAGACAGAGTTTTTTGAACAATAAACAGCATCAGCAGGCTAAATGGATTTCAAGCATGGCTTTAATTGTTTTTCAAAGGAATCTGCAAAGGGCGCTCTAGCTAGAACAAGCTCTGAAGTACAATCAGGAAGATTTCAAGTGTATGGTAGTTTCAAAGATAATCAGGCATTTCAGAGCTTGGAGATACTGTAGCAAGGAATGAATAAAGCCTTTTAATGGCAGTATTGACACTACTGTAGTCTTGGAGTCAATTACAATACCTCCTCTATGTGCTCCTGCACAACGAACTTCACTATCCTCGTTAAAATTGACATGCACACTGATTTCCAAATCTAAATAGTTGACCCTGCCGCACAGTTGATCAGAAGAACAAGTTGTTTATTGTCAATACCTATTGCGCAGGGAACACTCCCCCTTCTCTTCTTTTTTCCCCTCTGCCCTCTCTACCCAACCATCCCAATAGCCTGTGACAGGCTAGCATCACTTCAGAGTGGATTTCACTGTAATTGTTGCAGAATCCCTTGGACCTTGCATAATGGAAATTATTTGGGTCACCAAATCTTGGTTCCTAATTATAGGAATGAAAAGGACAAAAAAAAAAAAAATATTATGTGAAGCCATTCCCTTATTCTAGGATTTTTTTGCTTTTAGAAAGTCAGGGTAACCCACTAGCTTCCATGCATTTTGGGTGTGCTGTTTTAACCTTGAAGTCAGAGCTCTCTCTCTTCTCCTCTCCTCCCAGTTCCTCTTGCACCAGAGGGACCCTTCTCGCCGGGGAATTAATCCCCCCCGCATCCCGCCTTCGGTTTTGTTCCCCCTCCTTGGGGAGCCGAGATGATTGGGACGAACGGAGACTTCGCCGCCGCGCTGACCATCGCGACCTCCCCAGCCTCCCTTCCCGCACGGACACCCCCCCCGTCCCCGCACCCCCAGGTTTGACGCCCCGGCGGGCGCCCGGTGCCACCGGTAGGGGAGAGCGGGGCGGAGCGCGGGGCCGCGGGCGGGGCGGGGCGGAGGTGGGAGCCGGTGAGGAGCGGCGCCTGTTGCCCCGAGAGAGTTAACGGTGCGGGGAAAGTCGCCTCTCCTCCGCCCGTGCCGGGCGCCTGGCAACCGGGGCGCCGCGCATGTAAGGGGCCGCCGGGGGCTGCCGCCGCCCCCTCGCCGAGCCCCGCATCCCCCCCTCCCCGCCCCGGACAAGGCGTTTAACGTGCCCAGGCGTGAAGTATGGCATGCAAAGATGGTTTCTGCCAAGGAGCCAGCAATCGCCATGTCCTCGGGTCTCTCCATCGCCCTGCTGCACTGCCTGTGCCTGGCGACCTGGTGAGTATCCCCGGTGCTGATGCTCGTGCCCACCGCGGGCTCCCGGCGGCTCCGCTTCACCCTTTCCCTCTTTGCCTCGTAGTCTCACCGGGCCGCCAGGGCAGAGCAAAAAAGAGGAGAAATTGTGGCCGGAGAATTTCACCAGCATCCTGAACAGCCTCCTGGATGGCTATGACAACAGGCTGCGACCGGGATTCGGGGGTACGGTGGCGGCGCGGTGCCGGGGATGTGTTGGGGGGGGGTAGGCGGGCGAGGACCGCGGGAGCAGCGCTCGCTGCTCGTACCGACCCGTTACCGACCGATCCCTCCTCACCCTCCCCGCCCCCGGGGTCCGAAGGGCCGGCAGCGAGGCAGCACCTGGCCCCGAAAGCTCCGGGGGAGCTGAGCATCCCCCGCCGTGGACCGCTGGAGCGGTCGCGGGCTCAGCCCCCGCTTCGCTGCTCTGCCCACACGCTGGGCTCGGGCTGCTGCTGCTGTTGCGCTGGAAGGAAAAAAAATGCCCTGAAGCCGGTGTGCGGTGGCTTGATGGGGATGGAGGGACCTGTGTGACATCCAGATTCTTCTGGTTCTTGGTAGATTTTGCCTCCTTAATGCCACGGATCGGTTCCTCACACATACAACTGTACTTTTACCAACCTAAGAGGTCAGGTCTGTGACGGGTTCTGTCCAACTAGTTAGGGAAAACCAGAGCTCAGGTGCCTGAGTCTGCAGATTCTGTAGGACAGTTGCTCGAATTCCAGTTTTGATTTAGAAACAATGGACTTAATTGCTATATAGGAATTAGTAGTGAAGGAGTCTCAAAATTGCTTTCACCTGTGCCCTGCATGTGGGATTTTTGTGCCCCAGACTGTCGAGATGCAGTTCTGCACTGCTAAAGCAGCAGCTGTTCCTTATTGGTTTTGACGTTATTGTGTGTGGAGACTTGGAGCCAAAAAATCGTTAGAATCCAGATGAAATAAAAGTTCATTTCGTAATCTGTAATGAAGATATTAAAAAATGCAGACTGGAAAGTAAAAAAAAAAATTGAGAAGAAATGCTACAGCCCTTCATATGATGCACAAAGCTATAATGAGCATTTTACAGGCTGCTTCCTATGCAGGATTGAATGAGATCCTTGCGTAGGTTTATGTTGCGAAATACTCTCTTCCTCCTTTGAAAGTACCTTCTTCACACACGTGATGCATCTACGCTGACATGTATGCCAACACGTTCCCCACATGCTGTGTACAGTGCTCTCATGCAAGATCATGATTCTTGAAGGACAACACCTGGCATGGCTGGTCACTCCCTCACAATTTTGAGTGTGTGGAATAAACGGGGCCTTCTATAAGTTAGATCACACATTAAAGGAGGAGGAAGCTAAATTTGTTAGGACCCAGAGGAATCATTGGGAACCAGTGGCCTTTTGCAATTCAGCCTCTGTGGAGAGGTTACAGGCACTTCTGCACGCATACAAAAGATGTGCTATGTTTGGCATCATTTTGGGTTAAATGCCAACTAATTAGTAATCTAGCAAAGATGCTTTATGAGCATTATCAGATTTCCAAAATTAAACAACTTCTGAATATATAATATGACTACAGTTTATGTTGATTTTTATTTTAAACAGTTGTCCTTTGCAGGATATTTTGCAAGAGTAGAACTTTTTCCACAGTAAGTGTTGCAGACTTTTAGCAAAATGCTATCAAGCAGGAAAAGTTCATCGCATCTCCTTGAACTTTCATAATGGCAATATTGAAGTAAATGGTAGAGGGAGGAAAAAACTCTCAGATTTCAGCCTGGGGAAAACACTTCTGGGTGAATATTTAAAAAATGGATATTATATTGCTTCTTGCTTCTTCCTTCGTTATGACATCTAAATCATTCATCTTTGACTTTTCAGCTTCTAAGTAAAACATGGGGGAAAAAAACCTTCAGTTTTGAAAATGATGCCTACCTCCCTAACTCCTTACAGCAAAAGTTATCTTCACCTGATTTGTCGTGAACGACTTAAAAAAAAAAAAAACCCAAACCAAACAAAGAAAGAAATTTCTGCAATTGGTCAAATTCAACTTTTTGATGTAACTCGGAGTAATAATATGGATTTGTTATTCAAATATACACTATCCAAGTCAATTTTTCCCTATGCATTTGGAATTTTATTCCTGATAAATCTTTCTGACAAACGGGACTTGTGTCTTGCAAATGGGTCACTCACTAGTTTATAGCATAGCAGGGGTGATGGGAATATTTAGAGGTGGAAAGTATAGTATGTTTTGATAATGTTACAACTACATCACTTTCTGATGAACAGCAGAATATTTTTGTTTTATTCTGGAAGCTGATTCTGGTTTTCTTGTGGCTTGATATGAAGGTTTTATTTTAAGAACAAAAGGCTCCACAGAGGTCTGACTGATGCTGATTTTAAACTTCAAATTAATGAAAACATTTCTAATTCTGGCACAAATCGTGTTTAAAATCAGACTTGGGGAGGTAGCCAAATTCTGAATTTTGCTGGCATCTTCCAGAGTTGCCACAAATAACAATTCATAACGATTTTTAACATGCAGAGCAGAGCAGAAAACATATTTTGGAGATTTCCTAAAACTGGATCCAAATTCTCTACGCTATCATTAATTAGCAAAATTTCTGATAGTTATGGAGAAGTTAAATTGTCTGAGTACACTTACAAATCTGGAAATTGAAACTGAAATCAGGAGGGTCTTGAACCTCAGTGGGGCATCTGGAATCTTGTCTTGGTACTTCTAATGCAGGGGCATGGCATCTATTGAGGGTTAATAGGATAATGAAGTTCCCCATGCCATTGGATCGACACCTTGCATGACAAACCTTATTAAATAGATTTTTAAAAAAAATAAAAAAAGTTGCTGTCACTTACTAAGCACTGTAAGGTTTGGTAGGGTAATAAGCAAAGACAGAGTGTTTATGAAAAAGGTTATTAAAAATATTGAAGTGAAAGTTCTCATTAAGTTTTTTGGGGGGAAGGGAATCTAAAGAAGCAAGAGAGAAGCAGAGAGATTTCACCTAGAAATTTGATGAAACAAAGCAGAATGAGCAGTTTCACATAGGAAAGGGAGAAAAAAAACCCCAAGTGCTGTCAGGAAGACTTCAAATGCATGGGTTTTGAATTTCAGTAGAGAGAAGATATTTAGGGACTAATGAATAAAGTAATCCTGATGATATTTGAAAGTATTGTGGTGGAAGTAAGTCTACTCCATTCCCTACACTGTATGCTCCATTATATCATTATTCTGAATTTCAAAATGCAATGTAGGTTTCCTGGTCAAAACCACTCTATAAGAACAGGATGTTTACAGAAGCCACTTGTAGTGTGATTAATTAAAAACATTATCTGCTAGAAAAATTCAAGTGTTACCACAGTGCTGTTTCGATTCAGATGTGGAACTTTGAAGCAAAAGCATTTGTAGTTATACCCTGACTGCAGTTTTTATCTGCTTTTGAAAATTTTGTGTATGACAGAAAGGAAAACTATAGAAAATTGCAAAAGCTGGATTTTCTCTGAAAATCGTGTTGCCTTTCTGCTGGTGGTCAGTTTCAAAGTGATGTTAGAAGTCCAGAGAATTTTAAAAGGAGTGTTATTCGCTTGAAGTAAAAGGCCTAGAGTTGATTTACCATTTTAAACACTTCCGTGGTTTCAGACTTTAATTGAGCAATTCTTGACGTAAGTAAGGACCAGAAAGATCCCATTCAAACCTGTACTGGATTGTAACTTTGGAAACTGTAGTGGCATCTTTGAAACTTTCGTGATGCACTAACACTTCATGCATAGACTTGTGCTTAGAAGGAATGGAGAGACTGAAGCTGGTGAGGGCAGCACCACTATGTGCTGCCATGTATCTACTAATTTGAATGAATTGTGCTTTTTGGAGAACATCTCATCTCTGGTGTCTTGCTTTTAATAGCCAATTGTATGGCCAGGCCAAAGTAAGAAGGTAGTGCATGGCTTGCCTCCTACCCAACATTCTTAGGTTGTCTGTGAAACCTGCTGACATTGGCTGTAAACAGGCTGATTGTATCGCTCACAGCGTGTTACTGGCTCGTTGTGGTGTGGTTGACCATCAGTTGGTGAGAGCTGGAGCTGTATCTCCTCTTGGATTCTGTTTGTTTGTGTGAGGTAGAGTCTGGCATGAGCTGCACATCTCACTATCAGCTGCTGAAAAGGTGATAGCTCTGTGCCTTTCTGTTTGGAGGTTGCCATGTACACTGGCTCATGAGTAGAAGGTACAGGATCTTCTTCATGCATTTTCCTTTTTCCCTTCTTCCTCTTTTCATAGTCTTTCTCATGATATTGTGCCTGTGAAAGCACTTCTGAGTACATGGTGACATTAAATATGTTGGCCATTCTCTCCTTGAAGGAAGATAGCTGAGGGCTTCTGTGCCCCTTCTAGGATGTGTGACATTCAGCTGATGAACAGCGTTTCTGAAGAGTTTTATTTCCTCTTGACGTAGGACTTTAGTCAGAAGATAAACACAGAATAAATCTAAAGAGCAAAGACAGTTTTCTGCTTTTAGAGAAAAGGAAAATATCTACGTAATTATCTACTCTTATTAGGAACTCATGCATACCTTCAAGGTTCCATTGATGAGCATAATAGGTATTGTAATTTATTTTTACTTTTTAGATTGCAAATGGACTTTGAGTGAGCATTGTAAAGTGAAGCTGATAATTTTTAGGCACTTGTCCAGTCTTCCTCAGATGGTGAGAATAGATGACTCAAAGGCTTAACAGGATATGGTGTTAGTTACCTGTAGTTGGCTGATTTGAATTTGGCCCAGGTTAGTAATGCTTGAAGTCATTACCATCTGTCTGTTGTTCAGTGACCTGTATAAAATTAGCTGGTATTCTTAGCCCGGTTCTTAGTAGACAGGTGTCCACATCATAAATACTGGCACCAGTATCAAGCTTGTTGGCTGCTTCAGCAGAGTTTATTTGCTGATGAGCGGGCATAGAACAATAATCTCATTCTGGAGGTATGTTTTTCCCTTTTCAGGGTTCAGATGTGCTGATGGATGAACATGTGTAGAACAAAGGTTACTGTGTGCTGCTGTGTTTGTTGTATTTGTCTTTTGGTAGAGGATGTAGCCCACATGTTTGAAGTCCACATTATTTTTTTTTAAATGCCCTACCTAATTGTTCTGACTTTCTCACAAAAACCTTATGGATAGCTGTTCTTACTGACAGAAATAAACAGGAAGGCGTGCTTCATATGATGGCTTTTTTTTTTTCCTATTTGTCTTCACTTAAAGACATCGACCCTGTTTAGGCAGGAAGAATTTGGGAAAAAGAAGAATCAAATCTTCGCATGTAGTTATATTAAAAAAAATCTGATCTCATAATAGCAACAATAGCTGCACTTAGCATTTAATTTCTACTTTATATGTTGAAACATTTGTACAGACTTGTTTGCTAATCTTCCCTATTGGCTGTGTGGCTCTAGATGGCAAAATCTGCAATATATACAGAAAGCCTGTGCAGGATTTGACTGTTTACATACAGTGGAGATCTCTGCAGTGACAGTTGCCTATGGAGACGCGGGGATAATGGAGCCCAAAGTCCTTCCCTGGGAGCTGTGCTGCAGTTCAACCCACATGTTGGCATAAAATGCATGGGAGAGCTATCTTACGTTCCTCTTCACAGGGTTAGGGCCTGGCACTGCTTCTTCAGCCCACGTGTAACATCTCTTAACACTGAACTATTCTGGCTTTTTGCAGGGGTTGCTTTTAATCCTGCCTGAGCTCCTTTAAAGTATATTATCTTGCAAGCAGTGATTCAGACTTTAACTGTTCCCACTGCAGTGTGTAGGACTCTCCTCCTATTTCATTGACATAAAAATACACACCAGTATGTTATAAATAGTTCTTCAGCATTCCTGGAGGTTTGTGGTGGATAGATGCTTTCTGAACATCCATTGAGGGATAAGCCCAAATGGTCATATGTAGAGTTAATTAGCCTTCTTACAACTTGCTGCATTTTATTGCCAGTAATAGAGTGTTAAAGATTTTAATAGGATCTTCTGCTTGCAGGCCCTGAGTTGATTAAGTGGTGCAACACGTTCATTTCAGAGGACTGCTTAAATCACCAGTAAAAGTAGGTTAGGTGACTACAGATCACCTCCTCGTTGACAGGAATTCCCACAATAAATAATAGAGTTTTTTTATAAAAAGAAGTGTGACTCACTATTTGTACCTCCACTATTGTTACCAACTGGAGTTGCGTTTTCTTTTAGGAAAAGAAGAAGAAGGGACTGGTTTTGGTGTCAGAATAGATACTCCTGTGTTGGCATTAAATACTGGGACGTGGTAGAAAACCCAAAATTTGGCCTTAGGAGTTGTGAACTGACAATGTCGATGGAAGACGTGGAGCACTACAGGGTGAAATAGGAGAAAAAGCATCAGGGAGGTAATCAGCTTTGCTGTCTTTCACTGCAGGCTTCACTGCTACCAAACATTTTACTCTTTGACCAAGGTTTTGGATGCAAAACAAGGATTTGCACATCAGTACTAGCTGGACAACTGTTACAATGCCTAAAGTATTTCTTGATCCTCAGACATCTACCATTTTCTAGTGGCCTAAAATGTTATTTTAACGTTTGTTTTGTCACTGTACTGCCATCATGTTTGGCAAGCAACCAAAAGTAAACTTTATTTGCAACCCTATTTTGTGGCTTCATTACTGTCCAAGAGTTCCTGCTTCCTTCTTTCTAACGGGTCCTGCTAATAAGTAAAGGTTTGAGAGCAGAATAGTGGTTGCTGAAGAGTGAACTCAAACATAGCTTTCGTCCTGTGCTGCTCCCATGGGATTTCTAATAGCATTAAGTTGTAGGTTTGCTGATTTGGAGATCAGCTTCTTAGTCTTAGCTCTCCCCTTCTTTCTGAGAAACTCTGAAACATAAACTTGCAAAAGCCTCTGAACACTTACTGCCCATAAAGCTGTAGCCATTTAATAAAACAAAAGAAATCAATGCCTGAGGAGAAGCAGCTCATGCCTGTAGGAAAAATCTGTCCCTTTGCTCAATTTTGTGTGATTGTAAAATTGCAGAGTTTGGTGAGCTAAAGAATAGAAGATATCGCCAGAAGAAAGCAGTTAAAGGTTTGGGGTTTCTTTTTTCTTTTTAGTATTATTCCTATTTAGCTTTTTAGAACTAATAAATAAAGCAGTTCCTGAAAGAGGTTCAGAATACTGCACATGGCAGTAGATTGAGGAGCTAGGTGCCATGTGCAATGTTCTCTTATTATTGAGTAACAGAGACCAATTTTCTTATTAGAGCTACATGGGAAAATTACTTCTTTGTTTCTATAAAACTTTGATTTGAGACACATTTCATGTTCAGGTGAAATAAATATTTACATATATTTAAACCAACCCTAGATAAATTATTGTCTTGTCATTATGAGAGATCAGATATGATTGGATCTCTTCTATTTCTATGTACAAGTAGGATTGGAATTTCCTCTCCTGTTTTCTAAAGCTGCAGATGAATGTCTTCACTTTCAGTGTCTGGACTGCTCTAGTATGAATTTTTCCAATCTCTTGGAGCTCTTCTGCTCTCCAGAAGTAATTATATTCAGGAAATGTCATTGGACTACATGGTCAGTAAAATGAGGAGTCTAACCACTCATGGATTTGCCTGATTTAATGAACACTTTGTCACTTTTAGAAAGGGGAGTAGCTTCCATTTGACATTTTTAGAGAGCAAACCGTTGCAAACCAAACAACTTGGTATGAATGTGTGTTATGTGGAACTTGGGAGTTTCTTCTTAAACCCTCTTCAAGATAGACATGCCAAACCACCTCACTTTCCAGGACCGCTGAGCTCCCAACTGTTGTGGGGTGAATTTTCTTTAGATTTTAACTTGAAAAACTATCCTTCCATGAAACTGTTAACTCCTAGCAAAGTCTTTTTTTGACATTTAGCTGAAAAGTTCTTCGCTGTTCTTCTTTACATAACTTGAAAACTGTCCATTGACATTTTACATGGTCTTACTTTACTTTTTGTTCATAGTTTGACTCTTCTTCTAGGTGCAAGAAGTATAGTTTCCTTATTTTCCAGTTGATATTTCCTTTTCTTCTTTTAATGTTTGATTTAAAGTGACATCTATGAACACTGATTTGTAATTTTTTTTCTTCCCAACAGGGATATATTCTTCTGCTGCTGACAGTCTTAAGTCTTTCCTCCTTTCATTTTTAGATTGCAAATACTATGATAAAGCCTGAATTAAGAGACTTGAGCCACTTCTCTTTAGATATTTGAGTTGTAGGAGTGAACTGTGGCTGTGAATTTTTAGATCATACGATTTTTTTCAAACAGATATTGTTTGGTAAGACATCAGTAGATTTTTTTTTTTTAAATTTACAATGTGAGTTAATTATGTGAATTAAACCATTCACTAATGCTTTGATCACAGAATCATCCTAATAACTGGGAAACATTAGCAACTTTCTAGCCTTCTGCATTGGGAACAGAACTAAATCCCAGTGAAATTACTTAGTGCATGTGTTCTTTGATTTAAGGGGAACTGTAGAGTGTGTACTGTAGAGTGAATGCCCATCTGAAATTTCAAGGTGTTTTGGACTGTAGTAAAGAAAACAATATATTAAATTAAAACTGCTTTCTCTGATGGCTGCTGTGCTGTACCCAGAGAGAGTACAAGACCTCTGCTTGGTGCACTGTTTTTAACAGTGTCCTAAGTATCTTAGTTCTTTCAAGACAAGCATGTGGACCTAGGGTCAGACCCTCAAAAATGCTTAGATATCCAACTTTTGATTGTTAGTGTTAAAGCACTTAAGTACATCTCAGGATATGGATGCAGTTCTTGATCCTGCAGTACTAAATTACCCAGTGTATGACATGCTAATATTTGTAGTCCAGTCCTTACCAGTAGGAGAGAATGTTAATAATAAATGCCTTGGGGAATGTGGTTTTCCTGAATTCAGTGCTTGTTGTTAATTAGCATGGTGTTTTCAGTGAGCCTTTTAATTTTTTGGCATCTGTTTTCTTATCCATTGAGTCAACATTGGTTTTCTGAATGGGGATTTACATGGAAATGCTGCCTTTGATTTACTCCCGTGGTAAAGGTAATTGAGCAGTGCTTGTTTTTGGAGACTTATCTGAAATGACCTGTGTTTGCATTTTGCTCTTGCTTGTCCACAGAACCCTCAGAGAGATAATTGTTCACACAACAGGATCGTTTGTGGGAATTGTTGACCTGCAAAATTAAAATTTTCTTGCTCACTTCCTTTTCATACATTAGGTCCTGTTACTGAAGTCAAAACAGATATATATGTCACCAGTTTTGGACCTGTTTCTGATGTGGAAATGGTATGTATTTCTGGGATTAAAATGCCATTTCCTGGTTCTGAGAAAGCATTAACTGCAGTTAGGAGTGGATGTTTCATCTGTACTGTTCTGTCAATCATGCAAAGTAGACAAGATTAGTAACAGCTTAATTTACAGGTTATAATTAGATGCATCAGGCCTGATTCTGGTCACACTCTGTTTTTTGGCTGGCTTAAGGATTTAACTTCATAGGATTTAAAAACAGACTTTCATGGTGTGGAGACAGAATCAGGCCTCATGGGGAGTGTCTGCATCAGTCTGCTGTGGGAAAAAGTTGCAATAAATTGCCTTTCCTTTTGGAAACTTGTGTTATTCTCAGGTGAATAATAATGACACCATTTCACAAATACTTGTTGACGTTTTCATTTCAGATGAATGCCTTTTGCTGATCTTTGTGCCCCTTTTAGCATCACTTTCAGCAAATGTTTGACTGATAAGCGTTTTCATAAGTGTCTGCGGAAACTGAACATCAAAGTGACGTGCACAAAATAGTCACAGAAGAGAAATGTTGCATTTGCATGTACTGTTATTTGTGCCTGAATGGCATCTGCATTCATTTGAGGTCAAATCCAGCATAACTCTGATCAACTTCTATAATATGGGGCTACACACTTAAATCACACAATAATTCCTTTTTAATGAAATGCCCAATAAATCACATGGAAGTAACACAGCCATAGGTGGTGAACTTAACTTCTTTAAGGGAAAGGCAGTTTCAGGGCAATAACTTTCTTCCCATATAGTTCTGTCATGCATGTTGTAGTGCACCTGATACGGTTTTATCACATTGAAAGGTATATGATAGCAAAATATTTTTCCAGGGGCTAGATAAGTGACAGCAGCCTCTTGTTGAAATGCATTTTACCCTTTCAATGGTTGTCATGTACAGTATGATGCTTTTCAGTGTGACAAGGGGTACAAGAATCTGGTCCCAAGGAAATCTAATAATGTGTGCCTCCTATCTAACATGAGGGCTGCATGTCTCAGGTTTCATTGAAGTATTTGACACGGTGCCACATGGGAAACTATTAGTAATATTGGTGAAGGCAGGAGTGAGAACATGGGCTGAAGGTAGGCAAGAAATTGGCAAAAGGAGAGTCTACAGGAGATGTTTCCCCTTTCATCATTAGGGATTAGTTAGGAGGCTACTTGGGGAACCAGGAGTTGTTTTTGGAATTATTTTTAGTTAGTCTATTCATTGGTGACCAAATGTAATCTGAATCTGGCTGCATCTGTAAAACTGGCTGAAAAAGCAAACCATGATATAGTCTTAGCACAGGGGATGATCAGAATGTCTTTTTAGAACTGGCTTACTTTGGTACCCAGTGCAATGAAAAGGGTTGAAATCATAGTACAAAATCTGTCATGTAGAATCTAATAACAGAAGTTGTTACTTATGAGCTATGAGGTCACAGCAAGAAATGACACTAGAAATGAGACTTTTCATAGGTAAACCACGATGGAGGATGCAGACATGAAAAAGAAGACAGATATAGCTCTAACATGCATTACAGTGGTAGACATGACTCCTTGCCCATGCAAATAGATGCAGCCATACAGGTACTTTCAATGGTAACATGAAAAAGAGTTTTCAAAGAAGTCAGAAAACATTCTTTGGCTTAACAACAAAATTACAGCTGTAGGTTAGAAAGGATTTAAAGCCTTCTCTGTTACCTTTTTCAATGCCGCATTATGCTTTTTTTTTTTTTTTTTTTGAAATCCTTTGGCTTCCTGAGATGAGAAATGCATTCTTTTGTCCATTTGTTCACATATGATTTCTCACGACGTGCCTGTGTCTGCAGTTCTGCAGTTGGCTGCATGTTTTCTTTGGAGAAACTGAACGACTTTTCTGAGGAAGTTAATGGGATAGTTACGTGGTTAAAAACAAATGTGTAGAATGAGCATTTATCCATGTTTTGTGAGCATGGCATAGGAAATACTTAGCTTTCCAAAGCTGACTTTTCATATCAGTTGAAATTAAATTTTCTTTCCTGACTTTAACATGGAAGTAATCATTTGTCCTCATATTTTTAATTTGGCCAGCAGCAGAAAATCCATGGATATGTTTTCTTTAAGAATCTGTTGACACTTATTGTCAGTGATCATTTTGTTTCCAGTTATATGCTTGACTACAAATTCAATTGCCTGCTTCCTGCAACCTAATTAGATTAATTATTCCTTAATGATTAAATATGTGTAGCAATTTATTGACATGACTAATGTGAGAAATTAAGCTATTAAGAAGTCCACAACACGCTTTAATTGGTGGGAATATGTTTGTGTAGTGGACTTAGGATTTTCTTTATTACTGATTTCTTTGCTCCTGAGGGATTTCTGTTTTTCTACAGGAAACACTTAAACATGCAAATATGATCTTTGTTTTTTCTGCAATTCCATGCAGGAGTATACGATGGATGTCTTCTTCCGTCAGACATGGGTAGACAAAAGGTTAAAATATGATGGCCCTATTGAAATTCTAAGACTGAACAACTTGATGGTTTCGAAGGTGTGGACTCCTGACACTTTCTTCAGGAATGGGAAAAAGTCTGTTGCTCATAACATGACAGCCCCAAATAAACTCTTCAGAATCATGAGAAATGGCACCATCCTGTACACAATGAGGTATCTTACTTGTTTGTTCAGTTTCTTACAATTACTGTATGCAAAAAGTTATACTGCCTAGACAAAATGGCAACCAGAGACTATTTAATTTGTTCCATTATAGGCTTACAATAAGTGCAGAGTGTCCCATGAGATTAGTGGATTTTCCCATGGATGGTCATGCTTGTCCTCTCAAATTTGGGAGTTGTAAGTTGCAATTATGAAATTTCTTGTAACTACAGAGCTTAAATAGTAGAAGTAGATTTTGAGCAATTACTGAACTTTCTGAATGTTAGTCTTGTTATACAATCCTTACACAGACAAAACTCCTGTTAAGTTCCTGGGGAATTTTATTCAAAGCCTGTAAAATTAAACTGAGGCAGAGAAATGAAAAGCAGGCAGTGATTCAGCTGTTGTGCTAAACCTCAGTACTCTGGCTACACAGTTGCTTGAAATATATATTTTTTTCTTGGTTCTAAGGGAGGAATTGGATACTCAGTGGAGTAAGAGATTGTTTGGAGAAGACAAAGAGAGTGGGATCCGTCTCACCTTCCAACAGCCAAGCAAAAGGCACCAGGGAAGCAGGGTTTTTGACTGGTTGGGGGAGGCACATTGACATCTGAAGTTAGATGCGTGGGTTAGGAGTAAAGACTTGGTCTCTAGTTGTGTTTGTACATCTCTTGTCTCCTTGCCTGTAATGGAAGTCTGCATGGCAAGTTTGGTGAGAGGAATCTTAGTGCAGGTGACTTTCCTTTTCTGCTTTGGAATCAGATGTAGATTTTTGGCTAATTTCCAAACTTTGACTAGAAGGAACATTTTGGGATATTCTGCCTAACAAGCAAGGGAAGGAGATACGATTACCTGATTTGAATCTGCAGCAGAGACCTCTGAGACCACCTAGGGATGGCTGCTGCACTCTTGTCACTTCTCCCAGCCTCTTTGGTCACTGACTTCTCTGCTTTTACACTCAGATGTAGTCAGTGGCTGGACATCAGTCTGTTTTCCTTGACCCCAGAACTCTGAAGTTAGAAAGGGCTAGAAACTCCTCGTAGTCTTTCCTTAGTATAAATTTAGCTTATACAGCTGGGTAGTCAACCAGAAAGGGGATATTAAAGACAGTGCTCTGGTAAGGCTTTTCATACCTGTTATGGTGAGACTGGAGACCAGGTGCTGCCAGATTTGACTTTGGTATCAGCTGTACAATCAGGGGGCTTCAGTATTGGGAGCTTCTCCACAGGCATATTTCTTCAGGCAGCAGAAACTACATTTGACACTAATCTGGTATTTTCCTCAGTGGAACTTGAAATAAGATGTGGCCATTTTAAATGCAAGACTGCTTTAATTTAATTTTAACAGGAGTTTATGCTGTGTAGGGATTGAATGCTACCTTTAAGCTATGTCTTTTGTATTAAATGTAAAATGTTTATTTGAGTGAGCTTATTTTTGGGCTATTGTGATTTTTTTATTGACCTCTAGATTCTGGCAAATATTTTAAACACAAGTTTAAAATATTATAGTTTTTAGTATAGTATAGCTTTTAGTATTATCATTCTTTCCTGTAAAGATATGTGCACTCATTCTCAGAAACGTATCCTCCTTATAAATGCTCTTTTTATTTAGTAGTCTATTTTAGTGATAAAATTTTAGATAGAAAGTTCTAAAGTAATTTAAAGATAAACTTTACATGCTCATTAAGGGCTGATCAGAGAGAACTCGTGTTTAGACTTCACATTCAAATGTGAAGTGAATTTGTGTGTTGCACTTGACCTATGACCTTAGCTGCTATTTATTCTGCACTGAGGGTGATATTTGGGGGTAACTTAACATGAAGGGTACTTTCTAAATTTGTCAGTGTGAGTGCTGCTCAGTTTCAGTTTCAGTAGGTTTGGATTGGGCTCTTAGCAAGTTGTGAGAAGTTGTTTCCTACTCATGCAAACCGATGCTGTGTTGTAGATGCTTATCCAAAGAGTGAAATGATTTATACCTGGACAAAAGGACCTGAGAAGTCAGTGGAAGTTCCTGAGGAGTCTTCCAGTTTAGTTCAGTATGACCTGCTTGGGCATACAGTATCCACTGAAACCATTAAATCTATTACAGGTAGGAAACTCATCCGTAAAAATGAACTTGGGGTAAGACTCACCCTGTAATGTTGCCTAGGGCTTTTTTTGTTCCTTCCTGTAAGGTATTCTACTGAGTGTCACAGGGTATATATTAAGGGCTTAGAGCATAAATCTGAATTAAGTTTCTGTCCTTCAGATTTACATTTGCAGATTCATTACAGTAGATTGTGACGGTCTTTCACAAAGATAGAATGAGATCATTACTCTGAGGGACAAAATGAGCATTTAATCACTGCTTAAAATGCATTTTGAAGATTCAAGAGGATGCCTGGGTGAGGAAGTAATTTTTCAGCACTGTATCCACATTATGTGCAAGAGACTTCCTTTGTTTGGCAGTGCAAACAGCCCAGGATAGAAGTACAGCATACAGAATGGGTTATTAAAGCCATAAAACCCCTCTAGTCAGATAAGGATAGGCGCAAATGCATTAGTCACAATGGATACTTCTGCTGATTTGTGCTGTAAGAAATAAGGCAAATGGTAACTACAGGCATCCGAAACGAGTGAAGCATCACTGATGAGCAGTGTGGTGATAAACAAGCATATTCACCAAATATTTTTAAAATTTGGAATCATTTTCTAAGCATCAGCAAGTTTGCACGTTGTGAGATAATCAAAATTAAATAGATAAAGCAAATATATCTGGTGTATTGCTCTATGGATAGTTTTCTCAAAGATAGCATTTTGTAATACACTGGAAATTTACTTCTCAGCATATGATTATTATGAGTTAACAGCAGTATTTCCTTACTGTCCCCAAAATGCTCATTCTCTAGTGCTTTATTGAGACAGTTTATGGTCAAACTGCATTTTTGTTTGTTTATTATGAATGATAACATTTTAGATAAGTTTACAGTATTTTTAATTCTTGTCAATGTTGGTTTTTTTTTGCTTTTATTCCATTGTCACAGTGGTGCTGATGTATAAGTCTAGTAAAAAGCTGAGTTGCTTCCATAACATGTAATATGCACAATGTTATGGATACTATGGTAAGCAGATAGTTCTTCAATATTCTTCAACAGCTGACAAATGAGCTTTTAAATCAGGCTTATACTGTTAAATGTAATCCCGTATTAGCTGTACATTTATAATATTTTATAACTGCTTCTGAATGGTGCTCTTCTTCCAGGATATTTTTGTTTCAAACTTTGATGCATCCTTGTCTCTAAGGAACGTATCTTTCCGTACACGTTAAGTGGAATGAATAGCAGCAACTTAAACAGTTCTGGTTGGTAGTCTGAAACAGTTATTCTGCATCACAAATTTTATGCACAGTCAGAAAAATGTTTTCTTTTCTTTTTTCTTCAGGTGAATATATTGTTATGACAGTTTACTTCCACCTCAGACGGAAAATGGGTTATTTTATGATTCAGACTTATATCCCATGCATTATGACCGTGATCCTTTCTCAAGTTTCATTTTGGATAAATAAGGAATCTGTTCCAGCTAGAACTGTGTTTGGTAATTGTTTCTTTTTTTTACTTTCTGTCATACGTCCTTTATTAATGACTTTCACTAGGATAGGCCTTTTGAAGTGTATTATGTTATACTGCCTCAGTACTAGTGCAGAAATAAGAGAATAATATAAATTCAGAGGGATTTTCGCTGTCAAGGTATGAAGAATGTCATTAAATGTCATTAAAGCATTGAAATCTGAAGAGAACCTTGGAATATGTAACCTGAAGGGTGGCATGATTGCCTGTGGCAAACGGCTGCACACCTTTGGGGATTCTGCCTGCTTGGGGAAGCAAACTGGGAAGACCTGGCCCTGAGTAATACATTCAAGTTCTTAGTCTACATCCAGAGTAGTTTTATCCTCCAGCAGACAGTAGGGTAATTACTTGAACTCATGCTTTCTAATGTACTTGTAAAATAATTTGATTGGGAGTGTGCAAGTTGTACAAATGTCTTCTCGTGACATATCTGTGTCATCTGTGGAAGCTTACTATAAGTAAGGATTAGATCCTCTTACTTGAAGTTAAAGTTTAGTGCTCTTCTTTCTGCCATTGCCATAATGCAAATAAATCAAACAAAATGATCACAAGAAATTAAAATATTACCCTCATCAAAATAGAGCTTGAATGAGATACTTCAGTGAAATCTGAAAATAATAATAATAAAAAGCGTCTATGGGAGACAAAGCATATTTCTTATCATTTCGTCACTGAAAGGACTGTCAGGCACTGGCACAGCTGCCCAGGGAGGGGGTTGAGTCCCCATCCCTGGAGGGGTTTAAAAGACAGGTGGATGAGTTTCTTAGGAACATGGTTTAGTAAGGGGACAGGGAAGGTTTTTAATCGATGACCTCAAAGTTCTTTTCCAACCAGGTGATTCTGTGGTTCTATGATAAGAAAGTAAGTGTTAAAATAGTTCCTAACCAAGAAGTAGGATAAAAACATTTTTAAAAGAGGTCTTTATAGGGCAATATCTTGACTTTATAATGTCCTATAGTCTAAAGCAGGACTAATCAGGAAGAGAATGTTCTACAAAAAGCCTTTCTATAGATAGATGCTGGCAAGAGTGAGAGGAATTACTGTTTCTACGTGACGGGCCATTCAAACATGTAAGCAGAGTCAGAGCACTGTTTGGTATCTCACATGAGACAAGGTTATTGATTAGTTATAGGAGAAATAATTTGTAAACCTAGTAAGAACCACGCTAGCTATCAACTCAAGCATTACATTAGGAAACTAGTATATCATAGAATCACAGAATCATAGAATGACCTGAGCTGGAAGGGACCCAACAGGGATGATTGGGTCCAACTCCTGTCCCTGCATAGGCCAATCCCAACATTCACACTGTGTGTCTGAGGGTATTGGCCAAATGCTTCTTGAATATTTTCAGGTTTGATATCATGACTGCTTCCCTGGGGAGCTGTTCCAGTGCTCCAACACCCGCTGAGGGAAGAGCTGTTTCCTAATATCCAACCCAACCCTCCCCTGGCACATCTTCCTGACATTCCCTCGGATCCTGTCACTGGTCACCAGAGAGAAGGGAGGGAGGGAGGGAGCAGCAAACTCTGTGAAGTCCCCCCTCAGCCTCCTCTTCTCCAGGCTGAACAGACCAAGTAACTTCAGCCACTCCTCATATGATTTCTCTTCTAAACCCTTCACGAGTCTTGTGGCCTCCTCTGGACACTCTCCAGTTGTTTTATGTCCTTTTTATACGGTGGTGCCCAAAACTGCACACAATGCTCAAAGTGGGGCTCGCACCCTGCTTTCCATGTCAGATTACCCAGATGGAATACCCCCATTTAGGGACTAGGGAATGTAAGGGTCCTGTTGGAAAACTTGCTCTTAATTATTTTGAATTTTTCTCACCATGTACATTTCATTTCAAATTAAAATTAGTACAGTGTTCTTTTCATAAGAGTAAAGACATCTCTATTTGTAGTCAGTCTAGGACTTATGCAGTGTTCACTATATACTCAGTATTTACATTTTTGTATGATGTGAGATATTTGCATAAAAAAAAGAAGACCTCATGCTTTGGTTTTGTACAGCACATACTTGAATTTGAAATATTACCATGAAGTGGTCATATTTTGAGTTCAGTGTTCATGCTTGTACACTTTAATTAAAAAGCTGTTCTTTCAGAAGATGAAGTTCTAATTGGATTTCATCCGTTGACTAGTAGCAGAGGGGTTTAAAAGATAAGGTGATCGTTTCTTAATTAACAGAGTTGTTAACATAATATTCTAGTTTTGCTTAGCACTGAAATAATTTACCTTGACTTAATGGCACCTGGATTACGAGTGGGATCAGAGGAACAGACACAGACTAATATGTGGCATTCTGAACCCATTACAAGAAACATCATGTTTTTGTTGCAGTCCGAGGAGCACATCCCTATTTAACCACTTAAATTATGTTTGAATGTTTAGAAAGTAACTTGTAGGAAATTCTACTGAAACTGACATGAAAAAGGTAAGAAATGAAGGATTCCACATTCTCTTCATCTGAACTGTAGATTGTCTGCTGCTGTCACGGCTTTCAATGCCTCCTTACTTGTTTTATGTGCATAGCTGCTCAGAGATATGTGATGGTTGTCTTGACTTAAATCTAATACACTCTTCACAAGCAGCAGAGAAGACCTCTAAGTGATTTAAAATTCTTTGTTTGCAACTGCTTAACTGTTCTTGCTGTGTTTTACTTGGATTCACCAGTGCTTTTGCTTTATTTCTTTGAAGGAATAACTACAGTGTTGACAATGACGACACTGAGCATCAGTGCAAGACATTCACTGCCAAAAGTATCCTATGCTACTGCCATGGACTGGTTCATAGCGGTCTGCTTTGCCTTTGTGTTCTCTGCTCTTATTGAGTTTGCTGCTGTCAACTATTTTACTAATATTCAAATGGAAAAAGCCAAAAGGAAGACAGTAAAATCCCTTCTTGAGTTTCCAGTTGCTCCAGTGCAAAGAGAAAGATGTACAGAAGAGATACTCACGGTATGTTTTCAGCTTACACAAACATTTGCTGTCTTTTTGGTAGTGTTTTTTTTTTGGTAAAATCAGGCTTTTACCTTCCTCCCAGGTTCCTCTGAGCTAACCATGCAGTGTAACTAAGCCTAATGTTAAGGCTAATGCCATACTATATTTAATGCAAAAAAAAAACCAGTAAAATGATTTAATTCTTACTTGCATGATTGGATTTACTTGAAGAAGAGGAGGTGTGTCCATCCATATCTGTAGTCTCTTCTGTATTTGGTTGCGTTTTGGAAAAGGTCGTGTAGGCTGGGTATCTTTTGGTAACTTTCTTTCCCTTTCACATTGATTCTGATTGGACTCATTATATGGACCAAGATATAACAGATTATGAGGGCAGCTTGTTATTTTGTGTGACTGATGTCTTTAATGAATTAAAAAAAGCTAAAGCATTACATTTCTATCTTGGAGCACTTCCCTAGACGTCCTTTCATTGCATGTATTGCGTATCCAGAGTTTTCTTTCTTCATCAGTTACAGCTTCAGGAATTTTAGAAGAATAGTGCATGAGACCTTTGTGTCCACAGTAGAATTATTTTTTATGTAATCTGAGTATCTTTGCACAGAAGCTCACCTCAACTCATGGAATTATAGGATGGTTTGGGTTGGAATGGACCTTTAAAGATCCTCTAGTCCAGCTCCCCTGCAGTAAGCAGGGACATCTTCAACTTGATCAGGTTGCTCAGAGCTCTGTCCAACCTGACCTTGAATGTTTCCAGGAATGGGGCATTTACCACCTCTCTGGGCAACCTGTTCCAGTGTTTCACTGCCCTCACTGTAAAAAATTTCATCCTTATACCTAGTCTAAATCTACCCTCTTTTAGATTAAACCATTACCTCTTGTCCTATTGCAACAGGCCCTGCTAAAAAGTTTGCTCCCATCATTTCCTTTTTCAGGAAAAGGTTTTGGGGCTCTGTTTAGCAAAATGCTTTCCAGCTTTCATGGTTCTTTGGGTTCAGTTTGATTTGTGTGGTAGCTATCTTAGTTAATAAAGGCTCAATCTCATTTCCAGTTGAGCTCACTGGTGATTCTCCTTTTCTCCCTTTTCCCATTCCCATATGCTTGCTTTCTGCTGCATCACCTTTTCTGTTCATGAGATGCCTAGCTAACAAAGTCATTACAGCACTTGCACTGGCCAGGCAGTAGGCCAGGAATTCCCAGCCATGGCTAACTCTTGGCAAGAAGTTAAGACAGTGTGACAACAGCATTGTAATTTGTCAGGCTGACTTTTTAATTTCCTTTGACTGAGCCATGATTTAAGAACCACTGTTTTAGAATAACTCTTGGTAATTTTGTCTTCTGTCTCTTTTCACATCTCATTTGTCTCCTTCCCTATTCATCTGCTATTTTTTTTTGCCTTCCATTTGCTATCACTGCTCAGCTGCTGTCCACCCACTTCCATTCTTCTTCCTCTTCTTTGCTCTCCTGCCATGGATTGTTACCGTTTTCATGCTGACTGTGTTGTTCTGTTAGCTCCCAGTTCTGCTTAAAAGGTTAGAAGTGCTCCTGGAGAGTTTGTTACTGGTTGCTCTGTTGGCTGCTTCTAAGAGACAGGAACAAGAAAAAGTATGTTTATAGTAGTGTGTAGGTCACCTTGTATATAGAGCTATTAATGCCATTACTTTATGCTAAGCTTCGTGATTGTACACCAGGTAGTTTGGGCATTTTTGAGGAGTGCTAATAAATACTGCTTTTGGTGATAGTCAGGTTTTACTTGGGTTCATGGGAAAATAAATTACACAAGAACAGTTTCATCCTGGGCTTATACATAACATTTGCTTAAAACAAAAGGAAAAATAGTAGTTTCTCAGGTAGCAATGGTGGAGGCTTAACAAAACTGTTTTGATCCATGGCCGTGCTGTAAGTCAGTCTTGTATCATGCTTCTACATTTATACACATTTTGGAGAAACTTCTCTTTCCTTTTTTATTTTTTTTTTCTTACTTTAACAACAGCAACAATAGAACACACACAGCTTCACCCAACTTTAAAGCTACATCAAATGAGATATGAACAGTCCTATTTCACTGCTTAATTAATACCTCTGTGATAAATATGGTAATGTACTTAGAGGTTTAGGGATTTAGGAAGCACTCAAGAGAGCAATCTAATTTTTCGAAGGGTTACATGTTTATGTTATGAGTACATAAGTGAGTGCTAATGTTGATGGAACCTTGAACTGTTATTTTTTTATGTTTTTTTTTCTCCAATTATGCTGCACAGAACAGAAAGTTCTGAGTTTGTTAGGTGCTGATATATGTTATTCTGCTTTCCAACCCAACACGTACTACAGTCCTTTCCTTAACCTTTTTGGTTTGGTTTTAAAGGCTAATCTAAGATTTTGTTATGCCTTATTATAAATCTGAATTTTTTTCTACACATATACTGTCTAATCAGTGCTGATTTACCAGAGATAACAAGATCTCAGCTTCTCTGTGTGTGGTGCCCAAAGAATGCAGGACAGTAGCCTTACTGTAGTGTGTAATCCACAAGGATTGTTTCTTAACATAAAGACTTCATGTTTTATCTCCGTAGCTAAATGATAGGCTTTGAGTTCTTAACCCAGATAGTGTTTCAAAGAAACCTGTAGTACTTTGCAACTATTGTGCTGGAAATTCTGTTAGCAATACAAGTGCCAGAGCTTAAAAAAAAAGTTGTGTTTTAAGCTTGAAACTCTTTTCAAACAGACTTTGCCTAAACTGGTAAATTTGCCAGTCTCCCAGAATTAAAAATTTTCACTTAGCCTAGGAAGGAAATGTGTGTAAATTGGGAAAGAAGATGCCTGAATACCTAAATGACACAGTTCTTTTGGATGAGTATATCACTGTTTGGAAAGCTGCTTTGGATCTTGTGCTATTTGGAAGGGGAGATTCCTCTCTTGTGCCTGTTAGCTCTGTACTTCTGCTTGCCTTGGAATGGCATACAGCTGTGCTGGCTTCTCATGGTTGAGGTGTTATTTGTATAGGTGCCCTGAAAATAACAAAACTATGGAGCAATTGAGGCTGTTACGCATTAAATCAGTTTCAGATGGTAGACAAGTAATCTGGACTGTGTTATTTCCAACAAAAAAAAGATCCTGGTGCCAAGCTAATTTACTGGACTAGGGATAGCAGGGATGAGTGGACAGCCTTTGTAGTGCCTGCAGATGCAGCATGTGCTCCTCTATCACTTAATTTGTTTTCATCCATGTTATTTAATCTCATTTCACCCTCCTGTCCCTCCAAGCTCCATTTCAACTTATTCTTCCTGTTGCCTGTGACTTTCTAATACAAACTTAATGTATTTCCATAAAGAGGAGTGCAGTTCTGCAGTAGGTGTCCCATGAGAAGGACCCAAGCTTATTTGATATCTGCCTTGAGTTGTCAAGGGACTTGGTCAACCTCAGTCAGCCACAGAGAGATAGGACTGGAGTCTGTCTAAGCCAAGACAGATGACTTACACCATGATTTCCTGGATATCCTTGTCTTGGGAGCAAGTTAAAATGCTCTTAGGCTAGAATGAATGAACCTGTCCCTAAATGTTCTGAACTTGTTTCTTCAGCAAAAGCAGAAGTGTTGTTGCGAGTCAATGTGTGATGGAAATGAATGATTTATAGTTTGTTATTGGACTCCTGAGTCTATTTTTATTCTTCTGCGCTATTTCCTTTTCACTGTATTCCTATGAAGTTTATTTTTAAAGACCTACCCAGTTTTGGAGATGAAGAACGCTACTGAAAAAGTCTTCAAAAAAAATAGGTTCCTAAACACTGTTAGCATGAGCTTCAGGCTCAGCTGTTTGTTAAAAGAGTGTGAAACTTGAAAAAAAAACAGGTCAGGCTGAAGCAAACCTTTTGAGTGGAATAATTTGTTCAAACTCAGTCACGAGGAGATGATAACTCTCAAAGTTTCTTCCTATTTTCTGGAGACAGTTAAGTGTCACACATAGTCTCAAAGAATCATCTGGTTGGAAGAGACCTCTGAGATCATCCAGTCCAACCATATCTGTCCCCTTACTAAACCTAAGAAACTCATCCACCTGCCTTTTAAACACCTCCAGGGATGGGGACTCAACCCCCTCCCTGGGCAGCCCTTCCAGGGCCTGAGAACCCTTTCTGTGAAGAAGTTTTTCCTGATGTGCAGTCTGAACTTCCCCTGGCACAACTTGAGGCCATTTCCTCTCATCCTGTCACTTGGGAGAAGAGACCAACCCCCACCTCACCACAGCCTCCTTTCAGGCAGTTGTAGACACTCTTAAGTAAGGTTTGTGGCATCTAATAGAGGAACTCAAGGGTCAGACTCTTCAGTGCCTTGGAAATGGACACTGCTCTCCTCACCAGGAGGATCTAAGCTGGGGTGATATAGGACTGACGTGTACCTGAAGAAACATTGCCATGTGGACAACCTTCATATGTGCTTTCATATGATTAAGATGTGATGTGGAGTACTTGCCTTATCATATGATGGACCCACCTCAAATTACACGATGGTGGTGGGGACAGCGTGGAGATTCTTTGGCAGCATTTGGTAAACAAACATCTTGGAGCAATTAAACTCTGTGCCCCATCTCATGACTTCCACAGCAGGGATTGGGCCAGATGAATTGTGCTGATCAGCTGGGTAGAATTCAGAGGCCACAGGCTGGATGCTTCTCTTATTTTTGTTTTGTTTGGTTGGTTTTGTTTTTTCATTTGTGTGTGTCTGCGTGTGTCTTATGTCTAAGGCCTATACTGTAAATAAAAGTGGAAATTTTAAACTTTGAACCAGAACTTCTTTTTGAATATGTAGCCATATTGTAATGAAGAGAAGTCCATAAGATGTACCATCTCTAGAGTAGTACTGGGAAATGCACTTAACACTTAATTTCTTTGCTTCTTCCTTGAACTAAGATAAAAATAGCTTCCCCCATCTCAGTAAATAGGAGAGTAGAGTTCAACCCATTTTTCACTTATGTGGAAGAAGTTACCTGAAGGGCAGACAGATCTTAATGGTAATACTTGGACCACAGGGTGATGGTCTGTCTACTGAATTCCTTATGTGTATGCATAACCTACCTCCTTTGTGTGACTTGAATAGTCCTACAGCATTTCAGTCTTTAAATATAATAATTTCTTTGCTGAGTCACTGCTTCTACACTGCCTGGGCTATTATGGTTTGTTGTTATTTTAGGGCACCAACATTTAAAACACAGATCTAAATGAAGGGTTTCAGGCTCAAGAAATAGATAGACTTGATGCAAATACAAGGACAGGACCATAAAAAGGGAGAGGGCTCTGCCATGTGGATAATTTCTTTGACGTGTCAACAACTTCCTGTTGCTCTAGTTTCATTAATCAACATTTTTGATGTCTATGGTTTACAGTCATAATATGTTGACATCATGTTTAAATAGGTTGAGGGTGGATGCAAATTGTAAACAACTGGCATATTTCATCCTGAATGCTATTTGGAAGGTAGCAGAGAATGACTAGTTGGGGTAACAGTGCAGTGGTTTACTTAGAACTTTAATGTTTGGATACCTGAAGATAAAAGAGATCCAAAATGGTTCTTAAAATATTTTATTAGCTCTGATGCTCAGGTAGAGTGTTTTGCATTCCTCTGCCCCTTGTTTTTTGATCGCTTCTTTGGTTTAGTTAGTTTTATTGTTGTTGTTGGTTTTTGGGTTTTGTTTTTTACTTAGTTTGGTAGACTTAGATAGTCCTACCCAGCAGCTGGAACTATTTGCAATGTATGAGGTTAAATATGGGCTCAGATAATATGATTGGGGTGTGCAATTTATAATGGTTTTCTTAATATTTCACATAGTGCATCTTTCTAAATAGCACAAAATAAAGTGTTATATTAAAAATTTAGTCTCTTACCAAGAACCTGATATTGGTCTACCTTCAGCACTGTTGAGTTGTGGAGTAAATTTACCCTGGAAGTAGAAACGTTTGTCTACTACAAAGTGAGCAGAGTAAATTCTGGAAGCCTACAGGATAGTGTTAGGTTTGGGGCTAGATTCTTACTCAGCTATGATGTAAATTCCACAAAGTCCCAGAATTCAATAATAATCAAAGTGAAACACAGCTGGGTGTTGATAAACTGACCAGAAGTGTTGGAATTCAAAGTTGGGGAATGAATTTTTTTCTTATTGAAAGTGGAAAAGGTTTTGTTTCGTTGGTTTTGTTTGTTTGTTTGTGTTTTTTTTAAATATACACCAAAATACCCAGGAGTTTAATTTCAGCTCCTGATTTATAACTAAACAAGAAATCTTGGTGGAGTGCTATCTCCTTCAACCCTTAGTAGGAAATGAGGTAATTGCTCACTCTTCAATTTTCTGTGAGTATTATAATAATTTGCCACAATAGTAGGCAAGGGAATATGAGGGATGCACTTGACTGTTATTCATCTGATGCTCAAATACCTGACAGTGTTTACTGTAGTTACTGCAAGACTTAATTTAAATGCTATTAGGATAAGGCCTTTGTTTTAGAAACAAAAGCATAGCTCAGTAACGTCAATCTTTCAAGAGGCTGTTCTGGAAAATACTACACCCCATTGTTTTTAATTTTCAACATATGCTTAAATGCTTTTCTCTGTCCTTGTGCTGATCTACTGAGGAGAGACACTTCTTATGGTTTCTTCATTAGAATAAACAGTATAATCCTATTTAGCATGAAAATATCTTTCATTATTAATGTCATTTGAAGGCATTAAGCAAGGTCATGTGTTGATCTAACTGCAATTCCCTTCCTTTTTTTACTCTTCTTTGTTTTGTATAGGCAAATATTAAGTACTCAAAAAATATGTGGTAGGATTTCAGAAACATCAAGTCAGAATAAACCTGTATAGTGACAGATTTTATGATTGTTTAGCAACCCTTATAATACAAATTGTCAGGCAGTTTATGGTTTCTTCTGTGATGATTAGTATGAATAATGCCTTTGAACACATCTCTTCATATTTTCTGCTTAAATCTTTTTCTGTATTTAAGTTTCAGTTTTGTTTTCCCTATGCAAAGGGCTTTCCATGCTGCTGAGCCAAATGACACCAAATTGCAATTGATTTTCACAGGTGTGTGTGAGATTTCTAGCTGATTTCATTTTTACACTGGGTAAATGGGAGTTAGAAGAAATAAATGCTGAGAGGCTTGAGCAAATCTAAGAGGCAATGAGCATTCAAGGCAGTTTCAACAAACTACTGAAGCAAATTTAACTACAGCTTTAAGGAGACTGAAAATTGAAGGATACATAAAATAATGGAAGTATTTGGTTCCTAATACCTGTTTTTCCTTTCATAGATGTTATACAGAGCACCTCCACAGTTGGTTAGCACAAAACCTAGCCTATTCCCCTTTCCTGTATATATATTATCAGTTATTCCTTTTTTCTTATGATATAAATAAAATCTTTAAGAACTGTACACAAAAGTGCTTAAGAACAATGTACATGCATATTTACATATATATATGACTCTTAAGCACTGTAGAGGTGGATAAATTTATTCTGCCTGAATTTGGCATACATTTTTTGAGAAAAGATTCTTCAAATTTGTGTCTTTCTAATAAGTAGAAATGCACTTTTCTGCCACATTGTGCACTTTTAGGCATGTGTAATGGTGGAACATAAGGTGCTCTTCTTACATCTTCTACCCTGTTGTTATATATATCATTCAGATCAAAAACTGAGCAGCATGGGTGGTGGACTGGCCCTTACAGCTTATCTCCACTCACTTTTCCCTCCCAAAACCATCTGCATTGCTCTTTGCACCTCTAAACCTGTGGACAAAAATTCATTGTGTTTTATGGCAGGTGGAGTTTTACTTGGTCATATTCCAGGGCTCTATAAGGCTAAACAAAATCTCTAGTACTATTCCAGTAAAATTTTGATTGACTGGCTGTACAACATAATAGTAAACCATGGTAGATTTCTCCTCCAAGTTGTGCATTTGTTAGCAGCATGGCAATATGGTGACTCAGTGGGATTTGGGACAAGCAGCATTGTTTACACTGATGACAACATGCTACTTCCCTGGAAAATGTCAGATGGTGTGAATTTGGCAGGCTATATAATGTCCTTCCAGAAGAACAGACTGTTTCCTTAGGAAGGAATGGTAGGGAAAAAACCCACTATGGTAGAATTTAATAGGAAAATATTGCTGAATTACCACATAAACATTTTTTTCCTCTTGCTGCTAAACAGTAAGTAACGCTAGACTTTTGGTTGGTTTAAGCCTTCCAATTTTTGCATGAGTTTTTGTTTGAATTAATTGAGATCTCCCTGTTTGGGAGATATAGCACATCAGTGACCTTCCCATAATTTAATTTACCTGTGTCTTCTTGAAGGTTTAATAGTGCTGTCATGGAAGGCTCTAATCTTAGTCTTGTGAAATTAACAGTGACACATGAAGCTGTTTCTTGTTCACTTTTCATTTCATTATAGTAACACCTCTTTGTTATATGATTATATGATTATTCTAATAAAAAAATAAAGGTCATCCATGCAATTTTTAAACTGCTTTGATTGTTTTATCATTTTCAGGTGGGTTTTTTGGTTTGTTGGTTGTTTTTTTTTTCAGGCACCTGAAAGGCTTTCCTGCTAAATTTCCATGTACAGAGCTGACTTGCTGCTCCCAAAGTGTTTGCTGTGCATCTTAGGTGAAAAAATACCTACTCTGTTTCATGTGAATGGCCAGTGTGCCTATTAGATACAGCCCCCCACAAACCCCATGGAGGAGTCAGAGCAGGCTGGAGTCCTGCTCCTTCTGTCTTGGAGAACTGTGTTAGTAACCAGACTGCTGGGTAGTCCATGGGATGTTAAGTTCCTATTGAAGCTGCTCTTGTTAAAAAAATTGTATGGGGACATGGAGAAGGAGTGGAATAGAATCTGGAGCCAGCTTCTCTGTGCATGCACTGCAGTGGGAGGTTGAGACTCAAGTGTGCAGAATACAACATCTGGGAATGGATGTCCTAGCCTGGTAGGGAAGTGCTTGAGATATAGGAAGCCTGTGTTGTTATCCCTGTGGTAATCAGAGCAGGTTTGGGAAGAGGTCTGCTATCACCAAACCTATGTTGCTGTCCTGATCCTCCTAGAGGAGGGCAGTCTTTTCTGTGAGTGTCTTTTTACAGCATGACTTTGCTGTCTAGCTTCAGGAATGAGCTCAGCACTGAAATCACTGGGAACAGTTGGATGGCTGCTCCTGCAAAGGCATCTAATATAGACTGATCCCACCCAGGACATTTCTCCCCAGCTCTGACAGCTGCTGGCTGGATGTTGAAGTGTTAGCTCTCTCCTGCTAGCACTTGGTACCAGATGGTGTCATTGTGACTTGTAAATTCTGCTGTGAATCTATCCCTGAGAAAATAGAACCTACTTCTTTGAATACTGCACTGCCTCTGTCCCAGAGAGAGAGAACACTTTAGTGATGTCCTGTGTCAAAGATCTGCTCAGGATCTAGAAACCTGCAACAGTGAGCTCTGTTTAAGTAAAGAAATGATGCCAAAGCATCCCTGGCACCTTGCTGTGAAGGTCTGTCGTAGGATGAGGCTGATGTAGGTCTTCTGAAGTGTCTATATGTCTAACCCCAGGACTGTTGAGCTATTTTGCAAAGAGTACTGCAGCAGAGTAGAAGAATACCTCTGAATTATACTGCAAATACATGGCCCTAGTTTTAATGTGTACCTATTTATCAGCAGTTGATGATGCCTGTGACCAGAGGGCTTGTGAAGGGGATTTTCAGTGCTGAGTGCTAGTGGTTATCTGTCACCTCAGACAGTAGGAACTGCTTATTTTGGATTCACATCCCAAGAGGATGTATCAGTCATAAAAACTATGAAGCTATTTGAAATTGCACAGACTGATTTAAAGCTGCTGTGTAGAGCACTAACAGGCTGTGGGAAGATGCTCTTGAGTTGTATGAAGGAGCTAAGTGTACAGTTCTGAACCAACACAAGAATTTCTCACATATTGCATTGTTCTCAGTGTTTCCATTCCTAAACACAGTCCTAAGGATAAAGTTGCCTGATGCCCTGGTAATCACTTTTGTCATTGCTGCATTTTCCCCAGGACTTGGCATGTGACTTCTAAATAATGCTCCTGTTTGGTTTGCAGATTCTATGTTGGCTCTGTGTTAGGGAATATGCACTGTGGTTGCTACCAGCTCACTTTGTTCTGTAACAAGATGATTAGCTTTGCCAGTTCAGTATTGTATATTGCTGTGCTCAGGATCCCCTTCCCATGGATCTCAGCTCAGCTGCTGCACGCTACTTCTGTTCATGCTAAATTTGCAATCATTGAAGTGCAAAATTGATTTGCTTGTCAAAAACTGGTAATACGTACAAAACAATCCAGTACTTTATTTTTTTGGCTCAAGTCAAGGCATTTGTAGGCTTAGAGAAAGTTTTAGAATTTCTACATTGTGTGAGCAGCTGTTTATAGTGTGCAAACCTTGTTAAATATTGAAGAGTTTAGATTGATTGATATTTGTGCATCATTTTAGTGTGGTAATAAACAGCAGTATCCATCAAAGTTGAGCTTAAATGGAAAAACAAATGACCTATGAATTGATTTTTGCAATAGAGATGATACAGAGTTTTTGTTGTTGTTGTTCTATACATTCTGTCATAGAAGTTGATCATCAAACTTGCTCCACAAATCTACCAGAGTACTTAACAGTAAATTTTATAAGTTTATCCTGAAGTATGGTAATATCATTGTTCATTGCATTATTCATGGTAAATTGCATTTGAATCCACTTGTCAAGGGATGGATACAGCATTAATTACCACACTTTACACATGCCTGCAAGGAGGGTGGTTTAGTTACCCTGTCTTCATGCCTCATAAAATGGACTTTCTGCTCTGGGACTAGCAAAAGGGCATCTTACAGCAGGACTTTTTACATAGGAAGAATTTTTACTGATTGTATCTTTCCCCATTTCAGTTCTTTTAAAGATAAAAACTGTGCAAATTGGCAAGTGATGCTTAAAATTAAAGCAAGATCTCTGTGCTTTTTAATACAGTAAATATTTTGAAAGATTTTTTTGCATTCTGCATGCTGTATGACAGAATTTGTCTGACAGAATTTGTACCTCCTCTCCTATGTATGGCCCTCTGCCTTCCCAGTAAATTATTCTTATGTGTAGGATGGGAGCTTTCTAAATCTATTTTACTGAGCTTTCTTTTTTTTTTTCTTAGATGCATGGACTACTGAAATATGATTAATCTCTTCTGAAAAATACTGGTGTTAGCATTTCTTTATGAATGGTCAAACCATTGGCATTGTTAGTGCAGTTGCTTCACTACCTCTGGCGTGTTGTACCTTTTATTGTCCCTAAATCAAACTCTTGATGATAAATATTTGAAGTCCCGTGGAGGATGAAACATAGTTTTCTCTGTTGCCAGTCTTGGCTGATGAAACTCAGACAGGGGATTGGTGCTGTAGGTTCTTGGCATTAAGGCATCCCAGACAATCAGAAGACATTATCCAATGAAGATGTCCTACCATTATAACAAAGTATATATTTGTAGATTATTAGAGCTCTTGAGAACTTTGTGCATGGACAAGAGTTGTGCTCTCACATTGCCCAGGA
Source organism: Tapera naevia (assembly GCA_033556795.1). Classification (NCBI taxonomy): domain Eukaryota; kingdom Metazoa; phylum Chordata; class Aves; order Cuculiformes; family Neomorphidae; genus Tapera; species Tapera naevia. The sequence goes on along the minus strand of JAUMJJ010000189.1, from coordinate 3,467,860 downwards.
TTTTGAAATTCTCATCTGTAATGTTTCTGCCAGTTAATGTTCAGAGGCTGAGTTCTCCTGACAGGATCAATAGCAAGAAAGTTTGCTCTTGAAGGAGAATACAGCAAAGAGCAAAGTACTTGCAGCTTCTGGTTTGGTGGTGATGGTGAAATGTGGAGTTGGTTGGACCAAGTCCGAATGCGAGGCTATTTCGAAGAAAGGATGAGGTGTCATTCATGTAAGCAGCAAGTTATGTTTATAGAAAGACACTTTATCAAGTGCATTCAGATGGGTGTTGCATATTGCATTTTATGGTAGCTTCCAGGCTCCCATTTTACATTCCTGAGCTACACCATTTTAAATGTCTCTCAAAACTCTCACTGAAATCTCTCCAGAAAATCAGATCCTTTCTTAATCTAGAGTGAGAATGTAAAAAATGTGAACTCAGTATTTCCTGTGGAGCCCCATCTGGACTAGCACAGCAGCTCTCTGTTGGCTCAGAATAACTGAGTGGTTTCCTGACTTGCCTTCTGAAAGGAATCTTTACTTGGATAATTCTTTCGTTTCTTGTGTTGCATTTTAATTTGGCTTCCATTTGATTTATATATTTTATTTCTTGTTTTCATGCCTCCAAACTAAAAGCTACTGACAGGCAGCAGGTTTCTGTTTCTTGCTGTTATTTTTAAAAAGCCTAAGTAAAATAATTTTGGGAGGCAGCAAGTGCTTAACATACCTGCATCATTTTGTTGGTCAGATTGTCATTATCACAGTATCTTTTTTTACTGAGGGATATACACCATGGATGAAATGTCTGTGAGGTGTTTTGCTCGGTACAAACTAAATGTCACATTTTACAATGTTTTTAGGGAAGTGGTTAACAGGACTTCTGCTGATGTCAACAGAATGTGGTTAATTCAGATGATGTGGAATTGTGAGATAGCATCAAGAGGAGGAATAGGCTAATGTAGGAATAAATGAGTCATCTTTATAACATTGAATAGAATATATAGGGGTCATTTATGTACCAGCAATAACAAGGATTTTTGCTGGAAACTTTTCAACTGGAGAAACCGAAAAGGAGAGACACCTGAGTGCTTTGAAAGAGGAGAATGAGCTTCTGTAATGCTATGATCTTGAGTAAGGCAAGTGCAAGAGAAGCATCTGTGAGGTTCAATGGTGGGCAACGTGCTGGGGAGGCCACCTTGGCAACGAGTGTGTGTTCTGCCCAGCTTTGGCAGGGCATGGGGCTTGGTGCTCACCACTGTGTCACAGCAGGAGCGATACCTTTGCCGTGTTAAAAAAGGGAGAGCAGGCTGCCCACCTCTTGTTTTGCTATTGCACACTGATTCTGCAAAACCTACTGGGGAGAGGGGTTGGAATGTGATCCCCTTAGACTGGGCTTGTGGGGTACAAAAGATATTGGAGCTCAAGGCTGACCCAGGAGATTTTCTCCCTCCAGTATTTAAGTTTCCCCCAGCACTGTTTGAGTATTAATCATTAACAGGCTGCTCCAGCGGTGATGAAAGCCCCTGCCTTCCCCTGTGTGATGTAGCAACTTTCTCCATGGAATCTGCTTTTTCAGTACCTTGCAAGGTCAAAGTTCAAATCAGGAACACAAATCCAAACTATTACAATGATATTGTGCAAGGACAACCAGTTTTCAATGATGTAAGATCTGTGAAACACATCAGAAATAACATTTTCAGTTCCATGATCTGAGTGCTTGAAAGGTGGTTTCCAAAGAATGAATAAAAAATGTACTGGTGTTTTGGGGGCTTGTTATGCAGTGCTAAGTTGTTTTATCTTACAATATTATCTATTTTGGCTTTATTTGTACATTGTAATTTTCAGAAGGAAACTCTATTTCTGTCTAAAATAGTGGAAGTTTCGAGTATCAGTGGCAAGAAAGAGATTGCTCATCAGACTTTAAAACAGTTTCATGATTTAACCATTTGAAATAGTATAGATAATTTCCTTGAGCAAATCAGACAAGCACCTCTGATACAACAGGCAGATATGGTTGTCCCTTTTCTCACTACTCAAGGTACCTTGAATAACATCTGAGTTTTCTCTGTTACTGCTCTGACACTTAGATGGAGAGAGTTGCTGTTGGATGAAGAAGGCAAGAGAGATCACTGCCCCCTTCCTCTCCATTTTTTTTGTGTGGTGAGCTTTGGCATTGTTCTCTGGTAGGGATGAAGGGAAAGTGAGCCAAAGACACAGTAATGTGATACAGAGCTATGTTTGGGAACAGTATCATCAGAGAGGTCCAAAAGTGATGTTTGGCATATAACAAGTGATTGTTTGGTGCAGCCTTTATTTGAACATGTATTGCTGCTGTTGATTGTAGGTATCCTATCTGCAATTAAATATTTGTCTTTTTGAAAGCAGTGAGTCTTTGCACAAATATATTCACATATTATACCTGAAATATTATAGATATTTGTATTTAGATATTTAGATATTATGCCTAAAATATAATATGTCTTATATCGTAAGTGGGAATATGAATGTCAAAAGTCTGGGTTTTGGGTACCCTTCCAGAAAGAGGTTCAGGAATGTTAGGCTTCCTCTTAGATGCAGACAAGAAAAGCAGAGCCTGAGTCCACTCCCAGAAGTTAGGAAAATATTAAACTGTGCTGGGTTTCCCATCTGTACTTCTTTATCTGGATTTCAATTTCTCATCCAGCCTATTAAGTACTACTTGGCTTAAGTGTATTTTTCAGAATGACACCCAGACTTGCCTGAAGACATCAAGTGATGGAGAATTCACCACTTTTCTTGTTAATTAATGGAAAGGAGTAATTGATGAAAAACTGATTTATTCACTGTTTCAGTTGCAGTTGGAGAAGAAACAGTGCCTTTATTTCTGAAAGAGCAGCAATGTGGTGACTTGGTTTGGTAAATACTTGCATTTTAATCTACTCTAGAAGACAGAGTAGAGTTCCTAATATATGGTAATTACATTTCTGGAGATATAAAGCAGAAGTAAACCATAATGCCTGGTAAGTTGCATCTAGAGTGATTTATATCATCAGAGAAATAGGTAAACATCAAAGAATTTTGTTTTGAGCATGGGCCTGGAAAAAAAACAACCCTGAGTCTAACCCAAGAATCCTTGGCCTCATGGTATTAAGTTTACATAGGTACCACATCACATGGAGTGTGATGATGCATCAGATATGTTCACCTTGGTATTCCAGCCACAGTAAAAAGGAACTACAGTTTATAACTTATTATTCTATTAAATCTGTTTTCATGAGCACGTGGTATGTTTGTGCTTCAGGATCAAGGTATTTGGCTATATTTGTGAGGATTACTCTGATAGTGCTTGATTAGTTTCCATTCCTTCTGTTTGAATGTTTATTTTGAGATTGACTAGTGTTTTTGTTGTAACTTTGCAGAGTATGGATGCCAATTCCAATGTGAGGAAAAGAACAAACGCCTCAGTACAGTCCGAAGCTGATGGTGGGAGCCGAATTGTCACAAGGCACAGCTCCATCCAGCCTCCCTCTGTAGCTCAGGGGTCTTCTGACATTACACCCCACTCCCTTTCTGCATCAAGTCCCAACCCTTTCACACGCGTCAATGCATCAGAGACGTTATCTTCTGCAAGAGCTACCCCTCCTGCTCCTCCTTCTACCCCAATTTTAACTGGATTTGTATCCCAGCATGCCTCAGCTGGATCCCCTTCCATTCAGCACTTGCTTGGATCTAGACTGGAGCAGATTCAGACCACCACACCTAATACATTAGGAGCATCTGCAAAGCCATCAGTCGCACCACCTGCTCCCCCCGCCTCCCACTCTGGCACGAGTAAGATAGACAAATATGCACGTATTTTATTCCCTGTTACCTTTGGAGCATTTAACATGGTCTACTGGGTGGTGTATCTATCCAAGGATACCATGGAAAAATCGGAAAGTCTAATGTAGTTTTGCTGCTATGTAGTAGTTCCTAAATTATACTCACATTTGATGCAGAGTTTCTTCTTTTGAAACTATTTAAAAAGGTCAATAATTATTATTTATAAAAGCTGTGTGCTACTTTCCCATTGTAAAGGCTGGAGGTATTGGGGATGGTTAGTTAACTCCTACCTGAGTAATGGTAATGGATTTGTCTTCCTCCCTTCACCTAGCAGTGACCATCACTATCTTCAGACAGACTACCTGGCTGCACAAAGCTTGCCTTTGGAAAACATGCACCAGAGACAAATCAAAGGCAGAGGTGCACAGCTGTGCAGTGGAACACAACTTGACTGCTAGGAATATGCATGTTGATTACTATAAATCCCTGAGGCTCCCAGCACTGCTGTCTGGACACAGCATTGCATTCTCTGAGTGCAAGGCCCATGTCCTAAATATTTTGACAGTGCTGGAAAAGGACTTTTCCTGCTAGGTTAAAAATGTGAGAAGGGGATGGGGGAGGGAGGAAATGAACAGTGGAAAAAAAGAGAGTCCAGCCTGGGAGAGTGCAACTCCAGTAAAGTTATGCAAAGGAGTTGTAGAGCTCCGTATATTTTTACTAAGCGTTATTTTGCATTGCAGCCTGGGAAATTCTCACTGCAAAATAAGATTGAGTGAACCTTGTAAAATCTGAAACCTGATGTAATTCTCAAAATCGGAGTTTTTTGTTTGGTAAGGTGATCTTAAATGTATGATTCTTCTTTGACCTCGCTGACCAGCTTGAGTGAACTTTCCCAATCCCTAAATTAAATCTGTTGTGGTGGAGGAAGATCAGGCACACAGTGTTCAACCTTTTGTTTGAATTCTTTGGGTTTTTTCCATTGGATGCTTTTGGGTTTGTGTGTGTGTGTGGAGTGTTATTATTTCTTTTATTTTCCCCATATTTTTCAGTAACACCCTTCTGATTTCCTTTGAACATTTATTCCTCCCTGCCCCTTTTATATAACGTTTGAGTCAAGCTAAATTTTCCACACGGTTTTAAAAGTGGCTTCAAAATGAAGCAAAATAGATTTTTCCTATGCTTTGATGAGTGTGGCTATGGCACATCTCTGAGTGAATGAAAAACACCCTTTTGTGAAGTAAAGCTGTGACATAAACAAGAAAAGAAAGTTTCTAGGTGGAGCCTGATGGGAAGACAAGCTTTATGCATGGTACATTTGTTTCTCTAGCACTATAGTGTGAATAGGTGCTATAGACAGGGGCTTTTGTTAGGGGTTCAAATTGCAATATGCGAGCAGGCAACTTCATTAAATAATAGAACAATTTAATCTGAATAGAAATCTTGATCAGAAATATTCTTTTCACCAGAATGGGTGGGAGATATGGTGGCAATAAATCTAAAAATGTTTGCAGGGATCCATCTGGTTCGGCAAATGCTTAGAGTTTCTGTGCAGGTGATAAGTGAAAATCAAAGGCCAAATTCTCAGTTGTGATCTGGCTGTGTTTTTAATGGGTCTGGAAGTTGTCAAGTTGCTTTTCAGTTGAGTAATCCTTAGGTTCTGTTGATTGGAAGAACAGATTGCTAGTCCATGGTAAAAGATTTGTGCTGGAGGGCAGATCAGGTGAGTGTCAGTGATCTGTGTCCAAGTAATGATAGAGTGGTTGATGGAAACCACAAGCAGCTGGGGTGATTGTCAACATAGAATAATAGAATCATCTGGTTGCAAAAGACCTCTGAGATCATCGAGTCCAACTGCACCCATCATCTGCTAAACCATGTTCCTCAAAAACTCATCTACCCCTTGTTTAAACACCTCCAGGGATGGTGACTCAGCCCCCTCCCTGGGCAGCTGTTCCAGTGCTTGAGAGCCCTTTTGGTAAAGAAATTCTTCCTAATATCCAGTCTGAACCTCCCCTGGTGCAACTTTTGGCCATTTCCCCTTGCCCTATCACCATGACATGCATGAGACTGCTCTAGACTACGCTGGGAGGAGAATCAAGGGTAGAAAGGCCCCAAAGCTGGAACTGTGGCTGTATCTCTGTGCCTCTTTCTGTCTATCCAGGCCTTGTTGCTGGTTCATGGCTGAGAACCTGACCTTTAGCTTAAAGGACCTGTGAGATGCAAGAGGTCTCTACCTCAGTGTGAACCTTGGATCCCAGGCTGCTATTTCATGGGTAGCATTGGGCTGTTGATAGAATGCACAGGATGTGGGAATGTCTTACATGGCTTTATTGTGATTAGTAACATAAACAATAACCTTGATCTTTTTTTTACTTAAGTGATGCTCTCAAGAGGCCAGATATGGTCCTTTTCTCTTTGCCTTTTACATCCAGAAGAAGCCTGAGCTTACAACACTACTTAGAAAACCATTACCCATGCCAAGATGTCAGACTGCAGTAGTTTACATCTTTAAGTGTGTCTCTAGGAACTGTAGCTGTTTCTTTCCTAATTTGGTCACATTATTTCAGATTGTCAGATTATAAAATAGTCTACAAGAGATTGTTTATTTTGTTAACCAGAGGAAACGTAGCTAATCCTCTGTCAATTATTCATTTTAATTGTACAAATGAAAAAAATACTTCTAGTCTGAGGAAAAGTGGTCTTCTGTGTGTTGAGAACCAAATGTTTGCAACAGAAGCTACTGAATTTATTCTTTACTTTTCCCTCTGATGGAAACCAAGGATATTTTCTCTCAGACAGAGCTTTAAGCAATTCTCTAGAAACAGCTGTCTCTTCCTTCCACCCATCCCCATATCCTGATTGTATAACCAGTTTTTTAGTGCATTGTTCAGTGCTGGTTCAGAATATTTCACCAGGATTGATCTAAGTGTTCTTGGTTTCATTTGCTTCATTTCATTAGTTGTTCCTGTTTCATTTCAAAGGCTTACAAGGAGGAAAAAAGGATGGCAAGAAATAATAGGTTGCAAATATTTATTTCTATTCTTCCATTTTGGAACAAATTTTTAATGATACCACAGGAAAAAATATCTATTTTTAATCTGTGAGTGAATTTATGAAGTACTTTCCAACACTTGCATGGCTACAGTCAAAATGAGATATGTAAAAAAAAAATCTCATTATGAATCCGGAATTATTTTATTGTACTGTGCCGTGTTTTTGTATTACAGCATATGAAGCAATTCCTATAATTAGCTTTCCAAAGTACCTACAGACAATGTAAATAGGCTTTTATTGTTAACAGAGATTCTTCATTATGTTTAATCTCCTTGCAGAGTGATCAGAAACAGTAAAGAGCTCAGTATACTCAGTAATACCAGCAGGTTCTGAGTACTGGGTAGTTCAGAAGCACAAACAAAACCAGGAGTATGCTGAATGCACTGGCCCAAATGTTCAATATTGGTAACTAAAATCCTGAGGGGGAATGTTGTAGGTGTCAGTTCAGTGACCAAATGGCTTATTAGAGATGGTTTTGAGTGAGATGAACTCTACAGGAGGTATTTTTATGTCTTTTCTGTTGGCTTTTTTGAACAGTCTTATTTTTTCACAACGCCATAGTGATTTCAATGTAACCAAACAGTTCACATGAGCATCTCTATCAACACAACAGGAAACTGGATAGAAAGCCAAAAATCCTTCCCAGGAAACAGAGATAGGTCTCCAGTGACTGCTGTTTCCTCGGAGACGTTGTTACCAGCTCCCACAGATTGCAACGATGCAGCCCTGAACAGGAGCAGAGTTATTTGAGAAAACCAGTTAAAAACTCGATTCAGGAAGATTTGTTTCATGGGAACTGAAGTGTGTGTGATAGTTAGATGTGAGCAAAGTAAAATTTCTGTCAGCCCCCTGCTAACAGGTTTCACTCTGATTGTGAAAATGATGAAGCCACGCAAGGTGGCAAACCCAGACCTCAGCCCTCCATCATGACCTGAGCTCTGAGAGCTTGCCAAGGGAACTGGATCTGTTTCTCCTCCTGTCGAGTGGACTCATCATCTTCACCCAATGGATTTTGGTACTGTGTTTCTCTCTTTAAAGGGAAAAGAAAGTTGATTTTGTAAACTGCTTTCTCATCCACTTTACATTACCCTGTGATCAAGTAGACCATATGATAATGAATGGAAGAGGTAAATAGCTTAATAAAGAATATGTCTAGAACCTTTCTGTTAACTGGAGCTAAAAGCTTTGGATTACACAGTGTTCAAGCATAACCTTTGGCATATCGTAATTTTCATCATTCAAGATGGACTTTGCAAAAATATTGGGGAAGCAAGTGACTGTATTTAATAGGATTTAACCAGTATTTCCACAGGAAAGTGAATTAACTCAGCTTTTAATATGCACAGTGTTTTATCTCCCCACTTTCTTGCATACCCCCTGTGTGTCATTTGTCTGCATCGTACCTTAGGCTGTGGTACAAGATCTGTGTCCTGTATGAGAACATCAGTGTACAGTGTATAGTTATCCAGTTTATCCAAAGCCTAACATTCCCATCTTTCTTGCACTATTGGAAGTGCAGGAGAGGCCAGAAGGGAAGAGATGACCACAGAAGTTGTGTAAGGTACATTTATTGGCCACCTGTGACATTTTCCCATGGATGCTACAGGAGCTTTTTTTCTACTATAGCACACTCTTCCCCACAAATCCCAGTATATTCCAAGAAATCTCTGTGGAAAGCAGAGTAGATCATGGACTTTCCACACTGGGCTCCAGAATTTTTGCTTGACCCAAAAGATTTAGGAGGAAAGAGATTCTGGTGGGTTTTTTCCCTGTCTTCCTGAGACTTGCCAGCAGGGCTTGGCTGCACTAAAATTGATAGATATTGGGAATTGCAATACAGACAGCTGACAGAAATTGCATTTATTTCATCCTGACATTGACTAATGGATTAGGAAAATGCCAATTGTAGTGTTGAGAAGCCTAGGGGAAGTAAAATGTTTGATGATAATGTGCATAAAGCCAAGGACAATCAAGTTTTAGAAGTACTACAGAACAGCAGAGCTGTGTGGCAGTAAGTTTGCAGTGGGAAGCTGGGAGGAAAGGAGGTACTTCTGCTATTCTGACGAGCATAAAGCTGGAGGAGAAAACTCTATAAATAAAATGTCTTACTCAGTGAAAATCCAAATGGTAAATAGCCTTCTGGAGGTAAGTATTAAACTACCACCCCCACCCACCTACTCCAATGCCCAAAATCAAGGAAAAAATGAAGGGAAAATCAATCAGTGAAATGGCAATAGTGTCTTTTTCTTCCTGAATATTTGTGGAGGTTTTGGCGTTTTGGGTATTTTTTTTTTTATATTTCTTTTATTGTGTGATTCCAAGGCAATTTATTTGTATTTATATTGTTGTGAGGACCTGTTCTGGCACCCACTGGAATCAATATTGTGTTTTTCATTGACTTCAATGCACTTTGAACAGGCAGTTTACTGGAAGGAAGAATGCACCATTTGGAAAGAGTCTGGTGTGCATTATTGTACAGCCTTCATTTGTAGGTGTCTCCTCAGAGCCAAGAGGTAGTGCTTTTGGAGAACGTGAGTGTGGTGAGCAGTTTCAGCATGTTCTGGGTAAATCAGACTCTGAAAGTAAGGTTTTGCCACATTGCAAGCAAGTGAGAGTAGAGTGAAGTGCAGACCACTCTGAAAAAGATCTCTCTTTGCTAATGTCATGTCCCATGTGCTTAACTGGAGGGAATGAAAATTGCCATTGTTGTGGAAACGGCAGACTTTGTGAAACATACTTTGTTTTCACATGAATTAGACAATGCGATAGGAAGTTATTTCAGAACTGACTAGCATTGCCTTCTGGTCTGTAACTTAGTGCATCTACAAATATCTCTCAGACTTCCTTCTATACTATTCCTCTAGAAAGGACTTCAAAGCAAACCAGTTACTACCCACCGCTTTTTTTGGTCATAATTCTATTTTCCTTTCCTTGTGCAAGAGAAACTGAGAGAGTGATGGCTTCTTTAAAATAAAAAATAAAAATAACGAGGCAAAAATAAGCCTTGGAGATTCTCTTTTCAGAAAACCATCCAAACTCCCATCAATTATTGAATAATCTTTTTAAGTAACAGCATATCTTTAGCATTTAAAAATATGAATGTGATCACAGCCTGGATGCATGCATATATATGTATCCATTCAAGTAACAGGAATTCCTTGAATTGTAAGGAATTGTAAGGCAGGCTCAAGAAACACTTGTGAAGAGTCTTGTTTTGAAAGAGTAACTTCATGGATGGAAAGCATCATGTCAGGTAGGTAATTGCTTTATTATCTTCATATCTCTATTTTCAAGAAAAAGATCCTGAGGAAAAATACAGTACTGCTGAGTTAACCCTCAGCTAGCAGAGACCTGAGTTATTTCCCTTCTGTTGTTGGTCTTCTTCAACATTTGTCCCATGTTTTTGTGAGTATTGTATCCATATTGCTGTTAAGTGATGTGGCACCTCTGAGGGTGATCTGATGGCATAAAGAAGCATTTAAAGAAATAACCACTATTTGTGAATATGTATTCATCCTTGGGAATACTCAGCTGAAGTTTGGTAGAAGAAGCTGGTGACAGTATGACTGAAGCACTCAGCTGGACTTCTGAGCTTGCTGCATTAAAAAATTGGTCACATGCTACTTTGTTTTGTTCATCATCTCTGGTGGTGGCTCATGGTGAGTAGAAATGCACAAGGATGAAGGACTCAGAAGCCAAGAATATGCTTTCAAAGCATCAGATAGTTGAACCTTATTAATAACAGTAGTTTCTTTGTCTGCTTTACAGTTGGAGTCTCGAAAATCTCCCCTTGTTGTAAAATTTACCACATCATCAAGTGAATGATAATGTACTTTTTAAAAGACTTTTCTGTTTGTTCATGCATTTTGTTTTTTATTAATTTGTGGCAACATTCTCTGCCACCAGACCAGTGGTGGAGGTTTGAGGAGTTTGGATAATACGAGTTCTTGCAGAATTATGTGAAAACATAGTTTTGTTTCATAGATGCATGGCTTTTTAGATCAGTACCAGCAGCACATTTGTGGTGGAAGCGAATCCACTTGTACAAAATCCTGGCCTTAAGTATTTAACATATATTTGAAGGGCTCAGGAAGCATAATTGGGCAGGGCAGGATTTCAGGGCATGTTTGCTCTAAGAGACTTCTGGACTGGAGATGCTTTAAGTCCTGCCAGAAAATACATGGGGCTTTTGCTGGGTTTTTTGTTGGGTTTTTTGATTACTCCACTGTAAAACTGTCTGTGGAATGCAGTGCTCTCACCTCCTTGCTCTCTGGCTTCATGTGGGGAGAAGTTATTGTGTGGTCATGGTGAGCTGTCTGAAATAACATGTCTAGTGAAAAGGCAAGTTTATCTTGCCTTTTGGCTGGTGTGTAGCCAGTGGGATCAGTTCTGTGATCCATCTCCCTGTCTCTTGCTGGTACAAAGAGGGGCTGAGGAGGCTGGGACTGGTGTTTTGACTGTGGTGAAAGCTGATGGGAAACCGCAGCCTGAGGATTCTCATTCTGCCTCCACTGGATTTAAAACAGAGGCTCTCTCAGGCTTTCTCAAACCTCAGGTGCCCTCTGTAGTCATTTTTCCCCTGTAAAGGTGGTTTTGTGAATTACATCAATGACAAATAGTAGAGAAAAAATATAAGCAGGTCAGGATTTATGAAAGAGCCCAAATCAATGAAGTTATTTGAAGAGAGAGAAAAGGAAGAGAAGGGCAAACATGAGTAAGGATGAAAAATTAGGTTTCTTGCTGCCAAGCAGTTATTTTAAGATATGTCCTATTAGAGGTACTAGAACAGCATCTGGCAGGAAACAGCCTAGAAATAATTATTCCTTCCTTATAAGTGTAATGAGAAAGTAATAAAGAAAATAAGTTGCTAATGTCCTCTTAGAAACATTTGTGTTCCATTGACGTTGTTTTCATTTAAAAAAGGGTATTTTCATCATCAGCCAGGAAGAATTAGATGACAGATTGGTGAGAGAAAGCTATTGAGTTTTATTATTACTATTTCCCTCTATTTTAGAGCATTTCTCAACCAAAAAATTTGAACAGTAACATTTTTTTTCCAATATTTCTGGGACTCCATATATTTAATTTTCAGGAATGAAGTCCTTTTTGAAACTTTTAGCATTTAAGTTGCTTTATTTTTAAGAGACTGAATACAGAGATCGCTGCCTCTGACTTAAATCAGTTATAGGAGGAGAGGGGTAAAAAAAATAAAAGAAAAAAGCTTCCATTACAGTAATATCTGGGTTTTGGAAGTATCTTGCCTTCCTACAAAATATGAAGACTTCTTTCCTGGTACATGAATTCATGGGATCTTTTTGGCTGTGAGCATTTCTGATAATCTGGTCAGTATTACAGCTTGTGGACTGCAGTTAAAGTAGATGTGCCTGAAAATATGCATCCACAACCCCAGCACTTGCAGAGCCTGGATCCTGTGAATGGCAAAGGTGTGTTTGTAACCTACTGTAAGGCTGCCTAAGAGCTGTTAGGTTGCTGATGTGGGACGAAGTAGGAATCTATGGTGGTAGGTGGAGGGGAGGAAGGAGAATGTGACTGCTTCTTTCAGAGAGTGTGCAGGTCTTCTATGGGTTTAAGCCACTTACGAAATTGCCCCCTAGACTTCTTTCCAAGTAGGCAGCCTTGGCACCAGCTGAGCACAATCCTGAATTCAACACCAACTGCAAATCCTGCCTGAGGATCAGAATAGTTAATCTCTCCTGAGGTTTCTGTGACTAGGAGACTGGGAAGATCACACAGTATCACAGTATCATAAGGTTGGAAAGGACCTCTGAGATCATCAAGTCCAACCTATAACCCAACACTAACACCAACACTAACACCAACCATCATCTAAACCATGGCACTCAGTGCCTCATCCAGTCTCCCCTTAAACACCTCCAGGGTCGGTGACTCCACCCCCTCCCTGGGCAGCCCATTCCAATGGCCAATCACCCTTTCAGGGAAGAACTTTTTCCTAACATCAAGTCTGTGAGCCAGCAGCTGCTGCCAGATGGGATGCATCCGTGTTGCTGTGCATCCAAGATGTACTGTGGGGAATCAGGGTCCTCGGAGCACTGGGGTGGGGTGGAAAGTGCTTTGTTGGAGCACAAAATAGGGCAGACTGCAGCTGAAGAAAGCTCTTCCTTCAGCTCAGCACTGCTGATACTCACTATAACATTGAGCATCCCAAAGGAGGACTGAAGCGTGTTGTAGTCTTGTCTTCTCCTTGTGTGTCTGCTAAGTGTTCTGATACGGAGAGTGGTGGGAGTCACAAGTAATTCCATGGTGAAGAAATGGAGCATGCTTAGTGCTGCTGCCTGCCAAGTACCCACAGCCTCATGCCAGCAGTTTTTGGGCCTCCCCAGAAGCAGAATTGCATGACTTTATCTTTTTTTATTGTAGGTATAGTGATTTTGCCCTCACCACTTCTCCTGTAGCTTAAACATCATAAAAGGGGTTTTCTCTTTGGTGCACATTTCTCCATTTCATGTATATTTGTGAAGTGGAAAATCAAGCTGAATTTTTCCCTAGTTTTATTTTTTTAAAAAAAAAAAGATTTCCTCACCTGCACACATGGAAATCACAAGCTCTGTTGCAAACTTTGGGAAGGTAGCAAGTACTTCTAAGCCATTTTCAGAGGAAAACCTCTATGATTATTAAAAGGACAGCTTTTGTTTTTAAATAAAATCTCTCATTTGGAGAGTGTTTAGTTACAACTTTTTAAATGCGCTGTAGTTTATTGAATTGTTTTCTCTTCACTGAAAATGTGAGAATTATTTGTAGCCATTTCACTTAGGAAAGTAAGACACACTGAATGTATTTGGATTTTCTGTTAAGGTAGCTAATATGTGTAATGGTGGGAAAGATGCTTTGCTGTGTGATATTCAGTAACCATTTCATAAATACATGGATTGTATTCTCTTTATTTCGTGGACTGTGAAAATCATATGTAAAGAGAAAGTGGGAGAATTTTTTATAGAGATTTAAAAATGGATATCATACGCACAAATATAGTGAAATCAGGTAAGAGAAAACACGAGTTAAGAGAAAAGACCTTTGATCTTCATGCTTTCAATTGTTCTTGCTAAGTACTGGAGTTAACAGTTTCCCCGTAGACTTTCAGGTTTTCCCCCTGCTGCGCCATGGGGGAAGTGCAGAAGGCTTTGCCTTTTTCAAACAAGACCTTGAAATTTTTAGGTTCAGTTCATCAGTCCAATTACGAGTCCACTCAGACAGTGCTGGCCTTGCTGAGTTAGGAACATGATTTTAGGTCTAAATTTAGTCCTGATGGAGCAGTCTGTCCGGCAGGAGAAGGTATCCCAGATCTAAGTAAGAACAGCTGAGGCTAGAGACCATTAGGCATTTTGCTGAGTTAAGATGTGAGAGTTGAATTAGGCTTAAGAACTGCTCATTGGCTATTTAAAGGCTCCTGAATGTACAGTCTAATCTTTTGCAGTTTTGATTCATTCCAGACTTCCTTGGCCACCTTGCCTCGTGGCTGATGTGGAGGACAGCAGCTGCTGGGCTGTCTCTGCACTGAGCATCACCCAAGTGGACAGCAGAGCCTGGGCAGGGGGATGGTGCAGGTAACACCTGACAGTCAAGCAACAAGGTGCAGTGTGGGTAGGGTTGGAGTACTGAAGCAGTGGTCTCAAAAGATTGCTGTGTGGGTTTCAAGATCCAGTGTTAATGCAGTGGCATAAAACACTGAGTCCTTGAAATACAAGCCAGTAGTAGAGCAGACAAAACTTCTCCTGGTTTCCAGATTATCTGGATGAGTGTTTTCACTGCCAGCCCAGTCATACTGGGTGCTGTTGTGCCAAGAATCTTTGAACTTGGAAGCACATTAGGAGTGTTGCATCACTAACAAATGTACAGAGCAGCGACAGTGTGTGGACAGCCTGGCTGCAGATGTAGTATTTTCTTGGTGGTTGGTGGTTATGTTGAGTTCCTGTGTTCCTCCTCACCTTTGCATACTGCCAGGCACTCCCTGTCCTGCCAGTTCCAATAGTCTGAATTGCCAAGGCACTTCTGTGAGCTGTTAGAATTGGTCCATCTAACAAATGATGCAGAATATCCTTTCTCTTGCTCTCTCAACTTGCAGTGGTCAGAGGGATAGGCTGAGAGATACTAAATTGGGTACTAATTCGAAGCACCATAGCTGTACCACCTGAGGAAACAAAAGAAAAGGGAAATTTCTGTGTGATGTGCAGCAGCTGCTACAGCTGTGTGTCATTTTTAAGTCGAAAACAAAGTATAAAGCAAGAAGAAGGTATTTACTGGTATTTTAATTAACTGTAAGTTTTACTGTGAAGCCCTGTCCATTGCAATCAAAGCATTTAAGTTTAGCCTTGGACATTTTAAAAAATAAGAATAATGAAATAAGAATAATGAAATAAGAATAATGAAAAATACAAAGGTTTTTGAAGTATTTTTATCTTTGTTTTCTGTAAAGGCCATGGCATGCAGAAAATAGATGCTAAAGCAACGTAGTACAAATACTTCTTTTACACCCTCTTAGGAAAGTCCTAAATCCCCTAACTTCATTTTCAGTAAGTTACTACTTCTGCAATATGGAACTGTCCTAGATGCATGTTGCAAGAGTTTTTGTGCCATGCCACATTCTGATTTGTATCCCTTTGTATTGACTCATACGTGGGGACAAACTGAAAGGGAATCAAAGCAAAGGAAGCCTTGGAGTTGAATTCTTTTACACTATTCTTCGTGCACATTTTTGTTGCATGGAACAATGTGGCTGGGAAGATTGGAAGAATCAGAGGTTAACTAAATTATTTGAATGCATATATTCAATGCTGGTCACCTGACTATACTAACAAACTTAAAAGGTGGTTTGATAGCTGTCAATTTGTTTTGCTATTGTGCAGCTTAACTGTTACCTTCCTGTATTATGAACATCTATGTATTTGGAAAATAAATCCATCTTGGAAGAAAGATTGTGCAAAAAATTGTTCCTATTATACTCCAGTGTATATTGCTGATGTCAAATAAAATACAATTGTGAGAGTTCTTAAACAGTTGTCTTTCTAATTGTGGCCTAAAGCAGGAAGATGAAGGAGTATAAATAAACTTCTGCAGTTACTGCTGGAACACTAATGTTAGCTAAATGATTCAGTCAACTGGATGCTTTATGTATGAACATATAAAGGGATGGGTTTCATCAGCTACGTAATGAAAGATAATCTGTTGTATAATTTATTAAGATGACACACTAGTCTACTGATGTATTATGTCAAGATGTGTCTCACTGTGTTAACAAGCTAAAAGCTAAAAATTTTACCTTGCATCTCTTACAGCAGCAGCAACAACACATGTACTGGCAGTGCTCACTTTATATATATATATTTCTTTTAATTCATGTGACAGTGCCTATTTCTTGCCTCACCTGCCAACAGGCCACTTCCCAGCTTCTCTGCTTCATTACATGACCTAAAGCGATCCTCTAATATTCCGTGCCTGGGCCTCCTAAAGCTTCCATGCACTAAAAGGCATAGATTTGCAAACCCTGTGTTTCAGTAAGGATGAAAGAACACCTAGCAATAAATACGTGTGCAGAGAGATGTACAGAGAAATAATTTCAGTACGTGCAGTGGCCTGTGCAAGGCAGGGAGTGGGGGACCCTCTTTCCTTTTGCTGAGTGTGGCCAGGACCATCGGATCTTTTTGAAGGCTGAGATGAGAGCTGTCAGAACGGCTTACAGTGCTGCAAAGTGCTGTAATTGCTGCTTGCTTCAGGCACAGATGTTGATGCCAAGAAGTTTGCTGTGTTTGACAACTGGAGAGAATCTACATCTCTTTTGCCTGGCTTTTGTGGGTGTAAGCCTGCTGTACGAATTAGTCATATGTGCTGCTGACGCCACTTAACAAAGTATGGCATGGTGCTGCCCCACATCCCACATTTAATTAGTGGCACTCATGTTAATTAGGCAGTGAATGAGGCCTATTTGGTGTCTAAGGAAAGTTGCCACTGACCAGCAGATGTTGTGATCAAGTTTTATGCAAGTCAAAATTCTGTTTATTGGTGAGGTAAGAGGAATTCAATCTGCAAGCTGAAAACAACTAGGGTTTTCATTATGGGCTGGTACAAAGCACCTCCTAAATTCATTATTCATCCTTCTTTGAGTGCAGGGCTTGAGTCTAGTTAGCATTTTTTTTGAGAACACTAGTATTTCGTTATAGGTTGGAGCATGAGGCTTCTGCTGTAGGTTTATCTTCCATCTGAGTTGAAGAAGAGAATTGAGGCTGGTTTTGCTGTATGAGCGGTCTCACTGGGCCTATGAAAAAGCTGAGGTTAAGCTGGGAATAGGTGCTCTCAGTTCCCATTAAAGTGTTCCACTTTTTTATGTAGATCTTATTACTTCTTATAAGAGGGTGACCATAACTGAAGAGGACTTGGTTGAAGTCAGGTTCTGGCTCTTTGCTTGCCACCCTCCTTGTACTTTTCCCCATCTGCAGGGTTCACTCTCACAGGTGTGTTCTGGGATGCTCTGTTGGAATGGTCTAGGAGAAATCACAGGTAAGTATGCTGTTATTTGCATTAAAAGTCCTGATCTCAGATGTTAAGTATTTATGTTCATCTGCTCTGCAGGCTTTGACCTGGGATGTGTTAAAAAGATAAAACCAGCTCACCTTGTTAGAGGGTCTGAGATGGTAAGAACAAAAATGTTTAAGGAACGAAACCAGATGACATCTACATATATAAACGAAAAAGCACCTGGGAACAGGTTGGAAGTAACCCACAAAGCTTTTCATAGCCTGTGCTATCAAGTGTCAGGATGACAGCCAGTGCAGGCAGAGAGAGGCTGTTGTATTGATTTCCCCTTGGGAGAGAGCACAACTGAGAGGCTGGAAGAGAAATTTGAGAGACGGGTTGAAAGTTAGTCTCGGTGCCAGAGTGGGAGGGAACTGGTCACAATCTGTTGTTATTAGGTAAGGGAAGACAAAGGCAGGAGTTGACATGATTAAGCCAGCAAGATTTAGAGAAATTATTTAATATACAAAAGCCTTATTTTTCAACTTTGTTGGAAAGTGATGCTTAAGGGTAGTCTTTAAGAGGTGTAGAGGACTCATCTGTATTACCTGAGCCGGTTAATGATGATAAAGACCTTTGGATGTCAGTTATGCAGCTGCTCCAAGGGATGATGTAGAAGGAACCTCGCTGGAGAACTTGTAGGTGTGAAGCTGTTGGGACAAGATGCCAAAGTTGCTGTAGGATGGGAAATGTCTCCAGGCACATTCAGTGGTATTTATTGCAGTTTTGGCTATGTTTCCTATCTGACCTTTTCTGCTCACTCTGTGGAGATTTTCACTTTCTGAACTGAGAAAATGTCATTTAAAACTACAGAAAATTCATTAAAAATATCTTGAAGTATTCTGTTTTTCAGATGGCAAGAAGCTGAATGAAGAGCTGCTTTGAAATGTTATTCACAGCATTAACAGAGCGTGCCAAACCAAGACGAACATCTCCAGGCTCCTTGGTGTTCTATCTACTGGATGGGTTTTTTTTTTTTAACTGATTATAAACAGAGGTACTTCTTATGTCCTTTTCTTTACTAGGCTAACACAGCACTATAAAAGACCTTCAAAGACTCCTGCCCATTTTACAATGGTATATAAGTGCAAGTTCCCAAGTGACATAACTGTAAATAAAACCATAACATGAAGTAATCATAACCCGTGGGCCATTATAGCAGAGAAGTCTCATGGGCTCCCTTGAAGCACACTGGAAGATGTTTTGCTTTAGAAGTTTGTCTAAGATCTGGACTGGGAAGAGGTGTATGGTTTAGTTGCCATTTCAGGAGATGATTTTGGACATGTTTTTCACAGTGGTTTTGGATAACTTGTTTGAGGAACCTATACACCCAGGGAGCCTTAACACCAGGTAACAGTGCATGTGGAGAGCATTCTATACTGGAATTTAAACACCTAAAATACTCCCTGGAATGGTTTTGTCTTGCACCAGCTAGCCAAATGGTTTCTGGACACAGTTTGAGGGCTCCTGGTGGGAGCTTTCTCCATACATAGTTGCCCTTACTGGAAGGCAAAAGAAGTAAATGGTATTCCTCAGTTCTGTGCCACCTGGCCTCAACAGCAAGCAAAGGCCCTGGGCAGGTTTAGCCTAGTAGCATAAGTGAACCAAACTGCAGTGGGATAGAGAGGAGTCCCAGTGTTCCTTAAAGTAAAGGACTGGACATTAAGCAGAAGCTGCAAAGGATGTTCTTTGAGTTGAATGGTGAATGTACAGAAGGATGCTGCAAACTTAAAAAGTAGTCGTACAGGAATACTCCCCAGGGGTAGCTGAAGGACAAACTTAGCTACCATTAGTGGCATTGTATGCCATTAATACCTGTATTTCAAAATTCAACGACATGTACTAATGCAATTTGGTCCTTTGCAAATACTTTCCTTTGTCTAGGAGCTAACCCTAAAACATTCCCTCCATTTGAGATAGAGCCATTCAGTGTTTCAGGCATCACATGTCAATGATCTTGCTGGTGCCATCCAATATGAACTTCACAGCCTGTGATAACATCCCAGCTATGACATACAGATAAGTCACCTGAGACATACTACAATATTCCACCCAAAATAAGATACAGTGATAGATCCATGAAGCATCAACCACATGGCCAAAGTGCACATATTCTAGATTAACTCTGCCCTCCTTCTAGTCTTTCAGGTCTGGCAGTAGACAAGGACCCCTTCTGGCCCCAGCACACAGGTGGCTTGTCTTACTGCCTTCTTGCAGATTTTTCAAGTCACTTGAGTCTGTGTTGTTGTCACTAAATATAAGGGAAGCACTGGAGTTTTTTGGAGCTGAAATGTCTCATAGAGCTTTTTTTGATCAAGAAGGATGTCATAAAAAATGAAATTGTCACAATTTTTTATTTTCCTCAGCGTTAAATATTTGAGCTTGAAAACCAAAGACAATGATTCAAAAAATACACCACTACACTGCCTAAGCTTCTGAGTAAACAAACGTAAGATTTTCAAATTTTCTATGAAAAAAATCAGAAATTTTGTCCAGTTCTGATAGAAGAAGGCAGATTGATAAATAATTGGATTGATGGGTAGGGATATGCATGCCTGGTTCTAATAAATGATCAACTAAAAGAATTTCAAGTCAGGAGTTGCATCAGTTTGCAAACTTACAGGTGACAGAGATGTTAGAGAAGGTTATCATTCCAAATGTAAGAAAAGGAAGATAACTGAATCAAGGGCAAATATTGTTTTGCTCTGCTGACCATGTGCACAGGTCTGTGAGCTTGTACAGCAGAAAGAAAAAGGCTATGATGTACCCTGCTCACCCTGAAGTGCAAAGAGGAGTAAATAAGAATTGATACTTGATACTTGATACTTGACTCAGATGAAGCACTTCAGGGTGACTAAGAGTGTTTTCTTTCTCTCTGGCAGGCAGCTCTAGATCTGACTTGCAGTCTTTTGCTAAGTTAAGGAATGAGATTGCTTAAGCCAGTATGAATGGTATTCTCTTTGTCAGCTGAAATGGATTGATTTTTATTTATTTTTTTTTAAATTTAAATAGTGGAATGTCTGTGCCTGCTATTGAACATTCTGGTCCTGCCCAGCACTGAACCAAAATTTAGATATGTGAGTGACTCTACAGAAATATAAGCCTCATATTCTTGGCTGAGTCAAAAGCTCAGATAAATGTGAAACTAAGCATGTACAAACAATGCATATTTATAGATCAATTACCAGACTTCTGACCTGTGCAAAAATCTTCAATATAATGACATTAATATTTCCAGCAACTCTATAATAAAAGACTAGATGCAGAGAAATAGAAGATTTGAGCTTCCATGTTGTTTTAGGAAGTATTTGGTGTTTTGTAGACCTGGCCTTTTTTGGAAAGGTCTAAGATATAGGGTACTGCAGGTTTCAATACCTGCTATTAATAATAGAAGAGAATTTAGTCTAGGAGGAGGCAAGAACTGGTAAATGCAGAAGAACTAAAGAATTGCGTGGTTAGATGAGGCTAAGAAGCAAATAAATTAGCAATGGAGAAATAGAGGATCTTGCTAAGACAAATTTTTAGAGATTTTGTAATACACAAGACAAAATTTAGTGTTACAGAACTAAAATAAAGACCCATGAAATATCAAGAAGCGTGATACAATATGTAAAAGCGTGACCAAAAAAAAGTTACCTCAGATGGATCAACTGCTTCCTAGTTTGAACTGAATGGCAAGCATATCTGTAACATACCATTGCAGCACATTGAAAAATATGTTAGCTGCCATCTGGAAAGTTGCAGTGATTGCAGTTTTAAAAATTTCCTTCTAACAAGAAGCAATCTTGCAATCTCAGCTGTAGCAGAAATTATCAAGATGAAATGCTTCTTTACCTTTACTTAAATGATACATTATGCAAATTGAAAGCAGTAATTTAAGGAAACAATTACATAAAGAGAACAGCTTTTCTGATACTTGAACAGGAAATGTTAAGGGATAAAAAAAGGAAATCCCAAATGCTGTTGGCTTCAAGCTATTACAGGAAAAAAAGCTTGATACCTTTCTTCATTTCAGGACTTCCTGGCTCAGCAATTGCTCTTAAAAGCAGTCCTTGTATAGCAATCCTGATGTGAGACCTTTAAAAGACTGAGAACAAATAAGTAAAGTTGTACACCAGCTGAAAACTTGAAACACCAAGACAGCACTATTGAAAAGGCACAGGGACAGGAAACAAGTTACTTTCAGTGCGGAACTGAAACTGAACTTATCCTGACAAATTACTGCATCATCTTCACATTTATCAGCTTTTATGGAATTCGTGGCTCTTTGCTGACAGTGTCAAACAGCTCAGTGCTTGCTGATCCTTGTCCACCATATTTGAGTGATTTTAAGTATGCATTTACATCATGTTGACCTCATATGTTCTTTTGATCATCTGTATGTAGAAGATGACCTTTTGCCTTCTACATGTTGACTGGCAGCTCAGACTCATAAGTTGACATTCACACAGTGAGGGAGACCTTTAACATTGACAAAAAATGCTATTTGCTACTGTATTCCAGCACAATGCTGCCCAGGGACTTTTTGGAATCTTTGTTATTGCCTTTTCTACTTAAAAAACAAACTGTTTCAGAAATGTTTTAATGCTGTTTGTCCTGCTTTGGGTATAAACCTGCATTAGCTCATCTCTTAAGGTTGATTCTTGAGGAAAAACAGTGTATTTCCTTTCATTTTTTAAAAAATGTTATTTTGACTTGTATTTTTGTGCATATAGCTCCTTGTGGTTATTAAGAGTTTGCATCTTTGTTTTGAGGACTCTTACTGCTCTTTTTCATGCAATATGACTTAATCACTGGCAGTTTGTACTCCCAGCCTTTTTCTAATTCCATTCAGACTCAGTGTCTGTGTATTTAGTTTTCTTATGTAAAAATAGAGAGATCAGATAATTTGTACATAAACTGATCAAAAATATTAATTTCTATCAAAATATGATAATTTTCCAAAAGCTTTTCATGGACTGTGACACTCTCAACATTTTTTCTAATTTTTAACTCTGCTGCAACTCAGCCTTACTTTATTGAACTAGTCTGGGTGATGTAGTGGCAAGTGGTGTTATAAGAATGTTGCATTACCTAGGCAATTCAAATTATGTTCTTTCTTCTTTTCAAAAGGCACAGCTAAAAGCTCCTGCCCTTCTCATTTTTCCAGCTCTCCACCTGTACACCTTTCTGAATAAATGTTTCAGCAGCAGAATGATGGAGAGGGCTGTAGCACACAGCAGATGTGATGTCAAAGCAGCACAAGTTGCAGATGGATTATCTGAAGCAGTGTGTGACAGTAAAAAATAAATATGAATAGGATGAATGTTTTGGAGTGGGGAATAAATCTGGACCCTGTTAGCTTAAAAAAAAAGACAGCTATGATGTCCTGAGGTCATGGCTGTTAATTGGCTGCTATCATCACTACAGATATCACTATATACTGGGATAAGGGACACGAAGAGGCTGTCTGAATTGGTGTCATATATTTTTGGTGATTTGCTAACTGCTGCACAAAGAATATATGTTTTTAGATAGGAGGTGTTTACTATTTTAGACCACGATTGTGTTTGTATTTCTTTATTTAGGATTAGGTTTTGCTAGAAGCAGAGTTTCCTAGACAGATAGTTGATTGCATGTATTCACCTGTTCTTTTGGCTTCCCTCTGTTTCCTAATATTATAATTCACTGGTTGAACATAAATTTGTGTAGAGAGGTAGCATGATAAGCACTGAAAACATGATAAAAGATCTGGTAATAGAAAACATCCTTAGATTGAACTGACATATGTCAGTTCTCTTTCAATTTTGTGAGAACAAAAGTAGGTCTATAATTAAGATGTTCAATATACAGACTAAGCAATGAGACAAAGTGAGTGAAAAATACTAAGTTGAAGAAAAATTGAACTAGGAGCTCAGAAACTGATTTGAAGATGATGTCTGGCATCTCCATATCATTTAAAGCCAATAAACCTCTTGGAATGGATTTTGGGAAGTATTTGGAGTGCCTTCAAACAGCCGAAGAAAGGCTGTAGATTGAAGTAAAATGCCTTGGAGGTCAGAAAAAGAGTGAGTAAAGAAAATTAGAGCAGTCAACCCAAGTTAGACATTGAAAGGGAATTAAAACAAATAAAGGGCTTTATACTTAGTAAATAAGGTTGAGATAATGACACTTCACATACTGTATTAAAACTGTATGGAGACAGAGAAATAATAAAGGGAAATAATAGAACAACAGTAAGGAAGAGTTGTACTGAAACAATATAAAAGTTTAGGAGTAAACTCATGAAAACAAAATATCTACTCATAAGCAAGGATTGAAACAACAATCTGTTGATTAGAAGAACTTTAGTTTCTGAGAGGCAAAGCTTGTGTATGATGACAACGGAGAAAGCATGGTTAATGATGCTGGACATCTGTGAAACAAGAAGAAAGCAACATAGCTTCATGAAGGGCTGTGCAAAACTGGGGTAGAAAAGAACAGAAAAAGTAAGGCTAACAATGAATTGATCTGGCTGCAACTAATCAGGTATTAAAAGGATTTAGTAACTGGACAAGGACAAGAAGGAAAGGAAATGAATAAAGCAGGTCCATTCATTTTTAAGAAGCTAATGGATCAGCAAAAATAGCTGAGAACTCAGGATCACTTTAAAAAAGAAAACAAGGGTTCTGAGCACCCAAAAATAAATCTTGATTTAAGTCAGCTTTTATAATTTCTGTGTCAAATTGGAAAAGTCAAATTTGATTTTTTAAAAAATCAACAAATGAGAAGATGATATTGTGCATTTTTAAAGTAGCTTAGAGGTTGTACCCAATAAAATGTTAGAGACATACCTGTTTAGAATCAAATGGGCAGTTATCATGGCTTATATATTTGCCACCTCCAGTTGACACACTGTGTGATTTCACTAGGACCATGCTATAAATGAGCTAAAAGCTCTGCTGGGACATGAATGGCATGTTGAAAAGGTGGCCTGGTCCTGGAAAACTTCCCTCTGGCACACACATTTAAATCAAGCAGTGTTCACAGTGTGTCTGATCCCAAGTGAGCTGTGGGCAATATGAAACCTGTTTGAAACACATTCCTTTCAAGCCTTTAGTGGAGGAATGGCGAACACTGGCATCGCCTTGAGACTTGGGTGGGAGCAAGATGCTGAAGCAGACATGCAGAGGAGTGGAAGTAGTGAGGATTTAGGAGGTTTAGGAGGGGTAGGTCCTGCCTGACCAACCTGATCTCCTTTTATGAGAGGAAGGCTGTGAATGTGGTACCTGGACTTCAGCAAGGCCTTTGACACTGTCTCCCACAGTAGACTCCTAGGGAAGCTGGCAGCCCGTGGCCTAGATGGGAGCACTCTGTGCTGGGTTAGGAATTGGCTGGATGGCCGAGCCCAGAGAGTGGTGGTCAATGGTGTCTCATCCAGTTGGTCACCAGTGGTGTCCCCCAGGGATCGGTGTTGGGTCCAGTCCTGTTTAATATCTTTATTGATGATCTGGATGAGGGGATTGAGTCCATCATCAGCAAGTTTGCAGATGATACCAAGCTGGGAGGAAGGGTTGATCTGCTAGAGGGTAGGATGGCCCTACAGAGGGACCTGGACAGACTGGAGAGCTGGGCTGATTCTAATGGGATGATGTTTAATGAGTCCAAATGTCGGGTACTTCATTTTGGACACAACAATCCCATGCAGAGCTACAGACTGGGGACAGAGTGGCTGGAGAGGAGTCAGGCAGAAAGGGACCTGGGAGTGCTGGTGGACAGGAAGCTCAACATGAGCCAGCAGTGTGCCCAGGTGGCCAAGAAGGCCAATGGCATCCTGGCCTGCATCAGGAATAGTGTGGCCAGCAGGAGCAGAGGAGTTATCGTCCCCCTGTACTCGGCACTGGTCAGGCCTCACCTTGAATATTGTGTCCAGTTCTGGGCCCCCCAGTTTGGGAAAGATGTCAAGATACTGGAATGTGTTCAGAGGAGGGCAATGAAGATGGTGAAGGGGCTGGAGCACAAGCCCTACGAGGAGCGACTGAGGGAGTTGGGGCTGTTTAGTCTGGAGAAGAGGAGGCTCAGGGGAGACCTCATTGCTCTCTACAACTCCCTAAAAGGAGGTTGTAGTCAAGCAGGGGTTGGTCTCTTCTCTCAGGTGACCAGGGACAGAACTAGAGGGCATGGACTCAAGCTTTGTCTGGGAAAGTTTAGGCTTGATGTGAGGAAAAAGTTCTTCACTGAAAGGGTGATTGGTCATTGGAATGGGCTGCCCAGGGAGGGGGTGGAGTCACCAACCCTGGAGGTGTTTAAGGGGAGACTGGATGAGGCACTGAGTGCCATGGTTTAGATGATGGGTTGGTGTTAGTGTTGGTGTTAGTGTTGGGTTATAGGTTGGACTTGATGATCTCAGAGGTCCTTTCCAACCTTATGACACTGTGATACTGTGATTTTGGGTGGTGTCAAAAGGCTTTGAACACCTCCACATTTTGAGGGTTGCTGAATGCAATTATGTTGGGGAAAATTGGGTTGGCTAAATCCTGCTGTGGGCCCTGCCTACTTCTGCTTTAGTACATCTAACCTTTAGCTCAGATCACTGTTTTCCAATGCATCAAGAGCTGTTAACCTGAGTTTTTAGAGTTTACTTGAAAATGAAACAACAGTTTATTTCATTTTAAGCTCTTTCAGCAGATTTTTTTCATTAGCACAGGATGTCTGGCGAGAGATGCAATAGACCTCGGGGCTAGGAGCAATATAATTAGCCTGACACTGAAAAGTTCCTTGCAGCCCTCACCCCAAGAATCTTGTGTTGGTTGTGTTTGTTAAGGTACACTAGAGGGCATGGACTCAAGCTTTGTCAGGGAAAGTTTAGGCTTGATGTGAGGAAAAAGTTCTTCACTGAAAGGGTGATTGGCCATTGGAATGGGCTGCCCAGGGAGGGGGTGGAGTCACCGACCCTGGAGGTGTTTAAAGGGAGACTGGATGAGGCACTGAGTGCCATGGTCTAGATGATGGTTGGTGTTAGTGTTAGGTTATAGGTTGGACTTGATGATCTCAGAGGTCCTTTCCAACCTTATGATACTGTGATACTGTGATACATGGAAAGGTAGATTTTGGCCCAAAGGTCTGCAAGCTTTTTGCTGCTTCTTAGTTTTCACATTGTTTAGTTTTTCTACGGTATTCTGTAAGCTATTCCTCATCCTTAATTATCACTATTGTGCAGCAGTTTTCCCCTCTGCAGTGTAAGTCTTTCCTTTCAGTTTGTGTCTCTAGTGCTCTTGTCAGTCTGTTTGCTCTGTCTTCCCATTCTCTGTGCTGTTTCCCCTCCGCAGTCTAGTCAGACGTTAGCTGATCACAGAAATCTTTATGTTCCTTTGTTGAAGCACCTTGGCACAGTTCTTCCCTTTTTCTTTCTGCCTGACAATTGTGTTCCTGGCTTTGTCATCCCAGTCAGTGGGAGTACAAGAACTAGCAACGTCCTGGCACCTTCTTTGAACGTACGCACTGGGTAGATTTTGTTGAATGCTGTTCTGTCACGATGTTCAAAGCAAACATCTACTGCAATGCAGCTGCTTGAGCTCTGCCTGCACTTGGTACAATTTTTGTTTGCAGTTCAATGCATCTTCTTAGACCTCTCTTTGTAAACTCAGATACATGCTGCAAGATGACAGCTATTCAGGGAAAAGCGCAATCCCTAGGAGCTGCTGCCTTGGCAAACATGCATGTGCTTTTCAGAGTGTCAACAGGCAGTTGTTCAAGTAGTGTTTGTATCCTCAGTTTGTGTTAGCCTGGCCCAACACTTGAATAATTTTTTCTTTTTCCTTCACTTAAGGAGATTGAATGAATGTCCAGAATGGTGAATTTGACAACTCTGAATCCGTGCAGTCCCAGGTCAGATGATTTAGTTATTCAATTTTCATGCTCTCTTAGGATTATAGTAGAACAATAATATTTCCAGGACCAGGATCATGCAACTGATATTCCTCACACAAGCACTCCCATATTCACTGAAACCAGATGTTGGCATCTCAGAGACAGTCTTTTGCCTGTCTCCATTAGCTCTTATTTCGTATTCCCCTGCCACAGTGCATTCCTACAAGAACTTACTTCCACATTCTCAGCAGTTTCTACTGTTTTTCCCAATCAAGATAATTTAAAATTAAAAGATCTTACTGTATGCACACCCTGGGCCTCCTCTGTAATCATCCTGCAAAGCCACAATTTATTCTATAATTAATTTGGAACAATATGGCTCATGCAGTGTACAAGTAGTTCAGTTCATCATGTAAAGTAGTCTGCTGATTTGTGAATGGTTTAAAATATGTTATTTTGGGAATACTTTTTATGTTATTGTTACAATACTGAGAAAAGTAGAAGGTGTTTTTCATTCTTAGCCAAGTTATAAACACTGGAAGATTAGAGTTCTCTGCCTCTTTCAAAGAATAAGTCTTTTTCAATGGGTCTTTTCACATCAAGTCTGGAGGTCTTTTCCTGAATCAAAGTGGCTGTTAGAGTGCTTAAAATACTTTGATAGTGTGGTTATGCATACCTGCTGCAGTCTGACATGGAATGATTACACATTGATTTCTAGATTTCTTCCATTCATGTATCTACTAGTGATGGAGGCTATCATTTGAATCTTTGACAGCATCTATACTAACATAAATATTGAAGTTTAACTAAGTAGTGTAATGCTAGCATATCTTTTTTGACTTTTAGGGGAATTAGGAGGCTGTGGGTCTCCCCTCTCTACTATAATAATTCATCATTTGCAGCTGATCACAAATTGTGGGAGCTAAGGCTTCACCTCAAGATGCAGCGCCAAGGCCCTGGAATGCTTCATCCTTTCCTTCCACATGAAGTTATATTTTCTCCTACATATTACAGCTCTTTCTTCCACCCCAAAGGGTCAGCCATGCACAGGGTTCTCTGGTGTGTTCTGTGTTTTACTGGGGAGAGTGCAGGAAGCTGCACATCATGAGAGGCGAAAATGTGAGCAACTAACAAAGTGCAGTGGTACTTTGACATACATCACAGGCAGAACATCCTGCTGGCCAACACAGAGAAGTTCAGGTGAAAGGAAATCACTCACAAGTTTGAAATTCTTCCTCTTCAAGAAAAGGAAGAGCTTGGAGAAGGAAGAGAGGTTTAGAGTTTTCATTTTAGGAGGGATTTTTTTTCTTTGAGAGGGGAAGGGTGATGAATAAAAGCAAAGTGTTTCTCTTGAAGAGTCTAGAGTACCCTGTACTCCCACTTAAAGAAGGGAAAATTGCGTTCTTTTTATGACTTTAAATAAGTGGAGTTGATCTGATCCTTTGCTTTTGGTGAAAAGTGAAACAGTGGGGTTTTTAAAATTAAAGTAGTTGTGGTACTCACTGAGTACCACTGGAAGGAAGCGTGGACAACACAACCCTACTGATATCTGCTTTACTTCCTGGATGTTAGCACAGACCATTCCTGTGGCATTAGCCTACTAGTGGGAAGAATTGTTGTGGAAAGAAAGTGGAGGCAGGACCTGGGCCAACAGGCTCAGATAACTCAAGCCTGACCTTATGGAGAGTTTCTTTACCAGAAGTATCTCTGCTTGACAACTTTGAACTCTATTGTGATAGTAGTATACAACTTCTCTCTTGAACACAGCAGTTTTGATGGCTTTGGCTGTGTTTGCAAAGCTCTCATATCTTAAAGAGCACAAACATCTAGTTTACCTCCTTGTTTTTCCCTTAGTATTCACAGTTTGCTCTGGGCACTTGCAGCATTTAAGAAGAATATCAGTCTGATTTGTTGCCTGCAAGAGATTCTAATTAAAACAAGAGAGCAAGATGGGAACTGATGACACACAGTGCAGCTGAGCTGCTCCCAAAGCTGAACATGGCAGCTGTGGTTTTCGTCATTTGCAAAGCCTCAGCCAACACATTGGCCCACAGAGTTAAAATAAATGTCTAATTACATTGTTTAATTATTTCAGCTCCAAATTCATGCTTGCAAAATGTTGCCAAAAGAAAAATGTGAGAGAAACACTGAGAGCACCATGATCACAACTGTGGCCTGCCAATAAATTGGAAAACATGATGCTTTTTGTGAGTCAGGTTTTTTCCTTCCCCCCTGCCAGGTGGTCAGGCTGCAAATGAAAGTGTGTGTGTGCTTGAACAGCCTCCAGCCCTTCCTCTCCTCTGTCACTCAGCAGTGACACACAGGACTCTTTTTTTCAGCAGAATGCTGATTACCTGCTAAGCAGTTGGATACTGCGAAAGCTGAGAGAAGAGACAAGACAAGACTTCAAAGAAGTTTTTACTATTTTCTTCTTTTTTAAAAGAAATCATACAGTGAAAGCAATAACAGAAATATCTCATCACAGCTGCCCTAATCCAGCAGTTTGTTGTGTGCAGGGAGATGTTGCTCCAGGTTGTTCTGGGGTTTAGGAGGTCATGGATTTCTTCACTCCAGTGAAGTCAAGGAGTCACTTCATAGGGTCAAGAAGGAGAGAATGTGCATTACTCAGTTGGGTCTAGTGGCTAAACGTGGACAGGGTGGTACTAGTCTGCCAGGCAGAGGCTACAGCAGGAGGAACTGAGGTCCCCACATCAAAGCAGCCTTTTAGGGTGTGAAATGTGTCAAGTACAGTTCGTTAAGTCTAGTTTAGGGCAAAGGGAACAAGTGGAGATGTTTTGACTCATAGCTTAATCAAATGCTCTTGATTAGAGTGACAAAGACAATAAACTCTGTAGCTTTAGCCCACCATTGTTTGTACAAAGGTTGGACATCAGTTAAGCTGTTTGTGAATCAACGGTTCATCTAATTTATCTTTACTAAGAAAAGTGGAAATGATGTGACTTTCCACATGTGAATGGTTCCCATTGATTGAATGTTAATTGGTGAATAGTTGATCGATTGAAAAGTTAATCTGTGGTCCACTACAGCTGTAATGTGTTATCCTTAATTTGCCATCCTTCATATAGCTCAATAGCAGGTGAACTTTGAATACCTTGTAAAAAATGTAGGAAAAAGTGTCTTTAAGACTATCTCCTCATTTTCATTTAAGTCTACTTACCTTTTCTTTTCCTGATTCTAAAGGACTTCCTTTCCCTGGTCAAAGATATTCTGTGCAACATGAATGAAGATTACTAAAATAATCAGTGCCTCACTCTTAATTTGCACGATGAAGAAGACATCTGAACTGTTCAGTGGATACTTGGAGTCAACAGTTTGCAGTCATCAAACTCATGATTAATGCACAAAGAAACTGTGGCTGCAGGTGATGGACTTGGTAAGCTCTCTTGAGATTGTAGTTTTTTCTCCCACAAGGTGGATCTCTCATTTCTCAGATCTATGCTGAGATCTCTTTGATCCAAAGCAGAAGTAATAAGAGGGGAAAATGAAGCCTAGAGCACTGAGAAGCCAGGCCTATTCAGAATCCAAAGTTCTGGCCTTTGTTTAATGATGCACATTTTGTCCTGCAAAGTGATTGTTGTTAATTATTGCAAAGAAAAACTGGCTGTAGAGGAGAAAGAATTGTCTGCAGAGTTTACTGTCAGTTTGCTGCTGATCTCTTTTCAGCAAATGTAATATTTATACACAAACAATGACTGCATAGCACAGTTAACTGGAAAGCCAACTGGTAGCTTAATACATCTTTTGGAATCTGTAGTAAGCTGTACTCTCCTTTTTCTAGTCAAAGCTTCCTGCCCTTAGTTCTTGGTTTCTTCCTCAAACTAATGTATTTTTAACTGTTCTTAACTTTCTCTCATTAATATAATTCAAATCTCTGGAGCCTTTGAGGCAACATTTTAAGACGTCACAGAACTCTGGTAGTCCCCTAAATCGTTTATGGGTCAGGCAACGAAGGGCCATGTGCAGCCTTGGGACTTGCAGTGGTTGTTATTAGGGTTGATGCAGGAGATTTTGCTTTTCTTGCTGCTGACAAAGGTGCAGAGTATAGTCCTGAACAGTCCATTTAGTAACTTCTCTCTTTTAAGGTTCAGAGCCTTAATATATGGATGAAATGTCTGAAATGATATATAATCCTTCACAATACCTGGCCTTTATGAATTTCTCCTGGCTTATGTTTCTTTAAGACTATTTGTTATTTAAAATATAGCTTGTCTTGTTTTGTTTAGATAATTGGATTGCATTTTACAGTAGCAATAACACACTCCAGGTAATTAATTTCCACCTGAGCTTCACCCTACTTGAGTGCTTAAAAAGCCTTTCTGTCTTGTATCTTTTAATGCCCCCCACAGTCTGCAACAGCTTTTCAAGAAATTCACTGCTTATCATGGCCTATTGCCTTAATTTAAAAAGCTGAATTTGGAGACTGCATGCTCTGCTTTCAGTTTTTCCAATGTAAAGCTGTCCTACCATGGGAAATTGGCAACAGAATTCACAGCATCTGAAAAAACCTCAGCGTTAATATACTGGGAACAGAGAAGAAAAAATACTTTGACTGTGTCATACTTGGTGAAATGTAATATATACATAAATTTGAAACCTGCCAAAGGTTTCTAAAAACCCCAGCTGTCTTAAGTCAATCTCTACCTTGGGGGACTGAAGGCAGAGATACCAACACAAGTCAGGAGGCACTACAGGAATATCAACCAAGGAGCACGCCTGTGGGAAGGCAGTTACTGCTTGCATTTCTTACTGACTGGAGTGTCTAGATTGTGTTGTATGATCCTGCTGGCTCTTGGGGGCAGCTTTTGTGGAGACATGTCTGATGGTTGTGATGTAAACACAGTGCTTCAAGAACATCCTAATTCTCACCATAGAATTTTGCCTTCAGGGCAACCCCAAAATGCCTTATTTCTTAGCTAGATGAGGTTATGTGGTACCAAAAAGTCTGGAGAGAATGACAGTCAACAAAGTGTCCCATCCTACAGTGGGAATGGAAGGTCTCATTTCTCTTTTAAAGCCTTTATTTGTCATTAGAAAGGGATATGCTGAAGCGAAGAGCTCATCCACACCACAGAGGAAAGCTGTTTGGTAAAAAAAGCTCATGACAACCAAGAGTGGACATAGCTGATATTTAAAGGGTGGTAAACAAGTCAGTGAGAGCTTCTGCCGTAACCCAAGCCCTGTGAACCAACTCTAGGTAGCACAGATCAGTGAGGCACTGAATCTAGATTATCACCCCTGTGTCTCTGCAGGCTTTATCAGTGCTTAGTCGTGGCAGATCAGCTTCCAGCCCATCTAAAGGGCAGCTTCCCTTACACCATCCTCCAAAGTAACACCTAGGCATAAATTTATGTACAAACCCAAAAATGTTGTTTTTTTAGGGTGCACCTAATGGATAGGATAAGGTCCCTTTTTATAATGTGATAGAAGCCTGTTTCTGTGAAAAGAGGTTGGTTCACATTTAAAGGTCAAGGTGAGGGAAGTCTAGGTTCAATACCTTCAGCAGATCTGTCCTGTCCTAGGAGAATGCCCTCCAGTGCCACAGAGCACTTTGTAAGATGTCACCTTTGTTCCAACTGGGTCATTTTGCAGGCACAAGTTAAAGTTTAAAGAATGGCAGAGAAGAAAGAAGAGTATGGCTTGGGTTTTTTTGGTATATCTGCTTAATGTTTTGCAAATAGAAGAGAGCTCACTCTCTCTAGGCCTCAAGTTGGCTGAACATGGAGCAGCTCTAAGCCAAAGCTGTGTAGCTCCAGATAACACATTGCTAAGCCTAGGCTAATCAGTAATATGAAATGCAGGATTTATTAGCTCAGGCTCACTGTTGCTCTAACACAACTAGACAATATCTAACCCTCTGACAGAGCAAACAGGCACACTGCTTGAAGAGTAAAGGCACCCAGCTTTGAGGTGGCTGGAGGAGGCCTTGGGTTCCAGCCACAGTATCACAAGGTTGGAAAGGACCTCTGAGATCACAGAGTCCAACCTATAACCCAACACTAACACCAACCATCGTCTAACCCATGGCACTCAGTGCCTCATCCAGTCTCCCCTTAAACACCTCCAGGGTCGGTGACTCCACCCCCTCCCTGGGCAGCCCATTCCAGTGGCCAATCACCCTTTCAATGAAGAACTTTTTATTTGTGGGCTTGGAGGTGGTCTTCTTCATCTATGTCACATGAATCAGGCAGAGTTTGGGTTGATAACAGCATGATTGAAGCCATGCTGTGGCAATAAGCTATTTGAGCTGTATCTTGGTGGTCATGGGGAGACCATTACTGAGATTTTGACTATTCATAGCTTTATAACTTAGTTACTTACCTCCAGGTCACATCATATGCTGTCCATTGACTGCAAATTGATTTTTACTCATCATGAGACCCAAAATTTTAAAAATAAAGCTATTTCATAATTATATTCCAAGGCTTTGTCTCTTCACTCAGAGGTAGCTCACACACTATATCACCTTTTTCCTCTTTTGTGATCAGTTTAGCACATACAGCTGTTACATATTTAGTAGATATTTTCATTTGCAGATTTTTTTTGGTGTATAATTACACATTCTTGTAAAACAGCAGAAATCTTCATATTTAAAAGATTAATATACGCTTTTCTTTTCAGATGGCCTGAGCATTAACATTCCACAAATAACCCAATTTTCCTTCTGTGTTGATAAGTAGTCAAACACTTCCACTAAGGACATTTTTACTTTATCATCCAGAATGTGAAAAAAATTAAATAGGACTGACAATTATTGGTGGTGAATAGAAGTTAAATATATGACTGTTTCTCTAATTTATTTTGTTTAACCTCACCTTCAGTGCTACTAAGTAATTACTCGAGAAACCATCAAAACAAAAGGCTCATGGCAGGCTCATATGATGCTGTGGTATGTTAATTTATGCTGTGTCAGCATCATCCTCCAAGAATCAAGAAGATATTACAGCCTTTGGTCTCAGGAAATTTAAAATGCATTTTATTTGTATTAAGAAATTCTAAGAAACAGAAAAAAAGTACATTCTGTGGATTTCTGTGTTCAGCAGCTGAAATGTCACCACGTGACACCTCAAGAATCATATGTAATTGCTGACATACATGGTCTCCATCAGGCTATATCTCATTTATGTTAGTGATACAGACTAAAGGCTCAGGGTCTATGCAATCATTGAAACCATCTTCTGATCTTCAGTTCATTTGTTGATGGGGGTTTTTATTCTGATATTTGACTAATGCAGGGAGCTCCAGGATTCAGGGGACCTGTTTCTGCAGTGCCAAGAAAAGTACTTATATGGCCAAATCTTAGAGTTCAAAAAATGACAATGGACAAGAGTGGAGTCCCTACCAGCTGGTATTTAGGCATGCCACAAATAATTACAAATAAAACCAGAACTAATCAATGTTTGTACCAATGAACCCATTCTGGGGTGGGACTGCCTTGTGCAAGCCTATGCAAACACAAAGTTTCTTTCTTTATAGCTGTATTAAGTGGATAAAGAGATGCTGTTTGGGTGGTCCAGCTGATATAATAACTTTTCAGAGAATTAATAAGCAAATTAAAACAATAAATGTGCCTTCATAATTCTATTAGATTCTTCAATGCATTTAGGTACAAGAAGAGATTGGTATGATCAGTTTGTGAGACAGTGGTCAGACTTGTCTTGGGGAATGGCCATCTGATTTTGGTCGCATGCATTAAGTGAAGCTGAAGCACAACTGATGCAGAGTAAGATTATTAGTGTAGCTGAGGGACCAGGAGATTTTTTAATGACAGAAGTTGTGCTGGTGTAGCTGAAAGATGACTGCTATTTGATAATTTAATTAGTATTCAATACCTTGGAGATTCAATAAGAGATGAAGGAGAAGGTAAGTGACTGATGATTCTTTCTATTCACTTCATCCTGTTTGATAAATTTTCATCCTTTATTTTCTTCATAATTCCAATTCAAGACTGTTCCTAAGGTCACTGTATGTGGAAGCCAAAGATCAGAACATGGCTTTCTTTGAACATATTTAAATTCAGCTAAAGCAGACAAATAGCCACTAAATAATAGTATTGTTTTTTTACTTAATCCTTGAAATATATAGAGCTGGTTTCTTTCTCCACTGCATGTGAAAAATTGGAATGCATTTCAAACACAGTTACACAGCACTTTGATTATTGCTTACCTAGAGGCAATAATTTACACTCACTTTAAGCAGCAGTAAAAAGCACAGAAGACTATCTGTGAAAAGTCAGGTGTCCATACTTTTTGTGTCCTAGGGAAACAATATGTTAATCTCCTTTTAATTG
Source organism: Tapera naevia (assembly GCA_033556795.1). Classification (NCBI taxonomy): domain Eukaryota; kingdom Metazoa; phylum Chordata; class Aves; order Cuculiformes; family Neomorphidae; genus Tapera; species Tapera naevia. The sequence goes on along the minus strand of JAUMJJ010000189.1, from coordinate 3,432,339 downwards.
GTCTATATCTAGGGAAAGTAACATTTCTCTAAACATCAGACTTAGACAATAACATTTTTATTCAATACTCAATAAATATTTTTTTAAGACTGAAGTAATGAGATTATCAGGAAATTGGCTCTTTATTGTTCCTGTGACTCCAAGTTAATTAAAGTCAGTCAAAAAAGTTGTAATGGGCAGAATTAGGGTTCCTCTGAAACTGTATTTTTTTAATGTACACTTCCTTCATACCTCTTTTCATTCAATTTGACTGTGATAAATACTTAATATTCATGTGTTTGCTTAATTTAGTTAATGTATACAGTCATGTTATATTGCTCAGAAGGTTACAGGACTAATTCTGATGTATAGATGCAGATTTGTGAATGCTGGGATTGTTGATTGATGTCTGGATAAAGATTTATGAATGCTGGGATTGTCCTATGCAGGGATAGGAGTTGGGCTTGATGATCCTGTGGGTCCTCTCCAACTTGGGTCATTCTGTGATTCTATGATCTACATTCCTATCTAGATGCATTTGTTCTCTTAAGTTTTGGTCAAACACCTTCATTCTGAGCACTTGGCTTTCTTCCTGAGATAATTCCATTCATGACTTCCTGAGAATCTGGATGAAGTGAGTCAGGGTTTTGTTAGGGGGATTGAGATGCGATCTAGTGAGGCATCTGCATTAAAAATAGCAATGTAGAATATCCCTTCTCTTGCAGCCACCTAGGCCAGGAGAGCTCAAAAACTCATACAACATCTGTAACTAGGTCACAAAATTCCTTAGTTTGCCTTTGTAGGGGAATTATGAGGATTCCCTGTTAAACAAAAGCTGCCCCACTGATCTGAGTTTCACGGAGATCTACATGTGAGGTAGAGCAGAATCCAATCTCTGGAGGTGCCTATGACCTTAGTTTAAATGCTTACACAGAAGAAACAATGATTTTCTTACCCGAAGTAATTTATTGTCTAGAATCTCCACGTTTTAAAACAGGTACACAAGTGTAAGGTGGTAGAATTTCTGTCTCGGATATGCTGCTTCTCCAGGCAGTAAATATCACCTCTTACTCCTTTAGACAAGTCTCCTGAAATGTGCAGATGCAAGTGTTATTTTTATTAACATAAATCACCAGAAAATTCACTTTCAACATTGTGTTTGGATGGTGTGATGCTGTATATATAGTGTATTTCTCTAAGCAGATACTCCAGCTGTGGTAATTTCTTAATGGTAAGAAATTATCAGAGCAGGGAGTATCTATGGTCACTTGGACTGACAGCCTGGCAGGGACTAGAAATTGCCTTATGCTGGGAGCTGCCTTTGCAAAGACTGCTGATGGTAAAGGAAACTGACTTCTTTAATTACTTTTTGAGTGTAAGAACTCTTTAGACTAATTAATTAAATTTAACAGACAGTTTGGAGAGTTGGTAGGCCTTTGTGTAAAAGATTGTTTGCGCTTTTTTGAAACAGAATTTTAATTTATATTAAATCCTGATGAAAGTAAAAGGACAAATGAATGAACACATAAGATTTGAAGGTACTGTAAAAATTCTCTGCTGTAAAAAATGAAGCAATTTAGAGAAATACTGCATATGTATGAAGACAACTACATATTCACAAGCTGAGGCTGAACTGAGAGCATTGTGTGAAGGTACTGAGTCAATAAACGAATGACAGCAGCTAATTTCAAGTCCAGCCAAGCATGAAAGAGCTTCATGTTTCATTTTGTTTGTCTTTTCCTATTTTCAGAGCTGTTGAAAGGGTAGAGTTATGAAGCCATCTTTATTATACTAGCAGCTCCATACTGTCTCTGACTCAGCTTTACAGTATTGTGCATAGCCACTTGCTACGTTCAAGATTGCCAAAAATATAGGGCATAACACATCATCCCTATTTGACTTCAGGATAGGGATTCACTTACCTGCACATAAGTGCCTAGAATTATTTTAAGTTTTTTAAACACCCCCTTGGCCCCTGATTGTCTGTTCTTCAGAATGGTGGGGCCATGGGGTAAATCCTGGCAGGTATCTGCCAGCCCTGTGTAGATGTCTCAGATACTGTGGCTCATACTCCTCTTTCTTAATGGATGTATCATCTTGAAGAAGGTCACCTTATCATAAGGGTCTCAGTTTTCAGTTGCTCTCCATGACTGAAGTCTCTCATAAGTAAATGATAAACTGAGAAAGAAGACTAGATGATTGTTTCTGTGCTGGGGCCTGTTTGATGTGTAGGTCCTGCTCCACGGTGCAGCTGTGTTGATGTGTGCTGGTTGGGCTTGCTTACCTCAAAGCTCCTGAGCCCCAAGTCTTTGCTGTTTGCAAAGCATAGGAAGATACCTTCAGAGTGTGTTCCAGCCAAATCCACTTTGGTTTATTGTTAGTTTCATTCTATTACTTACATATTTTAGCTAGTTTGTCATTTCAATTTGAATACAAAGTGTTTCATTTCAAGAAATTGCTCTCTATTGGTTTTTGCTGAGATAATTTTATTGTCTTTCTGGTGTTGCTGAGATTATAGATATGCAAGTGCATTAGGTTTACCAATGCCATATGATTTCCTGATAAACTGTCATACTCTGAGGCAGGATGTCTCTACCTCTTAGCCACTGAGTGTGGGAGTAAGGTGAGAAGAATCACCAGGTTTTAATGGGGATGTCCATAACTGCAGCAAAGATCATTCCTGTTTATTTCTGCTGTGTAGGTTGTTTTAGGGAAGCATCCACTCCTGCTTTCCTCCATGAAAAACAGATGTTTGCTGATGAAAAATCACATGAGGATAAAGGGAACCTGTGACTTGATTCTCCGTTACTTTGTACCTCACCAAGGCCTGGGCTGAATTTGTAGCTCTGGAAGACATCTCATGTTTCAAGTCAGTGGTTTTGTTGTGAGATAACTGTGATGCTACTGGCTTTTGTTAACTGCCCCGCTGTAGAAGTCACAGTCCCTGGGGGTAGGAGAGGCACAGAGGAGGTGACTCAGACCCTTGACTGGTTGGCAGAGGACTGTGAGCACTGGTGTTTGAAATGGGTGACCTGTGGTGATTAGGATTGCTAACAGACTTTTCATCCGGGCAGGAAAGCAGGGAAAGGGTCTGTGTGTGCCTGTGATTTGTGTGAATCTGCTGGCCTGTTAGTGGGGCCATTTGAGGTGTTTCTGCTGTCCTCAGCAGCCTGTTGTGCAATGCAGTTACCTGTTTGCTAGCACCTGTGATTAAACAGTACCCTTGATTTTGCAGGATCTGATGTTCATCCTAATAATAAGAGGTGCAGGAAATCTGAGAATTAAATTAAATTATCTGCAAACCCAGTGACCCACTTTCTATTTTAAATAGAGCAGAAAAGTTTAAAATATACAATTTGTTCTTTCACCTCACAGAAGGATGTGTTGAGAAGAAATGGTTACGTTGTGCATAGTATTTTAACAAGCAAAAGTTAATATTATGTGGCAAATTATAGTAGAACCACAATGATGGAATAATTGATCTTCTGGAGATTATCTTAATTGTTGCTTTTCATCTTTCATATGCAAATAGACAACTGCTGGTCTTATAAACTATTTTACAGCTCAGAGGGGAACGTATTAACTGCTTTGTTAGTAGCACTGAGCAAAGTGTCATCTTCCCAATGAGGGGAATTTGTATAGGCAGGGTCTAGCAAAGATGATTCTGCTACTGCAGTTTAGACTTCATATTCTTACATAATTGAGATTCAGATAAAGCAGGTACAAGTTAGATTTTGCTGAAGAAGGAAATGTACTTCTAATTCACCAGGCAGAGAAAGCTTTACTCTAGGACAGGATGATGCCACCTACTTTATCAACAGGTTCATTATATGTGTCAATTTGTATGGAACATAATTACTATTGTTTTAAGTAATTGCAGCTATCACTGAGTGCTTTTGAACAAGGGAGAGCATATTCAAAGACAATAACTTTTTCAGGGATTAATGGTGCTTTGGAATATCTTTTCTTTTTGTGCTTTTGAAACTGTCATTCTATGGGTAATATGCCTGTAACACATGCTGATCTTAAAAACTTGTTTTTCCACTTTCTTGGTTTGCTTGAATAAAAGGATCTCGGCTAACAAGGGAAAAAAATGTCTTTTAAGACAACATTTCTACGAAGAGCAAAGTGTCATCTGAGTTGTCTCCTGTTTGCACAGTACTACTTTCTCTGTTTTCTTACCTCTAACTGCTGTGTAAGTAGACCATTTACAAACGAAAAAGTCATAGGAAAAAAACCCAAAAAATCTAGCAGTTGTGTCTCCAGAAAAATGCCATAGACTGAGTCAGCTCATTCATATTTTTGTAAGTTTTATGGTGGCATTACTTATGCCTGAGAACTAGCATGCTAACTTTGAATTTATACTTCCAAATAATAAAAAATTTCATACAATCATAGAACCACTAGGTTGGGAAAGACTTTTGAGATCTTCGAGTCCAAACATACTTTACTAAACCATTTACCCATCTTTTAAACACCTCCAGGGATGGTGACTTAACCACTTCCTGAGAAGCTGTTCCAGTGCCCCATAACCCTGACGTCTAATCTGAACCTCCCCTGGTGCAATTTGAGGCCATTTCCTCTTGTCCTGTCACTTGGGAGAAGAGACCAACCCCCCCTCCCCACAGCCTCCTCTCAGGCAGTTGCAGACAGGGATGAGGTCTCCCCTCAGCCTCCTCTTCTCCAGGCCAAACCCCCCCAGGTCCCTCAGTCTCTCCTCGTAGGCCTTGTTCTCCAGCCCCTTCCCCAGCCTCGTTCCCTTCTCTGGACGCGCTCCAGCCCCTCAATGTCCTTCTTGGAGTGAGGGGCCCAGAGCTGACCCCAGCACTCGAGGGGTGGCCTCCCCAGTGCTGAGTGCAGGGGCACAATCCCTGCCCTGCTCCTGCTGCCCACGCTGTGTCTGACACAGCCCAGGATGCCATTGGCCCTCTTGGCCCCCTGGGCCACTGCTGGCTTGGGTTCAGCCCCTGCCAACCAACACCCCCAGGGCCTTCTCCTCCAGGCAGCTCTCCAGACACTCTTCCCCAGCCTGGAACGCTGCTGGGGTTGTTGTGTCCCAAATGCAGGACCAGGCCCTTGGTCTTGTTGCACCTCATCCTGTTGGTCTCAGCCCATGGATCCACCCTGTCCAGATCCCTCTGCAGAGCCTCCCTTCCTTCAAGCAGATCAACACTGCCACCCAGCTTGGTGTCATCTGCAAACTTGCCAAGAGTGCACTCAATCCCTTCCTCCAGATCATTAATGAACAGGAGTGGACCCAGCACTGAACCCTGGGGCACCACTCGTGACTGGTTTTCAACTGAATTTAGCTCCTTTCCCCACCATCCTCTGGGCCAGGCCATCCAGCCATTTTTTTCACCCAGCAGATGCTGTGCCTGTCCAGGCCAATGGCAGCCAGTTTCTCAATCAGAATGCTGTGAGAAAAGGTGTCAAAGGCTTTACTGAAGTCCAGATACAGCACATCCACAGCCTTTCCCTTGTCCATTAACCAGATAACCTTGTCATAGAAAGAGATCAGGTTGGTCTGGCAGGACCTGCCTTTCATAAACCTGTGTTGACTGGGTCTGATCACCTGGTTGTCCTGCATGTGCAGATTATCTGCTCCATCACCTTCCCTGGCACAGAGGTCAGACTGACAGGCCTGTAGTTCCCTGGATCTTCCCTCCGACCCTTCTTGTAAAAGGGTCTAACATTTGCCAACCTCCAGTCAAGTCAAACCTCCCCATTCAGCCAGGACTGTTGATAGATGAGGGAAAGGGGTTTGGTGAGCATCTCTGCCAGCTCCCTCAATGCGCTTGGGTGCATTCCATCCGGCCCCATAGACTTGTGAATGTCTAATTGGCCAAGCAGGTCTCTAACCTATCCTTCTGGGATCGTTGGAGCTTTGTTCCACTCTCCCTCCCTGTCTTTTGGCTCAGGAGGCTGAGTACCCAGAGAACATCAGACCTTACTACTAAAGACTGAGGCACAGAAGGCACCTCAGCCTTTTCCTCATGCTTTGTCACTATTGTTCCCCCTGCATCCAGTAAAGGATGGAGATGCTCCTTGGCCCTCCTTTTGTTATTAATGAATTTGTTGAGAGAAGTCAGAAATATTTGCTAAACTGATAACCATACTGTCCCTGTCTCAAAAATAAAATAATGTAACTATTCTATTTTTATTTTCTTTTTAGAATGTCAATAAAGTGTTTCCATTGTTAAAATCAATGAAATCCATTTTGTGCCTTGTATCTGGATTTTCTGGTGCAGATGAATTGAAATCACAACACAATCTTTGCCTTGGCATTTGTACAATTTTCTTCTCTTTGTGGACACCTATATTGATGGAATTTAGTAACTTCATGAAACTATTGAAAATACTAATATAATGTTAATTGTATTTCAGAATTAATAATATAAAAGTATTAAGAATATGTTTAACATGTAAATATAAAATATATCTTTAAATCTTTGTGATATTTAAGAGAGTATATTAATCTGTCAAACCTCTGATAAATAGCAAGGGTTCAAAAGAGAAAAAGTGCACAGACATACAGATAAACATGTATATATTCACATACATTTGAATCCTTGGTGAATTTAAACATTATTTCACACAGTATCACAGTGTCATAAGGTTGGAAAGGACCTCTGAGATCATCAAATCCAACCTATAACCCAACACCAACACTAACACCAACCATCATCTAAACCCTGGCACTCAGTGCCTCATCCAGTCTCCCCTTAAACACCTCCAGGGTCGGTGACTCCACCCCCTCCCTGGGCAGCCCATTCCAATGGCCAATCACCCTTTCAGTGAAGAACTTTTTCCTCACATCAAGTCTAAACTTTCCCTGATGAAGCTTGAGTCCATGCCCTCTAGTTCTGTCACTGGTCACCTGAGAGAAGAGACCAACCCCTGCCCGACTACAACCTCCTTTTAGGGAGTTGTAGAGAGCAATGAGGTCTCCCCTGAGCCTCCTCTTCTTCAGACTAAACAGCCCCAACTCCCTCAGTCGCTCCTCGTAGGGCTTGTGCTCCAGCCCCTTCACCATCTTCGTTGCCCTCCTCTGGACACACTCCAGCTCCTGACATCTTTCCCAAACTGGGGGGCCCAGAACTGGACACAGTATTCAAGATGAGGCCTGACCAGTGCCGAGTACATTTCCTTGAGGTAAAGACCAAGTAAAAGTAATTTTGGCTTATTAGTTAAAGTGAGGAAAATCTATGATGAAGCTTAATTCTTCAACATTAAGGATGGCTATAAATTCATCTGAAAAGGTTGAAAGTCGTAGCTCACAGAAGTAATAGATGTACATGGTGTTTGGGGACATTACATTTGCTATTCTTGGGTAATTTTTAGCTTGGGCTTATGCTCAGTAAAACGTGCTGTCAAATCTGACTAATGGCACTGACATTTATCATTTGTAGTGTAGAAGGATAGAAACTGAAAAGATAAGAGACTGCAGTTCCTTAGTGGTATTAAATGGCCAGTAGCTGATTATTCTGATAGAATTATCATTTTCCAGGTGACTCTTACCTACAAGTTAGTGTGTTTGATAACAAACTCTTCCTCACCTTGGGGGAGTGTCCTGCTCATTAGAGAGGTAAAATGTACTGTGAAACTTGATAGCCCTCATTTGCCCTTGTTGGTCTTTGTGCAAAAGAGCACTTGCTCAGATGGCTGAGGTATATGAGCTTACCAGCTCAACAGGTGAGATTTTGACAGAATGAGACCTGATTTCAGAAACTCAGCTGTGTCTAAAAAGGGCATTTTTTACCCATGTTTATATGCCTCAATCTTGTCCTTTTTATATGAAGAAAGAGCTGGAAAAATAAATTCATGACTGAGGTACAAAGGCAGCTGGCAGATATTTTGAAAAGTGCAGCACCCTAACTGTTGGATGTGAACCCTTCAATCCCTTCCTGGATTTAGGTCACAATTCATCTCCTACTACTAAAGACGTAACTCCAGAGGGGGTGAAAATTTACCATGTGTGCCTATAGAGTCTGTGGGTGTCTTTAATCTCAGGATGTACTGTGTTTTGGGCCTTGTAGCAAGCTGCTCATTAAATATTTGTAAATTTGAGTTCTTGTTTTCCCCATCTCTGATATTTGATTCAATGACAGGTGGCGATAGAAGTGTAAGGTATGTACCTTCTTGGCAGCCTTTTAGGGTTTTTGGTAGGTTTGGTGAGGTGGGAAGTGTTGTCCACTGCCATGGCATGGCAGATTCTTGCCCAGTATTAAACCCAGCACTTCTGTGAAGATCCTATTTCTTTTCCCCAGGGGCCTGAGATTAGCTAGGCAAGAAGTCTGTTTCTCTGGAGGGTTAATATTGCTATATTTCTGCCTTCCTTTGGGGAAGAAATACTGTCTAGTGTGGGTAAAGAAGAGGATGAGCAAAATATGGATGTCTTGGACAGAGAACAAAGCGATTAGTTCCTCATTAAAGGGACAGAGAGAGACACTGTAACTATAGTAACCATTGCATATATGAACTTCTACCCACTTCATTGTAATCCACTTGGTTACAACAAAGATTTCAAGCACTTTTATTTGTTTGTACAGCTTATCCTCTAACTGAAGAGTCACATCACAAATACTTGTCAAATATGCATATATACATATATATATTTGTATATTTACACATACATAGAGAAACTGAGGTTCCTTGTGATTAGCTACACAGATGGGAAAATTCACCCATATAAATACCTATCAGTGGTATTTTTAACACTTTTTTCTTGATGACTAATGGAAAATAAATGCCATAATGACTCAGGAACCATGTTAACATTTCAGAATACCCCTATCTGTGCATATATCTCTATTCTCTGAAGCATTATATGTTTCATTTCAGCTGTTTCTTTCTAATAGAATACCATTAATGTTTAAAATCTGAGTAAACGGAGTATGTCTCAGAAATCCTGTTGCCTGTATCAGAGCAATTTCCCATCTCTCTCGGGTCAGCAATGCTATTAACCTGTTCCACTGCACTCACTTCACACCTGGCTACCTACATTAATGCAAGATACTACTCACCTACATGGAATGAAATGACTAACATTTAACCTACTGATATGATCAAGCAGAAAGCTGAAAGACAAACCACTGGCAAATGTTCTCCCTTCTAAGAAGGTCACATTGAGGCTTACAATATTAATGGTCTTCAAACCAGCCAAAATCTCCTAGTCTGTGCTGAATTCAAAGGGTGAAAGTGAGTTAAACATAATGTCTTAGCAGCTCTTTCCAAGCCCTATATTTCATGGACTTTTAGCTACAAATCCTGAGAACTCCTAGTCAGAAAACTGAACAGCTTTCACTGTTATTGCCAAATAGCAAGACCTCACATTTACTAGTGATAAGGAAAACACCTAGCTGTAATATTTCTGTCAGATTTAAGGAGATTAAATTTCGGTCAATGTCCACCAAGAAGGATTCCTTTGCTCATTTCAGTGAGGTGCTATAGCAACTGAAATGCCAGAGAGGATTAAATGTATTTCTACGTAACATAATTTATAACAGGGCAGCAAAAGCCTGTCTGCCTAGTCTTAAAATTATACCCATACTTCCAGCCACTGAAAAGTGTGGGTTCTATGGTAAAAGGACCTATTCTGATAAGGTTTTTTTTGAATTTTAGGCGGTTTCAGTGGAAATTGTAGAGTCTTTTTGCCCTCAAACAGGATTCTGCCTGGCTTTAACTTTTAGAGTGAAAAAAATCCTTGCCCCTCAGTGAAATATCACCGATAGTCTGAATACCAAGGCAAAATTTCAGTGAATCATGATCTTGGCTGAAGTTTCTTCTGGTTGCAATAAGGTACAGAAATTCTTCTAAAAAAAAATCAGGCTCTTCAGGATCAGGAAATCCCTGACACAGTTCCTACTCATGGGATGCTGCTTGTCCTTTGCAGGCATAGGGACATGCGGAGAGTTATGCTGGGGCTCACATTGAATAGTGACCAGACCACCTCTTGGGACTTTCAGTTAACTTTTCTTGCATTTCTTTTGATCTGGGAGCACTTGGGAGGCAGCAATTTCTGAGGTTACCAGAAAGCACAGCATGTACAATCATTTGAAAACCATAGCAGATAACTGATAGAGTTAACACAGAAAAACCTGCATGCTTTAATCTTCCTCAATTTCCTCATAATGCCAGGCCTCTTTTAGAGTCAAGGTGACTTTGGTTTCCTGGAGTCTCCTTTTGAGGCCATTGCAAGCTCTTTCTTCTGTCTCAGTAACAACTTCTCCTCCCTTGTTTGTCTCTGGGCTGAATCAGTTCTCCCTAGCACGACAGGAAATCCAAGCCCTCCTCTGTGGGTTTTCCTGCGATGTTTTCTGCCAGAACTTTCAGGTCACAACTGAAGGATATTTAACTTCTGTGGCTGACTCAGGGCCTCTGTAGCCTCCTGTGATGCTGCAGGCTTGCAGCTGAGCCAAGGAGCTCCTGTGCTCCTAATGGAGATGCTTCTTGCCTAGGTGTGCAAGAAACGTCAGCAAATCTGAACACGAGGGTGCTGAGAGATGACAGATGAGGAGCCCCATAATTCCTGTCTTTGAAAGCCACTTTACAAAATTCTGTGAAAGAATGTATGAGGCCTACAATTAATTCTCATCAGAGTATGTCAGAATCAATTAAAGAAGCTCTCAAAACATGTCTTGCTTTAGGCTCTCACTGCCAGTGACATGGAAAACAGGAATTTATGACACACAGTTTTATTTCGTTGCTCAGAATACTGTTGATTTGTAACCTGTCACAGTTATAAAAAGGCCTCATGTTTCTATTATATCTGCAGCACAGAATGTCAATGTAAGCATCTGGGGAAAGCTTTGCTTCTTTGTCAGATATTTATATATAAATGTAGTGGTATTTTCAAGTGTCGTGTGAAATACTAACAGGTATACTTCTTTCCTCTTTTGCCTTTGAAATGGACAGATCCTTTCTGTGGTCTAAAACACACACAACAGGCATCCATTATTTCCAGCAACACTTTACATGGAGAACTTTGCTATATTTTCTTTTTATACTACATGAATTTACTGATACACTTCTTTGCCTTTCAGACCAGTCGATGGGCAAGCGAACACCCTGTACTTCATCTGAGGTTACATCTTGTGTCTTTGTCTCAGTGCATGTGAAGTCGTAGGGTGAAAAATCTTTTTCTGTACAATATTCTGGTAGAGCTTTAAGTTTTGCATATCCCACTTAACACCAAAACCCTGTTTTTATATTTGTGAAACTTCATTCTCTTGAAACTGAGAAACGGAGTGGCGTTTATTGTGATTATGTGAATGTGCAAAATTAACACTTGAAGCAGTGCTATTATGGCATCAGCTAGTCAAGTCTGGTATTTATAGTTACATGTCTAGGGCTGAATCATACCACCTTTTTCCATTAAAAATGGAATTTTTAATGCCAAATTTCAGACCTAGCTTTACAGTCTATATTACACAGCTTAATTAGACTTAAAGATTGTTATATAACTTTCTGTTTAGATCATCAAATAATCTTCAGAAATAAAGTATTTCAGGGTTTATTTGCAGTCTTATTTTGTGTGAATTGCTGTCTTTTGTTTCCTTTTTTTTGTTTTTACTAGACATCATCCCTAGCTACGTGTTTGCACTCTGTACTCTTTGTTCATTGCCAGACCAAACAGCATGGAGTGCGGATATTGGGGCAACAGGAGGAGGGAGGTTTGCCCTTGGGCCTACTGAAGTTATATTGTCAAGATAAGAACATCCAATATAAGCTTAACTCCAAGATTTCTGCAGTGAAATCATTCACACTGATATGTACACACACAGGTATTTGCATTTTGAGACCTGTAAACATCTGGCCTGAGGAATATTCAGAAAATGTTGGGTGGGTGGGTGGATGAATGGATGGATGGAGGGATGGATGGATAGATGGATGGATGGATGGACAGATGGATGGATGGACAGATGGATTGACTGGGAAGGAAATGGACACATAGAGCAAGCTGGGTGAAGAGGAGCTAATGCTGTACTAACTGGACTAAATCTTCCTGAACACTGTCAGGAAGCAGAAGTTTTGACATTGCTGCTCCACAAACCAAGTGTAAACACTAGAGGTTCCACTTCTGGCCTGTCCTAAGGAAAAATAAGTTTGGAAAGGTGTTCAAAATTACATAACTTCAGAGCATTTAAAATAATCTACATAATGTCTCTATACAGGTGCACCATGTCTGAATAATCTAAGATCATAGAATTATAGAATCTTCCAGTTGGAAGAGACCCTTGAGATCATTGAGTCCAATTACACCCATCCTCTGCTAATTTAAGCATCAAGTATTCTATGGTTTTACCAAAAGTCAAAGCCTGCTTTCCAAAATACTTCCAAATACCTGCTTTTCAGCTGGTGTTCCTGGTAATATCTGTTATACAAAGTCAGCACAAGCTTTAAGGCAAGTGACAAGATGAATTCTGTTATCTACAATGAGCAGTACAATAAGTATAGTTTACAAAAATAATATATATGTATGTAAATTAAATAATTTCACAAATTAAATAATAAGATTAAAGCTAACTTGTCTAAGAATTTATATTGAGGGAACAGTGAACTTGTTCAGATACACATCAAGCTTGTATAAATTGTTTTTTTATAAGTATCTACTTTGAATTATCTGTTGCATTTAATGTTCAAATGTATGTCTTAAACAAAACCAGCAGGCCCTGTTGACACCTGAGAGAGTTATAATCTGCATTTGTGTATAATAGCATGAGGCATAATAAGTGATATGAAATGCATGCACACTATGTTTATTTCCTCCAGGTATCCTCCTTTGTTTAAAATTGGCTCAGGAATCTTGTATTTATGATAAGAAATATAGACATTCCAATCCTATTTTCCTCCCCCCCCCCGAACTGTGCTAAATAATCACAATTTTGCTTTGTATAATTACACCATAATATCAGGTTAAACTTGTTTAACTACGTCAGTTTTGTTCTTAGTAATACCCACCTAAAGTGATGATAGGACATGATAATACTTCATAAGTATTATTACAGTCATAACTTCTAGACTTTTAAAGCAAGCATGATCAGTAGTGCAGTATGAAACACAGTATTGTGTCTCTCACCATATATAGGTGCAAATTTTCCCTGTGTCTGATGCATACAACCAGACTACAACTGTGACACCCACACCTGATGGCAACAGAGCTCCTTGCAGTGAATCTGTGCTTCCTTAGCCCTTAACCCATCCATGCCACGTGCTTCATCAGCACTCACCAGCATACAAAACCACTTATTGTCTGTCCCAGCCTGATTTAAAGCGTGGCACATACAGGGAGGCACAGCAAGAGTGAAGGTTCTTCCCAATACAGAAGAAATTAATCTATTAGTGGTTCCGAGTTTTTTGTCTGTGGAAAGTAAAAGCCCTTCCTCAATTCTAAATAGTTGAAAGCAAAAAAACCCAGTAGTTAAATGGTGCTTGCAGTTCTTGTTTTGACATGTTCTGTACTATACTCCCTTCCACAAGCAACATTGCCTTAAAAAAGATGAGCTAGAAAGCATCTCTCTTGCTCACAGATATTGCTTAATACAGCAACAATCATAGAGACTGAAAGATGTGTATTTGTTAATGAACAGCTTAATGAGCTGCTCTCTCAGAGAGGTAATTTGGTCAGTCGTCTGGGTTACAGCCATTCTTTCTAAAACAAATAAACAAAATCCATTGATAAATCTCTTCCTTGAGGTTTCTTTGGGTAAATATTAGATGATGATGTCAGGTTCAGTGCCAGGCACTTTTGCCAATGGTAGCATTGGATCAAAGTAAACACTAACAACTGCAAACTTACCAGAGGCAAGAAATCAGACCACACAAAGCTTGCAACTGCCACTAAACTGAGCACTGTGATAAATGAAGCAAGAAATTGTTCATTTTCTGTTGTGTACTCGTTTGACATTAATATTTGGAGAAGAAAACAGTCATGAAAATCTACTGTCATGTTCACAGTTGCAAAACATTACAAACATTACCATAATACACAGGGCTGAGGTTTGGGATGGGCAAATTAACTGGGGAAAGAAAAGGTATTTGGCTACCAATTATGATTGACTAATACTTGGTAATTATCCTTACCTGTGTCTGATCAAAATGAAATTCTCTTTCATTGCTAATTTCTTAATGGCTTCTGCCTTTTCCTGCTGCCCAGTAGTTTTTGACTCTTCTGCAGCAGACTGATGGGCAAGAAACTATGCAGGTTAGTGTTTTGTATTGCTTTGAATCTTTACTTAATATGTTTTAGCTTAAAACCAGATCTAACCAGGTGAGTGTGTAGGAACAAGTGCTGTTCCCCTCTTAATGCAGCAGGTAACTTCAGACTACCCAGCTTGAGACTTTGCTTATGTTTGTCTTTTTGAAGTCTTATGAAAGCTAATCAAGCCATTATAGTCCTAGTAACTCTAAGTGTGATTGTTGGGTGAGGTACATGATTTATTCCATGGCTATAATGAGGAAATTCATCCCAGTAATGTGTTGAATAATACAGCTCTGAGCATTAGGCTTGTTGGTATTACCAGCAGTGAGCTATTGAGAGGAGCAAATGTGTTCATTCAGGCTTTGTGAAAGTAAAGATGCTTTGATAGTGAGCTCTGAAAAAACACTGGAGTGATTTTTTGGGCTTGCTGTTTCAGCAGCACATTTGTGGTGCTGTGTCCCTCATCCTCAACTGACAAGAATAACTGCTTAATGCCAGTCCCTGTGCCTCCTACTCTGCCCCACACCCCCAGCCTGGGGCCTCAGGACCTGTGACTGAGCCTGTGGACCCCCATGGACATGATTTCTCTCTCCAATTTGCCCTTGCATGCTCCTGTGTCTCCCTAGGCTTGTCTCAGTATTTTTGGCTTGGTGTGCTGAGCTACCCCTCTTACCTTGGAGTTGCTTTAAAGTGAGTTGTATTCCTGCACAAGGTAGCTCCAAAATCTCTGCAAGCCTCTCCTTTTAAGAACGAGCCTTGGTCTATTCCTACTACCAGATGCTGAAAATCTGTGTGGTCTTTTTGGACAAAACCAAAAAGAGTTCCTTTCAGTTCTTTTTTTCTTTGCTACAAATGCTTAAACACACTTTATCTAAATATATTCTAGGGTATAACTACCAAGAGAATCGATTACCACAAGAAAGCTCTTAGATGTGAGTGATTAATGACTGTCATCACTGATGTTTTTTAATTATTTATTTTGCAAGTAATAGGATTTACTTGTAAAAGGGGTAACAGTAGCATAGCATTTTTTATAAACCTCGTAACACTATTAATAAGGCAGATTTCCTTATTGGCTTGGGAGATAAAATATGCTCTTTTTTTATACATGTGATACAATGAGTGATTATAAATGCAATAGACTCTTCATGTTTAGCTCAGATTGCTTGTATTATCATATTAACATGCATTTCTTGTGATGGATAATGCTTATAGTATAATGTTTTCCCCAACAAAAATTCCTCCAGCAAAATTCTCTGCATCAATCTTGCTGAAAAAGGATGTAAAGAAAAATAAATAAACCCCAAAACTATTTAAGAAAGTGGTTACTGCCACTGTCAGATGGCCTGGCAAGACATCTTCATCACCTAACTGGCCATTAAGAGAGTTAAAGTTGCTATTTTTTTGCCAGACTTCCCTGCTCCTCTAGAATTCAACTAGAAATTTTCAGGTCAGATTCCTAACAGGTTGCAATGACAATATCCTGCATCCCCTGGATAAATCCTGGTGATCTTTAGTACACTTTTTGCTTAAGTCAATGGCATGTGCTGTCAACAATTTAGTTCACCCCTTCTGCCCTGGCCAACAGTTTCCTGTTTTTCCCCTCCCTGCCTTTGATGAATCATCAGTATCCAGAAAAAAACCCACCTACTGGATCAAACCTATTTGAGGATGTGCCTAGCATCTCAATCAGAGGCATCATTTTCTTAGTGCAGTTAAATGGACATTGGATCATAGCTGATGCATATCTGTGTTGGGGAGAGATTTCACTTGGTAGAAAAACAGGTAAGAAAAGTCAGTAGCTTTAATTTGAAGCAGAGCAAAACTTAAATTTGGAATTAAATCAATGGGCTCCTTTATGGCCCAGTGGTTGTAATACAGATCTGATAGCCTCCATAGCAATTACTGGGTGACATACAGTGGCCTATTTATGCCACTATATGTCACTACAGAGACTTATGACGTTCTGAGTGTGAAATTCTATTGAAATTAAGAAACAAAACTATAAATTCCTGAAATGAACACTTAATGTTATTTTATACTGGGCTTGTGCTGTCTCATGTTTAAATATTATGCTATATTTTGCCATATAGCAATTACTAAACTCTTAAAAGTAGAGCAGTCTGTAAAACAAAACCATATCTGTCATAATTGCGCTTTGTTTTCCTTAGATGTTTTGACAGTGTTATTAATCTGCTAAGTGTCAATGTCCAGGAAAGAAAAAAAAATCTGTTTGCTAATCTTTTTAGTTCTAGCATTAAATGTGATGTTAATATCCATGCTCCCAACTTACATAGATTAAGCAGAGGCATGAATCACAGCGCAATTATTATCTCGGTGAATTGAGGAATTTGTAAGTGAGCCAAAGCACTTGGCAGTTCTTGCTGTAACAGTAGTATAAGAATATGGTACAGTGTTTCCAGATGCAGTTCTATCACAAGCTGCACCAAGAGAAATCAAGGGGAAATTTTCATGGATTTGTGAAAGTAAAAATTTGTTAATATGAGAGTGGTCTTAGTAACCACAAAGTAGTTTAGACTCAGACAAGGACAATAAAAATGTGATTATTAAGTATAGAAATCCAGAAAATACTTATCTAAAACCTCTCTGTAGAAATGCACATTCGTATTTTTGAAGCATAATTAAAAATCTTAAAAATTGACATTTGATGGGTGCTTTATTCAGACTGCACAGTAATCAGTGGTTGCCCCATCTCACTATTGCATGGCTCTTCATTGCTGATGGAAAATACATCGCTTTCAAGGACTGGTGGTGTCCTGGGAGCTTGTGCAAACTCCTGCCCTGCTGGTGGGAATGGGGAAAGGCCTGGCAGAGGAGTGGGGAGATGCTGCAATATGCTTTTTCTACAAAAAGGCTCTTGCAAGTAAACATCCAGATTAGATTTTTTTATAAAAAACCTTTCTAACTGCTATTCCAGGTAGGATGCTTAAAAGTTTCCTAAAGTGGTTTAATCAAAATCAATTTTAATCTGATTTCTCAGCCTCATGATTTTAAACTAGGATTTAAGTTTTACACTGTAAGTGCTTTGCTATATGCTAAGAAGTTGTTTCTACCACTCCAACTTTCTTTTATGTGAAAACTGCAGGAAAAGAGGTTGAAGACCCTGGGGAGGCTGTCCAGTCTGACACAGCTGAAATCATTTGGTCACTGCTTTGTGTCTAACTGATGAGTTTCCCTCTGGCACTCCATGTTAAAGATGGGAAGGGAGTTTCCCCTATGCCTTTGTTGCCACTGTCAGGAGCCTGTGGCTCTGGCCTCAGCAGTGAAGCAGAGAAACTCTGATGTTGCCAATTCCTCTGCCCCAAGCAGGACCAGTTATGTATAAATATTTCCTCACAGACCACTAGTGATGGAGATTTCTCCATTTCTGTGAGGAAATCTATCATGATGCCTAATGCTGGATATAATTCTCTATTGATCTCTAGCCCAGATCCCCCAGATGCAATTTAAGTCTGTTATTCCTTGGCCTTCCTGCAAAGAACATAGAAAACTAATCAATCTCTATCAGAAGGCTGCTTGGTCTCCCTGTGGCTTTCTCCTCTCCAAACCAAGTAGCTGAAATTCATTCAGACCTTCCCTATAGGACATTTTGTAACCTTCTGATTATTCTTCTTGTTTTCTTCTGGGTTGTTTTGAACTGATCCATGGATTTCTTGGAGCTGGTACTCTGTGTGATGCAGGGCTATTGATACAGGAGCAGTGCTGAGCAGAACAAGTTGGATGCCTTGCATATAACCCTTTGGTTTTTTGAAGTATATGTACACACACACACTAATACCAGGAGACAAGGATAGCTTTTCATGATTGACACTGTTGGCTACTATTAAGTTGATCATCTTCTTCCTTGTTTTTGGGCAGTTGATCATTTCTAAGCACAAACAAAACACATATATTCCCCTGCCTCCTTCCCCTGCCTCGCCCTGACAAACATCACTTCACAAACTCCTTGAAATTATTTAAAAAAGCATTCATTTAAAAAAACCCAAAACATGAAACTTCAATAGAATCAAGGTGGAAAATATCAGTCTTTTATACCTACTGACTTAAAATAATATATACACTGCCTTCCCATGTGGTTGGAGATGGAGTGGAGTAAAGGACTGGTATCTGCATACCAAACTTATGCAAAAGAGAAAGCAAAAACCTATACTACAGTCAACCACCACTATCCTGTGCAACTGGTTCTGCACAGCTGTACTTTATTATGTTCTGATATTAGAGGGGTTTTAATAGAAAGGGCATTTTACAACTAAACATCTAGAAACCAAATGTCGAACTGTACAGGTACAGAGAAACCACACTGGGTATTTAGAATAGTTCTTCTTAAAGTTTTGAATAATCTATACCAAACTCTGCCATCCTCTTTCATGAAAACCTTCATTCGTATGTTTGTAAAATAACTTCTAACTGAGGCAGATGTGACCTTTTTCCTCTTGTCTCCAGACAATTATTTTACATTTAATGTTTGATAAAACTTTCTGCAGTCATGTCTTGCCTGTCATTTTCTCTTTATGAATGCTCTTTCATGACTTCCTTGAGTTTACTGCTCTGTTTACTTCTGTCTCTATGATTCATTGCAATCTTTCCAGCATTCTTACAAATTTCAGGAAGCATCAGCACATTTTCACTCTTTTGTTCAGTGACAGTTTTTCTGCAGCTGAATCCAGATGATAGATCTTCATTTCTGGTAATATTTCCATTACATTGATCTCTTTTGTCATTATTTCCTTGCAGGTAGGCTCCTGATAGGAGCTGTGTAATAAACTGCCACCACCACTAGGCATTAGCTAACAACACTTAGTACAATAATGTTGATTTTGGAAACAATATCCATTGCATGATGAATCAGAGAAATCTTGAGGTTTTTCTAAGACTGTATATCGTATCTCATGTGTTTTAGTTTCTTTTGCTGTACATGATGGTAAATAGAATAATTCTTTAATAATGTTAGGGTGGCTGTGGATTCTTTCTTTTTCTGTGTGAGCCAAGATGGCATCATTTTTCCTTCCTTTGTTGCTCGAGATATTTCAGGGAGAGCAGCTTCTGTGTGTATTTCAATTAGCTAAAAAAATTACCCTCTCTCACCTACATTACCTGGACTAATGAAAAATACCAAATAAAAAACTGTGGGAGTACAATGGCTGCAGCAGTAACTTGGAGCTGTGTAAGGACAGCTAAATTTAATCAGAATTTAGTACCTCAGACCACTTTGTAACAAGAATTTTCAATTTTCACTGCTGAATCTGTAGTTCAGCAGGGTATCTGCACTGCTTAGCCACATCTTGCCAATCGAAGTGGTACATACGGTACAAATAGTACCTACATACTAATAAATGTGGTTGTAAAAGCTAAGTTTTCTGAAGCCTTCCCTTTCTTCTGGTGCTCTCAGCAGCCTTGCTGCTGATGTGGCTGAGCAGCAGAGTACAAACCATACCCTGAAACCTCTGCAGGATGCTCAGGTCACACAACCCTCTGCCAGACGTGCCCTCATAGGCATGTACTATTGTAAATGCCCAAGTACTTCCATGGGCTCAATAAAAACCTTGAGTTCTATAGAAGTGCCTTCTTATTAGTTATGTTGTTGATAGATTTTTTTTTTTTCTCCCCAGTCATCTGGGGCTTATTTTAATTGTAATAAATATTAAAATACAAGGAGCTGGGTCGCAGGCAGAAGTACCTTCCTGGCTCTGCAGGGTTCCCAAAATAATGGCTCTGAAGGGTGTGACCTGGCAGTGTGGAACGTTTTCTTAGCTCTCAATCTTAGTTGTTAGGACTCATTCAGTGCCTCTATTAAATCTTCCAGGAAAACCATGCAAGAAAGGTATTGGATGACCTATATAATTTACAGTGAATGACACCTATATGGGATACCAGAGTGAACAGAGGCTGGTTTATAGGAAGATTATAACTCCTCTTTTTTTTGCAAATATAATATCTTGTTTGATAACAAAACTCTGAAGGAAAAGCTATAATTATGATGAAATAAAATAGGAATGAATGGCGTAAACCAGAAATGTAATAGGAATATGTAAAGCAGAAAAACTTGACATTGTTTTTGTGCTTTAAATTCTTCCCAAAGATGTCATAACCCATCAGACTGTGGCCATTTGTCTGATTTGAAAATCTTTCCTTTCAACAAAAAGTGAAATGTTTCCATGGAGATCAGCCAGAGATAGCCAAATGACGAAATTCTTGGCTGTACTTTCAGTTTGGTTTCTATGGTTTCCAGACAAGGAGAAAGGAAAGTGAAGTTGCTGACGTTCTCTTTCTTTCTTTCTTTTCTCTCCTTGTTTTTCTGCGTGTAAAGTGCTACTGTAAACCAAATGATGGAGTTGAAATCAGTGTAAGCCCACAACAAGCAGAGGTAATCATTGTCATCTTGATCCGTGAAGAGCCTTGTGTAGGTCTATTGTGCAGTTTTACATCAGCCCTCATTCTAGGGGAAAGAAATCATGACAGATATAGTAATTTCTTTGTGTTGAGAAAAAAGATCTATGCATAAATATATGACTTTATAATGACTTCACTTACCTTGACTGTGCACTCATTGAGTAAATGGGAAAAGCATTGACAGCGTGTTGTGTTTTAGTCCCAGCAGCAAAAAGAACCATGTGGCCTCTCTCACTCCTCTTCCCCACAGCTGCCTTGGGATGAGGAGGAGAATTGGAAACAAAGAAGGAAAAACTGGTGGGTTGGGATAAAGAGTTTAACAGGGCAGCAGAGGGGGAGAAAAACAAGATATGATAATAAAAAATGTCTATACAAAGCAAATGCTACCCAGTGCAAAGCATTGACTGCTTGGAAACCAATGCCCTGCATGCACTAAGCCACACACCACAGTCACCAACTTATTTATACTGGGCATGAGGTCATGGTATGGAACATTCCTTTGGTCAGTCTGGGTCAGCTGCCTGGCTGTGTCCCTTCACAGCTTCTGGTGGAAATTCACTCTATCCCAGCTGAATCCAGGAACACTGCACACTTCTTTTTAAAGTACACAAAAGCTAACAATGAAAGACTGCATCTCAGAAGCAGGCCTTTAGAAAAAGCAGCATGGCAGGTCTTGCTAATAATACTAAACTGGATGGAAAATTTTAAGCATTACACTAGTGAACAGGGCATCTCATGGATTTCTATACAGGGTCAGCAGAACTCCATACTGCAAAATGGAACTGTTATCTTGACATCTAAATTCTCATTTTTCCTCTCACCCAACACCTTAAACTGGCTTTTCTCAAGAAGTATCCTGTGGTTATTTGGAACATTCTTTTCACACTGCCTCACTGTATGTTGCACAGACCACATTGCTGCTTTATATATTTGAAAAGCAACTGTTCCCCTCTCCATCCTGCTTCTCTGCTTCTTCCTTCCCCAAGAACAGTGGGGTTTTAATAATAGTGGGGTTTGTTTGGTTGTTTTTTTTTTTGTAAATATGTCAGATACAAATATATTTCCACTTCTCTGTTTTTTTTCAGGGCTGATTCCATTCTATCCTATCATCTCTATCATGTTTCGGAGCAGAGCTTTTGTCTTTTGCACTGATTTCTTCCTTCTTTGTCTGACTTCCTCACAGAGGCAAATTCATGATACTGTAGAGGGTCATGACTCAGAACAGAGTAAAACAACAGGTGATGGTATTGCTATGTGAAATTAGCTAAAGTGCAGGTCAAGTCAAGCTTGATGACCTGCAAAGCCTCTTGTATCTGCCCTCTATATATGACCCTGCAAAGTCAATTGCTCATTCTGTCCACAAGTCAAGAAGCTGATGAAAAAGGAAACTATGCACATCATGCAACTCTGTCATTCTTAAAATCTTTTTTTTAAAGTAATACCTACTTTTGCAATCCAAGTTTTTCATTAAAATGCATGATTTAAGAATTGAAGGTCACAATGGTTAAATTTCTTGGTTCTAAATTAAAAAAAGACTTGATAGCAAACATAGGACACAAGAAAGTTAATACATAGGAAAATAAGACCACAAAATATTAATACATTTAGATTTAAACCCATTCTTTTCAAAAGTCTTAAAGTATTTAAAACTTCTGCAGAAAACAGATGGTCAGTGCTAGCAGAATAACAGAGAAAGAGTCCAGGAGGTGTCACCTACCTGACCCACAGTAACTTGTTGAGGGAGGGCTACAATACCTTAAACCTGTGGGGCTATGGAAGTTGACAAGTGCTGCTACTTAAAGGCTGAATGATTCCTGGGAGCAGCACTTTGTCTTCTGCTGGCAAAATGAGACAAAGAGATGGGAATAAGTCTTGTATGAACTGTACAGTGGCATTCTCTGCTTAAATTGTCTTGTGTATTGCTACGAGAGTGAAAACAGCAGCAAGGAGATAGCAGAAGCAGCAGGAATCTGGTGTAACGCTGCTCTCAAATACCTTTAGGTGAGATGTGGTTTGCAGAAGCATTACCAGAGGAATCATAGTGAAATTGGTCTGTGTGGATAAGAGACTTGATTAATACAAGCATTTAAATATTAATTCACCCTTTACTTCAAGATCACTGAATTACTGGAATCTTTGATGTAATGAAATCTAATACTCACCTTGATTAAGTAATAACAAAAAGAGTTCACTGATGCCCACTTGTAAATGATAAGAAAACAGAGTTTTTATCTATGTAAAGATTTTTAATTTTGTGTGACACACTAGAACAGAACTTGTTAATATCTTGCAGAATGGTGTCTTAACTTGTATAGAAAAGACTCTCCAGATGGAGAATATTTTCCCCAAGGGTATAGGCTCTGTGTTGCTCAGTGGATTAGCTTTCAGAAAAGGTTTTTTGCCTTGTGTTCATTGTTGCCATCACTCTACTTTCTTTTACTTTTGCTGCCTGGTAACTTAGGACAGAGATCTGCTATTCTTTTGCTCTGAAAACCAGAGTTAGCTGAGATACGGCCCATGTGTCAGATGTGATTCATTACAAAATTCCTCCCACAATACATTCCTGTTGCCTTTGTCTGGGTGCATCTTGGGACTCACTCTCACCCTTGCACCTGGGGAAAGATCATGGACCTGGAATGGTGGGGTACCAGTCAGGAGCTGCTCCCATTTTCTCTGCTGTGACCAGTCACATGCCCATCACGTGGAAAGCAATGCCTCTTGTTAACATGTGCCAGATGTGCATCCTGTGACATCCAGGACCTGCCAGGAGGAATGCAGCAGCTGGTCTGCCTGCTCTGCCGTGCTGCAGTCCCATGACTGATGCTGCCACTCAGTGAGGCTGTGACTGTACTTTGCCTGGGTAGTGAATGTGCAAATGATCGTGACAGGGAGATGGGGGTGCAGCTTCCAGTACAGCAGAAATA
This sequence comes from Tapera naevia, assembly GCA_033556795.1. Lineage (NCBI taxonomy): Eukaryota > Metazoa > Chordata > Aves > Cuculiformes > Neomorphidae > Tapera > Tapera naevia. The sequence continues at coordinate 3,408,825 of JAUMJJ010000189.1, read as the reverse complement.
GATCTATGGCCACCCTCTGGCTGAAAGTGTAGGTGGCACTTCCCTCCTCTGCACAGTTTTGATAAGTTGAAACAAAATTGCATACCATAAATTAACTTCAAAAATCCATATCTCCTTAGTCATACCTTTGTGCAGTAATCTCTGTTGCTAAGAAAAGGAGAATAAATTAAAAAGCATGAGGGTTTTTACCTCTGCTTTCAGCCCTGGGCTATCTCTCTGTTATCAGAATTTTGCAGGAAAAATGTTGGTTTTCACCCTTCTGGGGAAATCTTTTCCACCTAAGCTCATGAGTCTACTCTGCCTCTTTTTAACTTGGCAGAAAGTACTTCCCAACCTTAAGCTTTGCTAAACATACTCTGAGATGCCTGCAAAAATAGTCATTGCATTTGGGTCTGCCAATTGTGAAACCAAGAAAAGACTCCAGTGGTAAATCTGAACATTCGACTTTTAGGTGAAAGACCAGAAACAAATGCAGCAAGGAAAACAAACCTGACATTATCTAGCTTAAATTTAAAGACAAGGCAATGTAACTACATGATTTTCCTTAAAATTCCCAAAGGAAGAGAGGTTGTACTCGGTGGAGTCAGAAGAGATCAGAAAGCTGGTGGGTGAAAAAAGTTGCAGTCTGTGAAGAAGGCAGGTATTTCCCAGATATTGTCTTTCTCTATTCTTAGCAACAGGACTTTCTAAGGAGAGGGAAAAGAGACAAGAAGTGGAGCGAGGAGGGAAGTTCTTAAACTTAGTGGGAGAGGTGGGTGATTTGCTGAGGCGCTCCTCGCCTGTCCAGTAGGTGTATCCGGCAACCTGCACCACAAAGGGTTAAGCCCTCCACAAATCCAGCCATCTGTCTCCAGCTCCACTTAGCACCTCGCTTCACATGTTGATAAGAAGCCAGAATTTTTTAGGTGCCTTTGACACTCATAGCCCTTTCAGCTCAGACAGGTAGGTGACTGAAAAACTTTACAGTGCACACAGATTCTCCCAGGATCCCAGCACTATCCTTGTTGTTGCTGACATTAGAGCTGATTTTAGGCATTTAGAAGTAATGCTGCCGACTTTGCATTTGAACTGTTAGTCAAGATCTATGTAAGAAACTCCTAAATGCTCCTGAACTTGGCAGAGCTTCAGCACAAATAATAAATCTGCCACTGAAAAGAACACAAAAATAATTTTTTCAGAATTACTTTTTTAAAGTATATATAGCATGATGCAGGAAATGAAAGGGTTTGAGGCCAATGTTCTGAATCCTTTCAACATTGAAATTGAACAAAGAAATTCAAAATTTTTAGAAGCTTTATCTGATTGCTTCGAAGGATATATAATTTCCTCTTTTGTTGGTTATTAACTGGCCAGGATATTACGTTGTAAATCCTTGTGTGAAAAATTAATGGTCTGCTTAAATAGTTTTGTGGCTTAAGTATTAATATGTACAAGCACATATATCTAAAGACCATAGTAAAAAAGTGGGTCCCAAGCAATTCTATCATAGTGCCTTTTTTTTGTGTTGTAGTAGCAGAGCTCAAGCTTATTCACCCCAATTTCACACATCCTTCAGAGTTCACCGGTTCACTTGCCCAGTTTTGTTAACCTGTGCATCTCTGTGAATTTGCAACATGTGAGACTGGAAAGACGTTTTGATGTGAAGATTTTTCACTCTAAGGGTATGAGAAGAAAGGTGAAAATAGACAGAAAAAATCGTATGCAAGGTATGTGTGCATAAGGAAAAGTTATTTGGGGGTAAAGAGACACTCTAAGAACAGAAAAAGCAGTGTTCTGAGTAGAAGAACTGGCAAAACAGGGAGCTAGAAGTTTGGTCCAGAAAAAAAGGGTCAAACTGAGTGCAAGAAGGAAGGATGCACCAGTTCTGGGATACTCCTGAAGGACTCATTTGTTTTCTAGGAAATAAAATGTTATTCTTAATGCACATCTACATTTTCATATACCTTAAATTGCATCTTGCTTCTAAACACACAAATTGGTCAGATTGTGTAGTTGGCTATTATCGAAGTCTCATCACCCACAAGTTAAAAACTTTGCTTTGGTGCAGATGACATCTTCATCTTCACTACCATCTTCACTTATTGTTACGCTTCGCTTTCAGATTTGAACCCTCCAGCTAAGGTACAAATAAGTGCAAGTAGAAAATGTACATTAGTTCCAGTTCATGCACTCTCAATGTAAGCGTGTCGGGACGCTTTAGAAAAGTGTCATCTCCATCCTTCTGTGCTTCTGCAGAACAGGAGCCCTTCCAGAACCAGTCACAACACACGGCTGTTAACACCCAGTGTCTAAACTCTCTTGGAAAGCTTGTCTTGTCTTCCTACCGGGCTGAATCTTTCTTCTCCGATGCTCAGGAGAGAAGGAGCTTCTTGCTGCCATCTATTGATGAAGTGGAGAAAGGGACAGCCCCAGCAAGGCCACCTTGGTGTGACTCAGCCGCTGTGCCTCTGTGAATGCCTTGTCTGGTCTCAGTAACGTTATTTTTGAAGCTCTAGAGGTAATGAAGTGCTGTGATCCCTGCTGACTGAAAAAGCAACAAACGACTTTAATTTGATGCAGAGTGAGACTTCCACGTAACCAAGTCTCAGCTGGAGGCTGCTGGGTTTGGGAGTTCGGATGCTTCGAGGCTGCAGTCAGAAGGGAGTAAAAGCTCTGGGGCTTTTGACAGAATGAAATTCGTAGTGATTTGCAATAAAAATTAAGAGGGCTGGCATAGAGATCATAATGCTTTTAAAGTAATGCTTGTTAGACAGTTTGAAGGCTTGAAAAGAGTTTTCCAGGGCTGTGTTAAAGGCAGAGGACCACGAAGGCTCCCCTAGAGCGAATGAAGAGGAGGGTGTTTAGGAGCAGTGGCACAGGTAGATGCAAGGCAGTGTGAGCAAGAGGCACCTTTGTGTCCCCAGGACCTGAAGGGGCATGTGCAGGGTTGTACTGGAGTCTGTGACTTCACTGACCATGGAGAGTGTGCAGGGGGTCTTTGGAAAGTGACAGGGAACCACGGGACAACAGGTCTTTAATATTGTATTAAGGAGAAACTGAGTCAAAAGACTCAGAATGCTTAAGCTGTGGAAGTGTGTGCTTCATTTTATGTGCGAAGACCTCTGTGATTTATTGGTGTTTAATTCCCTAAATTGATTTAAAATACATTTTTCTTTTTCATATAGCTTTAGTTTCATACAACGTTCTTCCACGTCAGAGTGGAATAGATTCCTCAGCTCTGGAAGGTCTGTGGTGGTGTTTGTACATGGTCTTTATTTGGTTTGGGTTTTTTATCTTTATCTTTGTCTTTACCTTCATTTTGTGTCTTTACCTTCATTTTGTGTCTTTACCTTCATTTTGTATCTTTATCTAATTTTTATATTTGTATTCTTTAACATTACTTATCAGTTAGTATTTTAAGGTCAATACTAAATGTTAACCAAATCTTAATTAGATTGACACTTGCTCTTTCAAGGTATCAGTGCCAGGAAAAATCTTTCTTTTCACAGCACACAGGATGAAAAAGCAAGGCAGTACTGCCCTACTGCTGTGTTTTCTCTGCTGGACTTGCAGAAACTTCTGAGGGCTTTTGGTGATCTTAATTTGATTTTTTTTTAGACTAAGCACTATATTGCCTAACCAGACAAGCATGGTAGATTCACAGCAGTGCAATCTCTGAGAAGTACAGTACCAGAAATTTTCCCTTATAAGCTAACTGGAGAGGTTTTAGATAGCAGAAGGACAATTCGATGCTGTGTGTGTTCTTGTTTTTCATTTTACCCTCATTTACCATTACAGTTTCTAAGCAGCTCACACATACACACTGATGACTTCATCTTCCATAAATCTGTGAACTTTCGAAAAACCAGATCTTCAAGCGTGAATTTACCCCACATTTACAGATGACCTTCAGTCACTGTTAAAGTAAATCTAGTTTTACTTTGGTTTACTTCTTAAAAATTACTTATTTGTCAGGCTGTCTATTTTTAAAAAAAAATAGATGTTTCTTAAGCAGTCTTCAACTACAATTAAGAAAAAGCTATCAATAAGTTATGACTTATTACACTGGTATATACAACATTTTACCATTTATATAGTCAAGGATTCCTGCAATTATATGAAGGTTTGGTTTTTAGAGTCAAAGCATCTACAGGTAAACTTGTAAAATAAGTGACATTATCTGACGTTTCAGCAACACCAGAAATTTTCCTGTTTTAATTGAAACATGAGTTATGCTGCTTTAAATCAGAGACTCACAGAATGGTAAGGGTTGGAAAGGACCTCTGGAGGTCATCTGGTTCAACTCCCCTGCTAAAGCAGGTTGGCCTAGAGCAGGTTGCACAGGAGATGTAACACAACTATATTTCTACAGTTAATAGTTAATATTTTTGGCTGTCTTTTTAGCCAAAAGGATGGATATGAGAAAGCCAGATGGCAGAGCTTTCAGCTCATAAAATATACTAAGACTTGTGTTTCTGTGGGTGCTATTTGTTCCTTCTTTTCAGCCTCCCTTCTAAAGCTTAAGTATTAGTCTATCTTTTTGACAAGGTACCTCTACAACTTGCTGCCTTTACAAGTGATGGTGAAAAGACACTCTTGTTGTATTGTTTGTGTTTTGACCAAATAGCTTTTAGATTTATAACCCTTTCTAGAATGTTTATAATGGAACTCCTACCAAATGTTCCATGCATGATGTGATTCACGGTACCACTTTGTGTCATCCTTGTGTTTATTAAAAAAACCCTCTTTTAAAAATTACAGATACAAAGCAATCCAATTTTTTCTAGAATCATTTGTATTCTCTTATTGAGTACCCTTGGGTTTAGAGCTAAGAGGGTGGGTTGCCTTTTGCTTCCATTAGTAGAAAACAGATTACATCCTAATTTCCTTAATAGTTTAAACATTTCATGTAACTAAGCAATCAAAATGTAACTACATGAGCAACTGCTCCTCAAGTGTTATGGCCATGAAATTTCCTGGAAAGGGTCTCAAAAAAGTTTGTAAAAGTAAAATCAGGATCAAAATAAAGGGACAAGAGTCACTTTTTGTATCAATGTTGAAGTCTGCTACTTGTGTACTTTTGTATTTATTATTGACTCCCTGATTACTGTTTATCATTTGTACAGAATATGAAAGAAAGAATAGTCACCTGTGATACACAAAATGTGAGAGTTTAGCTCAGGAAAATATAATATCCTTTATTTTTTTTTCTCCTCAGTATTTGCTTACTCTGTGTGTGTGCACTTGACTCCTGCAGCAAATCAAAATGCAGAAGATTGAGAGTGGTTTTCCTCAGAGAGACTATTTTAATTATTTCAAGATTATTTAGCAGCTATTCACAGTCCATAGGCATTGACAAAGTTATTCATATACATGGTTGTAAAATGATGTTTGTCAACAGAAAAATGGGAGATACCTTTGGCTTTCTGGTTTCATTGCCTCTGGCTGATTTAAAGTTGCTGCAAAGGCTCTGAAATATTTTCTGCATTATTATTATGTCATTTTGACATAATTTAACAGATCTATTAAATGAATTGAAGGACTTGCCCAATGGTTTTCACTGCTCACAAAATACATACTTTTCCTCTTCTTTCTTTTATTTAAGTGTTCTCTTACTTGTTTTCTATTCAGTTTAGAGTGTGAATGATTTTCCTTCTCCAAACGCCAGTGCTGAGCGTTAAGACTGATGACTTTACTTGGTGTGTAAGTATTGCTTCAAAACCAGAGCCTGTTGGGGAGAGGCAGTGCTAGGAAAACACAGATGTACTGGGATTCTAGAAGACTTAGAGCCGTTAGCCCCAGGCACTCACTGTTACTTGGTGTGATTTTAGCCAGGCAGCAGTGCAAAAGAACTTGCCTCCCTTTCACATGCCAAGGTTTTGCAACACAATTATGCCACTAAAGGCAGTACTTGCTCACATGGCTTAAACTGTGACTTCTTTCTACAGGGTAATGCTTCCTTTTGTTGCTGCTTTACCCTAGAAAATAGAAGTAAAGGGTGATGTAAAAGGGATGAATACAGCAATTTTAGGCAAATAATCCACTACTGAAGTTAATGTGAAGGGTTTTTCCTTCTGTTACAGCTATTTAAACTGAATTGCCTAGGTAGAATATCATCCTTTTATATATGAAAGTCAAACCTGTTTCAATGATTTCAAAGTCAATACGTCTGCCGGACAGGAGCCATCAAGCACTGCGGGGGTCTGAGAGTAAACCAAGAGAAATGTTCTTCATATCCCTTCTGATTATAAGGATTAACTGCATGCATCCTTTCCTTTATCTCCTACAGCCACACTGCCTTGATGTGTGTTGTATGGATTAGCAAAACAGCAGAGTCTCAGAGGAACAGTGCTTTACTCTTTAGTTTGAGGAGGGACACAGACTGTGGTCTTTGCTGTTGGTGTCCTTCCTTTCATTTGTATTGCAGTGAAACGAAGCAGCCAAATATTCTCTGATTGCCTGATGCTGGAAAAGGCCACTCCTGCTTTGTGTCAGGTGAAACCACTGCTTTGGGGAACTTATTTTTTTTTTATTATTTTTTTTTTCCTGCCTCAGAGAAAAATGGGTAAAGCCCATGTTATGAAACTGGATAGAGCTTCTTTGTAGAGACTTGTCCAAAGCAGTCAGAAACTGTGGCCCCGTCCGTGGTGAAAGACACTCCTAAACTTTTGAAAAGGGTTGGGAAATGGGAAGTTACACGGGGTAACACCCAAAGGAGATATAGTTTTTTTATATTGCAGAAATAATGGACTGCAAATTATAAATGTAATTGAATAAATAGTAAATGTTAGTCATATAGATGGCTGATGAGGTTGTTTAAAGGAACAAACTAATATCAATAGTTGCTTTGATTGAAAACCACACAAAGATTCTCTTATATATCTGAGAGAAGAAAAGCTTTTGCCAGAGACATATCTGTTATTAAGCATCAGTTATAAATGGTAATGTGGAGAGGCAAGTGGTTCAATAGGCAAATCAATTCTGAAGCAGGGTGTAGCTCCATTGTGTATAGCATGGTAGGTAGATCACCAGTTGCAGCAAAGGGAGCTGTGAAGCATTATCTACTAAAACAAAGCATTTTCAAATCTACAATTTTTTGACAGCTTGTACTTAGACTTTTTAAAGGGATTCAGCCACAAACAACTCCCCCAAAGCCAAAATTCGGTAACGCTTACGACTGACCAAAAAGAAAGAAAACATACAGTTGCTGAAAATATTATCCCAGTCTTCACAAAGCCAGAAAGCTTTCCCTTCTTCTCTACTCTTTTAACCATCAAAATCCAGGAGATGGATGAAGTTAAAATTTGCATATTTCATCTTTAGTAAGCTGTAGATCAAGCAGTGACCTCAAGGCCAAGATCTAGCTATAGATAATGTAGTGGATTCCTCCTAGTTTAAGCTCTGTGCATGGAATAAACCTGGAGTCTTCCTTCTGCCTTTTGTTTGACCTATGTATTAGTTAGCTACTTTCTACTCCTGTTTCAGTCTTTTTTATTGCACTCCTTGTCATTGCAAGAGATTTCTGAATAGATAAGTGGACTAAAATTGCTTTTAATAAGAGAAGGACATTCTTTCAAATACTTCTGTTAATATTCTTAGAGAGCAAAGAAAAGTGACTTTGGGAACCAAATTCATTTAATTTCTTGACATTTTGTAGAGAAAAAAAAACCCCACTACTGAACCATCCTTGATTCTAAAGGCTCAGTGTTAACTCAGCTGTAATATGTGTGTGAGAAGGCTTTGAGTTATATTTATTGCCTGAGCAACAAGAAAATATAGGAAAAGCTGTGATCGAGTGCAAGTGTAAGGAACATGAATCACTTTTAGATTTTTTTAAATTTTTTCTCTCCCAATCTAGTATGAAATAAGAGAAACCAGACAGCCTTATTGTTAGAGTCTTTTGATAAACCACTTTTGAGTGCCAGGCTTGCAGAATGTGTGGAAACTGTCCATGAGTATTTATGTGTCTCATTTGATAGAGTATATAGAAAGATTCCCCAGAACGACCTCACATCAATTACTGTTTATTGAGACACTGCTCCAGTTTTAAAAGTTGCATACAAAAAATGGGCTTGTTACTATAACAAAACCTTGTCCTTTCTCATTGTTTTCACTGTTCACTCAAGTATGTTAATTCTGATTTTGTTTTTCTTTTGAAGGTGGTATTTGACATACTAAATTACTCAACTGGTATTTAGATGGTGTGATTGTTTTGTAAAAATGAGTCTGCCAACTCTATACAAGCTACTTTACCTTGCAAGCTTGATCCAGATATATTTTAATTTAAGTACAGCTAAGCTTGACTATCTAATTGATTGACATATTTATTTGTATTTCTGGATCACTGATCGAGGACAATTAATTACTAAAACCAAAGTCCTGCTTCATTTGAGTCTGAGAGTCTAAAACCTGTTGTGACAGCAAGCCCTGCCCTTTGCTGTGCCTCATTTTGTGGCTGGGGCTGTCAGGTTTACAGCCTGTGCGCAGGGCAGTGAAAACCCTCAATAAAGACTTACACTTTAACCAGAAGAGGAATAAATTTTTTAGTCATTTTGGAAGAAACCAATCAGAGGAGGGAAGATGGGACTTGTCTGAAGGAATTTTTTGTCTGTGAAATATACAGCACATGGTGCTTGGTAGTAAATGCTTGGACAGCTTGGATAGTAAATGCTTCTCCTTCTCTTTTTGTTTTGATTTTGTAATAGTAGCTAAAGACATCTTTTAAGAGGCTGGTGGGGCTGGTGGGAAGGATATCATTGTAGTACTATAGTACAAGAACTGTTTTGGTAATATTTAACTCAGGAGCCTGTATGGATGTAGTTCTAATGCAATGATGTTAGTGGTATGAACTTGCTTTTTGATGAGTGGAGTCCATTTGGCCAAGTGATCATTTTGTGCCCTCACCTTTGGCAAAATAGTTGCTACTTGGGGGAAAATTTGAACTTTGTTATACTGAGCTCCTTCAGAAATTTGCCTTGTACTCTTGACCAGCAGATTTAATTTTAAATAAACAATTGTAACAGATATTTTCTTTGTCTTCTCTACTTTTAAGCACCAAAAAATGGAATCCAGAGGAAAAATACACTAAACTAACATTAAGGCTCTGATTAAACTTGGGAATTGCAGGGGTAAGACTCAACCAAACCATTTTCCCTTTTGTGCTGAAGTTTTGTACCTCATTTGATGTGCAAGATTTCATTCCTTGATAGACCATAACAGCTGCAATAGCAAACTTTTAATGAGGTAAGGACTGCTTTAGCCCTGACTGTAAATGATGGCTACTTTATGCTCCCCCGCATCAGCTATACCCTTGAGATGCATTCTTTCATGTAAAACAGGTTTAGAAAGTAGAATGAAATAGAACAAATTATAAAATGTACATACTAACAGGACTTCAAATTACAACCTCAAACGTTGTGCTAGTATTAGGCTTGATGGAAAATTACACTTGAGCACTTTCACTGCAAAGGTGGTTTTTGACTAAACAGAATATTTGTATGAAAATAGATGCATTGCCAGAAGGGGAGACTGGCCTACAAAGCACAGATAAAGAATAAGGGACAGCAATTTTCCTGGAAAAGCTACATCAGTGTTTCCAAACTTTGACCAAAATATTTGGATTTTTATATTCTCTTCATCCATGTGTGTCATCCAATATTTTGGTTATGGCCATCGCCTAAAAACTGGATTAATAGATTAGCTGGAAGACTTCAGAATGAAGTATAAGAGTGCATATTCATAATGGGAAACCAGGTAGCAATAAATTTCATTGAAGTGACTGCTGTGCACAACACTTTGTGCATTGCTCAGGGAGGCTGTTTGAGGGCAGATCAGATTTGATAGTGAAAGGCTGGAAATGCTCCGAGTGACAAAGCTATCCATCACAAGGAAAAAGCTCTGGGTATGTGTATTGTTTTGACTTAATAAATAGTACCAGACCAGGAAACTTTCTCCTGCAGGAGCTGTGATTTGTTGCATACTTCATTTTGCTTCAGTATAAATGTGGGGTGGAATTGGCTCAACCTTTCCTGATAACTCATCCTGATAATGTGCTCATCTGTTAGATGAGTAAGAAATGTTAGCACCTCCCTGGCATTGAGTGGACTTTGACTCAGCAAATCAACTTTGATCCAAAGACCATTTGAACATTGGGATGGGGCTATGCTTAAGCTCATAGTCTGTTGGTTTTATCTGCATTCTCATCAGAGATTTTTTCTGGGAAGTTTCTTGAAGACAGTCCTGTCCTTCTGGCATTCTTTTCTTGAAATGTCAGCAAAAAAATTTCTGGGTGCCTCTACAAATAGCAGGACTTTGTGCCTTAGGAAGAGCTGTAGCAACGGCTTTAAAGATATCAAAATTAGGAGCTGACGTGCTTAATGACAGCCAGGAATCATGGAGTGGCACCATTGGTGGTGTAATGGTAAATTATATTGGCTATTTACTGTAATGGCTGACTCTTGCAATAAGAAGCTTAATAGGCAATATTTAATGCTTACTAAATAAAAAACAAGATTTCAATTCTATTTCAAAAAGTGGGGTTTTTTTAAATGAGTGGTGTTTTTCTCGGTACATAACTTGAAACTGAAAAGTCACAGACTATGGAGTCATTCCAGTTGAGGTTATTTATGCTGCCATGAACCTCCAAGTGGTACATTAATCTAGGTGATTTGAAGGGATCTTTTTTACTCCTCCACATTCACAGCTCCTAGATGCTGACAGCAAGAGAACCTTCAATTAGTTGAACACAAAGCTGAGTAAAAAATATATACACATTTTTTGCAGTGCATAATTATCCTCTACCAAGTACTGCCACAAGATAATGTAAACAGAAGTCCAAGAAGTCTTAAACTTTTATAGATCTCACACTATTTATAGTTAAATTAGAAGTGCGAATTATAGAAAGGGTACAAACACTCATAATTACACTTATTTATAAAATGGGAAGATTAAATACAATTGGTTTAGTTTTAAATGTTCTTATTTTAGAAAACCATATATCAGTGGGCCAAGAGGGCCAATGGCATCCTGGGCTGTGTCAGACACAGCGTGGGCAGCAGGAGCAGGGCAGGGATTGTGCCCCTGCACTCAGCACTGGGGAGGCCACCCCTCGAGTGCTGGGGTCAGCTCTGGGCCCCTCACTCCAAGAAGGACATTGAGGGGCTGGAGCGCGTCCAGAGAAGGGAACGAGGCTGGGGAAGGGGCTGGAGAACAAGGCCTACGAGGAGAGACTGAGGGACCTGGGGGGGTTTGGGCTGGAGAAGAGGAGGCTGAGGGGAGACCTCATCCCTGTCTGCAACTGCCTGAGAGGAGGCTGTGGGGAGGGGGGGTTGGTCTCTACTTGCAAGTGACGAGCAATAGGATGAGAGGGAATGGTCACAAGTTGCACCAGGGGAGGTTTAGACTTGACATCAGGAAAAACTTCTTCACTGAGAGAGTGGTCTGGGATTGGAACAGGTTGCTCAGGGAGGTGGTGGAGTCTCCATTCCTGGAGGTGTTTAAAAGACGGGTAGATGAGTTTCTTAGGGACATGGTCAAGTAGGGAGACAGGCACGGTTGGATTGGATGATCTCAGAGGGCTCTTCCATCCTTATGATTCTATGATTGCATAATTCTATGAGACAAATACTCAAGGTCTGTGAGGCAGGTTCTGCACTCCTTAACTGAGTGATGCCTTTTGCCTGACAAAGGCCTATTGAATTCAGCCCAGTTATATTTTTTCTCATGCAATGCCGTGTGTTATAAACAAGGATGTAGTAGTACAACAATGCAAGTCCTAAAAAGCTCATCTGTTTTCACAGGTAGGAAATTGTATCTCCCATTATCAACCAGCAAACAACCATTCCTCTTCAGTATTCTAATCCCCACTGAATAGTTTGACACATCTTTAAACAGCCGTTTTAGCATGTTGGGTTTAAAAGACCCCGTGTTGCTGACAGCGCAATTGCACAGCTGGCTGGATGTACTTTGAGAAGTTATGCTATTAGAGCACAGCTGTGGTGAAGTAAATAATGCAAAAATACTGTTAAGATTAGTCTGGTGTGTGATAGAATGGGGAACATGTTCCCATTAGTTTGTGAAGGCACAGACCTGTGATGCTGTGATAGTAAAACAAGTACCAGAGTTCATGGAAGATCTAACAAATATTTTTGTGATGAATGCTTTTGAGCAATGAGTTCTGAATATTCCTGATTTACACTACTGGAATGAGGAAATGAAGAGGTGTCTTGTACATACATTACCCATAGTGCATCTGAGTACTGAGTGTGCTGGGCAACAAATCCCACCAAAGACATCAGTGCACCGTCTCTCGGTGAGATGCTTTGCATTAAGGTTAACGCACACTGCTGAGGGAAGAATTATTGTTGTTGTAAGAAAACCATGGGGATAAACAGGATGGGAGAATAGATTTTTTTAGCCTTTATTGTAAAGGGAAAAAATGAGTCAACTCTTTCTTAATGTATTAGTTTGTAGTAGTAGAATATACAGTCTAGCTTAAGCTTAAATAACTTCATATTTTTCAAACTACGTATTAGTTTGGATGATTTAATATGTTCCCAGCATTTAGCTAACTAAGTTGATACAACCTTTTTAAATCCCTCAGGGCTATTCCATTGACTTATTGACTATCCTATGAACTAGTCAGGGAATGTCTGGAAATGTACCCAGATTTTGGAAAAGAGAGAAGCTCCCACTGTAATTTTAGGAATGTCTAAACAACAAAATCCTTTTGGTTTTTTTTCTGTCTCATATCATACTTAGATACTTTTTGTGTGTGTTGTAGATGACCTAAAAGGAATAGAAATACAAGGAAGTCTGTCAGACATATGCCTCATCGCACCTTGAGTGCTGTGTCCAGTTCTGGGCCCCTCAGTTTAAGGGAGGTGTTGAGATGCTGGAGAGTGTCCAGAGGAGAGCAACGAAGGTGGTGAAGGGGCTGGAGCACAAACCCTGTGAAGAGTGACTGAGGGAGCTGGGGTTCTTTAGCCTGGAGAAGAGGAGACTTAGAGGAGACCTTCTTGCTCTCTACAACTCCCTAAAAGGAGGCTGTAGTCAGGCAGGGGTTGGTCTCTTCTCTCAGGCGATCAGTGACAGAACTAGAGGACATGGTCTCAAACTTCATCAGGGGAGGTTTAGGCTTGATATTAGGAAAAAGCTCTTGACTGAAAAGGTGATTGGCCATTGGAATGCGCTGCCCAGGGAGGTGGTGGAGTCCTTGTCCCTGGAGGTGTTTGAAAGCAGATTGGATGAGGCCCTGAGTGCCATGGTTTAGATGATGGGTTGGTGTTGGGTCATAGGTTGGACTGGATAATCTCAAAGGTCTTTTCCAACCTTGTGATACTGTGATTGTGCTGAGGATGGCTACCACTGAAACTTCAGCAGAAAGCAGAAAAGTATCCTGGAGTCCTCTGAACATGTAATAAAATAAACATTTTTAAAGTGGAGAAACCCCCAAAGTTTGTGTTTCACTTTAAAGCTTCTGTAGTACTTGTACTGCTGCTGTAGAAAAAAATAAATGGCTCATCTTCTGTGGTTATTAGCCCAGAGAGAGCTGTCAGTCAGCTTGGCTCCCTGGAACTACTCACTGCAGACCCAATTACAGTAGTTGTCAGTGTCGTTGCCTGTACTTTGGGAACACAAATGAGCCTGGACTTAAAATTAATTTGTAGACTCTTAGAGTGTTTTTTTTCAGAATTATTCCCTGCTTATGATTTGGGGTTGGTTGAGAATAAAGAGGAAAATACTGTGGGGATAGAAATCCAGAGAGCAAAGGCCTCCACAAAATCATGCCCAGCAAATGCTTCTGTAGCTTTCTGTCTGGGCCATCGTCCTTTGTAACTGTACCAGTAGAAAATGAAATTACTTTTCACAAATATTGTTATTTGCATTGAGAGCAGAGGAAGCCAGACAGCAGAGGAGAGAGGCACATTTCAGGTAGCTTAGGAAAGAGCTTCCAAGTAAGGAGGAAATAGTACCTCCAGGGCTGGAATACATTTCAGCAATTTGATTAAATGTTTGGCTTCCTGCTGCTTGATTTCTCACCAATAACATAAAATCCCACGCTCCTGTTGAAGATTGGATACTCAGCAAAAGCCTGTTTTCCTTCAGCCTATTCAGGCACCTGTCCTAGTGCCTGTGGCTCCTGAGCACAGTAGGCTTGGGAATGCTCCTCTTCCCATGGGGATGCCAAACACATGGCTCTGGATCCCACTTTCAAAACCTGCTCAAAGAGAAATACAAACAAGAGACAGGAGACTTGTTTTGCTAACTGGCAGGGCAGAAGTAGTGAGGGAGTTTATTACTGGCTATTGTGATTATAAAAATTGTCTGTAACAGTCAGTACAACTCTGGTCCTCTGGCTGGAGCAGAAGAAAGCCCTACCTGGTATTTCATAAGAGAACTCTTGTGTGAGATATCGATGGATTTGGTTCATTTGTCCATACCTCCATGCCTTAAAAAACACTGTGTTATATTCAGTAGTATTTATACAGCACTGGGATCCTGGAATGAATGTAGCTGGATAAACATTAAAAGTATTTCTGAAATCACCAAATATATGGATGGTGTTCAGTGCTTTGAAGTCCTTTGAGGACATGACTAGGATAAATCTCAGCATCATTAGGGTGTGAGGCAAGGTAATGCCTTAAACATAACTAAGTTTTTCTAAGCTCATGGGGTGACCAAATCAGAAGATGGGATGACATTGAACAGTGCAGCACCTCTCTGCCTGACTTTGCAGGAGAAATGGAAACCAAAGGGTAGCCAGTGCCTGTATTTACATTCAAATATAAGTATTTTCCATTCATATGTATTTCTTGCCAGTACTTAACCAAAAAAAGTGTATTTAATTAACTTGGTACATAAGTTCTTTCTCTTGAACATCCGCAAGCATATAATTCTTTTGCCTTTTTGTAGACATATGCAGATTTAGTAGTAAAATTCACAACATTGAGCAGTATCTGATGCTGGATGGTTTCACTTTTGGCATTACATGGATGTATTTGTACCGATAATTCAGTGCCATTAGCTCTACTTGCTCTTAACTCTACTTGCATAATGAACCATTAGTAGTAAGAAGTAATAAAGTACTCAAAGCCTGAATTAGTTTTATAAGGTGAGGAATAGGAAAACGTATTATCACTCTAGATGCAGAGAGATTAATGCTTGTAGTAGTGCAGCTCTGCACATCTTGCTAGAATGAAGGTGAAAAATTTGACCACAGAGATGAAAACCTCCTAATAAATCCAGTCTTTATATTTGCCAATGCCTATGCAAGGTAAATTAAGCTAAATCAGTAAGAATTTTCCTGATATTCAGAGGAAATAAAGCTCTTAGCAAAATAAGTTCTTGACACACCACTGGGTGAAAAATGGCCAAGTGATTTAGATCATCTTCCTGCGTGTAGCAGGATTTAGTATTTTGTTCATAGTATCATTTTCTAGTTCATTATTTTCTAAAAATACTCTTTTCAACAGCAACAAAAAATGAAAACAGTATTTGACATTATAATTACAAGGAATATTTGTTTCTTATAAAGATATAATATTGGAAGAATATTTTTCTTACCGAACTTAATAAATATTCCAGGAATGTGAGAATCTACTTACAAACAAATGCTTTAGATCCTTAATTAATTATATATACTTGAGTTTTTAAACAGAAATCCAACTAAAACACATACACATTTTTCTAGTTTGGAATTCACCAGTGTATCTAAGTGGGCATCTGTTTTAAACTAAGGCTACTTATGCTTTAATACTTTCAGGAATCTGATTAGTTGGCTATATGAAACTATTGAAAGAATTGGCAGAAATAGTGAAGGTAATGACCTTGAATTATGAAGCCATAAAAATAGACCATAAATGCCACTTTCAAAATATGACATGAAGTTTTATTCTCATTATACAGCATGTATGTACCTCCCAGAAGAGGTGGTTCAAGCAGAGATGATCCATTCCCAGCCTATACCAGCCTTACCACGAGGACAGGATGAGAAATGAGTTACAGTTTCTTCGGCTATAATGTCTTAATTAGATATATGTGACAAACTGAATTAGAGGTGGAAAGCTTAGAAAGCTGATTTGTTCCACTTATCACTAAAACTGCCAACAATTCCTATTCTCACATTAAATATTTTCTCATAAACTAGTAACATTTTCAGTAATCCCTACTGAATTTTTTAACTGCTATATGGAAGAAAAATATAAATGTTACTTCAGAAAGAACTGAATCTTACTTCAGAAAGAAATGCTACAGCACAACTGTTTGGTTTGAGTTTGCAACTTTCCATCTAGGAACAATGAGATTTGATTAAAGACTATGTAATTGGAATTTGTTCTGATAACAAACAGCATTTGGCAGTGTGGTACACAAAGGCTGTCCCTTCTTGGCTGCTTTTTGAAGCCCTCAGAAGATCCCCCAGTAGCAACATTTCGTTTTGGTTTTGCTGCAAGGTCTATACAACCTCAGGCCAGTGGATATTTCCATGCCCTGTTATTGGCTTACTGTAAAATATAAGACAAATAGAGGCAGGCAATTTGTTGCAATGACCACACAAAACTGAGGGGCCTCAACAGAGGCTACAAGGAAGGCTGCGTGGCATTATCACATTACAACAATAGGAGGAATGGAAATTTCAGGCATTTTCATTCATGGACAGCAAATGTGGGAAGGCAGAATGTTCATGAGATAATTCTGGTGCAGTCTATAGTGATAACTTCATGGAAACCAACAAAAACCACTGGGTTTTTATGTCTGAGTTCCTCAAAATTACCCAAGTCATGGGAAACAAGGTATTGTATTTTTATGTGCATAATTTTCTATAGGAGTGTGCTCACATTCCCCAGCAATTTATTTCCTATATCCTTTCTTGACTTCAACATTGATGGAATAAAAAAGATACTTTCAAATACTTAACAAAATTAATTACTTCATGCTCTAGGCAGATAAAAATACAGACTCATTAACAATTATAGGCATGGATTGCCTCAAATATTAATATAATTCTAATTTAAAATGTGGATTTTATGGCCCACTAACTTGTTTTCTTACCAAAGCTCCACTCTAAACACAGTTGTAGCAGTGTGCTCTTATAT
Source organism: Tapera naevia (assembly GCA_033556795.1). Taxonomy (NCBI): domain Eukaryota; kingdom Metazoa; phylum Chordata; class Aves; order Cuculiformes; family Neomorphidae; genus Tapera; species Tapera naevia. The sequence continues at coordinate 3,391,753 of JAUMJJ010000189.1, read as the reverse complement.
AGCAAACTTTGATTATAACTCTGATTCCACCTTCTCATAATCTACCACCTATGTTAATGTGTTAATTCAAGTCCTCTTTACACTTGTCCTACATTTGATTAAAAAAAATTATGAACATCTGGGCTACATAATTTTAGAATAGGCTCTGTTAGTAATGGTGACCTTGGTTGACCTTATTTTTGTTTTAGAAATGTGCATGCCACGTAGTCAAGTGAGGTAAAGACCTATTTTCTAAGAGAACATCGAAATGAGAAAGTAACATCAGTGAAAGGAGAGGGAGCGTAATGTGCACAATGAAAACAAAGAACCCTCCAAGCAGAGTGATCTTGAAAAGATGCTCCATGACAGGGGGAAAGGGTGAGCTGAACGCACACAACTGTGCTGCCTGCAGGTGGGAAAAGGAGCACTGGGACAAAGGGTCTGCTTTGTCTTTTTATAATACCTGAATTAGACCCCTGAAATTCCAGGGAATCCTGGAATTACTGTTCCAGGATGCTAACAATTGTAAAAGATATTTTATATTCAAATGAAAATGATGGCTTTCCTGGTCCTCAGAAAATAAACGGTATCCCAGATGTGAAGGTGGGAGGCACATCTTCAGAAGCTGTGAGAAACATTTTCTCTGAGGATCGTTATAGAGGAATGCTTGAGGGTTTTGTCTTTATTTTCCTGCTCTAAAGAGTCTAAGCAGACTTGCAGGACTTAGAAATAGGAGGCAAACACAAAATCCAAAATGAATGGCAGATCTCAGCTTTCCTAACCATGCAGCTTCTGTTATTCACTGCCTTGGTTTATGGACTCTTCTAGGTCTCAGGCCACCAAAACATGTTTCTTTACCGATGGGTAGAAGACTTCCATGCACTGAAACAACTCTGTCTTCTTCCTTTTTGAGTAATTTTAATCTTAGCAAGAAATAAGTTCATTAATAAATGAAGAGGAGTGAATTAATTATGAATCAAAAATAGCAAAAGGTGAGATTTCTTTGTCATATGTGCATACACAAGTTAGAAGGAAGGTAAGGTCATACAGAAATTATTTCAGGGGAGGACAAGGCAGCGAGTGAGGAAACACTTGAAGTAGTAGAGGCTGGGGGAGTTGCTGCTCTGGAAAATTTTCACCATGCAATTTTGTGGGGAACACAACACAATGTATGTATAATGAATTATTATTTAAGAGCCTCTGTGGGCAACATAAGATGTGCACCAAGCATGAATTGCTCACTTTGATCTCTCCATCTTCCTCTGCTTCAGTACCTGCATCTCCTGCTCCTGTAGGACCACCCACACCAGACTTTGCCTCCCCATGGCACTGGGATCCCAGGGTAAGGGACTGGCAGTGGCTCTGCAGCCAGGAGAAGGAGAAGCAGACCCTGAAGGGGTCAAGAATGGGAAGAAACACATCTAGTCGTATCGAGTTGTGAGCTGGGAAAAGGGGGAAAAAATAGTCATAGCACTTTCTAACATTTATATATCAAAATAACAATATGTTAGACAAGGTAGGAGACATTTAATCTTAGGAATGAATGATTTCACAACTGAATAATATAGTTCATTTAACTTCTGCTTCTAGAAGCACAATAGAATAGTAGAGAAAAACATCTTTCTAAATAGATAATAACCCTTTGAGCAGGGAGTATCATGGTTCTTGTAAAAGTTATTTTTTATCAGGCGTGTTTTTAATTGTTCTTTTATATTGAAAATACAATGCAAAATCAGTGGCTATACAGGCCATGGCACACGAAATGTCTCTGGATTTAATGTCAGAGTTTTATCTCATCCTATGAAATCAGCTGACAAAAAATAATTCACATTTACTTGAGCAAGAGTAGTATTTCTTGGCTTAAGAAAAAGGGGCTGAAAGACTACCAGATGTGTTAAAAATAGCAATATGTTAGACAAGGTAGGAGACATTTAATCTTAGGAACGAATGATTTTGCAACTGAATAATATATTTCTTTTGGAAAAGTGAAAGCAGATCCAGGAGTTTTAAACAGGCAAACTAAATTGTAGAGAAAACATTGATTTAGAGTCAAAAGACTGGATATACAGGCAAAAAAAGATACAATGCCAGTGTTGAAAGATATCTGTTAAAATGGGTGAAATAGTTCTGTAGTTACTGTAGACACAGTAAAATACAACTTACTCCTCCCAAGAATGTCTTTAAAAAGGAACAAAGGGCACAGGGGAATATTGCATAAAATAAAATCTGTTAAGAAAAAGGCTTCTCTATATACAGTTTTTACCTTAGGGATTGTATTATTTATTACATTAATTCTAGGAAAATCTCTCTAAACTCAGTGGAAGTGGAATCTTTTGGAAAAATATCTTTACAGAAATCTATGAAGTTTTCCTCCTCTGAACCAGCTCACCTAAAGAGTTCTTTATGAAATCTGTCCTTACATGGTTTCAGATGAATCAGACTTTACTGGAGACTGAATTACCAGATATATAATTGGCTTACAGGTGAAGAAGAGCAACAGAAATAGAAGAAAAGACATATGGAAAAAGATAAAATGGTGTTAAAAAATGCATAGCTTGGCTTCAGAAATGACTTCAGCTGTGATGGGCTTTGACGATAGTTTGCAGCTATTGAAAAAGTGTGAAATAAAAAGAAGGAAAAGAGATTGTGTGATACTTAGAGTATTTTTGTTTACACCAAGACTGATTTCAGCCATATGTTTTCTGTAGAGGTGGCTGTAGATTCTTTTCAGTCTATATCCACTAGATTTTTAACCAGACATGTTGCAATCTGTGAACAAAGGGGAGATACAGACCTAATATTTTGCTAGTTCTTTGCTGCCCGTCTCTCTGTCCAGCTCATACCTTTACAGGGCAGGAAGATCATTATCTTCTCTTCACAGGCAGGAAGGTTTCCAGTTCATGTACATATCCCAGTGCAGGCTCGTGCATCATCTGCAGAGCCCAGTGGAAAGCAATGCCAGGGCTCCCAGAACCATGAAGTAGCTTGTGAAAGTTTACACCAGAAGTGTGTAGCAAGGCAAAGAATTGCTTGGCTTCTCATATCCCATGTCAATGATATTGTGTCATCCTTCCTTTCTCCTCCTTTTTAGTCAGACATGTGGTTGCATTTGGGACTTGGCACAATGAGGAATGCTGCTGTGGTGTCCTACGAACAGAAACATCACTCAGATGAGCATTGTTCCAAAAGCAAATGAGTAAGCAGTTAGGTCAAGTTGGTAAGTAATCCCATTCCTATGATGATACCTCAGTTTCTCCAGTAGGAACACAGCTTTTTCAGCACCTGGAACTCAGTCCATCTCATTGTGAATGATGCATTGCAATTATGTGAGACTGTAGTCAAAATTGCATTCATAGAATCATAGAATCTTCTGGTTGGAAGAGACCTCTAAGATCATAAAGTCCAACCTCACTCATTATCTGCTAAACCATGTCCCGCAAAAACTCATCTGTCCTTTTTTAAAAAACCTCCAGGGATGGTGATTCAACCCCTTCCCTGGGCAGCTGTGCCAGTGCCTGACAGCCCTTTCAGTAAAGAAATTCTTCCTGATATCCAGTCTGAGGCTCCCCTGGCACAACTTATGGCCATTTCCCCTTGTCCTATCACCTGTCACTTGAGAGAAGAGATCAACACTTGCTCTGCCACAGCCTCTCTGCAGTGTGACCAAGGCCTTCCTTTACCTTCAGCTTTCCTCTTCTGCTGTTTTTTCCACTCAACAGTTCTGGTAATGTTGTTGTTAGGTGCAACTGGCTGTTGTTTTCTTTTCAGTGATGCCAGGTAGTCATCTTTCCTTTGTGGTAGTTTTGTTCCAAGCAGCTGGCTTCCTGGTAGCTGGATGTCTCTCCCCATTAGCTGGCTGTTGCTTCTTAATGATTGAGCTGTTTCTTCTTGTTTATAGTTCTCTTTTCACAACTCTCAGTTTGTTGCTTCAGTTGACATGCCAGTAGACTCCCTGACAACATCAAGCATCTCCTTCTGTTACCTCTGTTCCTCCTACTGTTTCTGCATTTTGCCATTTCTTGTTTATCGAGATTATTGTTTGGAATAAAAAACTAAACATTTCCTTGTTGATTTTATTTCTGATTTTTTATGAATCTATTTAATTTCCCAGGGTATTGTTGGCTTTCAGCTCTAGAATTTTGCTCAAGACAGTTGGGTCATTTTGAATTCCTGTATTGCATATTTATTGTATGTACTAAGGCAACAGCTAACTTGGGATAGGCTGTGATGGTTAATTTCTACATGTTTCATTTGTGTAGATGCTTTAGGAATTTTTAGTGATTTTTTTCAAAACCAGCTCTCTCTGAATCATTTTGGTTAGTGATGTTATCAAAGACTTACATTTAGGACTGGACTCTATCACCTATTTCAGAAATGCAATATACGTAAGATAATTAAGCTTCTTGTTAAGGAATCAAGATCTCTTTTTAATTGAAAGATATAGGTTAATTAGAGAGGAATGTGGATCAGAGACATCAAACAACAAGATTCTTGTTTTTCAAACTCTGATCTCCATAAGTCAGTGTGCTTTCCTACTGACTATGCCACTGAGTGGATGGATGAGGTGTTTTCCAAAATCAGACTAAAGTATCCTGCTAGCAGTGTTGAGCCATTTACAAAAAAAATGAACCCAGAGTATTTACCTTTGTGTAAAGCATTAGTTGAGCATTAAAGGACTTCTCTAAAATTTTATCAGCCGTTAGATTTTTTTTTGTCAGAGGGCTCAGACTGATAACTCTGCCAATCCCTCTGTTTGTGAGAAAGATGTTACAGAACTATGACTGCTTCGTATATCCTTATAATTATTTCTGTTCAAAGAGGCACATAATGAATATTCTTAGGCTGCTGAACAGTTTTTGCCTTTACATGTTTCGACCATGTTTGTGAGATGAAATAATTTACAAACAGTAGCATAAGAGAAAATGTTCTGGGATATAGTGATATTTACTTGTTCTTATTTATTTGAATTTCATTAATATTGTATGTGTACTTCATTGTATTGCCACTATTTATCATAATGATATGCCAGCAATGGCTTATGCTAACAGATCACAAACCACAGGTGAACAAGGTGATCTGCAGGAGTGGTTGATATGGGAAACAGCAGAGTCTTCATTGCCCATTGTTTTCCTGATCACCATGTATGTGGCTAAAAGGTTTAAGAGCATAAATTGTGTGAAGCACAACATCCATAGCCAATGCAGCTTGGTGACAAAGCCATCTTTGAAACACTGAGCCTCAGTTTTGAAACAGCCACTGAGCCAGTATTGCAGCTCATGCTAGAAGCCAGAATATTTTTAAACTTGAGTCGGGGGGTACTAACCCGTAATTTTGGTTGTGAACCTCTCACCTTTTTCATCTTTTCTCATACTTCAGACAACTTGGCTGTTCCCATACAAAGAAAAGTAAAATCTCAGCTACTCTTTTGTGCTGTTCTAGAGCTGTACCAAGATGTAGGAGCTGTCAGAACTCTCTGCAGGCATTTGAGTGGGAGGTGTGTGAGGGGACGTATACATTAGCTGTACAGAAATAATTACCATATTTGACTTGACTAATAATCAAGTGATATTTGTTGCCAAAAAAAAAAATTCTGGACAGAGGATAGAGGAGTATTTTACTCATTAAACTCAGTTCTCAGTAATTCCACAAAGATGAAAATATAAAATGCTTAGATGAAAAGAAGCAATTACTTCTAAAAGGCGTAGGAAGCACTATTTATGTAATACATGCCATTTGTTATGATTTTTCTTTCAAAGTTTAAACTCAGAATACCAAAGTCTTTGGGGAACAAAATGTTAAGTAATTCTGCAGTCTTAATTTTTTTTTTTAATGCTGCAGTTTCCCTGTGTTTCCATGGTAACATACTTGCCGTGTAATTGCCCGGCTGCCTTACAGTAATGCAAATAAGCAAAGAAGTTGTCATATGACATGACCCAGGCTTATATTTGAGTGGAGATTTATAACCCACGGAGCAGCAATAGCACCAAAGGTATCTGTCACCTGCAGGGTAGGGATGGCACATCACTGAAGTGCTGCAGAAACAAATGGAAGCACACGTGAAGCGCTAAGCCTGGATGTTATGCAGGAGGACTACAAGCCCTCCCCCAAGCCTGCTCCTGCTGAAATTAATTTTACTCGTGCTTTACATGAGAGGAGGATCAGAATTTCCACAATTAACCCCAACTCTAAGCATGTTATTTAGATATTTCTTTTTTTTCTTGGAGGTACAAGAGGTCTAGAGCAAGAGATTTGCACAGAAAGAGGGTCATAGCTCTGATGCTTACTGGCAATATCTGACCCCTTCTCCAAGTGGAATTAGTACTGGGATACAAAGAACACCTCTCAAAAAAAAAAAAGAAAAAAAAAAGGTGAAAGAAAGGAACAGAGATATTCAAGTCTTCCTTTGCTCTTCAATGAAGGCAGCTCTTATAGCTTGTACATTTTTTCAGGGTATTTTTGACATGAGCAACAAATCCCAGTGGATTGTAGGAATAACCCTGAATAACCCCTTGCTGGAATCCTTCTTTTGTCTGTGATTTTACCGTTCAGTCCTCACTATATTATGATGTGTTTCTCCATAAGGAAGAAAGCACCTGGGATAACTTCTTAGTGATGAGCCCTGGGCATTTCTGATGAGAAACCTAAGAGTTCAATTCAATTCAGGCTGAAAAAGAGGTAAGTTTCTTGAAATACAAATTTTACAATATAACAGAAAAGAAGAAAAAACAACAACAACAATAAAAATCCCAACACAAAAGGGCAGTTTTGCATCAGTCTTGGCACTGCAAAGATTTCCTAGTTGCTCCAAATTGCCCACCGGGAAAGCAGCAGCTAGCTCAGCTCTTGTGTGTACCCTTCCTCTGAGATCTTCCACTCTTATTAGGTTGCCTTTGTTTCTTTGCTAAGGATGGATTCTGCTAATGCTCCTTCTTTTGCTTCTTCAGCATCTCAGTTAGCAGGGGTCCTACCTCATTCTTCCTCATAAAATTGTTTTTTATTGTTTCTTTGATTTGTTTTTGTTGTTGTTGTCGTTAGCAGGTCTTTCTATAAGACCTTTCTCAGGCTTTGTTAAAACTTCAGTGTCCATAGAGTGAGCTTAACTCTTTCCTCTCAGTAGACTTTCTTTCTTGGTTTTCTTAAATATGGCTGTGAAATTACCTCCTCCCTTGTAAAGCCACCTGGACACTTTAGTAAGCAGGATAATTTCTCATCCCTTGCTACCAGGGGTTATATTTCTTTTCCCCTTCCCTCCAAATTCTCTTATAATTAATTAGAATTGAAGAAACCTCACCTGGAGATTTCTACTGCATTCCTTCACTAGTCTTTCTGGCTTCTGGCTATTTCTGCAAGTTATGTTAAGGCTGATAACAGAACTTTATCTTCCAACATTAGGAGGATGATTCATTGCTCATGCACAATGGAGGGCTTATGACTTCCAGTTTACCATTAGCTTCTTTCTCAGAGACTATATGTCACAAAACAGGAAAACCAAAAGAAATCTGACATTTAGAGTCTTGTTTTTCTGAAGTTACTCTCTCCTGCTTTCTGCCTGTCCAAGAAAGGTCTTGTCATTGCAAGATGTAGCATTGTAAATTGCGAGTTAGTATGGTCAAATGATGACAGTTCTCTTGATATAAGAAGCAGAATAAAATTATAGCCTTACAGGAACCATACCAATTTTTACTCTATTTTTTTAGAGAAAAGCATGGTGAGTGAGTGGCTGGATTTCAAATCATGATTGGATTTCATAAGTCACTTATTACCTTCAAAATGTTGATCTTCATTCTAACCCTCTTACATGAATGGATTGTGAGCTGGAATGGAAGAATATAAAGGCAAATGAGTATATCTGATAGAGAATATCACTCCAGGAAAAATGTTATCCACCATTCCTGTACAGGAAGAGTGAAAGCATCACTGTAAACATCTCGAGCATGCAAGCTGAAGTCCATAAACTTAGGACACTCATGGCAGGATAATTTAATTTTTAATATTCAGGACATGCAGCTGTAGCAAAATCTGAGTCTTCTTTTTCATTTATCCTAGAAATCTCAATTTTGCAAAAATGTAGCTAATTGTCATTGAATAACAAATAGTATGTCCATATAAATTATCGACTAAGCTTGCCTTGGAATTCTAGTTTGTTTAGATGTAAGAATTAGAAGAAGAAAAATTTGTCTTTGAAGGCTCTATACATGCCACCATTCAATCAGAAATATAACTGCAATTCAGAGTGGCTCTCATTATAAGGTCTTACATATCCCATTAAAAAGAACATACAAGTTGTTTGAAGGAGGAACGATTTTGTTATTGTCTTTATAATGGCATGTTAGTCTATTACTCCTACCCAATAACAGTAAAAAAAATAGACTATAATTGGGATGCCCAATAAAATGCTTTTAAATGGGAACACAGAAAATTATAGTGTGAAGGCAATACCCTTGGTAAGGTAGATTAACATTTGCTTATATGAGCTTGCTGGGAAAAAGGAGAGTATATGGAATATAAGCGATACAGAAATTTTAAATTACAAACTAATTTATTTTTCTATCCTTTCTGATTACGTTCTGTGTCCTTTTACAAATTCTCTCTATTTTGTTTTCCATCCTCTGTTGCTCAAATGAGCCACAGATATTTAAAAGCCCAAGGGAAAATATGAGACATTTTCAGCTCATGCCAACTCGTCGCATCCACAAAACATAAGCAAACAAATACTCTTCTCCTATTATTTCTGAAAAAAAAAAGTTAATTATTTTTTCATTTTGTGAAATGAATCTAAATTTCCACTGGTCATAGCATTGAAAACCATGAAGGAAATCTACAAATCAACAATATTTTTTTAGATATCTTTCCATGGGACTTTATTGGATGAGGTCTACTCTGTTAGGCAGCAGGATGCCCAGACACAGAATAAGTGTGTGTGCTTATCTCCCGTGTCACTCTGATTCTGCTTCTTTTGATCGCAATCACAATCGACTCAGCATTCCAAAACAAATTCCAGAGGCACCATCAGCAGAAGACGTGGCCTCATTTGGTTGACGTAATCTCAAGCCATACCATAAGATACATTAGGTAATGATTTCATGAACAACAGAGCAAAAGTTTGTGTTGGGGTTTTGGGGGAGTTTTTTGAGTGAGTTCTTTTCTACAATACAGTTACATTTTAGGTGTGAAGTTTTCATACAGGAATCAAACAGAGCCAGAAGCTTGGAAAAAATCACTTTCCACTCTACATCAGACTTTAGGAAGCCACTTTATTTGTTGCATACATATCATTATCTCTTGCTTCATCTTCATTATCCCTAGTCAAGATACAGATCATCAGCTGTTGATGGTCCCTTATTCTGGGATTTCTCCTTTGTCATTGGTTTTCTCTAATTCAGTTTTGGTAAGTTAGATTATAAAACACATAGCCCTGGAACTATCTTTGAAATGCATGTTTATAAATAGTCTGTAATTTTTGTCCTTAGATCCTTCACTGCATTACAGGCTAAAAATCCTTTCGAGGTTTTTCTGTTCAAAGCAGAATGTTCAGTGCTGAAAGTGCGAACGAAAATTATTAACAACTTTGGGCTTACAGAACTTCTGTGTTTGCACATTAAGGAAACCTATTTTGAGCAGCTTTGATGTGTTTTCTTTCACACACTTTCTTCAAGCTCAGATAGTGACTATAAATGCAGACTACATCCATTTTCTAAGACACTGGCTAGATACTTTAGTGCTGTCTTTTGTCTCTTGGTAAATGCAATTTCAATCAAAGCTGCTCCAGAAGAGGTTTAGATTGGACATGAGAAAGCACTTTTTTACAGAGAGTGTGATTAAACATTGGAACAGGCTTCCTGGAGAGGTGGTCGATGTCCCAAGGGTGTCAATGTTTGTAAGACATTTGGACAATGCCCTTAACAACATGCTTTAACAGACAGGTAGTCTTTTGCCTTCCAGGAAGTAAAACTGTTTCCCAGTGTAGACAGCATTGGACAGATAGGGTAGGGAAGAAGAACAATAGACAAGAAGATGCAGAAAGGCATCAGTCTGCTATAAACAAGGATTAACAGAAAACACAGACACTTAATGAGTGTTTTGAGCAGCAACATAATTCATAAAAACACAAAATAAGACTGGATGTGGCACTTAGTGCCATGATCTAGTAATCATGATAGTGTTGGATTAAAGGTTGGACTTGATGATCTTGGAGGTCTCTTCTATGATTCTATGATTCTATGATTTCAGGTCCTTCATAAAACACTTTTTCTAAGAACAAATTAATTGCTAAGATTTCAAGTAGACCACTGATGCAGTACATTTGCATAAGGAAATGATCCTGGTGGACATGCTCTATAAGTTGCTCATACATTCATAAATGGCCAGATTGAACAGAAAGCCTTTTTTTTCCCCTCCTCCTTAATGCAGAGAAGCTCGATAAAAAAGTGGTTAAGAAAGGCAAAGAAGATGGCAAGAAAAAAACTTCAGGGCAACAGCATCTCTTGCGTTTGCTTGGAGCAGAAATAAACTGAGACTTGTAGTGACTTTCAAACCACTACATGCCTGCTCCTGTCCTCATCATTCCTCCTTGCCCTCTCCAGCAGGGTGCTTCATGTATCATGTGTGCTTAAACAGCCAACCTGAGCTCTGTCAACAAAGGGTGATGCACCAAGACCTCGTTATCCTTTAAAGTGAACTTTCTCTGCCACCTCCTCTGCATCACCTCATCCTCTGGTCTTGAGCAGAATTGCACTCTGTCATCCTCATCCCTTCTGTCCAAGACAGCACCTTTCTCCTTTTTCTCCTGCAGCAGGAGTGTCAAACTCACAGCCCACGGGCAGAATCCGGCCCTCCACCTTGTTTTATGCAGGGCTCCACCTTGTTTCTCCCTGGCAGCAGAGCTGAGCTCCTTGTCCCTGTGCTCCACCAGCACTGGGCACGTGTGCAGGGTGAGTGACACTGGAGGAGCAGGAGAGCAGGGGGAGCCGTGAGTTTGACACCTCTGCCCTACAGCACAGAACAGAAATCCAGAACCTCAGTAGTTTTTGCCCCGTTATTCCTATCAAAGTGCTACTTAGTCTTGGGCATATGAAAATGATAGCTTGTCTCCACGTTTGTAACCCCTTCTGTAAACTGAGCAGAAGACTGTTTCTTACCAAATTGTCTCCCTGGGGTGTCCTAAGGATTAATTGCTGTAAGTGCAGTTCCTGGAACACATAAAGTTCCTTGTAAGTATCCATTATTAAATGTTTTATCCCCTCAAGTACTTATTCACATTAGTTTTTCTTACTTAAGTACCCCTAGTGACATCTGTTTCTATTAATTATTTTTACTATTTGCCACTTTTCTTAAATACAGGCTAAGTGGCATTGGCTGTGGGAAAGCAAATTCACCAGACAGCTGCTTTATTCTGTATTTAAAGTAAAAATAGCACTGTCTTTTTCCATTGCTTCATTCACTTACATTTATCTTTGTCAACGATTTTTTTTACTCCAGTGATTTTCTGACTATTATTTTCCTTATCAGGGGAAGTACTTAAGAATATTGGGAGTTAAAAAATACACAATCAATAGCAGAGAAATAAAGTAGAAGAGAATCAAGAAGCATCATACACTTTTGCAATTTCCAGAGGTCTCACAATTTACATAGCATCCTCAAGAATGAGAAAGGAGGAATTGGGAATGAAAGATGTGACTTGACCTGGCGTGCAAAAACAGATATGCTTTTGAAACCACTTCCAGTAACTTCTAATTAGTTTGACATCCAGTTAAAAAATTGCTCAGAAGGCTGCTCTTAAAACACATTCCTTATCTGCCATTTTTCTGCTCCTTCCATTCACTGGAACTACCTCCTCTCTCCATGTGTAGTCTTACATAGGCAGTCATAGAAGTTCTCTGTCCTGGAGTCCCTCAATTTCCTGCATTTTCCTGATTTCCTAATAGCATCCATAGTATGTTTACAAAGGTATCTGAACATAATTAATAAGGCTGACAAAAGCAACTCAACTCATCCTATTCTTTCCTCCTCCTTTCCACTAAACAAATGTAATGACTCCATTCAATAAACAGAATTAAATGTACTAATTTAGTTTAATCTGCAAGAAGGAATAGATAAAGAGAGCTAATGCAGTGACCTAAATGCATTCTTTACCAACAGGGAAGTTACTTCATTCTTTGTGCTGATGTGGTTACACTCCCATCTTAGGGGTTTTCTTTGTTTCATTTTCATTAACACTTTATTTTGTAGCATTAGTGATGTCAGAGTAACTCCAGATTCAGGACTCTTGTCCCTCTCCTTGTTTAAAAAAACATCAATACATAAATAAGCATAATCCTGAAACTGGTTAAATACTAAGGGTATTCAGGGCAAGGCCAAGATAATGCTGGTTCCTGCTGAGTTTGAAAACTTCCAACCAAAGTACACTTACTTTCTTGTCTTAAAAATTGCTTAGCAATGTTAGAAACTAATCAAGACTGAATTCATCATTATGTCTAGAGCATGTTCCTCAGATGGGGGACACAAGCAGTTCTACCACCTCTATGCTCTTATTTGTAGGCTTAAATTTGAGTACCTTGCTGAATCAGAACTAATTATGAAGATGCTAACTGGGGAAAAAAAAAGCTCATTTGCTCTAAAGGGAGGAATATACAACACACATTTTGATTTCAGAAGAAAATTGCAGTTCTCTTCCCACTCCACTGGAAAAAACCCAACATATTGCACTTCAGAGGGATACTGAAGACTTATTACTGTCAAATTTTAAATCTTTTAAATCTACCTTTGATTTTTTTCAGTTCAACTCCTTTGAGTTATAATAAACCATCAAATGTTTTAGCAGGCCTCTGATATGGCCTTGACAAGGACACAAATACCAGGGAAATTAAAATCTTGGACATTTTTTAGAACTGCGATTCTGTAAACAAGAATCCTGTCTAGGAATTAAACTAGGTGATACACATATATCAACTGATTCATGTGTCAGAACTGACAAAATGCTGAGCATATGAAGATACCCAGAAACTAAATGAAGATACCAGTGTTTGGTCCACCAGGCATCACAACCCACCTTATTTTTTTTTCCTTTGGCTAGTTTGCAGGTGACACCAAGCTGAGTGGGGCTGTTGTCACACCAGAAGGATGGGGTGTCACCCAGAGGGACCTGGACAAGCTGGAGAAGTGGGCCTGTGTGAACATCATGAGGTTCAACAAGGCCAAGTGCAGAGTCCTACACATGGGTGGGGGCAATCCATGGTTTCAGTACAGGCTGGGGGATGATGAGATTGGGAGCAGCCCTGCAGAGAGGACTTGGGGTGGTGATTGATAAGAAGCTCTACATGACCTGGAAATGTGCAGCCACAGCCCAGAAGGCAACTGTGTCCTGGGCTGCATCAAGAGAAGCAGTGCCAGTAGGGCAAGGGAGGGGATTCTGCCCCTCTACTTCTGTCTCATGAGACCCCACCTGGAGTCCTGTGTCCAGTTCTGGAATCCCCACCACCAGAAGGATATGATCAAAGGGCAGAAACCATGGCACAAGACTCCTCACATTTTTTAAGTGAACATAGCACAATATCATTAGGGCCTTATTGCAAAAAATTGTTATATATGGTTCAGTTATAGAGAAGAAATATAAATATTGTATCTAGAGAGAAGAAGCTGAAAGATATCTCTACTTACTCTTGCTCTTAGAGAAAGGCACAGTGTCATTGACTTTTGAAAGGGATGTGGTACTGAGGTGCTTTTTTTACCTTGCATATTTCCACTTATAATAAATTTCATTTTTAAAAACCATGATGATTAATGACAGCCTTTGTGCAGGAAACTTTCTCAAATCAGAATGGCCAAGCGTGCCTTGTATATCTTGGCAGGGAGGATACCTTGCAACACGTGCTAGTGGTCAAGGGAAAAACCAGCAGCAATATCTATGGTGGGAGGTAGTATGAGTGGGAAGGCATGACTAGGGAAATGCAACAACTCAAGGTCCAGCTGAACTTAAGAAAAAGCCCTTTTAGGGCAAGATCCAAATAAGGGTAACAATAAAATCTCCACCATGACTGTAGCAAGGATTAGCATTGCCAGCAGCTATTTGTTTTGGTACTACACAGATAATAGTAATTATAGCTGTGTGGCAAACCATGCACAGAGAGCAATTAGTGCTAAAGATAAAAATAACATAAATCCAAGAAAGGTGGTTGGAATCCAATCTGACTTTAGAAAGTATTCTTCCTCCAACTAGCTAAATTGAACCAGCTATTAATAATGCAGTGATCTTCTAAGAGTTTCATCACACAGATGTGATTTACTCTTTATGTGGCCAGAAAGCAATGTTCTAAAAGGATAAACAGAAGTTTCAGACTACAGGGTTTCTTGCTGCATAGGTATTCATGGATCCATCACTGGAAGGGGAGCAGCAGGTAAATGCTGGGATCTTACTTTAACATGAGATTCAAGGTAAGCCTGGATATGCATCAGATCCTGGGAAGCAGAAAGGACTGCAGTTTCAAACTGACCCACAAGTCTGTGTTTATTTGTTAATCTTATTTTCTGGTTTTAAGGAGTTAATATGCTTCCCTCTATAAAAAAGAAAAGGTAAAAGTATCTGTTGCTGCTTGTATCATGATGTATGCAACAGTAGACATTGGTAGGTCAAATAAAACCCTGTTGAATAAAAACGTTCTTTGCTGGGAGTAGGGCTGGAAGCACAGCTGAGGCTGTCACATAGTTGGGCCAGTCCTGCTCATCTTTCTGCCTCCCAGTTAAGCACTTCCCTTTTCAGATTCCAGCACAGGCTCATCCCAATGAGGTCCTGTTCAATGGTGAATTTGTTCAAAGAGCTGAGTCAACAGAAGTTGGGGTACAGTTGTGCTACTTTAGTGTTTGGGACTGGCTCACGTAGTCACAGAATTACAGAATGGTAAGGGTTGGATGGGACCTTTGGAGAACATCCAGTCCAACCCCCCTGCTCAAGCAGGTTCACACAGAGCAGGTTGCACAGAAACATGTCCAGGCAGGTTTTGAATATTTACAGAGAAGGCATCTCTCTCACCTTCACGATAAAGAATATTTTTGCATACATTAAGGTGGAACTTTCTGTATTCTAATTTTTTGCCTGTTGCCTCTTGTCCTGTCACTGGGGACTATTGAAAAGAAAGAGTCTGGCTCACTGCAAGGGAAATGAATGATAAGGAAATACCATAAGGAAAATGATGGAAGCCCTTGGCTACAGCTAGGTATTAGTTTTCCTTAGCTGCATTATGAAACTTTCTCTTAATTTCAAACAAACATATATCATATACATAGATACAAACCTACAAACAGACTTTAAGGAAACAACTATATCACTAGAGCTGGACATTAAATTAACATAGCTTCTCTACCTTTATATTTACTGTCTGGCTTTTATTTAGTAATATAAACATAGGTTGTGTGATTTAGAGAAAATTTTTCAGGGAAAATTGCTCTTTAAATCTCACAGCAGTAATTTATTCCCATCCCTTTTAAGCAATAATCACATTTCATACTTCCTCTGATGAGCCAAATACTTAGTTCATCATGCAGGACTAGGATGAATATCCCTTTCCCCACATCTTGCAACTGATGGGTGTAGGTCCTGCCCCTGCAGTGCCACTCGTCCATGAAGGAAAAGGCTGGGTTCTTGGGTGAAGACACAAGTCACAGCCAAGCTCAATTTATGTATTCATAGAATCATAGAATTACCTGAGTTGGAAGGGACCCAAAAGGACCATCGGGTCCAACTCCTGTCCCTGCACAGGACACTCCCAACACTCACCCTGTGTGACTGAGGGCAGTGTCCAAATGCTTCTGGAATGCTGGCAGAGTGGGTGCTGGGACTGCTTCCCTGGGGAGCTCTTCCAGTGCTCCACCACCTACTGGGGGAAGAACCTCTTCCTGATATCCAACCAAACCCTCCCCTGGCACATCTTCCTGCCATTCCCTCGGGTCCTGTCACCAGAGAGCAGAGCTCAGCCCCTGTTTCCCCTCCCTCCTTTGTGAGAAGGCACAAACAGCTCTGAGATCCCCTCTCAGTCTCCTCTGCTCCAGCTGAACACACCCAGTGACTTCAGCCTCTCCTCACATGACTTCCCCTGCAGACCCTTTCCCCAGCCTTGTGGCCTCCTCTGGGCACTCTCCACTGGTTTGATGTCCTTTTTACCCTGTGGTGCCCCAAACTGCCCCCAGTGCTCCAGGTGGGTCCTCCTCAGTGCAGAGCAGAGCAGGACAATCCTCTCCCTCTCCCAGCTGGCTGGATGCCACCAGGACACGGTTACCCTCTTGGCTGCCAGGGCTCACTGTTGGCTTGTGAAAGAAAATGTTGATGAGCAATTAGTTAACATTCCTGATCGTGGCATTGAAATTACTTTTACTGTTGGGTCTGTGAATTTGGCTGAAGATTGGGATCAGATCATGGAGTGTGTTTCCATGCTTGTTTTTCTTCAGTTACTGAAAGAAAAGGGAATTTTATCTGAGTCATTGCTGAATAAGCCCTCAGGTTCTGGCACCTCTGCATACCAGGTATCCCTGTGCTTATCTAGCACAGTTAGCTTAATAATGAGGATGTGACCTCGGGAAAGTGGTCATAAATAAAGGCACCACTAAATAATCAAAGTGCTAAAAGCTTTGAAACAATATTAAAACTAGTACATTGTCTTTTGTTCCTCTTGCAAACCTCTTCCATAGCGTAGCATGAAGAAGTTGACTTTGGTTTAATTGAGACATAGCAAAAGGAAGTGTTCCCTCGATGTGACTTTAATTACAGCAGAAGGAAAAAACCCAGTGACACCAGAAAGTACTTGAGCAGTAACTTCAGCAGGTGCTTCAGCAGTAATAAGAAAACTCATTCTTGCTTATCATTGTCAACAGGGGGAAATTGTTCCTTCAGTCCTTTGCAGTAAATCACCAGATTATCACAAATCAGCCCCTCAGTGCTATTTCTCTAGCATGAATTTGGGAGACCAGCAATTTTCTGATGTACTCTCCATCCATTAATTTAAAAATGGCTCTTTCCAGCGGATAATATTGGAAATTAACCTTGCAGGTACTAAGTGCAGCAAAGTTACAGGTTCAAAATATCTTAGGTGGCTCGTCTGGTTCTTTTAAGAGCTGAAATTAAAATTTCAAAGAATTGAAGATTTTCTTCCTCAAGCTCTACAAAAAAAAATAAATATAACTATTCTCATGTGAGGATAAGACAAGCTTTGCTATCCTTGCAAAATATACAGGGTAGAAAGTACTTCAGCCATGCATTTACATTTTTGTATAGTATTCCCTATGTCAGAGCCATCTAAAATTTATTTGAAGAAAGCCTTTATTTATTTTAAAATTTTTTAACAACTACAGTGTCAATGGGACTTCCAAGCACAGGGATGCACTGAAGTGAAATGTCTTATCAGAAGTTTCCCTCTTTCTTTTTGAGATAAAGCAGTTTCAAGGAAAAAGAAAAAAGAGCTAATGTCAATAATTCAATATTTCTATGTTCTTATCTCTTTTCTGGTGTTGAAGCTAAAATCATATTTTACAGTGCCTTTTGAGTAAGACAAGGACAGCGAGCAAGGTGTTGATGTACTTCATAGAGCAAAAACTCCTGCTCATTCAGTGGAATTCCCTGCCCTCCCCTGTCCTGGTTCTCAAACATTTCATTGAATCAGCCTTAACTATTGTGAAATGTCAATCAAAAATGATAAAATGAGATTATTTGGAGCGTTCTTTTAAATGTTTTGAATACCACTGGGCAAAATAACCCAGGTTGTGCCTCTACAACATAGCACAGTGTTAAAACTGGTTTGCATGTAATTGAGATTTTTCTAACCTTATAACTAGAGTGATCTCTGCACAAAAAAAACACTGATTTATTTGTTCAGTGGTGCCTATGGGATGGATGTAAAGGGCTGAAATGTGCACTTTGTATCATAAGATTTCACTGGCAGAGATACCCACAAGATCAAACAGCCATCATTTCTCTTGAAATCAAAGACAGAAAAGATTGGTCTTGGGCCACGATGGCTGAATTTACTAAATCACTTTTCCATCTACATAAATAAATTAATATTAAAGTGACCTTTAAATATGAAAACAGGCCCCAAATGAACACAGTTTACTAATGTATCTGGTTTTAAATAAAATATGACATATTTATATTCCTGGCTTGATGAAATTTAGCAGTTGTTTAAATTCTAGCTGTCTGTTTAAGCCTTTATTTGGACTGCAATATTAATCCAAAAACTCTGATTTCTTTTTCCCTGCCTTAAAAATTCCATATCACAAATGGACCATAGAACACTTAAATGGTTAATAGCAGAACTATATGTATACATAAATTCAGAGCAAGAGGAACACAGCAACTGTTTTGTTTGTCTCTTCCCACACTTATTTAAAGACTGATTATTTAATGCACTAGTTCAAACATATTAGGCATATTAAAGTTTTACATAAAATCATATGCACAGCATCTTAATGTAATAAAAGAGCAAGGGATTAAACCTGCTGGAAATGGCTGGGGAGACACTTGGTTTATATTCTGATATGAGTTTTTATGAAACTCCTACATGAGAGTTAGAAGTTGGGTTAATGGTTCTTTTAAGTACTCCAGTTTACTAGTTTTAAAAACCAATGCTCACTTTGCAATCACCTCTGCACAGCACAGCTTGTATTTTCATGCAACACTTTTCCTTGTCATGCTGCATAAGGCATTGGATTTTGCACTTTTACTCCAAAAAATGTTTTGTATGCCTTGGGTATTAGACAGCTTTGGCAACAGGAGGAGAAGAGAGCTTCTCTGCAGCAGAAGAAATTCAAACACAAATGCCTTTATTTTATAGTGTATATTGATTTAAGGCAATGCATTGATTAAGACTTGCCTCAATGGGGAGTGGAGTCTGTCACTTACATGCAGAAGCTTGCAGGTTAAATTCAAGTAAGCAGTTACAGATCTTGGTGTTTCTACTTTGCTAGCTACTTACACATTTTCTGCTCTGCCAAGAATGGAATAGATGCTGAGCTTTTATTTG
Source organism: Tapera naevia (assembly GCA_033556795.1). Classification (NCBI taxonomy): domain Eukaryota; kingdom Metazoa; phylum Chordata; class Aves; order Cuculiformes; family Neomorphidae; genus Tapera; species Tapera naevia. The sequence continues at coordinate 3,372,770 of JAUMJJ010000189.1, read as the reverse complement.
CAATTGGAGCAGCTGGCCTTGAAAATCCACAGAAACCACCCACCCACCACTCTTCATCCAAATTAGACAATTCTGAAGCACATGGGGAAAAAGAAAGAGTAACTTAACTTTACTGATAATTTTTTTAAAGCTGTTTCTTCAGGAACATAGGTGAGAACTACAGAGAATAAAAATTCCTGGACCTGTCTTGATCTCAATATTCAGGAAGCTTCTGATGATTTCCTTCCCTGTGTGGTCATTTCTTTTGTTTCTACATAAGAGTAGGGGTCTCATAGCTGAGATGGGGTTTATTCTGTTGCTGTGTGGTGGCAGACAAGTTTCCCTAGTGTCACATGGAACCAGGACAGTGACTGCGGTGCCACCATGGGAGAGGTGGGTTAGAATAACTTTGGCAGATAAATATCAGCTTACAGTTTGTGAACCAAGTGCCTTGGCATTTTCTAAAAATACATCTCAGATCGATTTTTGAAGTGTTTGTAAACAGGAGAAGATGTAAGTAAGTGTGTAACTACCAGATGGCTGTTCTGGACCTTGTTTGAGCTCTCTTTCTGCATGCCCTATGCATTGAGGTACCTTAAACATGGTCTAGAGTCTGTGTAAGTCATAATTTGGATAAAGTCTCAACTGCCTGTCTTGGTACAGTGTGCCTAGGACCTGGTGACTGTGCACACACCAACAACAGGAATAATGAGGGACAGGCTGGATGATGACTGGTCCATTTTTCTCCCAGGTGCCATATCTGAGGTGACAACTGCACGTGCAGAGGGGGAGTTTACACTCCAGAATGCTACTTGTCTGGCTCTAAAGAATGTGCATCAAGTCAAATTAATTTGTTGAGTGTGTCAATGTTTTCCCTTTCCTGGTAGGAATGAAGAGCCTTAAGTAAGAATTTCTAATAGGTATATATTTTTAAAATTAATCACTATTGGCAAAGCTCTTATGATTAAATACACAATTCTGTTCATAGAATCCTAGAATTATAGAATCACCTGAGCTGGAAGGGACCCAAAAGTATCCTCAAGTCCAACTCCTATCCCTGCATAGGACATTCCCAAAATTCACACCGTGTGACTGAGGGCATTGTCCAAATGCTTCTGGAATGTTGGCAGAGTGGGTGCCATGTCTGCTTCCCTATTCAATATATGTAAGGCAGTTCTCATCAATTTAGCAATATTTAAATGGGAATTCTCCTGCCTCCAGGTAGACCTGTAAAATCAAATGGTGCAATTAAAGCTGCAAGACACATTTACTGGGGTTTTTTTTTGCAATCAACATAAGGCTTGAACACTATGGTGATTTTTAATTTGTGAATTCTAAGGATTCCTCCCCTAGGGGGGCTGAGAAATGGAACGAAAAACATTTTGTTGGTAGGCTTAAATTCACTATATATCTCCACAGGGAGGTTTTTAGAGGTCTATAAATTCAAAAACCTTGAAACCAAGCTGCATTAGGGCATTATATAAAAGAAGGAACAGAAGGATGATAAATATATGTATTTCAAAGTTTTATTTGGAAATCTGGGCCCTTTATTGGAAACATGAAAGTGTACGAATTATAAAGTGATCATTGTGCTTTCTCAGAAGAACTAGTGGTCCAGTCTGCACTTTTTAAATGAAACAGAGGTGGTCTAGAGAGGGCCAAACCTTGCAAGGTAGGTAAAGGAGGTAGAGGAAGGGAGAAGAATGCTGCTGCCAGCCTACCTAGGAACGACCTGAATATTGCTGGGAGTTAATTGCATTGTAATTGCTGTATAATTAATTCATTTAAGACCTGGAGTGCTGCCTTTGTAATTTTTAATATAAATAGATCCCTTAATCTATTAGGGAAAAATGCAGTATTTTGGGGTGTGTGTGCATTTTTTTGAAAGTTTGGGCCCTTAAAAGTTTGGGCCAGCTCTCGTCCTGCAGTTTAGTATCAAAAGCAGAACTCTACAGCTGGCAGCAACACTACCCTGGAGGTGCCTTTTCTGCATAACTAAGGCAGCTTCTGCTGGGCAGAGCGTGACTCAGCCTTCAGCAGTCCCTCTCCTGGCCAAGTGTGTGAATAACTATTTCTCGAGCTTTATTTTATCCCGATTCTCTGTTGCTTTTCTCTACAGAAAGACATATAGTCTAGATTCAAGCTTTATGGATTCCCTACTACATTTATCACCGTGTTTCATTCTTTAAAATAAAGTACTGTCTTTTATAAAATAAGAGATTAACATTTTGCACAAAGTTTTCTGTATTTTTGATAATTGGTTCTGGATAAGGAATTGGAAGTGAGTTGATAGTGGTCACAAGTTATTCTGTCAACTGCAACCCACATTGTGGGTGCAAAGTCATTGCAAACCTTTTTGTTCTCTGTATATAATCTTACCTATTTAACTTAATTTAACTAATCAAGGTTGAAAAGAGGGCTGTAGACTTCTTTGGGGAATACATGCCTGTGTTAGAAAGCAAGAGAGAGGGGATTCCTGACCATTAAAATTAGCTTTGTCAGGTGATCCTGCCGTAGGAAATCTGCAAATGTTAAATCCAGGTTTAATTTGGCAAAACAACAGTATCCAGCCCATCTAGTAAAAAAGATTTTTCAGAGGAATAACTAATTCTGTCCCCCTTCCACTTTTGTAAAACTGACGTGTCTCTACTAAAAAGCATGTGTTCTACATTTTCTTGTTTCAATGACATACAATTCTACATCCAGGTATCTCTGAACCTCTAGTTTCTACTTTTAGCCTTAGATATCAAAGTTCCTAATTGAATTTGTGAGATAAATTTATTTCCTTATTATGGTCTTCCATTAACCTTTGTCATTTCTCTGAGATTTATTATCTATTCTTTGCTTGCCAGTGGCTGGAAAGCATTTGCCATTTGCTCTTGAAAGGTCTGGGTATAGCATGAGGTATATGGAAAGTAGTCACATTAATCCTTAAAGGACTTTGCTAACCTTTTCCATTCATTTTTTACTTGCTTGATCCCTTTTGGGATGGAAATGAACAATGCATGAATCAGATATCAGGTCTAATCAATCATAATTTTGTAGAGTGTGTATATATATATAAATCATGGCTCACTTTTTTGGATGGAGAAAGAAGAAATTACAGTGATTTTGTAGGACCAGTAATTATTACTATACAGTAAAATTATAAGAAGATGCTATATTATTAAAAATATTAATTTAAAAATACTTTGGCAATTTTGTAAAAAATACTGTCCCATTCAGTAGAAAATCTCTGCTCTTGATCTTCACCCATGCACACATTTTCATGAGACTTGAGAAACCTTACTTACTGCTAATTTATGTAAGCATTTAATTTACCTTCTGAAGCATCCAGAATAAATATTTTAAGAAAATGCACCATATTGAATCTGTATTTAGTATGAAGGGGAAAATCCAAAGCTTATTAAACAAGGGAATGAGTTGTAATCCGTTCCCCATATCTTTTGGAAGAAGGTATATATTGTATGTTTTCCTTAACCATAACTAACTGACAGAGACTGCCTGAAAAAGGACAGGTTTCATGTATATATTTGAGATGGAATCAATATACATTATTTGTTCTACTAAAATACAGTTGTCTGCAAAGACAACTCTGTCCAAAAACTGAACAGAGGTGGTACTAAGAATCTGTGCCATAGCACTTGTCATCATTGGCAGACTGACACTCACCAAAAGCGTAGGCCCTTATGATAAAGTGTGCTCCTCAGTTTTGTACCATGTTTATAATGTCATTGCTACCCTTAATTAGCTTTAATTTTTCTTCTGCCATCAAGCAATAGCGCTGAAACATTCAAGATATAAAGAGGTGAAACAATTTATTCTGCTCCTGCCTAAAGCTTTCCCAGCCAATGCTCTCTTTTGGCAGACCACACCATTGGAGATGATGATAGAGGGGTTTCCAATCAATGTTTTCAAAGTTTAAAGAAAGGATGAAAAACATGTCTCAAAATAGTGAACAGCCAGGAAAGGGAGATCTCTGTTTCAACTGCTGCTTCGCTCCCTTTTGTTCACCAACTGCTGTGTTTGGCCCTTTCAGTCTTCTGTTGCAGCTGCTTCACTTTGCTAGAAACCCTCTAACCTGTGGATACCTTTCCACCTTGAATACTGTGTCCAGTTCTGGGCCTCCCAGTTTGGGAAAGATGTCAGGATGCTGGAGAGTGTCCAGAGGAGGGCAACGAAGATGGTGAAGGGGCTGGAGCACAAGCCCTACGAGGAGCGACTGAGGGAGCTGGGGCTGTTTAGTCTGGAGAAGAGGAGGCTCAGGGGAGACCTCATTGCTCTCTACAACTCCCTAAAAGGACGTTGTAGTGGGGCAGGGGTTGGTCTCTTCTCTCAGGTGACCAGTGGCAGAACCAGAGGGCATGGACTCAAGCTTCATCAGGGAAAGTTTAGACTTGATGTGAGGAAAAAGTTCTTCACTGAAAGGGTGATTGGTCATTGGAATGGGCTGCCCAGGGAGGGGGTGGAGTCACCGACCCTGGAGGTGTTTAAGGGGAGACTGGATGAGGCACTGAGTGCCATGGTTTAGATGATGGGTTGGTGTTGGTGTTGGTGTTGGGTTATAGGTTGGACTTGATGATCTCGGAGGTCCTTTCCAACCTTATGATACTGTGATACTGTGATACTGTGATACTGTGATACCCACTCCTGCCATTCAGTTGCAATATCTCTTTTTTTTACTTTGGTGTTTTCTAGAGACAGTTTACCAGAGTTTCTCTCTTTGCCTCTGTTTCTTCAGCCTTCACTGTAGTAGGTATGAGCCTTGACTTCTGCAACATAAGTAACTTTGTAATTTCAGTGGCCGTTTTGGACAGATCTTCCAAGTTTTCCTCGTTCAAAAACACCAGTTCAAAAGCTGATCCTTAATCTGACAGGGTCAGACAAGCATCTTATACAGAGGTACCAAAGCTTTATTTCTCTTGCAAAAAAACTTCCTGATGTGACCTAGAATCACATTTCCTTTACAGTGCCACTTTACATTAGTGATTCAGAACCATCTTTCTTCTCTGTTTCTGATTAATGAACACTGAATTTAGCTGCACTATAAAAGGAACTACTTACAGATGTGGGTCACACATCTATAAGTGAAGACCCTGCAACAGAGGAGCAGCAACCAGGCACTCCACCAAAGGGGAATTTGGCATGCCTGGAGTCTTGCACTTATCCTTTTGACAGTCTCACTGCATCCGTGGCCCTGTTCACAGCACAGCATTAGTGGTTGCTGTCTCCTGAGGAGACTTTGAGGACCTTAAGACATCTTGTCCATCTATAAATACAACAAGAGTTTTTGCTCTCTTTCCAATCACTTTGTACACACAGATTTATTGTTATCCCTCTTGCCTTTGATGTTTCATGCCTTCTGAAAAAAATATAGTCATTCCCAAGGTCTTAACTACTCAAGGTCATAAATGCTGCATTTTAAACTGTTACCCTTGAAGTCTTTGAACTACCTCCAATTCCATATTAATTTTCCTGGGTTACTTGCCTTGAGTTAATTAGTTCTCTGTACTGTCTGCCCACATATTTGATATGTTTTTAGAGGTTTCCTTACTTGCACAGGAAAAGATTTCTTCTTTCTGCATGTGAGTGAGGTGAAATAATGGTCTTCAGTATTCTGCAAGGTTATTAATTCAGGAAGTTGAAAATCATATTGTCATTGTCTTTGGGGAAACCTACTATTATATCACCATTATGTACTGATTAAATATACATTGTCCTTGTATAAATATATTATGCTAATAGTCCTTCCATGATCTTATAATACTTCAGAATTATTCAAAAACATGTAGAAAATTCCTTTTTTTTTTACTTGATAATGCATTAATTTTACTCTACATAGTCCATCAGTTAATAGGTAAAAGAGAAAGATTGTAAAGCATAGGTCAAGCTTTGGATTTGCAATATGTTTCAAAAAAGCTGCATGAGCACCATAAAGTTTTCAGGGGGATTCATTGTGATAGAGCCAGTACAGAGCAATCTGCAGACAAACCTGAATTAATAGCATTAAACCCATAGTCATTTGAAGTTATCTCCCAGCATCCTTGTTATACCAAAAATACTCATTTTATTAAGCAAATTTGTTGCTGATACTGCCAAATTCTACACTGTTAACATAATCTGAACTACTTCAAATATTCTCCACATTTCTCTGTACCTCCCAAATAACTGCAGTATAGGGATGCTCTCACTCAACCATAACTTCATTCAAATATGGAACAGGTATTTGGGTGGAATAATGTGATAGTCCCTGCCCTTCTTCTGTGAAAGATATCCAAAGGAGTCACCTTCAAATCAGTCTCTGAAGTTAAAAGTCTTGAGAAGAATTACAGGCCCTGAGGAATTCAAGAGCATTTATTTTAACGTGATTGGGATTTTAACTCTCCAGCTTGATTCGACAAATGACTGGAATTTGGAGACACAGAAGAACTTGAGGAGCAGTAAAAAAGCACAGTTGGATGAATGTGATTAAGATTAATTTTTAAAAAAGAGAAGGAATCGCTGTGCATTTTATGAGAGAGTTGAAGTACAAAACATATAAAGCCATAAAAATTTCAAGCAAGCAGAGTTTATTTAAAAAATGTGTGGGAACAGAGTCCAGGATCAACTTACATTTACATTTTCAGCCAAATAAAACCATATTGTGTCATTTGAGGGGAGTTACATGGCTTTACAAGTACTGTTCACACCTTTAGAGACATATGTTTTCAACACTGTTGATGTATTAGTGAAGTACAGAACTCTTCACTGCAAGAATATTTTTGCAATTCCTTTTAAGTGATGGAACAGCAAAGGCTCATTTTCCACTTAAAATAATGTACAAAAAATGAAATGAAAAGTATTGAATACCATTTAACTTTGAAATATTCATTTTCAAAGTTTCTATGATGTAACAGTGAAACAACTTGAAGTCTGTGATTTTTTCTTAAGATGGAACAGGCTGGCAGAAAATGCAGAAAGTTGAGAAGAAAATCACCCCAAAGAGGGAAGGTGGTAGGGTAAGTGAGACTTGTTCAAGGAAAAAAATGCTTTGTGGTCTCTTTGTGTAGCTTGAGGCATTTGAGTTTTGTTTGGGGAATTTTTTTGTTTCTAGGTTTGGGTTTTTTTATGTAGGATAAGAACAAATATGAGGAAACAGTGTGTTTATACCTCAATTAAAGATAGACCTGCTGCTGTGCAGAAAAAATGAATTTAACATCCCCCATTTCCTGAATTTGCTCATGAGGGGCTGGATTTAGCAACACAAAATTGGGAAGCAAGCTGTTCTCTGCAACCCCAACTACTCCAGTGAAAACATGTGAGAGCTGCAAGTGTGCCAAATTGGGTTGCAGGTACATCTCTAACACAGTCATATAAACAGTGCACAAACACTATTTCTCGTATTTTCTTCATTTTTTTTCACCTAGGCTGCTGATGGTTTTTCACAGATTGCTCTCTTTGTTGAATATTTGTTATAATGAAGTCTTTAGGATCTGAGCAATAGAAAAGTCCATATGCAAAGAGCCCCTTGCTAGTCTTTTAAAATTTCAAAAATTGAATAAGACTCCATTCAGTTACAATTTTTTTCCTTGAAGAGGAACTGTTATTGGGAATCATAATAGCCATCTACACCTCTCTGTGGAAGTAATCCTGCTAGGCAAATGCATAATTCAACACCCCCACAAATATTCAAGGATATGATGATACGAGGTTCCTTTTAAAGTATTGCCTGGAATAAAAGTGAATCATAGAATCAGAGGCATCTGGCTGGAAAAGACCTCTGAGATCATCCAGTCCAACCATGGCAGTCCCCTTACTAAACTATGTCCCTAAGAAACTCATCCACCTGCCTTTTAAACACCTCCAGGGATGGGGATTCAACCCCCTCCCTGGGCAACCCTTCTAGGGCCTGAGAACCCTTTCAGTGAAGAAGTTTTTCCTGCTGTCTAATCTGAACCTCTCCTGGTGCAACTTGAGGCCATTTCCTCTTGTCCCATCACCTGCCACTTGGAAGAAGAGACCAACACCCACCTCACCACAACCTCCTTCCAGGCAGTTGTAGACAGTAAAAGCAAAAAGCAAAAGAGAGCAGTGGGAATTGTGTGAAGAGCGTAGAGTTGGAAATTAGACTCATGTGACTTGACAAATTATATAAAAAAGGACTTATTTTATCTGTTTTTTCTCCAGTGTCTTAAATCCTTGATCACTTGTTGTCCCCCTGCCTTTGGTGTTGGTGAGAATAGATTTAGGCTTTTAAGGAGAGGCAGCACCAGGAAGGATCTTGCCCTGGTTAACAGACAGGTTTGTGGCTTCAGGCTGTGCTTATGCCTCCTTTTTTGATACCTGACAACTCAGGGTTAGGTAAAAGCTCACTTCATCAGCTGCAGCACTGCCTTTCCCAGGCAGGGGGGAAGGAGCTACTGGAGTTGCCCCTAGGGGACCCCTCAGGGCCTTCCAGCAGAAGAAGGGAATTTGGAATGCTCCAGGATCAAGTCTCTGAATCTAGACAGTGCAGTGATAAATTTGCATGGTGGCCACCAGGGAAGAAGGGAGAGCCTGTCACCACGTTACCAAAATGTGGCATGCAATTTTGTCCACCCGTACCAGGGACTGGCCAGATCAAGGTGAGAAACAGTCCAGGTTCTTAGTCAAGACAGTAGGAGCCACCAGTGAGACCTCAAAGCACAAACCCAGGTACCACAGAACCAATTAGAAAGGACATAACAAGTTCTCTCTTCTCAAATAATCTTAGTGATGTTTAGTAAACTCTTGCACTGGGCACCACTTGTTGTGTGACATATTTGAATGGCACCATCCAGAGTTTTTGGATAAAAGAGCACTTACTTAGTAGATAGCAGCATAATATTTTACTGGCAGCTGCTCAGTTGCTCTCTTGTGCCAAGCAGTTGCTACTCAGATGCTTGCAAGTACAATACTGTGTTGACACAAACTATCTGCTGTAATCTGTGTGGCTATTTATACTTTCTCACTAAGTTAGTGAGACACCAGGGCAGCTCTGTTTCTCCTTAAAAATCCCTTTGCACTTACAGGTAGTTTTGACTCAGTGTCATGGAAATCAATATTAAAATATAGCCTGGTTTTCTCCCTCTTCAGAGCATGGACTGTTACTGCAGACTCCTATGTGAAGGAGAAAGGAGGTTTTGGATTCCCTTAGGGAGTCACCTGCATTTCACTAATGTTACAGTGCTTTAAAGGAGAGGAGGATCAGGCCTGTTCACACCAGGTGTCATCCATTTGTCTCATTTATTTGTTTTAGCTCAAAGCACACAGCTGCTGGAATGGGCTGGACTGACACCATCTGAAGTCTCCTGCTTTTTCTCAGGCCCTGGGCTGTGCTTGGCTCCAACATCTACAGAATTGAAGTGGAGAACCTTCACTCACGTAAAGATCTCTTGCAATGAAGCATGGAAGAATGGGTAAGGACTCATACTACCAGTTTAGGCACATGCTAGGAGTGGTTTGGAACTGTGCATCCTTGGGCACTTCAGACCCCTCCAGCAGGGGAGAAGAAGAATCCATCTAACTGAATCCTTGGGAGCAAGATTAGTTCTCATCCATCCAGCTAGGGAGCTTCCTAATCTCTCTATCCCTGGAAACATTCAAGATCAGGCTGGATGAGATTCTGAGCAAACTGATCTAGTTGAAGATGTCTCTGCTCATTACAGAAGGGTTGAGTAGATGACCCCTAAAGGTCCCTTCCAGCCCAAACTATTAGATAATTCCATCAGTTGGTGCAGCAAGGGGCAGTTTAGAAAACTGCAGTACATGGAACAGGTACTGAAATCCAGGAGATTGTTTATGCAGATGCCTTTGTTATGATTTAATTTTCATCCTGAATAATATGCCATCTGCAATGTGCATAAAAGCTAAATTATTCTTTTAAATGTATAAAAATAATATAATGACAATTACTTAACCCAGACATGTTTATAAATAGCTCAGTGTTTTTGCAAAACGTGAGCAAACTGTCACAGTTACACAGTAGTCACTGCTACATCCATAAGCAATTATGTGGTTTATGTTTTTTTTTCTAATGAACATGGGACATAGCACAACACAACAACTCTTCCTCCTAAATCTTACTGTCTAGACTCCATAGACAAAAAAGCTACATCTGTGTCGACTCAGGACGGAGCAACGTGATTTTTCTGTTGTTCTTGTTGGATCCAGGCAAGACATTTCATGTAAGAACTGTCTTTGGATTATTTGTTCTCAGTGATAGAAGAACACCTTTGTGTGTGTTTTAGCTAACATTAGTCACAGACAGGAGGAAAGTCTTTGAAGTACCGGGAGACAGAATAATTTTTAAAATGCAGATTTTTTTGCCACCCAACTTGGATCAGCAACAAAAGCTTTCCTGACTAGAAGTAGTTATTCATTTAGCAGATGGCTAAATGAATTATGGCCACTCTTTTAAGCAGCACTGAAATTAGGGCAAGGGCTGAAATTTTTAATCAGGGCTTCAGAAAACCACCCGTTTAAAAAAAAAAAAAAGAAATCAAAATTTCAATACCTTCTTAGTAGGAAGAAAAAAATTCACTTTTATTTTTCTGCTTAATATCTGTCACTGGCTTTTGGAACTGCTGATTCAGGCAATCTGAATGACTCTATTGTGCCTTTTCTTCTAGCATGACTTATGCTTGTTCATAAAAGACAGTAACTTTTAAACCAGTTTGTCTGGAAGACTGTTCTTTCAGTAATCCTTTTGTTTGTCATGCTATATTCCATTTAACTTCCTGTCTATTTTTACTCATCTTTCATAGTATCATAGAATATTTAGATTGGGAAAGACCTTTAAGATCAAGTCTAACTATAAACTTAATAGTGCCAATTCCACCACTAAATCGTGTCCTGAAATACCATATGTACGTGTCTTTTAAATGCCTCCAGCAATGGTGAGCCTGGGCACCTGTTCCAATGGCTGACAACCATTTCAGAGAATAACTTTTTCCTAAATATCTAGTTCAAATTTCTCCTGGCACAACTTGAGGCCATTCCTTGTCATCCTATTGCTTGTTACTTGGGAGAAGAGACTGATGCTCAGCTTGCTATATCCTTCTTCCAGGCAGTTGTAGAAAGCAATAAGGTCTCCCCTCCTCCTCTCCAGCCCAACCCCCCCCAGGTCCCTCAGCCTCTCCTCATAGGCCTTGTTCTCCAGCCCCTTCCCCAGCCTCGTTCCCTTCTCTGGACGCGCTCCAGCCCCTCAATGTCCTTCTTGGAGTGAGGGGCCCAGAGCTGACCCCAGCACTCGAGGGGTGGCCTCCCCAGTGCTGAGTGCAGGGGCACAATCCCTGCCCTGCTCCTGCTGCCCACGCTGTGTCTGACACAGCCCAGGATGCCACTGGCCCTCTTGGCCCCCTGGGCCACTGCTGCCTCATGTTCAGCTGGCTGTTCATGCTACTGACTCTGCAAAAGCAGAATTTAACTAATTAATTATTTTAGATGTAGAAATATCACTGCACAGTTGCATCATCTGTCTGCAAACTGCGTAGTGGCAAGGGAAAAGATGCAGAAGCACATCCTTCTCAGAAGTCATCTGAGGCCTTGAGGCTTAGGCAAATCCATTGGTCATTGATAATTTCTTGTACCTTGAACATTGTTTAGGATGGCCAATATTAGTCAGTAAAGACGGGAGATGAGGCTTTTGCAGAAGCAAAGAGCCATTGACAAATGGTTACTGGTATTTCATGGCAATTTCATGGGCAACCCAACGTGGCAGAAGTCTAGTGTCTCTCCTTTCTTTGTATCCCTAGAAAAAAAGACCAGCACTACGTAAAATTTTCTCTGAATATAAGTCTCATTGTAGGAAAAGAAGAGTATTTGTCTTTGAACCTCAAAATATATTAAAAAATAATGAACTTAAAAGTAGTTCTGTGTTGTCATGCTGATTTTTAGAAACGCTGAACATGTCTATCTCTCTAATAAACAAGCTCTGCTTGCCCCAAGCTGGACACCTGGAACATGAAACATCACAAATCTGTGTTGCTTTACTTGAAAAACATCCTCAGAGATGTCTTGGAAGGCATACTTGAGTGAACAGCTGAAAGATAAAATAGACTGTATTTGCACAAATAACACAAATATGAAGATATTTATGAGATTATTTAACATATATTTGCATTTTATGTTTTCTGTTTTGTCTATCTAGAGCAAAAGTCTTGTTTTGCTGTAAAATTACTTTCAATCTGCTATGATACATGAGCTCTCCACAGATGTGAAAAGAAAATAGGAATTTGCAGCAGAAAAAAACTGCTGTTCCTTACAACAGCAGATCTCCCTTTCTTCTCAAACTAAGAGTTGTGAGCCAATTCTATTTATCTGAGCTTTCCTGTCCCAGTCAGTCCCATGCAAGTCTCACTGATGATAGACAGCAAAGACTTGCCACTTCTTCTTTCTATAGATATTTGTGTATTCTGAGAACACTAAACATCTACATGTGGGTTTTAAATTTCAAATTTGGGGGAAGTATAATCCTGGGGAATCAAAAACACTCATCAATATGTGAGATGGGAAGGCTCATTTCAGTTTCCTGTCCTCCTGAACTTCTCAATGCACTTTGGAGAGTGACTTAAAGCTGATTATATACAACTGAAACGAAGCTGGCGCTGGTCAGAAGTCTGTATGATACAGCTTTTGAATGAGCACAGCAACTATTCCAAATCCTGGAGTGTCACACTTAGATGGACTATCCTAGAGATTTAAAGTTGCTCAGGCACTTACAACAGTGGCCATAAGATTTTTCTTGCTTCCATGTTTATTACACCAGTATCTACTGTTGAATGGTGCATTTCAAAATAATTTCACCTCTCTAAGGGATCTGTGGTGCAAACTTGTAGAAAGTCAGAGACTAGGGCATTTTGGAGACCTGAGTCTTCTTTTCTTATAGAAGTCTTATTTCCATTGTCATTTCCACAGGACATAATGTGCAGCTGCTCCTGAAAGGAGCCAGATTGTCCTTTCTTTTTGCTCAGATTAGCATTCATGTAGCTGCATGATGAACCAGTCTAGGGGCTGTCTTGGTCAAAAACTCATTCTCCCTTCAATTTTTTATTTTTTGTCATTATTCATTGAAAAAAGAGGAAGGAAAGGGGAAGAGGAAGATAACATAATGATTTAAAATTTCATAGCTATTGTATCTTGGTTATGTATCTTAAACACTTGCACTTGCACATGAATAGTTTACTACTAATTCTTATAAATATACATTTCAAAAGGATAAATAGTCTTTCCAATAATGAATACCACGCTGACTGAAAGATGTTTTATGCCTTTTTAGAGATTAAAGCATTGATGAAAAGCATACTTTATAGTAATAAAAGTCCACTGCTATAACACGTACAAAAAAATCTGAAATATCACTTCAATTTTCACATATATGCATCAATTTTCTGACCCCAGTGATTATTGGTGTTATTCTTTTAGCTAAGAGCATTGCTGGCCTAGATATAAGGGTGAGGTTTATTTTCAAGCAGCACAAATTATATGATGATTACCTCAATCTGCCAAGTGTTTTGTCTGGAACTAGTATACTGCAGAATATGCTTTAAGTACTGTTTGGCATTGCTGGATTATGACCATGACAGAAAATGTTTACTGCCACCTCCCTAATTAATGGCTAAAAAAATGGAGGTATTATTTTGAGTAATTTATTCTGCCTGAAAGATGGAGTAACTTTCTCATCTAAATGATTCTTTTAAGGAAAATGGTAAAGCAACCATTCAATTTCATATTTTGCACTACAGAGAATGACTTAGTTGGGCTTAACCTCTCCTGTGATTCTATTACCTATAAACTCAAAGAAGTGCTTACAAAACGTCACACTTCTGCACTGCTATTCAATTTGTCCTTACAGAGGAAGTTTCCAATTTCACAAAGGTACTGTGAAGCATCATTTATCAGTGTGTCCACAGCTTGGGCAAGGGGGAATAACAGGATTGAAAAGTCCCTTTTAAAAAGGTATTTTTAAATATTAAAATTGAATCTTAGTTAATAACAGAATTATTAGTTAATATTAGAAAATAAAACATAAGAAACTTTTAAGAAAAATAATTTGTCTGTACTCTGAAAGTAACAATTTGCAGCCCTGCTGACTACACATCTGAGGGGGCACAAAAGTGTTCTTTCTAACCAGCAAGAGCTAATAACACATCTAGAGTTTTTGAGCCATGTATGCAGGTAACCCAACAAAACAATAAAACCCCAGCTATATTACACTTCTCAAATGTCTTCTAGTTCAGTAGCAGGATGGGTTATAAGTGTGTGGGACTAGCACAAAGAATCTTCTCTCTGATAGTAAGTATATTGCCTCTGATCTCCCATCCACTGCCTCATTAGTCTGTACTCAGCTCCCCTGTGATTTGGGATACCAAGGACTGTCCAAGTTGTCTGAGAATGAGGAGTTATTGTCAAGTTTCTCCTACTTTCAAGGTACATGGTTTATCTGAACTGTGACTTCAATGGGTGAAGCTATGGTAAATTTGAAATAACATCACACATAATAACTGACTAGAGCTTAAAACCAACACATTTTTATGGGTGAAGGCTTTGAGCACAAGCACATTAAAACATACCTACCCCATTTGGCTTTTGAGGAATGACAACATGCTACCACAGCAACAAGGAGCTGCTGTGTCTATTTTCTCTAACAAATGTGTTTTTCTATTTTTTGATGCAACTCACACACAAAGATTAGATTCTAGTTCTGGTATTAAGTTTACTTGACAGGTCTTTTGGGAAGGAATGCCATGAATACCTGCGGGGAAAAAGATTATTCAGCTTCTACTAGGTAACATATTTCACATTAGAACAAATTATGAAGGCTCCTCACTTTTAAAGATCTTTTGTGCATATTAATATTTGTGAAGTCACACTATCTTAGGACAAGCAGTTAAAACTAGTCTTCATTACTGTGGGAGTTGGTTCGGCCTTTATTATCAGTTGTCGGTTCTGCAGTTCTTAGGCAGATCCAAAGAAGACTTTAGATTGGTCATAGATGGTTGACTGATCAGACAATGAAGAACTGTAAGCAGAGGAATTTTTTGCATCTGGAAAGGAAAAAAGAAGGGCCCTCTGCTTTAGGCATTTCCAGTGTTAGATGGCTGCTGAGTCCATATCATTGTCGTTTCCCACAGTACGGACTGTGATTTTACTGCTTTTTTTAAAAAAACTAAACAAATCCAGCTTGCTCCCTCTCTCTTCCCAGTCTTGCAGTAGCAAGTTACGAAATATCCCAGAGCTGGAAGTAACAGATCATCCTGCCCAAGCACTTCTCTTCCTTCTTTTGGGTCTTACGCTCTGCTGTGTAGTTAGTAAGCCACTAGAGAAGGAAAATAAGGCAACCTCCAGTTGCAAGCAGTAATAGGAAGCAGGAGAAAGGAAAAACAGCAGAAAGGAAAGTAGGAAAAAGAATCCCCCAGTTTTTGCAGTTCATTCTATAGTTAACCAAGCAAAATTTTTCCTGCCCTGCTCCCCCCTTTTTTCCCTGTGTCTATGTATAAAACTTCATGTGTTCATTTTGGAAACACTAATGTTTCAGAAGCAAACGTCAGCAAAACAACTGCAGCTAAAACATAATAAGCAGATAGGCCGGTGGCAACAAGAGAATAATTGAGAGCTGTTTTTTGGCAATTAACAGATTGAAAGGAAACGAGATGGATGGAAATTGTTTTAAAAAAAAAAAGCTGGACTGTTATTGCTTGTGTTATTCAATTATTTCCGAGTTAACAATGTAAAATGAAGGTGCACTAAATTTAAACTCTTATCTTTAATCATCAAGCCTGTCCTGTTCTACTGGAGCTGGAAAAACTAAAATCAATGGGAATGAATTGTAGCAGTGGTCCAGTTACTACCAAAGGAAGACTGGGTGTAAGAAAGGAGGGCAACGTGCTGCAGAAGACAACAGAGTAATGCAATCTGAGCAAAAATGCAAGGTTTGTTTTCTTGGCTGCCCGCATCCTGAGCTCACTTTAAATGACAGACATTTCTTCTCTCTGCATTTCAATTAGACTGTGCCAATGGGCAAGTGGGGAAAGGAATATTAATGAGGCAGCCTCAGAGCGAGTGTGGAAAGCTGGTACTGGCGGTTCTTCCGCGAGCAGAGCGCAGGGCGGTTGTTTGGGTGATGCCCTACCCAACACGTACTGAACGAGGGGTTAAGGTTGCGAAAGGCTACGGGAAATGTGCTTTCCCGTTCTGGGGGTCGCTTCTCCTTCCCTTTAGCGTTCGCGCACAGGCGGAGTTACCGCGCCCGCGTAGGCTGTAAGGCCACGGCAGCCCCTCTGGCAGAAGCCGCCGTTCATCAGGGTGACTTGCATCTTCCCTGCCCTTCCCGGCAGCGGCCCCGGGGGCAGCGGGGACCGTCCCCGCGGCGCCGCCCCCGCCGCCTCGCGCTCCGCGGGGCAGCTCCGCACCCGCGGTGCCGCCTCCGCTCCCAGCCACGCGCCCGCCCGCCGCTCGGGAGCCGCTTCGTCCCGGGAGCGCTCGCCGCCGCCTCCTGCCCCGCTCGCCGTCGGCTCCCTCCATCCCTCCATCCCTCCATCCCTCCATCCCTCCATCCCTCCATCCCTCCATCCCTCCATCCCTCCATCCCTCCATCCCTCCATCCCTCCATCCCTCCATCCCTCCATCCCTCCTCCCCGGCCGCCCGCCCGCTATTCCCAGGTAGGGTCCGCGGGGCTCGGCCGCGATCCGCAACTTGTGGCCCCGCGGGGGCTGTCCCCCCTCCTCCCGCCCCGCGTTTGGGCGCTCGGCGGCGGCTGGGGCGGTGCGCCCGCGGTCCCCGCACCCAGCCCCGGCGTGCGGCGTGACTGCCGCCCCCCGCGCTGCGCTGCGCCCGGCGAGGCGAGGCGAGGCGAGGGATGCTTGAACGCCGATCCTTTTGTGCATACCGCTCTTTTAAATATTCCTGTTTGTTCCTCTTCGTGTCGAGGCTTCCAGCTTGCGGGAGAGGGAAGCATCTGACGCGTCTGCTCACATGCCACTTCTAATCATCCGCTGCCTCTTCGCACAGAGCAGGATCGTTGGGAAAGATGGAGATACAATAAGTTGCTAGTAGTGAGAAGTGCTGCAGGAATCCAGCGGTTTCCCTTCTCCGCTGAAGTGACATATTTTTTCCTCGGGTTAAGTTGCAAGCACTGCTTGGTGGAGATTGACTGTAGCTGAGAGTGGGTTTGTGTTTTTCTTGCACGGTTAGGTTTTGCAAAGAGCAGCGATGAAGAGGAAGCTGGTGCTCTCCGAGATGCAGTTGGTTCTTCTTGTTGTGTTGGTGTGGCTACCGACAAGGTGAGAGGATATTTAATTTTGTTGCTCAGTACAGACATGCATGTTACGGTCTGCTAAGGATAAGCTTGTGTGAAAGGTTATAAAAGTATGGTATGTAGTGGTGTAATAAATAAAAAGATCTTTCTGAGCTGTTCGAATGCAGTATTGCATAGCTTTCAGAGTAAATGCAGTAGAAGGTAGTCTAGGGACCATATAAGCCTATTCTCTTGTCTTTAAATAGTTTGTGAACCGAGGCTTTATTTCACCATTAAAAAATAATTCCTTTAAATACCTGATTGCATCTTACAGTAACTCCAGTAAATCTATATCACCGTGATTCTGTACTATACAGAACATCAAGATGGAGAAATAGATTATTGTGAAGTCAAGCAGCAAACCACAGTCTCTAAAATAATACTCAAATATTTTTTAATACGGGCATGCCTCATTTTTTTGGTCTTTTTTTGGTCGACAGAACAGAATTCAAAATGACATTTAAGCTTTGAACCTCTAGGTGGAGATAGCATACAGCTTCACAATCACGTAATGAAACAATAGCCTCATTTATTAATCAACTTTTGTTATGTTGTTTAAAGTTCTTCTTTTCTAAAGTGACAACATAAAAGAAAGTGATTTTAATCACGTAATAGTTTTATGTTGCTCACAGCCCCTAAATATGTAATTAACTGTAGTTGGCAACTTTGGTTTGCTTGCTTCGATTCTGACTGCAGTGGGTCTTGTCCTGGTATGGTGAGGGTTGTGAGCTAAATAATGCGAGTTTCCTATGATTTAAAAAGTCTGCATTTATTTTTGTCTATTTCCTAGCGAACAAAATATTCCCTGAAACTGTTTCTTTTTTCACTTTACGCCTAGCTATGGTGCAGTATTAGTTGAGTCACAGTGGGCCAGATCCTGCAAACCCTACTCAAGTGAGTAATCTAACTGACGTCAAAGAGAATATATGCGTAATTAAGGAGTTTATGCCTGAGTAAAGTTTGCAGGATTTGACCCAAATTTGATATAATTGTATGAACTAATTTTTCAGTGGTATCATGAGTTCAAAAAACTGTTGTATCTCAAAAAGGAGCTTGAAAACCGGCAGTCTTACCGTACAGAAATACATTTTAAAAATAAAAAAAAGAAACTGTCCAGTAATTAAAATCAAGAAAAAATTCACTCATGGGTGAAATCACACATGACAATTTGGTATGTTCTTTATAAGTTATCTGATTCTGGTTGATTCTGTGTTTTACGTGATGGAAAGCACAGACTGCAATGATACACATTTAAATACTTCCTCCATGCTATTGAATTGGAGACCAGCATAAAGCCCCGTCTTTAATCGTTTTACAGCTTGCTTTCTAGAAAACGTCACCTGAACCTACTTGTGGTTTGGAGAATGAAAAAACAACCATGCTTGTTTTTGTGGCATTTGGAATGCCTGGCATTTGGAATGCCTTGTTCATTTAGAGATGATGAACACTCAAACAATTCAGGTTGAAAATTTAGATAACTGAAAAAGGTATAAATGATAATGCATGTAGCATATGATGCTTTACTTCCTTGATACCAATATTCTTGTATTAATTAGGTAAGACTGATGAGCTCATGCATTTCACATGCATGGTGCTTAGAATCGTTGGCACAGTAACATTTACATGTGTGAGGCTTTCTGCATGTAAGTGTTTCCCTATTGCACAAAACCTGTTTGTCCAGGTCTGGGAGGGATGTTCAGCACCATGGCTGGCTGGGCAGCAGATTCATGTTCCAGCCCCTAGTGTTTTCCACAGAGAAATGACCCATAAAGGCTGTAACATCTCTTTCTTTATCGTGGAAGTTTGAAGCAGACAATGATCTATAGGTTCTCATTTATGAGTTTTTCCCATCCAACTTTTGTAAGGTTTGTCTGCATCAAGTGAAACATCAGACAGTGCTTTTTATATCAAAGTAACATATTAGAATCAGGAAGACTGCCCACAGCTATCCTGCAGCTTGGGAGTCAGTGCTGTTGTTCCCACCCACCAAATACTGACATCAGAGGACTCCCTGAGCATGATTGCTGGAGTTTTCCCTCATGTTAGTTCTGCTCATGTACATTACATGACCATTGGGTGGAAGCATATCCACAGGATTTATCCAGAGATGGATTATATTTAGGTGAGGACAGAGAGCTGGAAGGAGACAGTTTTGTGTGTGGAAACCCCGATTATCAGTCTAGGGGTGACGTGCCACCAGGGCCTGGAAAGCTCTTTTAGGCTTTTGCACCTGCCACAGCCGTGTGTGTTACAGGGGCTTGAAGTAGCACACGTGGTGATGCAACGTTGACTAGAAGTAGAAACTACTGAAAAATGACTTCCTGGAAAATTTAAGTAGCATATCATTGACTTTTATGTTTCTGAACATGTTATATATAAATTGTGTATTCATATACTCTTAACTACACCTTTCCTGTTAGAGGGCAGCAAGTTAAATATTGGAGGCCAGCCTGCAAAAACTGTGTTGAGTGTGCATTAAAACCTATCTAGCACTTTCTGAAATGTAAAATGTCTATTTAGATCAGTGCTGGCTGACTCCTTGGAAGACGAAGCTAAGAATAACATCACCATCTTTACAAGAATTCTAGACAGACTTCTGGATGGTTATGATAATCGTCTCAGACCTGGATTAGGAGGTAATAAAAACAATTAAAGATTGATTTAAAAAAAAATCAGTTTTAATGTTCAGATTTTATGCAGTGATATTCTTCCTTCAGGGTTTTTTTTTTCCTAAGAATTGGTATGTATCTTGATAAATTATTTATAACTCTATAGTCACTCAGCTGAATCATTTGAAGTTTGAGGAAGATAACATCTATGAATGGAAAGGAGGCACTTTCACACATTTATCTTACAAAAAAAGAAAAAAATCTGGTGATTTAACATAGTAAAACAAAATGAGAACAAAAATAACCTCTAAAGCTGTTATACCAGTCAGGAAATTTTGGTTGAGCGAGGAATGCAGATTTGATTCTCTGCAATGCGATGAGTGTATGTTTTCAGAAATCTGCACAAGTGTTTTGTGTGGTGTGTGTAAAAGCCACATTTTAGATTAATTCCTTGCCCCAGTGAATTCTATGGGAATGTTTCATTTTTGACTTCCTTGGAATTAGGGTTTCACCGGTAATTAGCATTTGGTTTTGGGGTACTTTGCATGTATTTGGGCAAGTGAGAAAAATAGGAAAAAAGGGACTATTGGAGGGCAGAGATTATTGTACTTTTGTGCCTTAACTGTCAGTTTACATTTTCATTTTAAAGCTGTGTGTCAGCTCAAGTAAGTATGTAAGCAAGAAATTAAAATAATGATGTTTGATGTTGTAAGTATTACTGTGCAAAAAGATCTCTGTGGTACAGGGAGGGGCAGAATATCTTGCTTTTGATAGTATTTTATCAACTATTATTGCTTATCTGTTTATAACATCTAACAAACATGTATCAAATAAAACACTTATGGATATTATTATTTATACCAGTTTTGGTAATTGTAATTTGCAACCTGGAGACTGTTTCAGCTTGCTAAAACTGATTCTAGTGCAAAATTCCTGTTCCTGTTGATTTCAGTAAGATCAGGGCCAAAGCTAGAGAGGGACTTTAACTTTCATGGAAATTACTCTTAACAGCTCCTTTTGATTGAATTAGAAATGAGTTAAAGCTCACAGTTTTTAGCCAACACTTTTTTTGTCTTGTCCTGTGGCTCTGCTGCTGTTCTGGTTTTGGAGAATCTTGACTTGCATCTGACACAGCATAAAGTGGGAGGTGGTGCTGGCTGGAAGCAGCTTTCTCATTCTATATTAATCTTAGCCTGGGATGTCTTTCATTTCCATTTATGGCCTTTGTACAGTGGAAATTTGTGAAATATTTTGTATTTAAGGACTTCATAATTTACATGATTCATAAAAGGAGACATACAGTGCTGTTGGTGTCAGAATTTATATAGTCATGTTTTTCATGGAGATTCAATTTCTCTGTAAAATATCTGAAATTACAAATTTAGACCTACTATAAACATAAAATGCCTTGTAGGTGGCTTGCAGAAACATTTCATATCATAAAGCTCGTGTTTAATTGGCAGGGCTTTTAAAATCATGTTTTTTATTAGAAAAATAATGACTAATTCTTATTTACAAAAAGGGTGTACCATTGCATGAGAACAGTTTGCAGTTCCTTTGCATGCCATATATTCTTTTTAATATTAAAATTCATATTGTGGAGAAGATGAATTTAAAAATTTATTTTTCTAATGGATTTTTATTTTAGATTTTCCATTAAATCTGCTTCAAAATACCTCTGTCTCTTTCTTTTCCAGGCTTCCTAGGTAATTAAAATATACTTTGGGAGCATAAAAATTAAAGAAATAACATCTGTTTGATATTGGCATACATGGCAATCAACCCATGCAGAACATGTGTGAAATGAAACTGTGTCATGCATATTAAACCGTGATGATTCATGAGACATTGGTCTTAATCTGCAATAATACTTCAGTTTTGGATGGATGGATTCTTATAGTTTAAGAGAATGCTTGTAAAACTCAGTTGTCATAATCCATGATATGAAATATACCAAACAATGCTTTTACTCCTAAAGCTTAGTAGTTATGGAGTTTCATACTTCAGGGACTTGGTGGCATTTTATTCTTTTTTTTCTCTACTAACCTGTACTCTGAAAAGAAACGTGTATATAATTCATGTTTTTTTTAAACACTGTGTGACTAATTAGTCCCAATAATTTCTTAAAAGTATTTTTGCAGAGACTACTGCATTTTGACCATGCCACATGTCATTAATTTAATGTACCAACAGAGCATTTCCTTTGGCATAGTGACTTGCTTTATGCTGTGACTGAGATAAAAATCTGGCCTGACGTGCTGCAACAGAACTAGTCCAGGCTCTGAGATGGCTTCTTTGAAAGAGCTGGTCACCAGCCCACCTTCACCTGTTGTGAAAGACATTTTCAGAGATGTCTTATAGCAAAAAATTCAAGTCATTGTAGAGAATTCTTTGTCTCAAAAATATTTTTAATAATGAAAATATTAGCTTCACACTGGCATTCTGGCTAGTTATTGACCAGCAAAAAGGAAATGTGGAGGCTCCTTTCCAGACTGTATGTAAATTCAACTAATTGTCTGTTTGGGAATGAGTTTAGGGATAGCTTTATAATTCTTTTTACTGAGACACTTGCTGTCCATACTTTGAGTGTGTGACTTGATGCTTTACTGATAACCAATACACTTCAGAACTGAGTATTTTTCTGTAGACTGTTAAGGCAGCTTTAATTTTAACGGTGATGCAGGTCTGTTGTATAAACAGGTTTTGGCTGTTGGGTGTTAGCTGTCCTAGGAGCTGGGATCCTTGTAGGATGTGTGAACACTGTAGTGATGCAATAGCCTTCCAAATGAGGATGGGCAGGGAAAAGAAAACACTGCACTGTTCCCTGAAGCCAGAGAGATCTCATGTGACTTAGATAATGTCCCAGCCTACTGTGTTGATATGGGTAGGCATTGAGGGTATTCAAGGGGAGATAAAATTTTCCCTGTACTCATTTTATCCTAAGTATAGGATTGCAGCTGGAACACTCTTGACTGCATTTTCAGTTCTTACATAAACTATTTTACCCAAGTATTCCATGCCATTTCTGGTTAGACATCAAAATAAATTTCAAGTTTGGTTTCAAAACAAATTCCCTAAGTCATTAGAACTAATTTGTATGAAATACTGCCGTGCAAATGACAAGTCACAATGAGTTTGATTATGATTTTCTTCAAAATCATTTAGGTATTTTCTTCTGTTTATTTACTGTAATGTTTGCAAGACACTTAGGGTAGCACTTACCCATAAATCCTTTGATTTTTATCAACATACAGAAAAATAAATGCACAAAACAATGAGCGCTAAAACTAAGCAAGAGACCAAAAGAGAATTTAGATCTTCAAATAATGAGAAGACAGCATGTTGAGATACAGCTGTGTTTAAATATGGAAGTGGCTGAATTATCAGTTTTCTCTGTCTGGTTTCCTCTGCCCCACAAACAGATAGGATTAAGGGAAAAGGGGACGTGGATGACCGTGATCCCCTTTATTGAAGTGTTGGTGGTTGTGTTTATTAGGTGTATCAGCAAACACATACCTTTTTTTTTTAATGGCATCTTATTTTTAAAGAAGAGAGAAGGAATGTTGATGGTGCTAGGATTTTGATATCATGTTGGATACTTCAGCTGCAGACTCAGTCATCTCCATAAGCTATTCAACCTGCTTTACTTTGTCATATCTGAAATTGGTAATTTCCAGCAGCTGTACAACTTAAATCTGTTTCAATCTCCCAAATTTATAAAATATAGTTGAATACAAGACTTAGAAAATATAGAGTTCAAATATTGAAAATAAACCCACACAGGCAAGTTACAAGGATGGAGGACTGGAGTTCATAGCCTGGTGGGCAGATTTTCAGCTGCCATATTGATACTGAAAAAAATCTATGCAGATTTATACAGATTGAGGATCTTTCTGCAGACTGTTGTTATTCTCACCAACTTCAGGAATGGCATTCTCATTGTTAAATAGTGTAAGGAATACTGGGCAGTCGGTAGGTGAAAACTAAATGCCACTATGGTTCCATTTTGAAGGATTTGTCTCTGCTGCAAGATGACTTTCAGATGATCTGATTGTTTTAAACAAGAGTCTCTATTGCCTTTCACTTATAGGCATGGCAAAACTCCCTTTTTCCACAGCATTTTGTAAATATATTGAGAAGGAAAACTGAAGAGAACTGAGAAGGATTATTGCTGGTTATTGCTATCTGAGAGATGGTGAGCAGTGAGCACTTCCCATATGATCTTTCTTTTTTGAATCAGTGGACATACTGTGGCATAGAATTGGAGCCATAGCGTAGAGTATTGGACTTGATTAACTTGTTCACCAATATAAGCTAAAAGGGGAAAAACAACCTTTTTTTTCACAGAAAACTCTTTTTTTCCCCCCCACCCAGACCAGGAGACCTATAAATATGTATATATATGTATATATATGCATGTGTGTTTATGAGAGAATTGTACGTCTTCAGTTGCTGGGAAACAGGATGATGATCATATGTTGATAATCTGGAATGTGTTAAGTTTAAATCAGTGTATTTATATATCTCTGTGATTCAGAGTTTTTAATCTGCTTTAGGAGAGTTTGAAACTGTAGCAGTCCCCTAGCTGGGCATTCAAAACTTAGTGGTATTTGTCAGTCTCATCGTGCTTAATACTCACCCAGAGCATCCTAAAAGAAGGTCCTTCAACTATTTCTGCTGCAGAACACTACAGGAAAGCTTTCACTGCTGTTTTTAGAGGAAAAGTGCAGTTCCCTGCTCAGTTCTGGTTGTTTCCTTAGCCCTTCTTTGCTCCAATTTCATCTTTTGGAAATGGTAATGCCTCTCTGCCAGTGCTGGTGCAGATCAATTCAGAGCAGCACTGGCATTTTTCTGAAAGCCCACTATCTATGCAGTTCTGCTGGGATACAAAGGAGTAAACTACTGTATACTCTTTCTTGGAAGGGTCACATGGAATCTGCCCATAACAGTGCTTTTCAGAGGAGTCAGTGAAAAATGTAGATTAATTTATGTTAGAGTTGTAGATAATTTATATTGGCAAAAAGCATTTCTTGTAAAAACTGGAAAAGCAAGAGGCAGGAGGATATGAAAATCTCATTTAATTAGTTATCCAGGGCACGCAGATGGTGCTAAAATCCAGGAACAGAACTAACAGTAGCTATAAACATTCTAGGGTATGAATCATTAGGGAAGTGGAAGGATAAAAAGCCCTCAGAAACTGTTACAGTACTGAAGAACAGACCGGCAAAAATGATGTGGGATACAATAGTGGCTGAGGAGCTGTTTATTTATCTATCACTTTATTTATTTATTTCTCTTTCTATCATTTTATTTATTTATCTCTTTATTTGTTTGTTTAGCTTTTATTTATTTATTTATTGAAAACCTAGGGGTGAATCAACAGCTAAGACACCAAAATAAAATCAATTTTACAATTGTGCAGAATATTGCAATCAAGGAAATGGTTGCACTGTGCAAAGTGGCAAAATGCTATGCTTCACAGCTTTTAATAAAGTTTAGGTACTTTGCAGTAATGTTTATACCCCTGTAAAGGAACTTGACTGGGAGAGTCTCAGTTCACTGAACAGGTATATTCAGTATTTTCTTTCTTAGGTTTTTTTTTTCTTCCTAGCAAAGCATCAACATTTGCTTCTAATGCTACAAATACTGCTGATGACACTAACGCTGAGTTAAGGCTTTGCTTTTTATCTCAGCTACAAGGAAGACATGAAAGCAGATACTGCAGATTTCTGTGGAGCTCATAGCTCATTGCAAATCAGACTGGTGGGAGGGTTTGATTTTTCAGCTACATTTGGTGACCTAAGACAAACATCACATTTTTTCAATAGTACATTTATTCTGGGTTGTTTAGAAACTGATTGAAATGCAGTGTCCTTGCTGATATCCAAGATACTCTGCTGTTGACTGCTTCCCACTAAGATCTCTTATCATGTTACATAAATCTTGCAATGAGTTTGCTATCCAAAATATATAGCTGCTTCTCACTCAGTCTGAATAGTTTTAACAGCCAAGTACCAAAGGATTGCAATATTATAGTTCCAAAAATTTTATTACCCTTGTGAAAAGATACAATTTGTGTAATATTACCTATATTGGAAATATGATTATTATTTAAATAGTCTAACTCTGAAACGTTTTTCAGAAATATTTAAGTGCATTAAAAATTCATCCAGGATATCTTTGGGGGATTTTAATGGATTTTTAGTAGTGGTTTTTAACCAAGAAAAATAGTGAATTTAAAATATAGAAATCAATGTATGTGTCACAAAAAAAAATGTTAGTCATTCTGTAGCAACAATGACACATTTTGTATTAATTATTAGTATTCTAGGTTGCACTAGAAGGTGTACTTATAAACAGTATCAGGGAAATCCTCTAATGTTTACTTCTGTAATGTAGCCATGGAGTACTCAATTTTATATTTTTTTTTTATGTAGGAGACACACAGAAAGTTAATTTTCGAACCTTTTCTGTATACCAAAAACCAGTGCTAACCTAAGAATGTAAGGAAGTCTCTCTAGAGAGCTCTTAACTCAGTTGTTTAATCACCTAAAGATTTTAAGATAGTTTTGGTGAAGAACTATTAAACCAGCAATAAATAAAAGCATTGATGCTCCTTAAATTTTTGGGTTTAGATATGTAGGACACAGACATCTTTGTTATACTGTCCTTCACAGAGCTGGAAGAATGAACCTTAGAGTTTAGTATTAAAAAATTCAGTGTTATAAACAGAAGATTTGGAGTAAACAGGAAGGATCTGCAAAAATGCAGAGGATGTGTCCTTTGTTATAGTCTTTGCCTTGGATTTTCCAACATTCAGGAGAAGCTGGAACTTGACTAATGTACTGGAAGTGACTATAGCCACGTTTTTCCTACTATCATAATAATCTGGAGTCCTGTAAAGTATTAAATATGGGACAAGACAGCATTTTGAAGGAGAGGCACTGTATTTCATTGAATCATTCCCAGTTTACTTTTTCATTGTTAGATGGGCTATGTACAAAGAACTGAAAAGCTCAAAAACTCCTCAGGAAGAAGCCAGGAACCTCTGAAACTTAGGCTTCTGAAGCATCCTGATGGAGGTCTTCCTTTTTTCTTCTGTTTCATAATCACCTCTTCCCTTTCTAAGTACCTGTCTATTTGATACATTCTTCAAAAAAGTGCCCAACTCTCTCCTTCGACCAAAATGCTGTGGATTTATTTCACTCCATCTAAAGACAGCTGTCCCCAAATCTAGGCCAGACATGCCACGTAGGTGCAGCTGTCTAATTGTACTTTATTTTTTTTACAGTATGAAACCCAGACTTCCCTTACCGTCCTCCCAGGTACAGCCAGTTGCATCCAGCTGCCTGAAAGATTTCATGTCTAATGCAGCTGGCTTGGGGAGAATGATTTGAAGGCAGCCTGCTGGGTGGGTAGAAAGCAAAGATCCTTCTCTGCCCACGTTGTGTGGCCTTCCTTTTGTGCCAGTACAATTTTTTTGGTGCTTTTGAGATAGATCTGTTGCTTCTGGCAGTATTTCCCACTACGTATTCCTACTTCTGCCTTCCTGAAGTGCCACTGTTTCATGACAGTTTTTGACAATAGCCTTTTCAATGCTCAATCAAGTGCACCCAATTTTTACAATTAGTAGAGCATAGAGAGAGAGAGATACTTTATCCACAAGTATCATTTAGAAGGACATTTAATTGCCTGTACATTAAAACTGCATCTGCTTTGCTTTTTATAATATTTTGGTCTGTATTGATTTTTGGTATTAGTAGATCTTATTAGTGGCTGCTATTAGTATCTAACAGGAGCTTCTACAGACTCAAAGAAACAGATACAGAGTGGAACATAACACTGTTTTTCAACAACCTAGTGTTAGGATACCACAGGCCAAGGTGAAAACCCACTATGAACAAGAAGCGGGGAAAGGGCAGGAGGGCAGGACAAAAGAGATGGGAAGTGAAGGAGGGTGATAAAATAGTGATACAAAACACTGGCCACTTTTAAAAAAACCTGGCAGATTAGGAAAGTTATTCGAATGACAGTTTTTTCAAACCCCCTTTGGAAACTTGAAAGTAGAAAACCAAGCAGTTTTATCATATGGAATATACACGGCGTTGAAGTTTCTGATCTTAATGTTTTTCAACAATGAGTCATCTGTCTCAAAAAGCAGCTGTAGAGGATATATCGGATAACGTTTTGTGTTGCTGTAAAATTCACCAGTCTGCTAAATTAAAGCATCAGCAGAAGATTCTGTATTGATGCTGTCAAAAGTCTAATGTATTTTTATGATAAGAATCAAAACACTTCAGTGTACCAAGATTGATCTTTAAAGACATTATCATATCTGTTTTTTCAGGTTAATTCTCAAATTTAATTAATCACAAGCTAAAGGAATTTTTGTTTACCACTGTCATCTTAGTAACAGTTTGCTTCGTAATGCAGGGTATGTCAGCACTAGTTTTCTGAAGTTGTACCTCAGGAAGGTATGGTTCTGCTAAGTGGTCTGGCTATCTGAGAACCATTTGTGTGATTACTTTGTAGCACATGGCTCTTGATTTACATTCTGTAATTCCTTGCCATATGTTGAGGGCTATTTAATAATTAGAGCAGTTAACTCTGTGAAAGCAGCGTAAATCAATTTCCCTCTTGCCTGAGATGATGGTGCACATCAGAGGACATGAAGCATTTTAGTAAAGTTGTGTAGCTGCAGAGATTGGATTTAGTTGCATCTGACCAAATTATGTTTATTTTTTTTATGTCCATACGTTTATATTTGGCCCTGCATGTGCTTTTTTTGTTGTTGTTGAACCAGTAGAGCTCATGCATCATAAACTACAATTTGTTTTGTCATGCATCCTCTACTGCCCTATGTTCCATCTGCTTGATCTGTGGGTCTTTCACAAACTGTAAGTTAAGTGCCTTGTAATCTTGTAATGTTATGACTAATAGAGTTGGTTGCAATCCAAGTTCAGTGCCATGGACCACTGACCTTCACTATGTTCTGACACATATAGTTGAATAAGATTCAGTTAAAAAGTGATGTATGCTGTAAAACCTACGTGTCCATTATATTTCCATCATGACTTCTCTCACAGCAGAGGCAATGAAAATTTACCAGAGAGCTACTTTGTGAAAGACGTGACTTTTGTATTTGAGTAAATACAAAAAGTACAGGATGGTGAAGTAAACGAGGAGGTATGATCCACCATTGATGGTGGAACAGATCCATGTCTCCAAGCCCCCGTACAGTGCACTGTTTTACAGGTCGCAATATCTAACACAGATTTGACCTGAGTTTATACAGAATCATAGAATCTTCTGGTTGGAAAAGACCTTTGAGATCGAGTCCAACCACACCCATCCTCTGCTAAACCATGTCCCTCAAAAACTCATCTCCCCGTTTCTTAAACACCTCCAGGGATGCCTGACCACCCTTTCAGTAAAGAAATCCTTCCTGATATCCAGTCTTAACCTTCTGTGGCGCAACTTATGTCTATTTCCTCTTGTCCCATCCCCTGTCACTTGGGAGAAGAGACCAACCCCCCCTCCCCACAGCCTCCTTTCAGGCAGTTGCAGACAGGGATGAGGTCTCCCCTCAGCCTCCTCTTCTCCAGCCCAAACCCCCCCCAGGTCCCTCAGCCTCTCCTCGTAGGCCTTGTTCTCCAGCCCCTTCCCCAGCCTCGTTCCCTTCCCTGGATGCAGAGTGTCCGTAGTGTTAATTCAGTACCAACAAGTGAACTTCTTTCTACTAGATCTTTAGATGTGAACTTGGTACTGCATTGCTTCATGCTGTTTCTGAACAAAAAGGAAAGTATTTCCTCCTAGGATGAGAAGGGAGAAATATAAATGCATGTCGTTTGAGATAAGGGAATGGTCCCATCCTTAATAATCCCTTTCTGTCTACTGGGTTCTAAAAGCTGTTAGAAAATTCCTTATTATTTTTTTTTACCAGGCATTTTGTCTTTAGTTAACGGTAAAAAAAAGAGCAGATAATGTGCCTAATATGCTATATGCTATATGCAGATAATGTGCCTAATATGCTATTTTTAAAATAACCAATTGTTTTAAAATAACTCTCTGTGGTTGATGCTGTCTGCATTTTTGCAGTGCTGTAGGATCTTCTTAGAAGAATATGCATTTTAAGGAACTGATTTCTAATTAAACTCATATTAGGCATTGTTTCAAAGGAAAAAATGGCAGGTTTGTGTTTTCTGCATGTAAAAACCCCATCTGTTAATTTAATATTACAAGCAGATTCTTGTCCCAAATATGGAGCCTTTCCACTTACAGAAGCCTGATGGGTTCTGAAAGTCCCATGGACACCCCGAGGGGAATTCTCTTGTCACAAGCAACTATAAAAGATAAATTTGAGGCTGCTTAATCCAAGCTCTAGGACTGTCCTGGGAGTATGTTTTAAAGGGGATTCTGAGTAACCCTGCTATCTGTAAAGTAGCTGGGAGACATCCAAGTGACTCAGCTGCGGGACTTCTGAGAGGTACAGTTCGCTTCTTGTAGGCACATTACACAGCCTTAATCTAAGACCTTCTTTTTTATTATTATTATTAACTAGGTAACAGGAGGGTAACTGACATCTCTGTAATATATAAAAATGGGATTTTAAGAAAGATTGCCCATTGCTGCCTATGTTATTATTTTTTTCTAATTTGAGGGTACTTGCTTGATTTAAATATGGATATGATTCTCTCCTGGGTAAAGCCATGAACTTGTTGTTTGTCAGGATTCCTGTTTAGCCAGAAACTTATTATCCATGACTATCCCATGGGTTGTCTTGCCAAATGAAAAAAAGTTAAGGATGAAAAAAAAAAAGGCAGCTTGGCAGCAAGTCTGGTTTGTGCAGTGTCTCAAAACCCATACCTCTATTCCTCCTTTCCCCGCGTTTCAGCAGGCCTGGGGATCAGGGAAGAGTAAAGAAAATGTATGTCTACCTGTTCTTATGCCCCCTGGGTATTTAGGGTATTAACATTTTAGTCTGAAGAAGAGGAGGCTCAGGGGAGACCTCATTGCTCTCTACAACTCCCTAAAAGGAGGTTGTAGTCGAGCAGGGGTTGGTCTCTTCTCTCAGGTGACCAGGGACAGAACCAGAGGGCAGGGACTCAAGCTTGGTCAGGGAAAGTTTAGGCTTGATGTGAGGGAAAAGTTCTTCACTGAAAGGGTGATTGGTCATTGGAATGGGCTGCCCAGGGAGGGGGTGGAGTCACCGACCCTGGAGGTGTTTAAGGGGAGACTGGATGAGGCACTGAGTGCCATGGTTTAGATGATGGTTGGTGTGAGTGTTGGTGTTGGGTTATAGGTTGGACTTGATGGTCTCAGAGGTCCTTTCCAACCTTATGATACTGTGATACATAACACACAACCTCTAGGTGGTTTCAGTAAGTCCATGTTAGCTTTTTTGAGAATATTAGAGTAGTCTGGATAAATTTAATTTCATGTACTTCATACCTGGCTTAAAATAGGACCTGCTGGCTGGTTTGATAGAAACATTAGAATACTGTTTAGGTTTTTTAACTGTGTCACAATCTTCTGAAATGCTATTACAGATTTTCATACAGTGGTACCTATTAAAAATATATTTGAGGCCCTTGCTGCAAAACATGCATTGAGTGCCCACTAACACACAGATCTATTAAATAAAGGCACTACCTTTTTTTGCCATTGGTTCCTGTCATGCATGAAAGCTAAGTACAAGGCTAGCAAAAGATAAAAGAACTGTAGCTCCATTTTTAATAACTGTATGATCCAGGAATATAGTAACCAGGCACTCTACATGGACAGTAAAATCTGTCTGAAAGGATCATAGTTTCCAATGCTTTCTTAAGTTTGTTGAGGAACTCTTACCAGCCTTTGGAACCTGGGAACATGTGAATTTCATACTTTGCTCTGATAGCAGGAAATCTTGGAAAAATGGTAACTTCTGGTGACAGTGTTTGAGGATTTGGTGTTTTTATTGTTTTTAATGCATTACCAGCACAAACCAAACTGGCATCTGAAATCTAATCTGGAGAAAATCTAGGCTGATCAATCTTGGTTAGAAGAGCTCCTGGGTCTCTGTAATAGGAGATGAATTGGCAAATAAGCTAGCAACTAAAATCAAGTGAGTCAGCAAGTATCGTGCAATAAAGACATATATTAAGAAGTCCAAACTTGGCCACTTCATGACTGTAAAGAAAAACTTGAAGCTTCTGCTTTTTTTTAAATGATGCTGTTGTTAGGGGGAGGTGTGTTTTGGAGCACAGGAGGGGTTGACAGAGTGAGTATATCAGATTGGATGATTTATAAATGCTGTGACTTGGAATAAAGCACAAAGATTAAACCTGAAAATTAGTCTGAAAGGGTCATGCAGCAGAATTTGATAGGGTGTTCCATGACTCTGAGTACTGAAGTGATAAAATTCAAACATAAAAAAAGAGAAGAGAGGGCAAGACTGCTTAATAGAAGTTTCTAAAACCTGAAGTAATTTGGGGAATTGTTCTGCCTTACCTGCATGCTATGGTTTCCTTTCTAATAGTACAAGCCACTAAGCAGGTTAGATGGAAATACGGTTGCATGGGACTCATGACTTTGCCATCCCTAATTTTCTGATGACACCAATTCAGGGTGGTCCAAATAATTACAGCTCCACTTCATCAAAGTCTGCTCCCTACCACTTTGAGACTTGTTTGAGTGCTCTTGTTCTCTTTGCTTTCCTCTATCTCCTTCTTTAGACAGTGGTGGGGCATTCTGGTTCATTTTAGCTTTATTGTGCTCATCCAGTTGATCTAAACAATGCAGTAGCCCCATTTGTTACTCAGCCTGATTATTATATCCATCCTGATGGAAGCTGTGGAGTTTAAAAGGGATAATTTTTAGTGCTGATGTTTTATTTTTCATTTGAATGCCGTGTAGTTTTGGTGTGCTGCCAAATGTGTTAGCTAAGTTCATTTTACTTAACTTTTATGTAACCCTTCTCAGTAAGATCACATTTCTTCCAGCCAAGCTCAACTATGTTTTCACTTTCATGTTTCTATTGAATATTTTGTTGTTTATTTTAGAGCTGGATGCTTTTTAATTATTGTTCCTTCTTTTTTTTTTTTTTTGGTGTGTGAGGTTGTAATGAAAAGGGAACAAATTGAAATTTGGTGGATATCATGATCCTCTGTCTTTATGTGAACAGGTATCATATCATTCATGTTTAGATTGCCCTTCACAATCACTTCATTCATTCCTTGTTCTTATTCTCCATGTTTTGTTTCTACCTTTGTTAATTTTAGCATAGGCAAGACACTGCTTATAATTACTCAGTTTATGCAACAAAAGTGTCCACATTATATTAATATCTTTACAATAAACTTGTAAATTGGATATACTCTGTGTAAAAGATAGGAAAATAATCCATAAAGATGGCTAGATAGTTAATTACTGTCCTAATTACTTGGCAGTTGATACTTCTGAGATTGTCGAGATGTTGCTTAAGGTGCCAAAGGTTTATGGAGTCCAACACAATGACCAAGAGGATCTACATATCTTCTTTTCCCCATGCAAAGAACCATTTAAGTTATGCACTTCTGGATTGCTTCATGTCTAAGTACAAACCCAATTCAAGCCAGATGCTGGTTGATTGGTTGGCCTGATGCAATATGGGCTGCGTCAGTCAGAACAGCAGCCTTCTCATCAAGGATGAAGTGCATTCTAGCTTAAGCATCTTCCTTATTCTCTATCTGAGTCCATGTCTCCTGCTTTCCAACTCTTTTAACTAGTAACAGGACTTTTGATCATTCCTGGAGAGTGATCTCTTCCACTGGAGATGTTTCATACATGCAGATGAAGCCTCTTCCTACCAACGCAGGTGAAACATCTTAAGTTTGGGTAGGAAAACATTAGCAGTCACCACTTCATCTACTCCCAGTGGTGTGCCCCTTCTGAAGCTCATGCCATTCCTCCTTTCCTGAATAAAAAAGCCATGAGATTAATGATAGCCTGGGATGGTGAACACTTGTGTGAGAGAGAACACCTCTTGTCAAGTGCGTGCTCTGATTTAAAGCAGAGACCTGAACTCAGGTTATTTTGTGTCAGAGTCTTTCTTGACCACCCAGGTGAATATTCAAAGGTATTTTAGAAAGAATTATTCTGCTTTGTGTAAATAATGAGATACTGAGCAGAGGCTTCAATTTATGTCTGCTGCATCCCATGAGTGCTGCTTGGCTGTGGAATCAGTCTCTTGCTTGTTTTCTTGCTTTCTTTCTCAAAGTCTTTCTGGCCCACTACATTTGTGATTATTTATAGTATGAGGTACTCTGAGACTTGGCTAAGAGCCTGTTCTGTAAGCTGCTTGGCAACATCAGGGTCTTTTTGCCTTAAGGTGGAAATACAATCAGCCAGGGAATTTTAGGTACTGACACTGTTAGGTGGGAATTTGGGACTAAAGGGGATTGATGGGAATTTGGGACTAAAGGGGAATCAGACAAATAAAAGTGTAGAATTTCGTTATTATAATTTGGACCACAGGGACCCTGAGATTAACTTTTACTGATTTAAGTGGAAACTTGGAGCTTAAATAACTTTGTGAAGCTTATCCAATATACTTAGAGATAATTTGGCACCAAAACCAGTCTTTAGCCCTACCCTTGAGTGATTTGCTCAAACTTGCATAGGAAGCCTATAATAAAATTAAAACTGCACCTCAAATGTCCCTTGCATCCAAGGCTCTTCATTAATAGGACCCTTTGGAAATGTTTCATTTTGTTATCTGAAGTAATAAAGTTTGCAAATTAAAGATCTCTTAGTAGAGAGAGAGAAGAAAAAGTAGTAAAGATAATATTTGTGGATGTGGTCTACATTCTTTTCTTCTTTTTGAGTGAGAGTGTAGCCCCAAATCTGTCATATGCATGTGAAAATTATCTTAGTAACGTGTAAATCTACCACTCAGCCCAGAGAGAACATTGTAGTTTTAGATTTACTCACTGGAAATGGTGCTCTTACAGATTGCACCAGGACATATCTGAGTAATTACCCAACTGTGGGGATAGATCATGTTATTTGGGTTGCAGATATGCCTGCATTTCATTGTGTGCACATTTGGTGAGTAACCTACACCTAAAAAAGACTAGCTCAGCTAAAAAAATATAACTAAAAGTGTTTACCCAAGTCATATTTTCTGCTGGAGAAGAAAAGGATACAGACATTTAAGCTAAACATTTTTTTCCCAGGTTAACCTGTGTTTTTCTTTAATGGTCAAAAAATCTCATTCATCTGTAAAGATACATCTACTTTTAATTGAAGTTTTGTATTACAAAATTTCATATTATTTTGTATTATTACTCCTTCAAGTTTATATTTTCCTGCTATTTCAGACCTGTGATTTTCAGTTTCAGAATAATAAATACTACTTTTCTAAAATAAAAGTCCCAGTTTAAGAATGCACTTACACACAGGACTGGATATTCAGTTAGTCTACATCACAGTGGTGTTTATCTCAAGAGAAGAGTGTTGCTTTACAGGGTTGCTCAACTTCTTGAGTTATGTGCAGGCCTTTAGAGGATGGACTCTACATAGAGCTGTCCATTTAGTATAGGATATAGTTTTTGTTTATATATAAGCTCTTCAGAGGGAAATTGTTTGGAGTCTGTTAGCCTACTGGCTGTTAATTCCTTTATCTTTTGCCAGAATATATTCTTGTTTCAGTCAACACCATGAGAAATCATCCCATGCAGAGCTCTAGACTGGGGACAGAGTGGCTGGAGAGTAGTCAGGCAGAAAAGGACCTGGGAGTGCTGGTGGACAGGAAGCTCAACATGAGCCAGCAGTGTGCCCAGGTGGCCAAGAAGGCCAATGGCATCCTGGCCTGCATCAGGAATAGTGTGGGGAGCAGGACCAGAGGAGTTATCGTCCCCCTGTACTCGGCACTGGTCAGGCCTCACCTTGAATATTGTGTCCAGTTCTGGGCCCCCCAGTTTGGGAAAGATGTCAGGATACTGGAGTGTGTCCAGAGGAGGGCAACGAAGATGGTGAAGGGGCTGGAGCACAAGCCCTACGAGGAGCGACTGAGGGAGTTGGGGCTGTTCAGTCTGAAGAAGAGGAGGCTCAGGGGAGACCTCATTGCTCTCTACAACTCCCTAAAAGGAGGTTGTAGTCGGGCAGGGGTTGGTCTCTTCTCTCAGGTGACCAGGGACAGAACCAGAGGGCATGGACTCAAGCTTGGTCAGGGAAAGTTTAGACTTGATGTGAGGAAAAAGTTCTTCACTGAAAGGGTGATTGGTCATTGGAATGGGCTGCCCAGGGAGGGGGTGGAGTCACCGACCCTGGAGGGGTTTAAGGGGAGACTGGATGAGGCACTGAGTGCCATGGTTTAGATGATGGGTTGGTGTTAGTGTTGGGTTATAGGTTGGACTTGATGATCTCGGAGGTCCTTTCCAACCTTGTGATACTGTGAAATCAAGTACAGCAAGCGATTCAGGTCTCATTTACATCAGAGTGAATCAAGAAAGCAAGTGTTATTCCAGGTATTACTAAGTCTTACTGGTAAGTTTACTCTGCAAGTGCTTCATTCAAGATGGAGATTTGAAAGAGATGTTTACTTATGGCTCATATTAAGAAATTGTCTTGCCAATGGATTGAGGATAGAGTGAGGCTATCGGAAATTAAGTGCTGATGTCGAGGGAAGTGAATTTGTTTCTTCTCACAGTTGGCTTTAATTTACAGATTGGATGTGTATTTGTGTACGTGCACATGGCTTTGAAACTATTGCAATTTAACAGTAGGTAATGGATGAAGACAAAGAATCGAACCCCAATATAAAGAACTGGCAGAACAGTATTTTAAAATACCTGCATTTCTGTGGATTTTGCAGCTCTTGAGTCTGCACATTGCATGACCTGCTCTGACCCCCATTCCCTGCCAGCCAGAGAGTGTCTTGAGCTGTCAACAGAAGCACTAAGGAGCTTGTCAGATAAAGGCAGCATTTTGAGTTGGAACAGTGTTTGATGGATTAAGACCCTGTCTGTTTCACCTGTGCAATTCCTGACTTGTATTATGAATGACAATTCCAAAGCCTTTGGGCAACATTGCCAAGCATGCCCTTGGAGACCATATTACAATGTCAGAACAATGTCAATGCCAGTTAAATAATTTTTTATAGCAAAATAATTAAAGTAACATCAAGCTTTTGACAGCATTTCCACAAAAGCTCAGAAATCCTCAGTTAAGGCTCCCACAACACTGCTGCTTGACCTTCTTTTTTTATTCTTGTTGACATAATTAAAGAGCAGTCTTTTATTTGCACTTTTTTTTTTTTTTGTATGCTTTAGCAGCCCTTCAGTTACAGCCTTGCAGTGTTCTCCTGGGTGCTATTTACTCTACATTTAACATAATGTTTGTAAGAAATTGTTTCATGTTGTGCTTTAGAACTGCCTGTATATATTTTAACAGCTCTGTCTCACCGAGAATAATACTCTTGATGGTTTAGGATTACCTCAAACAGATTGGCTTTGATTTTAGATGACCAAAACCTGGATTTGCAGTTTTATTGACTGAAAAATCAAATAAAGTAAAAGAAGTCCAACCCAATCTGCTAACCTCTTTTCTTGGGAAGATAACCTTGACAGGATAATTGATAGTGTAGTCAGCTTCATGCAAACAAACATCTGGAACCTTGCTGATGGTCCACTCTGAAGACTTTGCAATGACAATGCTCCTTTCTTCTGTTCTTTTAAACATACTTACAAAGAACCATGTGTGTTTTGGCCCTACTCTCTGAGAAGAAAGGATTGTAGATTATTTTAGTGAGAGGAGAGGAGGAACGAGCAAAACACAGACCATACTCAAATTGAGAAATATTCAGAAAATTTATTTCAAGAAGGATAAGGTTGCCTCAGAATTCTCCAGGAAAGGGAGACCTCTCAGGCCCAGCTGCCCAGGATTCCTGTGTCCCCTTCAGAGATACAGGCAGCTGAGAAGGAACATTTGAGGGAAAGCAGAGAAGTTTGGAAAACTACCTGGCAGGTAGCAGTCCAAAGGAAGTAGTTTGATGTTGAGTTGCCTCTGTGTAAATTTCCAATTTTGACAAATGGGTGAATGCTGATGATGGACTTTTTCATCTGACTTTTGTCACCATCTCCATTACTCAACCTGTGATTGATTCAGACTTCAGCCTCTGCAAATTCTTTGCCAAGCAGCCTCCTTCAGCTGAGCCAGCTCTTCTACTGAGGAACAAGTCAGCGGGACTTCAGATCATCAGAAAGGATATCCCAGCAGCAGGAGAGCTGCTATAAGGAATGGGCAAAGGCAGTGATATGAACTAATCTTTGAACTCCTAATTTTTGATGACTCAATAATGTTTGCGTTTTCCAGTGTGAATAATTAATGTTGGACAGCTGAAGCCTGTATTTCACATTGCTTACTCTCCGTTTAATCCTTCTGCCTCAGCTTCCCAAGTTCATAAAAATGAAGGTAATAAGATTAGTGTCTTCATAAAGAAGTTACTATAATTAACGTTTGTAAAATCCTAAATGTAATTAAAGCACACAGTAAATTTGCCAGCTAAGGGTAGATAAGGATCTGTCTTCTGCAGTTTTGTATATTTATTGCTTTTTCTTACTTTTTGATTTCTTTCAGGATTGATATCATGACAGTTAAAGTAAGGAAATCAGAAGAAACCAGTGCTTGTAAATTGTGTGAAACATGACCTTAATAGTTATTGCCTTTACTACTTCTCTACATTGTGTTTTTCTTCCTGTCTTTATTTTTTATTTTCGTTTTGTCAGTTTACCTTTGGCTTCCATCTTCTGAGAATCTTCTAAGCTAAGTCACATAAGGATTCTCTTTTAACATGTATGACCAAAGCTGAATTTCAGAGCATTTCATGTGATGA
The DNA here is from genome assembly GCA_033556795.1 of Tapera naevia. NCBI lineage: Eukaryota > Metazoa > Chordata > Aves > Cuculiformes > Neomorphidae > Tapera > Tapera naevia. The sequence continues at coordinate 3,334,035 of JAUMJJ010000189.1, read as the reverse complement.
TATCATCTACACGTTCTATTATTTGCCTGAGATTTTTTCCCCTAAAAGAAGTATCAGAATCAGAAATTACGTCCTTACTCTTTTCTGTTTCTATTTCTTTGTTTAAGTTTTGAAGGCTGTGATTCAGAACAACTTAAGAGATCACAAGTATAAATGAGTCAGACACCCCTCTTCCCAGCAGAGTGTTCTTTAAAAGCTAGTCTCTTTTCCAAAAGCACTAGGCCTCCATTTCTTTAAGCACTTTTGAAAGTCAGCCTTTTTCATTTTGTGTTTACGTGTCAATTGGAGAAAAAGATTTTATGATTCTAGTGGAAAAACTTGCTGATTTTTCTTTAGATTTGTACATGAACACGTTACATTGAGCATTTTTTTAGCTCAATGCATTCTTTTGGCTTTTGCACAAGCACTGATGTTCCAGAACTGTTGGAATCTCCAGGGGGCTGAGTGTGATGAGTTGTGCTCTTCTTAACAGAATGTGAGTTATTAAAAGCCTGTAGCTGTGGTGCTTGCTGGATGAATTCTGATTACAGTTCATCTAAAACTGTGTTTTGTGCTTCTGAATTGTTTTTAGTAAGTTACTAGTGGGACAAAGTGATATATTTCAACACGGACTTTATTTGAAGGGCGTGTATTCTTGCAAAGCAATAACTACAGTATTTGTTGTGAAAAGGTATGTGTTGCTTTTTGAACTTTCAGAGTGACCCATAGTAAGAGTCAGCCTTTATACATTTGCTTAAAAAGCAGAGGTGATCCCAGAAAGAAGATTATTTTAAATAGGTGAGGCTTTATGAAGTCCTGTTCTGCTAAGCACGTGTGGAGTGTTTGGCTGGAGAAGGAAATGCAAGTTTCCTTAAAGATAAGACTGCAGGAATGTGCCTCCTGCATGTGCCAGAAGTTTTCTGAAAGGACTGTATTGCCCGTGTCTGCTTTGGGTGCAGTTACATCCCTTTGAACATGCACTGCTCCTCTTGCAGCTGCGTAAAGAACTGTCGATCCTTTGCCTGGTGGCTGTTAAGAGCATCTCTCGTTAGCGGTGAGCACTACTGATTTCTCCCAATAGAGGGCACTGATTATACTGTTGGCCTCAATGCAAACAAAAATAAAATATTCCCGTGTCAAAAAGTAACTTTTAGGAATATAGAAACTATTAACTATGCATTTTAAATGATGTTTTAAATATTGAAATCGTAATTTAACAGCAAGGTTTCTCTATGACAGGCAGCTCTGCTATTTTTGGGAATAGGAAACTCTAGGGTGAGACAAGTTGCAGCTAGTTGTATTCAAATATTTCTTTTCTAGCCAGCAACTGGCTTTAAGGCAGAGAACTCCTCGTGTAAACTGTCTTGAATGCAGACAGTAGTTGGCAACTGCTGTAAGAAATTTCCTTGAAGTGTGTGCTATCCCACTTAGTGAATGTCGTTTCGTTTTGAGCCTAATTGAAAACCAAAGATAGAAAACTCAGCAATTATTTTTCCCTGCAGTACAATATTTAATATTCCAATTTCATGGCTGTCTGACTGCAATGATTAGGAAGAACGTTTTCTTATAGTATTTACAGTACCACAACAATATGTCAGGAGCATCGTGTATCAAGGGAAGGAGCTATTATGTTAAAATATGTACTGCCTAAAAAGACACCCAATTAAAAAGTAGGATGTTGTTTAGTGTAGCCAATACTTTGTAAGCTTTTACTTGTCTTTGGCTTTGAAAACCCTATTTGTGATGAAGAAAACAACCTTGAAGTAGAAAGGCTTTAATAGGAGTGATTTGCAACAACAAAGATAACATCTCTGTGACAAAGGCATTTTATGTTTAGAACTGTACTGCCATATTAAGTCCAAGTCAGTGTGGTTATTTATAATGGTAGAGAAATGGGAAATACATGTGAGGTTGCTGATGGTTGTATATTCCTTTAACTGAAACAAACTTCTCAGCCAGACAAGCTCTCATCCAATAACCTCTGTTTTAAGTGGGATAGAAATCCCCAGTATTTACAATAGGATATTGGTTTAGAGAAGTAAATAAGGACAAAAATTTGTTGCAAATGTCCCATGATTTTGCGTAGAAAGTTTAAAGAAGTACTATAAATCTAAAATGTTTGCTTATTTTTTCTTTTTGTATCAGATAGTATTACTGAAGTCTTCACTAACATCTATGTGACCAGTTTTGGACCTGTTTCAGATACCGATATGGTGAGTTTCTAAATCTTTTGCATATGTAGTCAATGTTATATAAGTTATATACTGTCAATGTCCTTTAAACTTATATTCTGCTTTGCTTATTGTGGAGAAACTGGGAATAATTTCACTGAAGTCAGGAAGTGCCAGGTGCTGGTAGTTGTAAAGATGGAACTTGGTTTATAGACCATACATAATACATGCACTAGTAGTAGCTGTTTATTTTGGACCAGTGGATCTTCTGATTCTCCACCCTGACTATACTTTGGTTTGTATTCTGGAGGATTCTTGAGATGAGTAAATCGATTCCTCTTGGATGAAACTAGAGTGAATAGTGCACTGCAGAAAGACACTTAATGTTGGCACAGTCTGAGGAACCTGACTGGCATCAGTCTAAAATAAACTTCTTGAAAGATGTAGGTTTGAAGTTGTGTCATCAGCATGATTGTGTTGTTCTATAGGTAATATTCATAATTTTGAGCACTTGATATGCATTTAAAGGGAAGTCAGTAATGTTAAAAAGAAACTGTCAGAATATTTATTACAGTTTTTCATGAAACGGTGATGGAAAAAACTTTGAGGAAAGGGGTCCTTTGTAGGCTCACTGCAAATCATCCACAGATTAGGGAGAGTATATCAAACTGGGGAGAAAGATCTTCATGGATGTAGCATCTCTTGAAAGGAAAGAAAGGAAGGACAATCTGGAGGTTACTTTAATCACCTCTGACATTCCTGCAAGAAATTATTTCCTGTATGAAATGATTTGTTGAAGTGTTTTGAACATTCATCATTAAGTATGAGACATGGAATACTACCTATGTGTGTCTATAGGTACTAAGAATTGAATATTTTTTAAAAAAACAATATTTACTTTGTCTGTGGAAGCCTTCAGGTTATGCATAATACAAAACAGGAAACATCTTGATGTGACACGCCAGATTGCAATGAAACTATGCATTTCATGATACAGTGTGGATTTTAAACATTATTTACTAACTGACTAAAAAGTAGTCCTGGATTTGGAGAATATATTCTCCTTTATTGTGTTTGGGTTTTTTGTTCCAGTTTTCAGGGTTTATTTTGATTGTGATGAATATATTATGAAGGCTTCACATGAAAAGTTGTTTCATAGGAAAAATAGACATTTTCTTTTTGTCACTAAGTCTCTTGAGGTGTTTTTTTCCTAATGATATTACATTTTGGAAATTGTTCTTATTTTATTACTATCATAAAAAACAAGTATGTACAGCTATGTATGGCATGAACATCTTGACTTCTTAGTCTAATAACTTATGAGTTCACAGTGTTCATGCTTGCACTATTCCTGTGAAATGGGGAGCTATTAACCCAATAAGGCACAAGGAGACTTACCCAAGGCTGTGTAATTAAATGGGAATTAAATTAAAATCTCCCTAGCCCTGATCCTGAGCTTCTGAAACACTTTTGGCATGAGCATTTAAGAGTGTGGGGAACTCTGGGTGTCCATTTGCACAGCAGATATGACGGCACGGTAAGGGGTCAGGTCATTTCATGCTACAGCTCTAACAGCTCTGTGTAGGGGTGGTGATCAGAAAAGAGGGCAGTGCACCACAACAACAGCTGTTTGATGATGAGTAGATAGGTAAGAACAGTTTAATACTACTACAAGTTTCAGGGTTAATTTAGTAATTTAATAATTATAAAATCACTTTGAAACATAGTGAGCAGTCACTTAGAAAATTTCAACATAGAATCATAGAATCATCTGGTTGGAGAAGACCTCTGAGATCATCCAGTCCAACTGTATCTTTCCCCTCACTAAACCATGTCCCTAAGAAACTCATCCACCTGCCTTTTAAACACCTCCAGGGATGGGGACTCAGCCCCCTCCTTGGGCAGCCCTTCCAGGGCCTGAGAACCCTTTCAGTGAAGAGATTTTCCCTGATGTCCAGTCTGAACCTCCCCTGGCACAACCTGAGGCCATTTCCTCTCATCCTGCCACTTGGGAGAAGAGACCAACCCCCCCTCCCCACAGCCTCCTCTCAGGCAGTTGCAGACAGGGATGAGGTCTCCCCTCAGCCTCCTCTTCTCCAGCCCAAACCCCCCCAGGTCCCTCAGTCTCTCCTCGTAGGCCTTGTTCTCCAGCCCCTTCCCCAGCCTCGTGTGAGGTTTGAAATAATAGCTTCCAAACTATTACATATTCTGTCAAATGTGAAGGTGGCATTAGAATTTTTACCATGAGTCCTCTTTCGTTTAGGTATTGCATTACTGAATTGATAACGTAAACTACTACAGGTTTGCTGTTATTTTCTTCTGTAAATGTTGGAAACTCTGGAATGTGCTCATTTTATAAATTTCCTCCTTAAAAAGCTTCATTGGAAGAATAAGTATGACTCTTGGCTGTGACCTCCTAAATCTCCAGAGAATCCCAAACTAAATCAGACCTTTTTTTAAAAAAAGTTGGGTCCCAGCCCTGAGGGTCCTCTGCTCTCACAGTGTGTGTGGTGAGACCTTCAGTCACATTGGGTTTTCAGGTTGAACACTGCTGTTTCCCCAAAACTGTTACAGCCATTGCTGCCAGTAGGATTCTTTTCTGTGGGATTTTTTGTAGCAAAGAAAGTCTTTAGGTGTACGACTGCACTCCTTTGCATTATATATATTTGCCAGTTTCTTTTTCTTTTTTTTCACTTTTTTTAGCATCTTTTGAAGAACAGAGATTAGGAGAAAAGCCTGTTGAAAATGGGAAGGAGACTCACTGTCACTGGAGATGATTGACTTCTGTTTTATATATGGAGCAGGGAGGTGTTGCACTGCAAATGATGGGTGAATCAGGACTGTTGTCACATAGTAATGTTGATTCACAAAGTTGGTAAAATGTTAACCTTTATTGTTGAATTGATAGCAGTTTGTGAGGCTTCTGTTTTCCTCACTGAGTATAGTAATTCCTGTTAATGATAATATGGCATCACGTGCAATCTATGACTTAGTGTGACTGATAGAATGTGGATTTTTTACTTTGATTCCATATATTTTCCAGTATCATAATTTCGCCAAAAATCATTAAATCTAGGGGAATTTGACGTTTGCTTTCAAGGTAGCTGAAATCATCATTGAAAAATGTAGGTGGTAGAAGCTGAAGCTTAGATTTTTCTGCAAACATGTTAAAAGTCAAAAGCTTTTGTTCCTTGTTGTGGATTAACATTTTGAATAAGGTTAAAAGGTGGTACTCTCTGTTCTTCCCCAAGTAGACAGCTACCAAATCTTTTGACACATGACCAGAACTCTGTTGCAAACTGCACTTCAAATGAACTGCTGTCACTAAATGTTGTGTGTACCCATATAAGCTGTGTTAGAAAAATGATATAGTATGGCAACCACAGTATTTAATGCAAAAGGAAATGCCAATATACAACAGGAATTTCCAACTCATTTTGCAAACTGAGAATCAAGGAAGGCCAACCAGAGCGTGGGATTATACACATTTTACTTTCACCATTCTGCCTTTTTGAGCTGTTATTTCTCTCAAATTTTTCAGTTCAGTATTATGATGCTGTGCCTTATAGGCCTCCAACCAGATCACTGATACAAATGTATTTTGACATTAGCCTGAGAGAAGAAAAGCTGCATTGTTTAGAAAAAAAACAAACCAAAGATTGAACAGAAAAATTGTAGTTTGTATTTCAACTTTCAGCCTTAGCCTTTCATTGTCTTTGGGGAGTTTTGTTTATTGTGGTTACATCTTTATTTTTCCCTGTTTGTTTGTACACAACAATTTCTTTTCCAGTTTCTTACTGGTGTATGCCTAGTTTTGTGTTCTAGAGTCTTGAAACATGAACATTTCTCTGTAGAGGTGATCATACCCAGCTGCTTCATCACTCCACACACTTCCACCTTGTCAGTTTTCAATTATATTTTCAGTACACATTTCAGATTGTACAAATACAGACAGAATAGAAATTTTCAATAAAAGCCAAAGGTCAAATCCCAAAAATCTCTGCAAGGATTGTTAACGAATCTCTGCAACTGAAGATAGTTCTTTAGAGAGAGTGGCTGAACTGGGAACCAGATTTCTTTTTCCATGTCTATTTTTCAGACTTCCTCATTCCATTTTATATTTTAGGTTTTGTGTTTTTTTCTATGAAACTTATTTTTCAGCTGTTTCAAAGTCTAATTGTTACCTGTGGTTTTTTATCTGGAGGGAAGGTTTACAAGGGATGTATAATATATAAGTCAAGACAGAATAAGGGAATGCTCCAAGAGAGTGATTTTTTCAAAAAGATAAAAAAAAAAGTACTGCAACTATTTTACTGTAGCTTTTATTTTAACTCAGTAACAGAAGACTAAAGACTTAAAAGCAAACAGAAATGATAAGTACACTTGGTTTGCTTGGGTGGGGAGCATCTAGGTTGTCCTTTATCATTGATAGTTTTCTGGAAAGTCAGTAAATTGTTGCTTTATTCCCTTTTATTATAGGCCCAGCCCATTGCTGAAATTTTAAGGATATCTCATATGATCACTTGCAGAAATACTGTCCTTTTATTCTGTTGGAAAGGCTTTGTCCGTTGTGCAGCATCCTGCCACGTGGATCAGTATTGGAGACTGATTTGTCAGAGGCTGTGTCCAAGCTCTCAGTGTCCCTCTTGTTTGGATTCCTGTCCCTGGCACTAGGCATCCAGTGTCTTTCAGGGTTGCTCTTTATGTTTGAAATAAAAAGGGTAATGAGAAATGTTTGTATATTCAATGACAGCAGTGTGAATTATATACTGTTGTCTCTTTTCTAAGTAATCCCTATTTGTATCTTTCGCATTCCTCTCATCCCTTATTTTAGACTCTGAGTTCATTCTATATCAGGTCTATGGAAAGAAAGGGAGAGAAAAGCATTCAGAGAAGGTCCTTTTCATAAATGAATATGAATAGGAAGACGTTCTCTTCCCTAGACACTATCATTCAAAATGGTTAAACACATTTTTTTCCAGATTTTTTTTCGAATACTCCATGTTTAGATTAAATGCTTAGACAAAAATGACTGAAGTTGGCAGATTTCTGAAGCAGAAATAAAAGGCTTGAAAGGAGTTCTTCGGATAGAGGAAAATCATGCTACAATTCCCTAGGAATATACCACGTTTTCCTTATAATAGTAAAGGTTATATATACTGGCATACATTACTTAAGTATTTAAAAATGAATACAGGTCCCTTTGAAATGCAGTGGCAAAATACTGAGTGAGTTTTTAACAAAGCTGTTAAGGCTTTTGATGCAAAATTATCAACAGTGCAGTTTCATACCACAACTCTCCTCTATAAGGGATTTTATTAGGAATATTTTCAAGAATTCCATTCACTGGTGTATGAGATCTGCACCTCCCAAAGACCTGAAAGAAATATCTGGCTGTCTGTTATTTCCTCTGATGTGCTGATGTGTTTTGTACAAATCAGAAGGTAAGTTTTGGAAATGAACAAGTGGACTTGATGTTAGGAAAAAGTTCTTCACTGAAAGGGTGATTGGCCATTGGAATGGGCTGCCCAGGGAGGGGGTGGAGTCACTGACCCTGGAGGTGTTTAAGGGGAGACTGGATGAGGCACTGAGTGCCATGGTTTAGATGATGGTTGGTGTTGGTGTTGGTGTTGGGTTATAGGTTGGACTTGATGACCTCAGAGGTCTTTTCCAACCTTATGATACTGTGATTCTGTGACTCAGTTTATTCATCTGTGCAGTGAGGTTTGCTGTTGGTGAAGTACTTATAAACAGCCTGAGCAGTCAGTGTTTGTGATTGGAACATTGAGAGCTATTTTGAGGAGAAGGAGAATTGCACCCTGACAGCTTTCATTCTTGATATTGTTAGATGTTTTCATTTTTATTCTTTTAGAGAAGACAGAAGCAGAAAATGATGATGATGGTAGAAACATTGTTTGTCCAGTCTGGTAGACAGGCCTAGGTAAAACCAAGCCATACAACAGTGTACTTCAAGAACTATGAGGTTTTGCCCACTGTTGCTGTGTCAGCCCTCGTGCATGCCATTTGCAGCACCAAGACAACAAAACTAATGATCTCATGCTTCCACAGTAAGGCTAATTTCGGCATTCACTCAAAAGCTAGATACAAATGCTTGGTGAGGAAGTTTGGTAGATGTTCCATCACAAACTTGCACTCATTGAACATACAGATCATAGAATCATAGAATCATCTGGTTGGAAAAGACCTCTGAGATCAGCCAGTCTAGCCTTCCTTGTCCTGTTATTAAACCATGTCCCTAAGAAACTCATCCACCTGCCTTTTAAACATCTCCAGGGATGGGCACTCAGCCCCCTCCCTGGGCAGCCCTTCCAGGGCCTGAGAACCCTTCCAGTGAAGAAATTCTTCCTGATGTTCAGTCTGAACCTCCCCTGGCACAACTTGAGGCCATTTCCTCTCCTCCTGTCACTGTCACTTGGGAGAAGAGACCAACCCCCCCTCCCCACAGCCTCCTCTCAGGCAGTTGCAGACAGGGATGAGGTCTCCCCTCAGCCTCCTCTTCTCCAGCCCAAACCCCCCCAGGTCCCTCAGTCTCTCCTCGTAGGCCTTGTTCTCCAGCCCCTTCCCCAGCCTCGTTCCCTTCTCTGGACGCGCTCCAGCCCCTCAATGTCCTTCTTGGAGTGAGGGGCCCAGAGCTGACCCCAGCACTCGAGGGGTGGCCTCCCCAGTGCTGAGTGCAGGGGCACAATCCCTGCCCTATATGTATCGGATTTATATCAGATTATAGCAAGAATGCTGGTACTGGACAGATTATTTTGCTTTGAATAATTGCATTTTTGGAGTCTCCTGTCTAAATTTGTTCTCTTGGAAGTTGTTTTGATACTGAGTTGCATACAAACCGTGTTAACATTCAACAATACTAGTTGCATGCTAATATTGTTAATGTTTTTAAGCTAAACTGAAAGAAAAATTACACATTGTCTTAAGGTAGATGTAACACCAAGAAGTGCTTTATAAGAAATAAAATGAAGAAATTATGCTAATGTAAAAATAAATATTAATATGAAACTTCTATATTAGGTGGGTGAGATTTAGGTTCATGAATCTTACGTGTTTGTCTCATCAAACAATCAACCACAATATTTTTTACTGTCTTTAAATAATCTATAAGAAGATATTTGTGATTTTATCTTTCCTTATTTTTAGTTTTTTGTATAAGCCTTTAAGAAGTTTTGTAGTTGATAGTATCTGAAGTTTGCTTTCATGTTTATAAACATATGGCAGTTGATGGCTTTAGTTATGGTCAAGAAAAAGTCAAACTTCTAGTCAACTGACTGAGAAAAATCTTTACAATTAGGGAACAAGCAACCCTGGCCTGAACTATTCGCTAAGCAAAATACTGTGTTCCAGGGGGTGATTAGTGAAATGTTCAGTCTGCTCTATCACAATGCAGCTTGCTAATGGACACTCATATAATTTTTGAGATGTTTGGAGCACTCCCATCTTTACACCAGATGCCAAAGACTGCCCAAATCTGCTGAAAAGCTGAGAGTACATTTTTTTGTTGTTTGAACTTTTCCCATGCAAAACTAGGCTTAGGAAAAAAAGAAGACTGCTATGTGGTGAGGAAGACTTGCTTATACTCAGATCAGATTAAGTTTCTCCCAGATATGCTAAGGTATTTTTTTACTCTACATGATGTTATTCACAACAACTACGTATTAAAAGGAAAATGAAATTCCTTCATCAATTTATTCTTCTGACAAAGTGGCAGAGGCTCAGTGCTGCTTAGCACTGTAGTGAGAAGCTCTCATCCATCCCTAAAATTTCATTTAAGCTGGTATAACACATATTTGAATGACTGTGTTTAATTATACTGTGTTGAGTCCAGCTGTGAAAGCACTATTTCAGATAAAAATCAGTAGGTAGCAATTGCTCATCCAGAAAAGATCACAGGAATGCTTTGTACTCCTGGAAGTATGCTCTTTTGATTTTGTGGAGATGCTGCACACTACACTGGAGAGTGCTTTGGTAATGTGCAGAGACAGCACAGTGGCTTTTTTCATATAGAAGGTCTGCAGATTGTATGAAACAAATACCAGGTATTAATTTGAGTCTTTTTTTTCCCCTAGAGTCCAGATTTGCATTTGTAACAGAATGTTAGTCTTGCTTGGAAAGTAAACATTGCACAGCATTTACCACAAAGTGGTACATTTGTGGAATAGAACCCAATCTTTGTTTGAAAAAATACATTGAGGTCTATAGAAAGATAAGTTATTTAAGAACTACGTGAGATTTTACTGCTATCTGTGGTGAATAGGAGGTGTTCAGGATCATTCACACTTTGGTTTATTCCCTGTTTCCATCTTCCTGATGGGATGTTCTGCAAATAAAGATTTCCAGCATGAATTGGATGGAAAATTGCAATAGAGAGATAGAATTACCTGCAGCTCAGATGATTGTCTCCAGCTTATTCCGTATCCTAGGTAGCTGCCATGGATCAGATATGGTTTTCTGGAATATTGCTCTTTTTATATAGTGGCATTTCATGCCTGCTTCTTTTCTCTTTTATATCTCCTATAATACTTTTTTTATACGCTGAAAGACAGTGAAGAAGCAGGACCTTTGAAATTCTTTATTACAAAAACTTAAGAATTGTATTCTAATAATTTATGTGTAGGGGATATTTGTCAAAGAAACTTGTGGGACTTACCACTTGCTGCTGTTGAATTTCAGTGGGGTTTCAAAGTCTTACTCCCTCAGGCTTTTCTTTCCACTTCTTTATACCTCAAACATCAATCTTCTCATACATATCAATGCTTTATTGGCAAAGCCCCTCAGATAGAAACCACAAGGAAGCTTTTAGGGCAATTGTTTTCCTTGAATTACCTAGTATTTCTAGCCAGATTTCATATATTCCCTCTGCTTCAAGCACACTCTTCCTGCTACTCTTGATCATCCATGATTTTATGCATTTATGATTTTCTCTGGTCTACAGATGAACTGACTGGAACTAACTTGGAATTTGTAAATGTGATTTGGAGTTCCATGATATTTAGCAAATAAAATATATAAAGCAGCAAATAAAACAGGACAATTGTATGTGACCTGTCATAGAGAAGTGTACAAATTGCTTGTCATGACGCAGTGTCTGGCGGTGATGAGAGACAGTAACAGATCAGGTATAATGGTATAAGGCATGCTTTAGAAGTACATAATTTTGTATTTGCTAGGTATGTTTACTAAAATATTACTAGAGCTAATAGCAGCTGTCATTAAAGAAATCCAAACAAATATTTTTTCAGTGTACTGTAGCATTAGCTTTACTTAATATTTGAGTATCTATGATTTTAATTGGAAGAAATTAAAAAATTTTGTTGTAGTAATGTAAGACCTCTTGAGATAGCTAAAAAATGAGCTGTGGTTTTTGTCAGGTTAGTTTATAAGTATCCCATTACATCACACCAAAAAGATGTCCCCAAGTGCCTGTCACAGATGCTAATGACAACTGCTTTCCCTCCTGCCCCTGCCATGCTCCTTCAGGTAACAGAATTCTCCTTCCTTTTTTTCCAAGTGCTCATCTTACCCTCTGGCCCTGACCTGGAAAAGGTCCTCGCAGATCCTTGGCTCACAGGACCAGAGAAGGGCTGTCGTTTCTCCCTGTCTACCCTTTTATATCACTCTCTGATTGACTGAGGAAGACCTTAAGCCTTGTTAATCAGCACACAAGGGAGCCAGCAGAAAGTGATGGGGAGTGATAATTTCCTTGAAATTACTTTCATATGGAAATCACTTGAGTGTTTTATAGTGGTTGGATTTTATTAGCACTTGTCCATTCAAAGATAATTTACTCAAAAATGTTTTATGTAAGTTGTAGCATTTGCAGAGTAATTGCAATAGTACAGAGTGTTGTTGACATACTGGTATTTTGAAATCATGGGTCCATTTTGCACCTGTCCAACGACACTGACATTTTACCAAAGTAGCATTTGCCAATACACAGAATACAGTTTGCTTCCAACAGAGTTTTTAGGCTCTTCCATTTGCAATTTATAAGCTGTGCTGGTAGTAGCAAACCACTAAATCCATTTACAGATCCAGTTTGAAGTTAGTTGGTGAATTTCTATTATCAGTTTTTAATCAGTATCTTTGTTGTTTATTTGTTTAGAACAGCCACAAAACCCAGCAGAAGGGATACCCAGCACTGAGTAGCACAGGTCATCAGTCTGGTTTTACTTACATCCTTTTCTTAAGAATGTACTTCCCTCCCAAAATAAGCCATCACAGTAAAGTTCAGTAGGCAGTCTGTAAATCATCAGCTAATGCTCCCTGCCTATGTACTTTTGTTCATAAAATCCATATTGCTTTCCTCTTTGGAAAAATCTGTCTAGTGTGTCTGGATATGTTGCACCCTGTTATAGGTGGCCTTGTTTCCTTCTTTCCAGTCTCAGCCATTCTCTTGAGCTCTTGAAATGCTGAGTTACTCTCCTTCAGGTGCATCTGTTGCAGGAACTGTTTAATACCCTTCTGTATATTTTTTTTCTCACTTTTTAATATAAAATAGCTATGTTTATTGAAATTACCCTTGTCAAACGTGTATCTAACTATTGGAAGGGTTCTGTACGCAAACAACAACTGGCAATCATGAAGGAGAATGTCATGCTCTTAATAAATTGATTTCCTGTTTATTATTCTCAGTATTATACAGGGGTTTGTGATGGTTGTTATCCCTTGACGGTTTTACCAAGGGAATTTTGGCAAGCAAAGCTTTTCTGTTTTGGCCCTCAAAAAGCAGATTAGTGTTTCATTGTGTCAAAAAAGCATATCTTTATTCTCTTCCAGGAGTACACAATAGATGTTTTCTTCCGTCAGAGGTGGAAGGATGAGAGATTGAAGTTTAAGGGCCCAATGAACATTCTTCGATTGAACAACTTAATGGCCAGCAAAATCTGGACCCCAGATACGTTTTTTCACAATGGGAAGAAGTCAGTGGCTCATAACATGACGATGCCAAACAAGCTTCTGCGAATCCAAGATGATGGGACTCTCTTGTACACCATGAGGTGGGGCTTTTCATCTGTTTTTTACTCAGGCTATTTCTCAGCGTGATTTTTTCCAGGTAACAATTAAATGAGTTTCCAGGTGGACTCTCCTTTGTGTCATTTCTGGCCCAGCAGAAAGAAAGTAAGCTAGGAAAATGTAGGTTTTGTTTCCAGTTCTGCTACAGGTTTTGACTTATTATGATTTAGATCTGTTTCCATACCTCTATAATGTATTACAAGGTACTGACCACCTGCGTAAAGTGCTTTGAGACTTTCAGATGGGAATCACTGTGTAAGAATTGTCAGGAATACTCAAAGCTTACCAACTCCATCTTAGAATGATTGAACTAGTACATGACATATCTTGTTCTGTAATAGCTGTTCTAATTACAAGATTTTATTTTAATTTTTACATCCTGTGCAGGATGAGCAGCTAAGATAAACATTTAGCTGGTAAAATGTATTAAATTTGCCTAGAAAATAATTTATGGAAAGTTGTAAACATCATGTATGCATAGGCAGCAATTTTGGTTTCTTGTCTGTTACTCTTTTTGCAATAATGTTACCTATATAAAGTTTTTTTTTATCCACATTACCACAAACCCCTCACTTAGTTGCTTTCTTTTTCTTTGAGCATATTTAATAAATTGAATTGGTTGTGAAAGTAGACTTAAAGTCTCCAGCCTAAGATATAAAGTGTGAGCTGTAAAGCAACATGAGGTGTGCAGTCTTTTTCATGCAGCTGTACCAGCATCCCTGAAGCCTGATTTACTGTACAGCACCCAGACCCTTAGTATTGAGTGCTGACATGAACTTGTATCTGCATGAACTGACTGAAGTTCTCTCTCCAGAAGGTATTATAGTCATATGCTATAAATAATTAGAAACACTCTGAAACCATCACGAAGAACCTTTTTGAAAAACATAAAATGGGTCACGTCCGCTAGATTTCACTATTTCCAAGACTTGTTCATAAAGTCATAACTTGTAAGCATTTGCTTCTGAGGGTGTGAGATTAATGTGAAAGATGTGTCATTATCTAGATTTTAAACAGCCATTTTTATCTGTGTTTGTTTCAAAAGGTAGTGTGATTTATCTCAGAGGCTCATGCAGTTCTTTCCTGTGCCTTCAGCTGTTTGTTGACTCTCTCTCCTCCTTGACTTCAGAACAACTTTCCTGGGAGGTTAGGGATAAGAATATGGAATATTTTGAGGTGGAAGGGTGGGAGAACATATAGGGAAAGTAATTACTATGAGCCACTGGGAGCAGAGTAGTGTGTAGCTGATGTTTGAGGCTGGATGAAGAGAAATTAAGATGTACAGGAAATAAATCTCTATGCAGAGGAGACTTACAGGGTAGGAAGGAGAAGCAGAACTTTTTTTTTGCTTTCTTTTTTTTTAGTTAAAAACTATAAAAAAGGAAACTCTGTCAAAAACTTCCTTCAAAGTAATTGAAATTAGTTTTTATTTTATTAATCCCCAGATTTGATACTGGGATAGTGCTGGGAACTTTTCACAAAATGAGCAAAAGTGAATGCATTGTTAACACACTGACATACATGAATAAAAGTAATCATGAATAGCAGCAATATTGTGAAAGGGCATAAATGTTTTTTTTCCTGTTCCTTCCATTCAAACTGTAAAAAAAAAAAAATACTCAACCAACTATGGAGCACAGTCCTTTGGCAAATCAATTGTATTTTATGTGCTTTTATAATGAGATTTTGAGAGCCATGTAATCACATATGTACCTCAGAATATTATGAGAAGAAAATCAGTGTTCTTAACAACCTGCAGTTACATAATTTATATTTTCATTTAAATGGCCTTTCCTCTTAGTTTTGAGGTCAGCTCTTTTTGATGTGATAAGTCAGTGCCTTCCAAAGGAACACATAAAAGGGAAGAAGCAAGAGCTGATTTAAATTTTAATTAGTTTAATATAATATTTCAGTTTCATCTCCTAAATCAGCATGAACTCTCTTCGTTTCTGTGGAATTGATTTTCTTGTCCTGCTAACTGACTTAAATGCATAATGGTCTTTTGCCTTTTAGGCTTACAGTCCAAGCTGAATGTCCAATGCACTTGGAGGACTTCCCTATGGATGCTCACTCATGCCCACTTAAATTTGGCAGCTGTAAGTACATAGCCAGAAAAACAGCCTTTAGTTAGTGAATGTCTAACATTGCTCAGCATCACTTTGCTTCAGAAATTTGGTATGTGAGAGGTGTAAAACACAAGAAGGTACTTTTAAAGAATTTGTAACACGAAAACTTGTAACATGAAACATTTGACATGTGAAAATCTCCCTTTTCTATTCAGTGTTGTGTCTTCTAATGTATTTTAAAGCTTTTTTAACTCCATTTAACAATAAACACTATGCACCCAATTCAGGACTCGACTAAGTTTTATTCCAACATACAAACCATATCAATGAATGCAAACTTGGGTGCACTTAGCCTGGGTAGCATTAATGAAGAGCATATTAAAGACTTCAAAGAATTATTTTTTCATTTATTGAGATTTTTTTTCTCTTTGTTTTTAATGATATTTGCTTTTACATTCCTAGTCAATGAAGGCAACAACAAATGACTTCTCCTGATAAACAACTTCACTCATTAGCACACCTGCATGTTATAGGCAGGTGGACTTTGATCTCACTAGTATTAGCTTAACAGCAGCATAACTTCATTTACCTGTATTATGATTTCTCTTCTTTGTGAATTAGGATAACATTACATAAATTTCCTGTATTTTGTATGCTGAAGTTTTTTTTTCTTTGACTGAGGCCTACGTTCTCTCCTGGGCCCAGGACAGGGAATGTTTTTTTTTTTTTGAGGAAATCAGTTAATATCTTTAAATTCTGGATGATTTTACATTAATTGTAGCCACCTCAGGTTACAAAACAGGTGCTATGCTGCCACTGAGGACATTGTTAATCAGATGAACATTGTCAGAACACTCTCTCCATAACTGTGACATATCCCTTTTCCTTGGAGTTTGGAGCAAATTAAACAACACCTTTATTTCTGATGATGTTTCCACAATAGAGAGAAATCTTAGCTATGAAGTTAGATCTTTTTTTGCCCCTAAATATTGTATTTAGAATACATAATACAGTTTAACTAACCCCAAAGTTATTAACTGAATATTTACATATAGGTGTGCAGTAATATATGTTTATAAGGTGCGGGATGGAAAAAGACTCATATGTAGCCTCAAAACAACTTAAAACTCACCATAATAATGAAACTGATAATCAGGCCAAGAGTCTACTTCATAGTACAACTTCATTTGAATTCCTAAGTTGGGGACACTTCTGACTAGATACGTTAGACTTCGTGTGAACAGTTTTTTTTCTTTTTCTCCCATTTGTTTGGTTGGAGTTTTTTGCTTACTAATTTGTTATTTCTTGTCTGTCCATAGTTTCTGGTTTTCCAGTGAACAGGAGGATTCAGACTGTGGGCAATGTGATTTTAGAAAAGCTGTCTTTCATTTCACCTATGCTCCAGCCTATTGCCACATCCAGGGGACTAATTTCTGTTCATTTTTTAACAGCTCCACACTGATTTTATTTCTTGACCTAGAACTCATTTCTAGACTACTGTGCATTTTGAGCTTTTATTCTGGGATAGAATTTAAGGGATGAATAGTGGTGAAAATAAGCTGGAATCCTGAGAATTTTTGTTTAGGTGAGGCAACTCTGCCAGGAGTATGTATTTGTCACAGCCCTTCACATGCTGCTTATCTTACATTGCTGGAGGATCATCAGCCTGTACGAGTGTCTTAGGGGTTTTTTATACTTGAGAGAAGCCAAACTGTACTGGAGAAGCTGTAGCTTAATAGATTGTCTTTCTTTATCCTTATCAGAAAGCCTAGCCAACAGTGGGGAGGACAGGTACAAATCAGCAATTGGCAATGCTGCTGGTTTGCTCTTATTTTGGAAGCTGGGAAGGTAGAAGGGAAGCGTTAAAAATCTCTACGTGCTACCCACCTACTGGGTGTTGTTAGTCATGCAATTTGTGGCTAGTTGGATGAAGGAAACTTCTTTCTGGGCCTCCAGAGATTTCTCAAGTGAAAATGTTTACAGCCCAACGGAAATGTTGCTTTTCTTTTTCACTTCACTGCAGTTATGGTGTAAGACTAAAAATGTACTTGTCTCGGTCAATCAAAATGAACACACCATTTCTTCCTTCAGTGGTTTTACCCCTTTTCTTCCATACTTGATTTGCTAGTAGGGTATTAGACTGGAAAAAACTTGCAGGACTTACTCAATTTTTTATTGTCTCACTTACTGCAGAGGCATCAGTGCTATTTAAAACACAGTGTTGATTTGTTTTCCTTCTAGTTTATTTTGACAGCCACTAGAGCACCCTTCTTAATGTCAACATGTCACACAAAAAGATGCCATGATAAGGAGTGCAATTTAAGAGAGTACACAGGGCAAGGCACAGAGCTACTACAAGGTTATTAAGGGAATTGTCACTGAAACAGGCTTTCCATGTTTAG
This sequence comes from Tapera naevia, assembly GCA_033556795.1. Taxonomy (NCBI): domain Eukaryota; kingdom Metazoa; phylum Chordata; class Aves; order Cuculiformes; family Neomorphidae; genus Tapera; species Tapera naevia. The sequence goes on along the minus strand of JAUMJJ010000189.1, from coordinate 3,316,380 downwards.
GCATGAATTTCAGCTAATAAGAAAATGCTTGTGAAACACTCCCGAAGTGGAAAGTGAGGATAATGGAAAGTCAGAACAATATAGGAATGAATTTTCAAAAAGTTTCATGTTCTAAATCTTGCAGATTGTTCTTTTAATCTGCCTTACCATGACAGTCTTTTTAACACTGTAGAAGAGGTGATGTTTCTAATTTCATAGCAATAAATTGTGGATAATAAGATCACAAGTGACTGCCCAGTTCCCATGCTGCAATAAGCATTTATCCCACAATAAATCTATTTTCAATGGGCAAACATATTTTTTACCATAACATTTTAAGGTTTTGGGGTGGGTTTTTTTTAACAAGAAGCACATCTTCTAATTCTGTGAGTTTTGATGGAAACTGTTCAGTTTAAGTTGCTGACAAAATATTCTTATTTCCCACAGATGCATACACAACTTCAGAAGTGACATACATTTGGACTTACAATGCTTCAGATTCAGTGCAGGTGGCACCAGATGGCTCAAGATTGAATCAATATGATCTTTTAGGCCAAACAATTGGAAAAGAGACTGTTAAATCAAGTACAGGTTAGTAAAAGATATTCTGAAGAAAAAAGCACTCATTCAGCTTTAAAGAACATAGACATTGCTGGTGGTGTTAGAAGTCTACTGAAAAAACAAGTTGCAAAATGTGAGGTATTAGGAATAGTCTATTAATGTATGGTACTTTATTTATCTTTTCAAGTTAATAAGTGACCACTGACAGCAATTCACAGAGGTCAACTTAGTGACTGTTTTTTTAATGCTATCTGGAGCTTAATCTTGAATGCTAATGTTTGTAATTTAAGACTTGGATAAATCTTTAATGTCGTATGGTAAAGACACAGTTTTTGGCTACTAAATGGTGAAGTGTGCTGGTTTCAACCATTTTTTCCTTCCTTCATTAAACACTGGAGTATTCTACCTGACTCTAGTCTGTCTTCCTACGTGTGCCAGGCTGTGATGGCCCTCTATGATTGTCTTCTGACTGTAGAGTAAGTTCTTAGAGTGCCTTTGTGTGAATGCAGAGAGTTGCTTATGTGCAGAAGCCTGCATACAATCATTCCTGGAAACTCCTGAACATACATCTTCTCTGGAACCCAGCTGGGATAAGATGTGTTTGTACTAAAAAGCTTTCTTATATTCTCTGGGATGCTTTCTACTACAAGATATGTTCTGTGTGATTTAACCCTGGCACATTCGGTTCTCATAAACAAACCAAACTTTCTTCTACCAAAGAAATGGACTTTAAGATGATAACCTTTAGTTTCATTGTGTTTTGTTTGTTTGTGGCACCCAGGTGAATACACAGTAATGACGGCTCATTTTCACTTGAAGAGAAAAATTGGTTATTTTGTCATTCAGACTTACCTTCCCTGTATCATGACTGTCATTCTCTCTCAAGTGTCATTCTGGCTGAACAGAGAATCTGTACCTGCCAGGACAGTCTTTGGTGAGTATACTGAGTAGCCTGAGCTTTGTTTGCAACAGCTGAAGCTGTTAGGAAGCATTTCTGACATCTGCTTGATAAAGGTCTTTTTTCATTCAAATCAATGTGTTTGTAGAATGTGAAATTATTTCTAGTCCGAACAGCTTTTAATTGCAACTTAAAGATCTCTTGAAGATTCCAGAGTTTTTTGAAATTAGCACATAGGAGAACTGTCTGTATATCCTTGACTCTTTTAAGAGGGAAAAGTTTTCAGAGAATGGAAAAGGGTGATGATATTTCTATTTAAAGAGTAAAATATTTTCTGAAATGTCTTACATATGATAAAATTATCCAAATATTTTGGTACTTGGTAGATAAGCACATTTCTAAATATATTTGTAAATTAACCAAATTAAATTTGAATTTCTTGTATTATTTGAATGTGTTAAACTTTGCAAGCTGCAATTCTTTAAAAGAAAACCTATCCCGTGGGTCTGGCAAAACTTTCTTATTAATTCTAATTGGAACGTACTATAAGGCAGTGAAGAGCTTCAGCAGTGCAAAATAATGATGTTTTTCTTAATTAATGTTTTGCTTTGATACTAAAGCAAAATAACAATTGTATTTCTTATTTGCACAGCTTAAAGTCCCTTTAATTTATTTTTAAAGAAAAAGACTAGCACAACAGAGACAAAGCAATGTCTGTACGCAATCAGCCATCAGAAACGCTGCATGAAGTTTTATTATTTATCATCAGTACACACCATGCAGTCTTCAAAATATAGGCCAAACCCAAATGCCTATTAAGTATGATGCACAACAAAACACTTACTGTCTCTCCTGATAGAGAAAATGCCTCACAAAGCATTGTGAAAATTGCAGGTTTGAATATAAGTCTTATTGAAATCAGATGATATGGGTCGGTGGTTTTAATAGGACCAGAAGTCTGCCGTGTTTTCCCTGGCAGTTATTTGGCATATTTTATTTCTTTTTTTTTTTTTTGCCTTCTTCAAAATCTTCTGTGAATTTGTCCATTTCTGCTTATCAGAATCCATATTCCTATTGTCCGGCCTCACAAGTACGCTGTCAAGTCCTTCTGTGGCTCTGTCTTTGCCCTTTTCTGTACTTCCTCCTATACATTTAGGACACTGAACTGATTTATCTGAAAATATCTCTGATCTTCTCTTCTTAATGCGCTTTCTTTTACTCTGTCATCTGTTAACAGGGCATTACATCAGTAACAAGGCACTAGGATAATTTTACTGGAATGCTGTATCCCTTCCTGCATACCTCTTTCTTGTTTTGTGTCTTTTTTGTGTTTAATATATGTGTGTGCTTTTTTTCATTTGACAGAAGTAGTATCTGCATTGCAGCCTGTGCTTTACGCTCCTGAGGGTACAGCACAAAATGGACAATAGACAGTGTTTGTTTTCAGGATATCTTGAGGGAACTGGGTATTGTGACTAGAATCATAGAATCACAAAATCACCTGAGCTGGAAGGGACCCAAAAGGATCATCAAGTCCAACTCCTGTCCCTACACAGGACACTCCCAACACTCACCCCATGTGACTGAGGGCAGTGTCCAGATGCTTCTGGAATGCTGGCAGAGTGGGTGCTGGGACTGCTTCCCTGGAGAGCTGTTCCAGGGCTCCACCACCCACTGGGGGAAGAACCTCTTCCTGAGATCCAACCAAACCCTCCCCTGGCACATCTTTCTGCCATTCCCTCGGGTCCTGTCACCAAGAGAGCAGAGCTCAGCCCCTGTTTCCCCTCCCTCCCTTGTGAGAAGGCACAAACAGCTCTGAGATCCCCTCTCAGTCTCCTCTGCTCCAGCTGAACTGAACAGACCCAGTGACTTCAGCCTCTCTTCACATGACTTCCCCTGCAGACCCTTCCCCAGCCTTGTGGCCTCCTCTGGACACTCTCCAGTGGTTTGATGTCCTTTTTACCCTGTGGTGCCCCAAACTGCCCCCAGTGCTCGAGGTGGGGCAGCCCCAGAGCAGAGCAGAGCAGGACAATCCCCTCCCTCTCCCTCTCCCAGCTGGCTGGATGCCCCCAGGACACTGTTGCCCTCTTGGCTGCCAGGGCTCACTGTTGGCTCATGTCCAACTTGCCATCAACCAGAGCCCCCAGGTCCCTCTCCGCAGGGCCTCTCTCCAAGAACAGAACCACATCAGCCAGTGACATAGAGTCTAAAATCTGTTTACTGAGCACAAGGAGTATATTGAAGAGATTGCCATTTCTGTGCTCGTATTTTATTTCCGTGACACACATTTCTCATGCTCCAGTCAGGGCTCTGTCTCCTCTAGGCATGAACCCAGGAGAACAAGACATGTCCAGATTCTGCCTGATGGAGCAGCCTGGGCCCTGCATGCAGCATTTACACCTCAGGCTGAGCCCTCTCCATTGGGTTGCATATCCCTTGAGGAACTCTTTTTTAACTTTTCCACTTCAGATCACATTGTCAGCAGAAGCTGCCGATGGCCTCTTTCATCGTGTAACCCCAGGAAGTCTTCCAGTCTTTCTCCATGCCTGCTGGCAGCAGTTGGCATTGGGATTTCTAGTCCCTGGTCCTCTGCCTAAAAGTGTTACAAAATACTGAAGTTTCAGAACAAAGTTAATCTATTGCTTCTATTTTCTGGCTTGTACTGAACTAATATTGACACTTAGAGCTGGTCTCATCTGGGTGATACTTTCAGGTAGACTCCACCCAATGACACATGAAGTCCATACTACAGCTCAGGTAGTAAATAAAGCTACTTCCAGCAGGGAATATAAAATTTGCAGGAGATATTACTTTACGCTTTTATTCATTGTACTTAATTTTTAATTTCTATATTTAGTACTGGCTTTCCAGATATCCGTCTTTGCATTGTATAATAAATATAGCAATGTTAAAATATAATCAAGTAGAAAGTATTAGTTCTGATAAAGTGTTTTTTAGCAATCAAGGAGAATTTATTTCAAGCACCTTCTTGAGAGCTATCAAGTCCTGGAAAGCATTGACTACTGGAGTCGTGTTCCTTTCAAAGAAAGATCACTCCCTGTTATTCAAAGCACCATTTAGCATTTATTATTTCTTGTTTGAAAGCAGTTATTTTTCTTTCCCCATTTCTATTCTCTTGCAATGTAGTTTAAAGTTCTAGGTTAACATGAAGGGCCCGGTATAATGTGGCCTCTTTTTTAGTTGAGCTCTTTAATCCCTTTTCTTTATAGCACCTATTTAGTATTGTTGTCCTAAGCTATCCCAAATGAATTATGGCCTAATGTTACATTGCTTCAACTTTGCTTTAAAATATTGGAAGGAGAAAGTTTTATCATCATTAATTAAATAAATCTTGAATGTGTTTTCTCTAGGAGATAAATTTGAAAAGCATTTGATTGCAATTTTAATGAAAGGGAATCAAGCCGGGTTCGTAATGCCTTCATTTACTGCAAGATTACAATCTGTTTCATTTAGTAATGTGTTTATTGTTACACACTTCATGTAAACAATATTAGCAAAACTAATCTTGTGCAGCTTATTGAATTCTTGCTTCATTTTTAATGGGTCATAACATGTAGCAGTTACACATTTGAATAGTAGAATTAGGGGCAGGTGACAAGAAAAATTAGAAATCAGTTTTCTTAGTGCTACAGTTATCTCTGTGTTTTTACTCACACAGACTAGGAATGAGAATGTTAAAATGATTGTAGCTAGATATATATTCTTTGATATGTAAGGTAAGCAAGAACTTAAATTAATAGTTGTATTATTTTTAGTACATTGACCAAGATGCTTAATTGTAAATTCACATAGCTGTGTTCTTTTGTCAGGATTCTGTTCTCTATGATCATTTTGTTCTTACGCTGCGTTCTGTGTTTTGCTTGTTCCTGGTTTATCTTTTCTGAACACGTATTAATTAATGTACATTTTGAAGCAAAAAGCCATTTAGACCTGAAATCGAAAGACTTCTGAATTGTGCTTCTAAGGGGAACCGAAGAAAAGTTTGAATTTGTGCTCTAGTTATTTTTACATGGGAATTAACATATATGCTTCCTTTTGAACAATTCTGTATATACAAAGTACCTCTTCCTATTTTGTTGAAAAAAAATTTAACCATCTTTATTTACTTCTCCTTTCACATGCTGCACACGATCTTTTGTGCCTTTAGAGATATCTTACTACTCACAACTTTGAGCCTATAATTTCTTAATTGGGAACTTCTGCTAATTGTAGACCTAACAGTTGATCAATTTGATCAGTTTGAACAGTTGATGAACAGTTTGATCTCCTTCTATGATAAGGATACAGCTGTTCCAGGGCTCTACCACCCACTGGGTGAAGAACCTCTTCCTAATATCCAGCCTAACCCTCCCCTGGCACATCTTCCTGCCATTCCCTCAGGTCCTATCCTAGGTCACAAGAGAGAAGAGCTCAGCCGCTGTTTCACCTCCCTCTCATGTGCAGTGAACAGCTCTGAGATCCCCTCTCAGTCTCCTGAGTATTATGGTACAATACTTTAAAAGTACATTATCTCAAGATTTTTTAAGCTTTTCTTTAGGTCTCCAACTGTTTTACTCTTGGCATGATAAAATGAAGTAGTAATCTGTATCTCTGTTAAAGGATCAACAGTCTTTCTGCTATGTTATTTGTGTTTATAAATCTATTAAAGTTTTGGGCCCGGTTCAGTGATATGATTACCTAACAACATTTGCAATAACTGTTAAGAAAAAAGAAAAAGTGAAATAATAGACCAATGGAAATTGCTTCTTTATTAAAAAAAGAATTTATCAATCCTTTTGTGATATGTTCTTCAACCATTATATGTACCGTTGCAAAATGCTGTGATGAAAAGATAAAATTTGGGGAGGAGTTGCATATTACAAGAAATGGAACACATTTTAAGCGTTTTGTACAGTTTTCAAAGCTGAAGTACCTCTTCTGTTACAGAACTGGTCTGTGGTAACTCTTTGCTTAGACCTTTTACTTTAGTTTTCAAAGGAGATGTCCACATTCTAATATGAGAAGGCTGGGGCATGGTTTAGTTGACTACAATCTGTTCCAATTAGTAAAATCAGTTGATACACAAGAAGTGAAATCAAGGTCCAAAAGGACTTGTCCCTGTCAAGGAGAAGCCTGACTTTTACACAGAAATATGGGCATAAACTAGTTATAATGACACATTTAAACTTTGATATTAATGTGCTAACTCCTCCAATTTCCACTATATGTTTTTGGTCGGGCATTTCTAGTTCTCCAGTTTACCTCTTCTGCTCTTGCTTGGGAGTGCCCTATACCATTGAGTGACAAATATTGTTTGTCCAAAGGTGGCTGCCTAATGTTAAACACATCTTGAATGGTATCCCTCTGTCCTGGAATCCAAAATATGACACAGTTGGCGTTTTCTACATGTATAATTTTAATGCCAGTGAAAAGTGTTGAATTTACAGCCCTGGAGATGGATATCCTCTCTCCAGTAAGCCAATGCTGTTTCAAAAGCAGCAACATAAAGAAAAATATATATATACTAGGCAGTCAAATGGCTCCAGTCTTGGACTAGATAGGTAAACCTGTAGTGATAGAATTTAGCTTTTATAGGCACACACGGCTGAGAAAAGAAAAAGTTGTAGTGATGTTGGTGTATATTTCCTGTCAAGTATAAAATGCTTGATCTGCTTTGGAGAAGGGAAATATCGATGGTGTATTTTTTTGGATTCTTGTAAGAGACAAACTGGTCTCTTACAAGATGAATACCTGTTTGTGTCCTTCTGGTACCCATCAATGCCACCCACTGCTGAGTGCTGAGCTATAGAAGATAGTTCTTGGCTTTTATATATCCTACAACAGAGTGAGATGTGATGGAGGCTTTATATAGCCTATTGAATTATTTAGGCTGTTCAGAGTAGGATATAATTTAGGGGAGAAGATTGTTTTCCTGTGATATTTTGACTACCTCGTTGTAGGGACAATCTGTTCACTCTTTTTTATACCAATTTTAGTTCACTAGTGTTATGAATTAGAAAATGCAGTGAGGAATGGTTTTTATCTGAACAGTGTGTAGAGTTTGTGAGGTTTTAAGGTAATCTTTGTGAAATAAATGTTTTTTATTTCAAAAGTTGACCATATTCCTTCACTTTAATAATTTTTCAGTCTTCTCAGGTTTTGCAGTGACAAGGAAGCAGGTTGTTTCCATTCAGTCCTTTTTCATAAAGAAGACTGAATAATACTGAATTTTCAAATTAAATGTAATGTGCAAAATCATCTCTCTTTTGACTAAAGAAGAATAGCAAGTATAAAAATACTAGATTCCTGAACTGGCAGGTATCACAGATTGAAATCTGTCCAATTTTTTTCCCACTCAATTCAGATTAAATGACTGTGACAGCTTGAACATCACTGAATTTATGGAATGAAGTAATAAATGAAAGTACATGGGCAATTGTCTGACAATGTGCTGTTTGATTAGCATTTGGGTCACAAAGTGGTGTGGCTTACTGAACTTTTTAGAGAAATTGTCATCTGGTAGCAAGATACAAAATGTAAATGTGTGGTGTTTTAATTGAGGCTAGAAAAGGTCAGCAGTTTATTTGAAAGGTAAGACTTAAACAAAAGAATACCGTAGCAACTGTATATATTTACATGTGGATAAGGTCACCTTATCTCTGAGAAACAATCACTTTACTGATACTTCTGTGTAATTAAAGTGATTTACCTGCAGCTCAGGATGGGTGTTAAAATTTACATGTCATAATTTTAAATGTAAGATAGACTTGCCTTTTTCCTGGGGCGCTGAGAATAATTAAGCCATATGTTGTATAAGTGTTAGGAGAGAAAAGTTCTTTACAAACTATATTGTCTACACATTTTGATACAACATGGTATGGCTGCCATGGTTTAGATGATGGGTTGGTGTTAGTGTAGGGTTATAGGTTGGACTTGATGATCTCAGAGGTCCTTTCCAACCTTGTATTACTGTGATACTGTGTGATAGTGTGATAGCTGCTTCCTTTCCAGTCTATAGGCTAGCAGATCCCAACAGTGTAACAACCAAACCCACTTTAATTTATGGAAGCTGAAAAATAGCAATTAGAGAATTATATTTGCTAAGGTGTCTGGATGCTGTGTGACTCAGCAGGATGTGTTCTGTGCCTGGTTTTCCCTGCTGCACAGGCTTTTGGAAGCACATCAAGGGGGAGCAGCACTGAGGCTCAGTCCACTTAGCTTTGCTCTGTCATCTTTTGTAGCTCTTCTTTAAGGGAAGGATGGAAGTTGCGAAGCCTGAAGAGGTCTGAGTAGGTGTCACTGCTGCCTGTCTTCCCTCTCACAGATTGAATAAAAATGCTTTCTCTTGTAGCAGAAGGAAAATTGGAGCTAGATCGATCCTGCAGCAGCCAGGTGACAGATTGCTGGCAGTGGAGGGTCTGGCTTGGGGAGAGTGACTTCACTTTCTGTTGGGAATCCAGTTAACAACAATTTTATGAGTGTGTAGCTGTTGCAGCTGGAATGTGCTGTTACTAATATTTCTGTCGTGGCATCTCCTTTGCTTGCCATAATGGAGTGGCTGTGTTTAGGTTTGCTGATCTGTGCTATCTATATTGCTTTGCGTTGCTTTTCATTCTGGAGATATATTTATGGTGTCCCACAAAAGGACTGGTTTACTTTGTCTGAGTGTGATTCAGCCTGAGCTGGGAGAACTGGTTTACTTAAGGAATAGAGGCTGTGTTTGTGAGTTTCTGCTTGCTCAGACTGATTCAGGAAAATGTTATTCTCTTCCTTTCTTCACATGTATCTTTTTTCCTGGGTTTGGTTTTTTTTTTTGAGTATAATTCCTGGCTTCCTCCCGGGTCTTCATTATGTGCAATGTACTGCAAAGTGCTTTTAGTAACTGCCACAGTGAAAGAACAGTCTTTCTGAATCATCAAGTCTTGTTTTTTGATACATAATATACAGTTACAATAATCTGACATTTCAAATCAATATGCTGTTCTAGAAGAAATCTGTCACCTGAATGAAAACTGAACCTGTACATGTTTTCAACTGTGTCACTGGGTGGATAGTGAGACAGCTACTGAAAAAGCAATAAAATAAGAAGTCATTATTTGTAACAACAAAGGTCAGTTTAGGTGATACTGTCAGCAAAGGTGGGTGCCAGACCTGCAGCCACTGTAGCAAAGCCAGCCACCAAACACTAATATATTAATCAGTACTCCTGTAATGCTGTAAAATACTGTGATTCCATTAAGGAATTGATAATTTTGTCCCTTACCTGTCTCAATAGCTAAAAAAACCCAAAAGGTATAATATATTATTTATCTCCTGTAAGTAAAATCTTCAGCTGATTAAAAAAAGTGAAGTTTAGGCAACAAAATTGAACTAAAATACTTCAAAAGAAACTTCAGATGCAGCGTTTAATACTCTTCTGGCAGTTTATCACCAACTTAGATAAGCAATTTTTCTGTTGTGTTTGCCAAACATACCGTAATACTTTCTGGTTTGTAGTTTTGTTAACATTAAATATCCAAGTAAAACTGTTGATATTGTGTTTTTTTTTCCCCTTGTAGGAGTAACAACTGTGTTGACAATGACAACACTGAGCATCAGTGCTCGAAATTCACTCCCCAAAGTAGCATATGCAACAGCTATGGATTGGTTTATTGCTGTTTGTTATGCATTTGTGTTCTCTGCATTAATTGAATTTGCAACTGTAAATTATTTCACAAAACGTGGATGGGCCTGGGATGGAAAAAGTGTAGTCAATGATAAGGTAAGTGCTAAGGAAATAGCCCCATTTCCAGTCAATTACACTAAACCAGCTCTTACTTATTGTATTGATAAAAATAACTATATATATGTATTTAGATGCATATATATATAAAAATACTTTTAATCAAAAGAATGTAGACATACATTCTGTCCCGAACAAAAGTATGTCTGCCATGATGTGGCCACCTGGTCTCAATAATCCAGATTTAGTTATCAAGCCCATTGGTTTTCTATGTTAGGAACTGTCTGACTTGTTTCTTGACTCCTCAGATACAACTGTTTATCTGGTTATTCAGAAAATTTAATCCATTTTGTATTAGTTTATCAGTTTATTATTAATTTAATCCAGTTGAGTTGGAAATAAGAAAATTATTGCAAAAAGATATAGTGTGTATCAGTTTTCCTGGTGACTAAGGATCAGAAAAAAACCTGAATGCCCATATTTGTAAAAACTATTAATGACAAAATCCAGAAGTTTTGGACAATTCTAGTATTCTGAAACTTATCTGCAATGATATGTAGAAATTAATTTCTAAATTAATTTAAATAGCAACTGTACAAAATTCTGAGTACTGCTTCACCTATGGTGTATTGATGCTCTGAGTGTGCAGAAACACAGTGATGTGCTAATTTTCTGGTATTCATAGTATTGTAGATGTGTTAGCTCCAAGGAATTTTAACCTAATTTTGTGAAAAATAGTGAACTGGTGCTATGCCTGAATTTGTGTCAGGCTTTACAGTTTATAAGTTTAATAACACAGAACAACTGTTAAAGCTGATTTGTTATTTTGACTGACTTACTTTATTATATAATTTCGTACTGTCTCAGTCTCTGACTCTACCAATGGTAAAGAATTTCTCCTGACAAAGAATACTCTGATTTCTGTGGCTCCCCTTAAAATTGGGTACAATATTATTTCCTTATTAGATGATAATAGTAGATGTGAAGCGAAGTTTAATTAACTGAGGGTGTCTCAGCGCTTTGAGTGCATAAAATAGTGCATAAAGAAGCAAAATGTTCAGCTAATAGTAAAGGAAAATGAGAGGAAATGAGGACATTGTTTGTAATTCCCTGTGGCTTCCAAAAGAGCCTTCCTGTAGCTTCAGGATCTATTCTCTCATGCTGTAAGTAAATAGTGAATCACTGCAAGTTTAGCAGTGTGTTGTGAGTGAAACTTTTGAGACTGGCACATTGCCCTGGCATTGTAATAAAGTAGAGAGCCATTAGCAACTCTGCAATTGTCCTTTGGCTGTTCCTCTAAATTAACACAACAGTGTTGTTGCATGATCTTAGGAGTGGCAGCTGTTGTCAAACTACCTAGGAATGAGAAAATCAGCCATTCCTTTTTATGATTTATATATCATTGACGGGTCCACTTCTCTATAATTCAAAATGACTCAACATAAAGCTAACCTTGTAACATATTTGTATTTTTTCATACAGAAATATGGTTAATCCTTATTATGTAGATCTCATTAATGGTATTACACACACTCTTTAAAAACAAGTATATCTGAAAGGAAGGAATTATAGATCAGAGTCTCATAATCTGACTCATAAGTTTGCACTTATTTTTGGCCGAACACATCTGTGCACCTAAAGTCAGGTTTGCTTTTCACCAAGAAAGGTGAAACGTGTTTCCTCAGTCATCTGTGTTGATACTATATGGAAATTCCCACCTAAGTACTGTCAACATGGAATTTCTCACAAGAAAGCAGGTGCAGGGACAAGCTACGTATTTGATCAGCCCTTTTTCACACTTCAGTCTGCAAGGAACAGTGCTGAATTCCATGCGATCCCAGATTGTCTTTTTACCTGATACTGTTTCCTAAGACAAGGTATTAGGGGCACAACATCTGTTCATGAAGATCTTATCAAGATTTGTAGGGTGGCCCTGATAAATACAGAACTGGAGCTAATTTAAAGCCAGAACTGGAAGTTGGGCAGATGCCTCCCTGTAGAAGTAAAAAATTAAAATGCATCTGCATGGGAAATGTTACAAGAATTTCTTCACTTGTGCCACTTCCATTACATTAAAAAATCAAACCAAACCAATAAAACAGCTGATAATTTCTTATATGACACAGAAGTTCACTGTTACTTCATCTATTTAATGTGGTATTTTGTGGAAGAGATGGACTGAATCTAACATTTATTTGTCTACTTCTCAATTATACATGGAGAGCCTTCCTTCCTGAGAAACTGAAACCCTTCCATTCTTTCTTGTAGGTTATTAGATGTTCCTTAGTTTGGGATTGCTGTACAGCAGTGAATCAATTTAGAGCATTATAGTCTTATAGCAGAGCTGGTTTGTGACCTGTATGTGTTTAAAAACACAAGCCTATACTCTTTACCTGTACATCCCTGCATCTATCCGTAGATGTATCCTCTCCATTGGACTGCCATTGAATGAACTTCAAAAGCATTTTGAAAGCACAAACCATCCTGTAAAAACACAGAGATGCTAAGGTTGGACAGGACCTCTGGGGATCATCTCTTTCAGCCTCTCTGCTTCAAGCAGGATCCGCTAGGGACAGTTGCTCAGGGTCATGTCCAGATGGTTTTTTACTGTCTCCAAGGATGGACACTCCACAATCTCTGTGGGCAACCTGTTCCAGTGCTCAGTCATCCTCACAGTAAATCAGGCTTTTTTGTATGTTTAAGTGGAATATTCTGTATTTCAGTTTGTGCCCATTTCCTTTTGTCCTTCCACTGGATATCACTGAAAAGTGTCTGGTCTGGTCCTTCCACCAAATATTTAAATACATTGGTAAGATCCCCTCCAAGCCTTCTTCTCTGCAGGCTGAACAGTCCCATCTCTCTCAGGCTTTTCATATTTCAGATGATTCAGGCCTTGAGTCATCTTTTTGATCCTTCACTGGACTCACCCCATTATGTTTGTGTCTGTCTTGAACTGGGAAGCCCAGCATGGGACCCAGCACTCTGGATATGTCTCACCAGGGCTTAGAGGGAAACAATCACCTCCTTTGGTTTTCTGGCAATGATGTTTGTAATGCAGTCCAGAAGGCTGTTTGCCTTCATTACTGTGAGAACACATTGCTGATTATGTTCAACTATGTTCACCAGGAACCCCTGGGCTTTTTCTGCAAAGCTGCTTTCCAGCCCATTAACCCAACCTGTACTGGTGCATGGGGTTATCCCTCCCCAGGTGCAGGACTTTCCCTTTGCTGAGCTTAATTAAATTCTTGTCATTCCACCCTGCTTCTCTTATCTTCTGTTATTTTTTAGGTTTGAATCCCTATTTTTGTCACTGTTATGTGTTTTATTAACAATGATTTCTGAAAACCAGAAATAGTTCTTGGGTTAGTTCTTAGCTCACTGCTGCAACTACCAGGCTGGAGTCCTTTCTCGTAATTGCAATCTGTTTTTTACCTCTGTGTGTATCTCAAGTATATCTACATGTAAACACATATATCTCCAGAATTTCTTAAAAATGTAGACCATTAATGAAATTCCTTTACTTACCAGTGATGTTCAAATAATGGCAATGATGCTAGATAGGGAAAGATAGCCTAATTTTCATTTTATTACGATGCCAGGTAATTCTTTTTTTTCCCAGTCCACCCATTAATACCTTCTAGTTCTCTTAACAGAGAACAGTTAAAAAATCTTACAGTTCTATTGTAAGGAGCTAGATACAAAGCAGCTAGAGAAAGACAAATTCTTTTCCAGTTATCCTTACACCAGTGACGGACTCATCCTCATATAGCTGCAGCAGGGCATTTAATGGTGCAAGAGTCCATGCTTTTAGAGCATTCTTCTGCTATCTATGCCTTCTTTTTGGATACACTGGAAATGTCTTTCTTTATATTTGAATTTGTCAGTATGATAATCCTCATTTATTTTAATGTACTTATTAACATACTCATTTGTTTCTTTTACATTTGAAATGTTAATTATTAAGTCTTTTCTGGCAAATACACATTGAATATTTAACTTCATCCTGTCTTCCAATAGAAAAAAGAAAAAGCATCAGTCATTAAGAAAAACAATGCCTATGCAGTGGCTGTTGCCAACTATGCTCCAAATATTACCAAGGACTCAGTGCTACCAACCATCTCCAAGAGCGCTACAACTGCGGAACCCAACAAGGCAAAGCCAGAAGCGAAGCCACAGGAAGCAAAGAAGACATTCAACAGCGTTAGCAAAATTGACAGAATGTCTAGAATAGTGTTTCCTGTCTTATTTGGTACTTTCAATTTAGTGTATTGGGCTACGTATTTAAACAGGGAGCCTGTCTTACTTGGCTTTGCTCCATCAACCTAAAAGCTGAATTGCACTGAGGACTTCAAGCATCATTTTAATCAGATAGGTTGTTTTCTATGTACAGTACGACTAATAACTGCTAATCTGTGAACCATTATGTACAGAGTGTATATAGATGTCTTATCTGTGTGTCTCCAAAGGAGGGACGCAGCGTTAATCGTGGGTCTGTAAACAGATGGCACCCATGGCAAATAGAGCCAGCTCTTTAAAACTTATACCCAGGGGAGATCTGTAAAACTAGGATTCAAATATACAGAATTATATTCTCTCCGTACAATGAAATGAAGATATGATCCTACATAATTATTTAGAAACAGTATTTTTTTAATTTAAAGTTAAAATATTTTTCTATAAAGTAACTAATTCTACTTTAATGAAAGAAACTGTCATTTAAAAAAAAAGTGATTTTTTTAAAAAGTTGTAATTGTTTCATACCGTAGCAGTACCCATGTACATAACAGAGTACAGAAGTCATACAGTTCTACTGTTCACAAACATTCTGGATACTAGTTAGGCCGAAGAGGTAGTAAAGACTACTAAATGGCAAAAGCCACAAGTTTCTTACTCTGTCCTGTTTGAAGTTGTTAATAAACTCTTCTAATTGATTTCAGGGAAAAGCAAGTGTTAATCAAATTTCCAATATCGAGCAGCTTCCGCTAGTGAAACTCTTCTTCTTTTCACTGTTCCATTTATTTGATTTTGCTAATCCAGGTTGTCTGGTTCAACAAAGTTTGATTTTTTTTTTATTTTGCTTTTTGTTCTTTAATTGGATTACTGCCAGGTTCATAAAAGCGCGCAGAAATTTTTCAGGATTAAGTGTTTCAGTACTATAATACAGTATTTTTCTTTGCTTAATGTTTCCCTAAAACTTCCCATTAAAATATTTACCTGTATTTATCCCAGAAAGTTTTTTTTTTTAAGGGAAACAAGACCCATGATATCAGTTCAGGAAATTGTCCGTATATTAAAATTTACTGCTGCTTTTGTAAATTGCAACTTTACATTTCGCTGACATAACTTTACAACAACTTTGTATACTAGAAATGGTTTTGCTAAGATTTGAACATTATTTTTTTAATAAAAGGTCATGCATCATCAGTAGGTATCGACTGTATTTCATATACACAAATATAACAAAATTGGAGCTGCCGTTTGCGATTTTATATGAATATTTAATACTGATCAGTAAAACTGTTTTACATCTGAGCCTTTACAAAGATTCTTTATGCCCCTGAAGGCCTGGTAAATCATGACGTAAGTAATAATTGTGTACTGTATTTAGAGTTTAGTATACTTGGCCAATCAAAAATATTTTGATTCACACATACATTAGCAGTTATTAGTTGACCTTTAAAAAAAAGATACACCTTTATGATGATGTCTTCTAGTAGAGACATATGTGGTCGTATAGTGTCATTTCTTGCAGTTTTGTACAGTACTTGAGTATAGTGCATAAAATAGGTATGTTCAGAGTTTAACAAAGTTGTACAAATATTTCTAAAATCAAATAAAAGAGTATCTTAAGACATGGAAATGTGCTAAAAACAACAAAGAGAAACACTGCTTTCATTTGCTGTTTTATTTTCTTGCTTTTTCATTGCCTTTAATGTGATTCTGTTTTGTATTTTGTGTGACAGTATAGATGCCAAGGTCACAAATGCATATTGTGAATAGAATTAATAGTTAAGACAGAGTTGACTTCAGTAAAATAAAGACACTTCGTAAATTATAAATAAAAGGGAGAAGCTTGGACAAAGTGTGTATCCCTTGAAGTCCCTCTAATTAAACTGTCAGATTCAACCTTTCTGATCAACAATAGTCAAAAAATGAGCACTTTACTCAGAACATTAAAATATAATATCCTTATTTTCATATATATTTATATATAAATGTAGATCTTCCATGTAACTTGGATGAGTGCAATAGTGTGATTATGAACATAAGGCTGGAAGGCAAGCAATAAAAAAAGGTTTTTCATGGTACAACTATACATTTTTTAAATGTTTAATTTGTAAATTATAAATTATCCCTTTAATGTTGCATTGTCCAGGTATGAATAAATATATAAATATGTACATATGTACAAATAATTGTAAATATTAGAACTGTAGAAAAAAAAATCCCTTCACTTTTGTTTATGGCAAAGGGCTCTGACTGTATAGTTTAATGGAGGCCCACGCTAAACCGCTCTTGAACTTGAATAGCTTGATTATGTTTTCTGGAGCTGAGGTCTCCTTCCTGTTGACCTAGTGGGAGTTCTTACCTTCTGTTCACATCGGCAAGATTTAGGGACTCTCCAGACCTCCCTGGATTGGGGTGTGAGAAACAGAGGTTTGTGTTTCACCCTTGGCAACATCCCAGGTACTCCAAACCCTTCACAGTGTTTAAACAGTGTTGTGTATTGCTCCGTGACACTGTACAGTCAGAACTCTCCCCACTGCAGACGGGAGTGTTGTTGGACTACCTGATAAGGAAAGATTTTCGCATCCTTATCTAAGACTGGGACCCTTCAGTACAAGTCTTCTCCAACGAGACTTCTTCTCTGGAAGAGAACTTCTTTGTGATTTGGAGCTGCATGCAAAAAGTCTATCTTCAGTTTGCACAAGAAGCCTAATGCTGTCTCATGTTAGTCAGCTCTGCTGCTACTGCTTTTATGGGGTACAGTTATTTTTTCCTTCATTGACCATTTTCTCTACACTTGTGTTATGTCAGTCAAACGAAAAAAGAGATGTTTATCACGTGCAACAGATACATTTATTGCACACTAATACAGGAAAAGAGATATACAATATAAATTCACTCAGTGAAAAAGAATACATTTGAAAACTCCACGTGCTGTTTTGTGACAATCAGCAAGGCTTTTGAGGGCGTACACTTCAGAGAAGTTTCACGCTTATATTTAGATCAGTTGCTCTGTGCTAAAGCAAATTCCTTCTGTGGGAGGAAGGAATCTGCTTTATTGTTTCATTTATAGTGAGTAAACTGACTATATAAGTAAAATTTGCAAATTTGTAAGACTAACAACTGGATAAGCGAATTTGAATGTAAACATTTAAGTGAATGCAAGCATTGTGCAAGGAACACCAGAAGACAAGAGTTAGGCCTTCTTTCCATTTAGCAGTATAGAATCTGTCTGGGATTTTAAAGCTGGTCTTACAAATTTACGTGCCAAACACCTGGATGTTTCATTTAATTTGAGTAGAACTTGCTGGTCTTAAATACTTAAAGCAAGGAGAGAGAGCATGAGTGAGCAAACAGAAGTTTCTTCACTATCAAAGAATTGTACATGGAATCCACCAGTGAAATTTTTGTTTAACATGTTAATATCTAATCTATTTTTATCATTAATGGGTCAGGATGTCATATTTTATGTGACTTAAGAAATGAATACAATAAATACAATGATGTAACACTGCGGTAAACTTGGATTTCAATTACCAGAGTTCTGATTGAAGTTTATGAAACAGGTTTCCAATGTAGTAGTGGGACATGTGCTTCTGGATGCATGTGGTCAGTAATTTAACAGTAATTTATATAACAGCATGAAGAATATAGAGATCAGCAGGGTTTATCAGCCAGGGTTGTCTGCTGGAGACTTCTTAATAAATTGCTTTCAAAAGAGTGTCTTGCAAACTTCTCGATTACGTTGTAGCCAATGAAATTACCTTCACCTTCCATATGTGGGTTAATTCAATTTGTAATTGCTGCATTGCTGAGCATCTTTGAAAAAATTATTATGGTAGGTGTTCTGCAACAGGAGCTTTACCTTGGGAGACTGCTCATATCACTGAACCTTATGCTAAATTAAGGAGCTAATCCACCTGTGTAGTCACAGGATGAAAGAGCTTCATTAGACACCAATCAGGAGCCTTACTGAATCACCCTCTCTTCTCAGTGATTAGATTATAGATCACATATGGGGTGGTGAGACTTTCTAAAAGTGGGGTGACCATAAACTGTTTATGTAAGAGCAACCAGAAGCAGCTTGGGAGGACATAGGGATGTGTGGATGAGGTAAGAGGGAAAGAGAAGAAGCAATGGCTTTATTACTGTGTCAGTGGATTGTGAGATGATTGAGGAAGGAGCCATTGAATGTTGTGTGCTTCCTCCTGCATAGGACCTCTGGGGTGGAGGGGGAACAGAAGCTTCAGAAATGAAGCAGAACTTTATTAATTCTGGTTTTGTTTTCTTAAGGGGTGTGAATTTCACTTAAGCACAGGTAGTCAGCAATCTGTCCTCCATACCTCTCATTCCTATTCTGAAAGCTTAGTGGTGCACAAGATTTTTGCCTTGGCCTTTCACAAAACAGATGAAGTCTATGGTTCTGAACAATTCTGTTCCTAACAATTTGCATGAAAGATGTTTTCAGTATGGGTATGAAGCTTACCATCAGTCTATGCCCCGTTGTGTGTAGACACAGAGAATTTAGAAATTTAGAAAACAATGCTATGGGATTTAAAGCAGAGGAAGAAAATCTTTTGAAATGAGCCAAGAAAGTTAAATAGCTTAAGTTAATTAAAAAAAGAGCATGATAAATGTACAAGTGTCTAAACAAATCTAACCATAATCTCTTGAGTGTGGTATAATTTGATGTCATATATAAAGTTTTTGTCTTAAAGACTTTGAAATGTTGAAGTGAATTTATGTTAAAATCAGCTCACGCTTCAGCCTCCAGTAAAGGGAGTGGTTCTTCAGAGAAGCAGAGATTTAGAATTCCTTCCACCTCTTCCCAATGACAATGCCCCTTCTGTTAGAATGCTGTACAGCTTGCAATGTATCTTTATTTTTATTTAATCAAGGAAACCTCCTCTGTTTCATTTCTGCAGAAAATCCAAACTCTATAACAACTGAAACTGTTAATTCTATTCTGAATCCAATTGTTAATTCCAGCCATCTGAGAGTGAGAGGCTTTATCACTTTGGACCTTCAGTAGTAGAAGCTAAAGGCTCAAAAGTTTGTTTCAATGAATGGCAGTTGTTAATTACATAAAATGCTTGTTTTCCTCTACTTTAAACCATTTAGTTTTCTAGATTCAGGTCTCTCTGTATGAATCCTTGAACTCATGATTTGAAGTCTGTGATTACTTATTACTGGAAGAGGCTAAACTTGGAAGGTTTGACCCCTGCCTGAGATCAGGGCAAAAATTGCACTGAATTTAAATTAAAACTGATTGGCATCCTCAGGATATTTGTCTATGTCACTGAAGTCAGTGGGGATTTTTTTCCAGGAAGGGAGTACACCTGGGCTCTCCTTTGGATGGAGGTGCTTAGTTCTTTAATCCGTAAAAATAAGCCGTTAAAAGAAGAGCCAACCATACTGAAATACAGGACTTGATGTCTGTTTCTCCCTTGGTATATATTAATGACTTTTAAGAATATTGTGGAAGTGCTGTGAGCTAAGAGTAGGTGGTAACACTCACAAAAAGGAATTTGAAGGGTGTTTTAAAATATGCAAGATGATGTATACTCATCCTCTAGTGTTAGTGTCTACATAAATATATATGAATATATTTTTATTGATGGATGATTTAAAAGTCATATTTTCCTTTCAAATTTTAATTTCTTTTATAATGTTGTGAATACTCCACTTGATCAAGTGGCCTGGAGCGTGTCTTTATATATTCAGAGTTTTTAATGATTGCATTGAGTGCTTTAATACATCTGATATTCAAAGAGGTGAGCTTCAACAGGTCTTACATTTGCTTTCCAGTACTTCATCCATCTCTCTGTGCTGTTGAGGATGAATAGAAATAGCGAATGGAACAAGATTTTTCTTTAATCAGCTGCTTTTGATATTCTTTATTAGTTGTTCATTTGGGCAGAATTTATCAGTTTATAGGCTACTGTAGCTTAGCATTAGCACGGAATGCAATGTAGTACTTTACATCTATTAGAATACATATGTACAATATGCACCGTATCTATAAACTGTTAAAACACGAGTTCCTTAAAAAGCACCCCTGCACCTTCACCCCTCCAAATAGTCACTTGATTGGGAAATTGTTGAAGGCACTTTAATTTTAATGGAATTGGTTACACTAGATCTTGTTATGCTTGATTTTTAAAAGACTAAGTATAATGTGGAGTTTGATTTGTTAGCAATTTATCAGCTGAGCTGGAGTCGGAGAGCATTTCTGCATTGTCTGAAAAATCTACTTCAGTGAGTCACTTAGGCATGAAAATGTATAGGAGTTTGAAAATAGATGCTTCCAGTGTATTAACAAGAAATAAAGAAACAGGAAGAATGGAAGGAATAATTTTAAAGAAAATTAAACACCAGTCAAATATGCACAGTAAGAAACTGCATGATAAATGTAAGTATACTTAACCTTGAACATCAACGTCATATAAAAGCTTCTGGGTGACAGTTCACTTATTTAGTAGGTTTCATAGTTATAAATAATTAAAGAGGATGATAATATTCTGTAATTTGTGACCTTGTTTTAACTGGAAAAAAAATTGTTACTTTTCTAAAATGTAAAACCCCCCCAGATTTATGTTTGAACATGTCACTGCTTGCTGTTGAAGAATATTTATTAACCACATGCAAAATATTGCTTAACGTTATCTTTTTGTACTTCTTATTAAAGTTAATTTAAATATAGCACATTTTGCATTTTTGTTTTTAATGCTTTGGCAGCACAAATATTTAATTCCCCTCATGAGTTTTCCCTCTGGATTTGTGTGTGGGTGTGGTTTCTTTGTTTTTGTTTGCTTCTTTTAAGGCAACACGTTGCAGCCTTTATGAAGGTGCTTTTTTTAATTAAGGATAGAATTTCCCAAAGGAAGCAAACAGTGTATTGGAAAGAATATATTCCTTAGCTTGGTGAGAGTTTAACAGGGATTTATATATATTTATATTTATGTTTATATTTATGTTTATATTTATTTATGAGAATGTCCTCACATATTCATATTACGCATGGCAATATTTCATGTTTTCAGAAAGTTATAAAACATTGCTGCCAGGTTTACAGTAACCACCAGTTCATGTGGAACACAAAAAGTCCTACTAGAGTTGTTCATCAGTGGGAGTAGGGGGGATAACAAAGCTTACTCAGAAACAATCCCAAATTGTTACTACTATGTGGGTTTGCTTTTGGTTTTTGGTTTGCTTTAAAATGAGCATTCTGAGTTTCAAGTCATTCTGTAGAAAGGCTACAAATATTTTGGAGATGGCCATTTCTTTTCCTGTATAGCTGCAGCTTCTCATGACAAACACGTAGATGTTCTTCATGAAAGGTGGAAGTGATTTTGTTTATCAGAAGGGATTTGGGGCTCCTTGTGTCTGGGCTGGGGCTATGTAATGCTTTTTTGGAATACCAGGATTGTGTGTGACCAATGTATGCAGTGAACAATGTATGCAGTTTAGACTTGATGTTAGGAAAAAGTTCTTCACTGAAAGGGTGATTGATAAAGTTGATTGATTGAGATCATCAAGTCCAACCTATAACCCAACACTAACACCAACCCATCATCTAACCCATGGCACTCAGTGCCTCATCCAGTCTCCCCTTAAACACCTCCAGGGTCGGTGACTCCACCCCCTCCCTGGGCAGCCCATTCCAATGGCCAATCACCCTTTCAGTGAAGAACTTTTTCCTCACATCAAGCCTAAACTTTCCCTGATGAAGCTTGAGTCCATGCCCTCTAGTTCTGTCACTGGTCACTGAGAGAAGAGACCAACCCCTGCCCGACTACAACCTCCTTTTAGGGAGTTGTATGGCATGGAAAGCCCTGTGATTTGGTACCAGCACCTCTGCAGGAAGATGGGAGCCCATAAATGCAGGGCTAAGTAATTGCAGCTGTGATCCTAAGGTAACAAACACATCCCAGCTTTCCACTTGTGCTTAGTATTGAGGCAGCTGCTGGCAGGACAGGCTACAGAAGTGAGGTGCCTTCTGTGTGCACCAGTGACAGCCTTCAGTTCAGAAACACATCCATGGACCCTCTTGCTCCTTGTGGCCTTCAGTTAGGGCCTCTGTATGAGCTCTGTGCATACCTTGTAAAGTTCAAGATATTGGTGTTTTTAGTTCAGATGATATTAGATGATTCATCTTGAATTCAGGCTTGTAATCTCTGAGTATTAGAGGTGCCAATAAGTACCAATAGATACATTCCTTGGTGCTGGAATATTTGTCAGAGAATGGAGCCTCCTTCTAACTGTTGTCACAATCTCATGGATTTGAAGGGAAAGTCATAATGTGAGACAAATAAAAGTCAAAGAAAGTTCACCTACATTCTTCAGGTCTAATTACTATTTACAGCATTTCTGTAACTGCATCCTGCTCTAGGTGCAGGGTGAGTGAGGGCATTGCCTCTCTGCTAATGGCCTGGCTTTTTCTGGATTGCTTTCTGATAGCTCAAGTGTTGTGTTTTCTTTTGTCTTTCTTTTTTTTTTTGGTAGCATGCCTTACACAATTAATCTAATCTTGATCCTAGAGTCCCAAAGAGCCTGTATTATTGTGGTAGAGACTGATGTTCAAGTGCAACACTATGTGAACTCCAGTCTTACTACACCTCTTGTCACCAACATTGCTCCCAGGGAAAAGCCTATGAACAGCACACAAGAACAATGCAGACTGAGCAATGCATGGGGCAACGTGAGGCCTTAATCTTATTGCCACTTCATAGCTTGCCTCTTCTTTGCTGCTGCTCCAGTACAAATAGTGGTGCTGAGAGTCTGGCCAACTCCATGAAACATGGGATTCAAACTGGGATGCTGCTGGCAAGAAGCTGGATGTGGTTCTTCAAACTTGTGCCATTTGGGCATTGCTCCCTGCTCTGCTGTAAATCAGAAGCTTTTAAGCATATTTGTACAGGGTTCAGTCTCAACTGTCTGACCAATACATTTCTTACATATATGTTCAGAGTATTTTCTTATGAAGAGCTTTACTTATTTTATTAGGATGTTGCAAATAGTAGCTCCTGGATGGATTTTACTTTCTTTTCATTTCTTACGCTGCAGAGCCAATGTTGCAATATAAGCAAGGCAACATCCTAATGCCAAGATAAAAATAAATGAAGTTATTGGTGGAGAAGCAGTATGTGCTGCTTGTCTTTTTTTACATCTTCATGAATGCAAAAATGTACTCAGACAAAATATGGTTGGAGAACTAAATACGTTTGAAGTAACCTCTCAGCAGCAGCTGTGCAGAGTCCTATTGTTCCATTGCAAAGTGTTTTTCTTTAGATAGAATATTTATGCCCTGAATATTTCATCAGCATTAAAGAGTATTTTTTTGCTCTTAAGGAATGCTGAGGGATTAATGGCAATGCAGAAAATAGTCTATAATACAGTAGTATTTTTCAGGATACTTAATCTAATGAATGAGGATTAGTTTTTCAACACTGTGCTTTAAGTACTGACATAAAGCAAACAAGGGGCCTTGGTAATATTTGCAGACTTGACACATCATATGGGAGATGAGAAGCATTTAACTAAATACAGCATTGAAAATATTTTGAACAGTTTTCTTTGCATTTATGCTGGAGAGGAGCCATGCTAAAAGTGAGAGATGAACATTCAGAACATTTTAAATATTGAAAGAAACTCTGCTTTCAATTTCTTCACAGACCTTTTGAGACACTGGTGTAAAACATTCAAGAAGAAGGAACACAATGTCTCTTCTGCTTTCCAAAGACTAGCATCATTTCTTTTACTAATATTGGACATGATTGGCAAATGCAAAGAATGTGACTGAGTTTTATCACAGTATCATAGTAAAGGAGGTTGTAGTTGGGCAGGGGTTGGTCTCTTCTCTCAGGTGACCAGTGACAGAACTAGAGGGCATGGACTCAAGCTTCGTCGGGGAAAGTTTAGGCTTGATGTGAGGAAAAAGTTCTTTACTGAAAGGGTGATTGGTCATTGGAATGGGCTGCCCAGGGAGGGGGTGGAGTCACCGACCCTGGAGGTGTTTAAGGGGAGACTGGATGAGGCACTGAGTGCCATGGTTTAGATGATGGGTTGGTGTTAGTGTTGGTGTTAGTGTTGGGTTATAGGTTGGACTTGATGATGAAGATTACTGTTTTGTGTAGAGCAATTGTTGCACTCCTCCCCTTCTCTCCCAAGCCAATTGTCAATATTTTGAGATAGTCAGAACTGGCAATGAAAATTCTGCTAAGTTGTGTCTTGGCATATTGCTGTTAAACCTTTCTGATGGAACATTTTTTCTTTCAAAATCTCTTTCTGCTCTTCTTTACTGCCATGGCCACCTGGTACTAAACAGGTCAGTGTTTGCAGAAATGACAGTGGTGGGAGTTTAGAGTCATGCTGTATTATAGACAGAGTTTAACTGCTTTTACTGTGGTTCTGGGCACGGTGGTCAATGTTTCTACTTTCTTTATTCAAAGTGCAGCATCAAGGAATGCATCTTTCCCAACATTAGGACATTGTAATAGGACATTGCCATTAGGGCTGCCAGGATTTTCACTAATTCTGCAATTATTTTTCTCCTACATTAGGGGTATTCAGGAAAAATGAGCTGTAACTCTTGCACACAGTCAACACAACAGGCAACTCATTCCTATTGCCCTATTTCTGACCTCATATGCCTGTCTCATTTTTTCTTTAAAACAACAGCTTTTATTCCTTGCAGTTTCAAAGAAAGCCTCTGAGTTGTAAGCTCAGCATCAAAAGTTTGATTCACTGCAGACAATCTGACTCAATAGGACACTTCTTAGAAGTGTCATTTTAGTGTGTGCTGGACTAATCAGTTAATCATTTAATTGGTACTCTAATTAAGATAATTTAAGTAATTTGAGCAAGAAGAGGTTTCCTCTGCTAGGTTACAAATACGTATTTTTAACTGTCTGTAGTGCTTAGGGCATGGGAAAGAGGAAATACATAAAAGAAGAGCAAATTTAGATTTATGGAATGGAAAACTTATGAATTAAAAAGAACGAAATACTGCAAGTTGTAAGGCAAGGAATAACTTATTTAAAAGCATCTGCAAAATGTATTAGAAAGCTATAGATCTCACCAACAACACAAACACCTGCCCTCCAATAAGGGCCATTCTCATGGTGGTATGTGGAGTGGAATTACAGCTGCACCTCATTTTGGTGGTGGTAGGGAGAAGTCTTTTGGCCACCGCAGAAAAGCCAATGTCTAAGAAGGCTTTTCATGTAATTCATGTTGTCAGCAGTTTCTTTACTGCATGACTGCATCTTTTATTACACTTCAATATCTCATGTTTATTAAAGTTGCATAAAATCATCCTTTTTTATGTTATAATCCTGCAACTGAATCAATGTTTTGCCTGCTATTCATTCTCCATTTTCATGACAAAAACTTCTACGTTGTCCATTCACTCTCGTAGAGCATTAATGACAATCAGATGGCTTCCATTTATTCTGAGCTTATCACAATGTCAAACATAGCTGGCTACTTGAAATTATTGCCATTCTCACTGCTCACACATTACTCTTACTGCTAAATCCTAAGTATTTATGCCTGAAGTGTAGCTAGTCTGTTGCCAAATTATAATAGCAATAATGTTAACTCTAAAGGCTAGTCAGTATGACACACATATCTATATAATTTTAATTATTTAACTATTTATGAAATTGTGATCATCAATAATAAATGAATAATTGTACCCAAGTGAGAATTTGCTATGAGTGATATTTTGTTAATTTTAGCAGTGTATTGGGTTATGACAAGAAATGTGTCTCCATTATCCCTTCCCCCACTAACTCCCATTTCAAATCTTGATTGTTTCTCTTCAGTTTTTTTATTAGCTGGATTTTTTTTTATAAAAGTGGACATATTATTCTCTTTCCATATATAAGAATTACGTCTGATATTTATTTTTTAATGTATGTTAGCATTTGATTTGTCACAGTAATAATTATACCTGAGTCCCTTAGACCTGCTCAAGCAAGAGTTAACTATTGTATCCTTGCATCCAATTACATCTTCAGCAACAAATAATTCGTGGGGCTTTTTTTTTGGTATGTGATGCAGACACAGATCGAATACTGCTGGTCAGAACATTTGAAAGCCTCCTTCATCAGAATTTATTTTGATCAATGGTGAAGGAATTTTGAAAGTTCTGAATTTCTAATACACGATACATATATTGTTCACGTTAATTAATGGTTTAATTTGCAAGTTTACTTATTGATTATAATTTCTGAGATATAAAATTTCTCAATATATAACAGGTTTGTTCCACCTAGGGGTTTCTCCAGTGGGGAAATTGGCCCAGAAGAATATTTCAGAACATGAGCCACACTATTTTCATAGAAAATTATAAACGAATTTTTTAGAAATCTGTTATATTATTTGTATGTCTAAATATTTGGAATATATTTTAAAGGTAAAAACTTAAAGTGTTCTTATTTCTAATCCAGACTGAACCACCTTTAAAAAATTGATGTTTTTCATTTTCTTTTGCACTTCAGCAAACCTGACTACTTAAAAGAACATGACATATTGATACAGTTGTTTTAAAAAGTAATTCAATAAAAAGCACAACAGACATTTTTCTTGTCAAGCCAGAAATATGACCATTTCAGTAAAGTGTTAAATTAGGGTTAAAAATGGAGATTGAACAAACCAGTGCATACACAAGCATGAAAGCAGAGTTTCTCATTCATAGGAAGCACTCATAGCCCAATTAAGTAAGAAAAGTCTTCCATGATGGAGATCACTGGTGCTTTAAGGATTATTTTTAAAGTAATTATTGCTGATATTTAGAGAAATAAAAAGAACCCACACCAAACCTGTATCACTTTTCCCTCCTCCCTGCTCATGCAAGTGCATAATATACTCTTTAAACATAAAAATATTTAACAGGCATCTGGATTTCAGGAAATTTAACGTGGGACGAGAGTTGTATTTTAATGTCATGTTATATTTCCCTCATTATGGATCAGAAATTCAGTCTGGGGAATTGTCATTAGTTAGATAATTAGGGAATAACTCATGGTTATCTCACACCCTATGCAGCACATTATGAATATCAGTACTTGTATTATTTGTGAATAATTTAAAGTAAGTATTTAAGAGTTTAGGAAAATGTATTGCTAACTTCTATGTCAACTCACATCCTGCTGAAATCTCTGAATAAATGGACTCTTGATTCCATTTCTTCCCCAGGAAGATGACAGTGCACAAGTGTAGCTCTCCCCAGGGCGTGTTTCCCTTTGATAAAGGCACTCATAAGGAAAGATAAATACAGATTCTTTAAAACTCACGCAAAACCATTTTGCTGGTGTTGTGAGTTGCCCTTTCTTCTTCTACACCTTTTCATTCTCCAAAAGGTTAACACTTAGATGTGCTTTTTATTCAGAAGCCATGCCACTGAGATTTTGGAAGAGGGGGTTGTACTGAATTGGACTTTATACTTCACAAGGAGCTCTTGTTGCAGTTGACTTTTAGAAAACCTTCCTCTACTTAATGTGCATCCCTTTTTGTTCTTGCAGCCTTCCATCAGGTTACAAGAGGCTATATAACAAAGAGGAGGTTATGTAATAATGTGCTGCTTCAACTCAAATGTATTTTATATTCATTCTTCAGTACTATATATCCTTTTCATAGTCATACTTGATAGTCACCATAAATAAATTCAGGGTTAGATTGTCACTCTCAAGGTGACTTGTGCAGGATAAAGGCAGTTGTTACCGTGTTTCAGCTCTTTGTAATGCATGCAGAAGGCAAGGAGGGTTTTATCAAAAGAAGATTTCTGTTTCATGCTTTTTTTTTTTCATAGCAGAAAGTCAGACAAACAGGACACTATTGAACTTGCACTTTCTTAAAGAAAACTTAATATGCAATCGAGCGGAAACAGGTTTTTCCAGAATCAGTTTGTTTAAATTCCATTTGGTTAAAGGCTTTTTTCTTTGGTTTTGTTTTTTCCCTACCACATTTCATCCTAATGATTTTTTGCTTAGATTAGTGAAAACAATTCTTCTTTAGTGTCAATTTTTTTCCAGATCTTTTCTAGTCTTTTACATCTCCAAGAATTTTCCCAAATTGTTTAAGTTCCATTTGTTTGGGGATTTGGAGGCTGAGGGTTTGGGTTGGGTTTTGGTTGTTTTCCTGACATGTTTCATAATAGTGAACTCCTTCCCTCAGTGAAATGAATTTTTCCTTGGCCTCAATATTTAACTTCATATTCCTTTTATAAAAAACGCCAGAGCTTACAAGAGCATTTCTGAGTCCCCATTCTCCCCCCAAACTCGAGGAAGATTAGATTCAATGCACCTCGTATTTCTGAGGCACAGAACTCTGAGGAAGAAACATTTTTATTTCCAGAAAGTTCTGCATGCATCAGAGAGCTGTCAATAACGGGCAAAGCTCAGCTACATAACATCCTTTGCAGCTGGTTTGAAGGTATGAAGGCGTAAGCATTTATAATGTATGTAAAGCCATAATCCTTTCCTGAGCTTTTCTGAATTATCTGGGAAATTCTGCCTGGTTCCGTTACGCTAGCTCAGCCAAAGGATCAGGGAGAGGATAAAGCAGGGGCTTTTGGAGCTGCAGGTGAGTGCAAAAGACACAACACCCTCCCCGTGACCCAGCGAGGACAGGCTGGCTGCTGCCACCACTTCAACTATGTCTGAGCAGCCAGGCTGATTGCTCTCCCCTCTTACTCCTTTGCAAACTAACTTCAGACTGTGCAAGACAGGATGCAGCTTAGTGTGTCCCATCCTCAGGCTTGAGTAAGAGAAAACAGCAATAATGAAAGTCATTCCCAAAGTCTGTAGTGGAGGATTACAGCGAGTTTCCTGATGAGGGTGGGGGGAATTTAGCAGGACGTAAAAGAGAACATGCACTTAAGTCAATTAAAGGATTCATATAATTCGATGCTTTTCTCCTACAGAAATCAAGATTTGCTCAGAAAGGTAAGCTAGGCCTAGAGTTGACTCAAATCCCCATCAATTCCCAGCAGATCCCATGCTAAGATTTTCTTCACTGAAAGGGTGATTGGCCACTGGAATGGGCTGCCCAGGGAGGGGGTGGAGTCACCGACCCTGGAGGTGTTTAAGGGGAGACTGGATGAGGCACTGAGTGCCATGGTTTAGATGATGGTTGTTATTAGTGTTGGTGTTAGTGTTGGGTTATAGGTTGGACTTGATGATCTCAGAGGTCCTTTCCAACCTTGTAATACTGTGATAATAAAAGTGATTGAGTACATTTATTCTGATAGTAAGATATTGGGTGCCTTAGAAGTGCCTTTGAGAGTAAAATTCCTTCTACATGTATCAGATGTTAGTAGTCATTCTACTGGGTGTATTTTGGAAAAGTAGCTTGCTATATTTTTTCCATTTAGAAGCAAATGGGATTGTTTAAATATTGGGATAATGTGGGAGACAATTAGAAATTGTAACAAGTATTAAATAGCCATAAAGGAGCTTCTTGGCTCACAAAACTCACAATATTCTGACAAGGGATATTTAACTTAAGTTTATTTAAGGTGTTTTTCACATCCTCCAACTTTCCTGGTGTCTTAAATCATTTCTAAAATGTAGAATGAGCGAGTATATCAATTCTTGCACTTGAATGTCTCAGACTGATCTCCAAAGGATGCTCTTAAAGCAGATCATATTGAAATGATCTTCTCTCTTGTATGACAGGACCCGAGGGAATGGCAGGAAGATGTGCCAGGGGAGGGTTGGGTTGGATATCAGGAAGAGGTTCTTCCTCCAGCAGGTGGTGGAGCCCTGGAACAGCTCCCCAGGGAAGCAGTCCCAGCACCCACTGTGCCAGCATTCCAGAAGCATCTGGACACTCAGTCACACAGTGAGTGTTGGGAGTGTCCTGTGTAGCGACAGGAGTTGGACTCAATGGTCCTTGTGGGTCCCTTCCAGCTCGGGTGATTCTATGACTCTATGAAACTTTGATAAAATACAGCTCAGACTTTACAATTTCCTTTCCTTCAGCATTTCCATTCCCAATTCAGTTAGTCTGAATTGCAAACATACACAAAAAGAATAATAATTATTTTGTTTGTCCTTTAAGTTGCTTCACAAGAGTTGTTCTCACTTCTCTTTGTACACACAGAGTACCCATCTGTGCTTTCGTTTTCTCCTGGGCAGAAAGAGTGAGATTGTCCCATCATTTCCTTCTCTAGAAAATATCACAAAGAAAGGTCTCCAAAACCTTGTTCTCTCAGGTATCTCTTCCTAAGTTTCATCCTGAGGTTTATAAGGTTTCTGAGGCAAACCCATGAGCTCTTCTCTCTAACACCATAAGGTCCTAGGAGTCTGCTCACAGGTCGAGTACTTCTGCTTGTGCTTCAGCCCTGAAAAAGTAGTTTCTGGGATAATGTGCCACAAAATGTCACTCCTCAGCTCTGTGATTGATTTCTATTTCTAGCAAATTCACTGACAATGCTTGCTTCCTTTTTATTGGCTTTTTTTCATTTTTTATATTCATAGGCAAAAGACCATTTACAATTAATTTTCTGTAAACAGATGGAGTTTTGTCAGGATGTTAGAGCTGCTGCACTACACCCATCCACCACTACATCTTCAAGATGCTGCCTTTAAAGCTCAGCTTGTGACTTTGCAATGAATTTTAAGTGGGAATGGTTTGTTTTCCATGACAGCAGCCTTCATACAGCAACAGGTACAGCTGGGAGGTGACTAAGCAGTAGCTACGTTCAGCGCTGCGTAGCGTAAATGATGAGGGAGCACAAGAAGACCTGTCTCTTCCCTGGCACTTCCATTTAGAGTGTATGAAAAATGATGTGGGACATGTTTAACAGTAAGTAGTATCTATGCTCTGCAAAAGCTGTCTTTTAAAAGACTTGTTTGTCTACTATAGTGCCCAACAGTTATTTTTTTTCTTAAAATGAGTTTCCACATTTGGATGTCATTTCAGACTTGAAAAAGTACTACTTTAATCTGCTGTATGTTGGATAGTCCCTAAGGAATTTTAGGACACCATTTAAAATCAGCTTTTATAGCTCTTCTATGTTTTATGAGATATTTTGAAGTGGAAAGAATGCCTACACAGTGGATATAAGGCAAAAAAAAATAAATGCCTGGGCAATTCAGAATAGGGAAAGAAAGAAGCAAACATATTGATAAATTGCTATATTTGATCACAACCTACTGTATTACTCCCTCAAAGGCAAATTTCCTGAAGATATTCTGCTCGAGGATTATTGACTTATGTTAGGATGACAGACCATTTAAGAACTTCTGTGTACTGAAGGAATCAAACAAATCAGGGTGGTAAAAGGACATTGATTCCCTGGAAAGGACTTTTGGGGGCTTATGTATTTTTGTATTTCAGGGGCTGCTATATTTAAGGACACATTATAAAAAATGTACTGTGGGTTATAAAGTGATTCATTGCTCTTAATTTTGTCTTGGTCTGTCTGGCTGTGATTTCTATCAGACTTCAGCAGCTGATTTTGCCATTATTTACCAGTATTTTACAATTTTTTTTCCCCAAACTGCCTTTTTTAGAGAAAACTTTAATTATCTCAAAATAAATATCAAAGTTATAGGGAACTTCTATGTTTGATCTTCCACTTATGTCTCAGAAATGTTATAACTTTAAACAGAAGGCTTCTGCAGTCAGGAGGAAGTAGGATTTTCTGTGCAAAGAGAAGAGTTCGACCTCCTCAGGTGCTCTATAGGAACATCAGAAAAAGAACAGTGTCTGCAAAAGACTTAGAGAAACAAAACCTGCGTTGAGGTGGGATTACCTGGTCATGAGTGATTCTGGCAACAAGAGTGCACAGGCATTTCAGAAATGGCCCTGGATATGTGACATGCAGCTTCAGTTCAGGGAGCACTGCTCAGTCACTGCAGCTAACTCATGCTGTGAAGCCTTGTGCTTCAGGCTCCCTTTTTTCTAGGGCATCAGAGGGCAGGGTGCAACCTGACAGGTTTTTCATCTAATTGCCACTATTCTCACTGAGATTGTTGTGGCATAAAAGGTGATGAAATACACTTACTCACTAGAGGCCCTCATGTGTGCACAGCACTTCATTCAAAGAAAAGGCATCCTGTTAATCTGTCAATGTTTATGTTGGATTGAAGTGTTAGGAAGAAAAAAGAATACAAGATACCTGAGGTACTTAGGTACATTTAAGGAGCAATGCATCCCAATTGCAATCATGGCTCAACATGCTCATATTTCTAAGGAAATACATCTTTTGCAAAGTCAAGAATTTATTGTTAGTCCCATTAAAACATTAGAAGTCTAATCAAAGACTTATTACTAAACTAGTTACAGTGATACCAACACAGCTGAACTTTTCCAATTACAGCTGTTTCTCATTTAAAAGGCAGTTGTTGAACACAGACTTTCCAATACATAGCTTTGTCTCTTCCATGCCCACCTTTTTCACTCCAGGTCAGTAGATTGACTGTGTTGCTCTTTCTTAAGCAACAATATAGGGGAGCAGAGAGGACTTGTATTGAGGATCCAGCATCCCAGGTGCTTCACTGGCAGGAACACAACGGTTATAGTTGAAATTCTTCCTCCTCATTTCTGGTTTTGCTTGGGGTTATTTTTGTACATTTGCTGAAAAACTTATTTGCTCTTTCTTCAATGGTCTAAATGGTCATTTTATCTCTGGGTTTTAATATACAGAGTGTGTTTTTCATGTGTTGGAGACTTGTCTTTTGCCATCTTTGTTATTCCTAAATCCAGTAGTATGGATCTGCAGCCTCAAGGCTTCTGGTGTCATCCTGCTCTAGCACTTTCAAGGACCCTGCTGTCATTCTCTGCTTGAACATTTGGAAGCCCCTGTTTTTCTTCAAAAGCCTCAGAGCTGTTCTTTCCCAACAGTGTAATTAATGTCATATTAGCACCTACTCAAGCATACATCCACGTTCAAGGCAGATGATTTAACATGATTTAATTCCATTTTCAAACTTAACAGTTGTTTAAAATCTATTTGTGTGTTGCACATGACCATAAGAAGGATGGTGACATAGAACAAGGGCAGCCTGATATGCCTATTACCAAACCCTCTCCCATCCAAGAGCAGACACTTTCACAGTTACATATTCCAAATGTGATTTGGAATTCCTTACTGAAAACTGGGGACTGGCTCCATTAGGAGAAAGAGTTATAAAAATATCATCCCAACCACCAGGAAAAATTATTGGAATAAGTAAAACTTGTTGCAGAGAAGGGAAGCAAACTCTTAAGAGTTGTTTAATGGGAGCTCTTCATGGTCCAAGAATTTGAACTGATATTTGAAATGAGTATTTGAATAAGCTTGGCAAGGAGTTGAGGAGTTTCCATCAGCATTTGATGTAAGAATGCTCCCCTGGTGTTCTCAGAATTCTGCTCAAAAAGTCAACCCTTCTTCAGGGCTTCAGACACCAAATATCAGTTCTCTTAGTCCAGTAACTAACAATAATAATACTTAAACCTAAAATTCTAATTCAGAACCACATTGCAAATGGATCATTAAACTAATCTACCTTGTTTCATACATCCTTTAGCTCTTTGCTGAACAGGTGCTGAGTGTTCAGCTTAAACTTTCAGCTCGTCTGTCTGACTGATACAACTATGTTAAATATAAAGAAGTGCACTTAATCTCTGTTTTGCTTGGAATTTTTCACATTTTTTCAAACTTGGTGACAACCTTGTGTACTTGCAATGCTTTGTGTACTTTGCAATGTACTTGTATGCTTTCTCCATCTATTTCAGCTGGCCTAACACACTTATCTTACATTTGTTTCCCCCAGAAAAGACAAAAATTGTCA
This sequence comes from Tapera naevia, assembly GCA_033556795.1. NCBI lineage: Eukaryota > Metazoa > Chordata > Aves > Cuculiformes > Neomorphidae > Tapera > Tapera naevia. Next base: position 3,282,206 of record JAUMJJ010000189.1, on the reverse strand, counting down.
CAACACATGTTTCTGGTATCCTGGTGGTAGAACAATACAGGAATAAGGTTGGACATTCTGCATGCAACATAGGAGTGCAGGCTTGCAAACCTTAGCTATATTCTTGCTCCCACACAAGAGCAGAAAATATATCTGAAAATTAAAACAAGACTAGAAAGCATTGGGAAGTCACCATTTTTAGAGGGATTAGGGCTATAAATGCTTTTATAGCCAAGGAGGAAGGATTAAAACTGGAAACAGCAGAACAAATCATATCTACATTGATTAGCTTGCACATACTTGTCTCTGCTGTAGGAAACAGAGACTGTGATTTGCTGTCCATCTAGAGAGACAAGATCAGCAAGAAAAAGAAAAGGCATTCTGCAGTGGGTAAAGTAGCATTCAGCCCAGTGAAATCAAAGAACTAGACAGGCAATCCACAACAAGGACAGAAAACTTTCTGCAGACACAGCCTGGAAACACCTTCAGCCACACAAACCTAATGACATCACACAAAAGGGTAGAAGATTCTTAGTTTAATATTTGGGTTTAGCTTACCCGTTTAAGATGATGATAAGCATTGAGAGTTACCATGGTGTCTGTGGCTATGGACATTCTTGTAGCTAGCAGGGTGATTTTATACCTTGCTTCCAGAGAGTAAGAAAAGTAGCCACAGGCATGTGTATGATTAAAGTGTGAAAAGCCTAACGACCTTCAGAGAAGTGCTAAGTAGAGTTAGCTAGGCATACTCACCTGCAGCTAGAAGACTTCAGTGAAGTGAATCAGAAAAGTATGAGATTTCTTTTGGTTTCCTCGATTTGGGAAAATTCTCAGTGATTAGGATATATCACATGAGCAGCATGAGATCTGCAAGAGTCTGTTAAGCATCGGGTTGGTTTGTTTGTTTTTGCTTTTACCACTTCAGGACTCCAAACAGCTGCTCTATGGAGGGAAGAGGGCAAGAGGCTGCACAGTGAGGCATAAGGCAGAAGATTATATTGAGCTTCCAGGTATTAAATGCACTCTACTAATTTGTCAGAAATGGTAATTACCAGTAGTGCCATCTGCAGTGAAATTATTCTAAAGGAATGGAGGTGAAGGACTAGTCACACAGCTAAACTGTATACTCTCTGTGCAGCTGAGGAAGAGAAAATGAATCCTCCAAAAGACAATTATCTCCCTCTCTATGGACAATATAGGGATGCTGGGAAATGAACCTCTTAACCTAAGCACTTCAGAACAACAACAAAGTCAATTGTATGTTACATTTATCTAGTTACTTGCTAAACCAACATCTTAGTTGTTCACTTCCCCAGTGTTTAACAGTTAAAATAGTTATAAGATTATAAACATCTCTGCTTTCATGGACGTGAATACAGAAAAAAATTTGAAATAGTTTTACACTGGTAGACCAATGTGGAATTGCAATTCAAAAAGCTTGGTGTACTTACACAACACTGAGCTTTCTGACAGTGGCCACCTACTAAGTTGCTGCTAGAGTAAGTTACAAGAAGTCATTTCTGCTGGTGTGGGACAGCAGCTCCTCAGTATGAAGAATTACTCTCATAGTTATTGCTAGCTTATGTAGCCATCAGACTCAGAGCCACAAAGCACGTCTGGGCCCAAAGAATGGGCTGGGCTTTCACTCTCTCCCATCCTGTAGATAGGAAGATATTATGGAATTACATGTGCTGTAGCTAATTTGCAGGTAAACAGAAGCCCACAGGGCTGCCAGTTCAGGTGCTACCATGGTCTATATGTCTGCAGCAAAAAACAATGGTATCAGAGCTATGTTTACAGCAGCGTACTCACTGTTTCTTGCCCTTTCTTTCTGTCTTAAAACCACTACAAAGATGAAAACAAAATTGCCACAAGATTATCTGGTTAATCTTTATAAAATAGCAGGAGGTTCAGCAGCATGATTTTAGAAAACTACTATTAAAAGCCACGTGAGAGTAGTCTTTGTATGTATAGTAGCTACTTTAATTTCCCTGACTTGGTCATCCAGGAGCATCCAGCATTGCAGTCACAATGCCATCCTACAGGTGAGAGGACAAGACCATTGCTATACAGTACTCCTAAGGCATATGTGCTAATAAAGGAATGTGGTAGCTTAAATAATTTAAGCTACTAAATCAATTTCCTTTTGGGCTAGCACTTGGCTACTGACATAATTCTCTCTATTCTCAGGAGCGTCTTTCCATTTGCAGATATTGAGATTAATGAGGACAAGCTGTACCTTTCTGAAGATAAGCTATAACTTAGACTTAATCACCTTGCTTTCCAAACCAGACAGATGACTTTTAAATACTTTTTTTTCCTTTCCTATATGAATAGATGAAAGAAATTAAGATTGTTTCACTATAGTGAATTTTTTTACCTAGATTACTTCTCCAAGGAAAATTTGTCAATATCTCAGGGAGCACTGCTATAGGATAAAAGCTTATCCTGCTATCTTGAAATGCCTCTAGACAAAATGAAAATGCAATCACAACAACATATATTAGGTAAGATTACATTTGGTACATCTAGTAAGATGTCCCACTGTTTAATATTATCAAAATTCAATGCTGCAGTTTTGCCTGTGGATTTATTTTCAATACATTCTTAATCACCAGTGGCTTCAATAGGATCGATGAACTCATCTGTCCTCAACAGATGCAGTGTGTGAGGTCACCAGGTTGTCACAAGTCTTGAAAATTATATGCTTGTGAATAGGCAGCACTGATTCTGAACAAGAAATAGGTGCTCCTGGATAGGAGCTCACGTAAGGCTCCAGCAAGAACACTTGCTGCTAGCAAGAAGCTCCAACATCCCAAGAAGGCAAGTGGCTTTATTTGTTACAGACAGTTTTTAATGTTTACTTACCATGAGGAAAATGTTCTGCAATATCTCTTTGGCAAGGGACTACACCACTACTATTCAAAAGTATTTTGCAATTGCATCAGGTTCCAGCAATCCCTGGTATTTGTGCAGCTATGACTCACTTTATCTGAGGCTCACATAGAGACTACTCCTCGGCATAACGTGGCAGTGACTCAAGGCCAAGACATGGCATGAACGTGGCTTTTCTGTTGGTGCTACAATTATTCCAAGGGGCAGATCCCATTTTGCTATGGACCCACTCTATAGAGCTACAGTAAAGTGAAAAAGCAAATCTCTCCTTCTTGTCATAGAATAATAGAATCATCTGGTTGGAAAAGACCTCTGAGATCACCCAGTCCAACTGTGCCTGTCCCCTTACTAAACCATGTCCCTAAGAAACTCATCCACCTGCCTTTTAAACACCTCCAGGGATGGTCATGATTCACCTAAAGAGCACAGCTGGACTTCAGGTATCACTCACAACCCATGCTCTAAATGTCAAAGCTTGGAGGCAGGACTTCAGAAGATGCAGAACAAGAAAAGGCAAGCATGATGGACACAAAGCTCTGCAGAAAGCAGTGAGTAGAGTGGTTGCCTTTATATCTTTCTGTCATTTTTTGTCTTCCCATAAGATTTTCCACTCAAACTCTACACCCTTGACTAAAGTGAAGTGGGTGCAACTCCCACTGAAATTTAATGAGGCAGTTTGAGATATTATATAAAGTCACTGAAATGACAGTAAATACATTGAATAAATTCTGGGATGAGAAAGATTCCAATCAGAAAAAATAATGATGGGGGTGTACAGTCCTCTTAAAAGAGTATTTTATTAGCAGAAACAGTGTGATCCAGGAGGAGTGGCAACCTCTCTTGTAAATAGACATCCAAGTCCTGGTATTAATCTGGAAGGAAGCAGGGACTACGATAAAGAGCTGGAGAAGATGGATAGTGGGAATTCCTCAGCTATGGCACAAATTGTTGGATTCTGCATGAATGGCAGCTTCTGCTCGACACCTGTCATAAGCCTATGACACACTGAGGTTGGCAGATATTAAAACAGCAATCTTTACAATAGTTCCTAAAGAGGAAGGCTAGACTTTGGGTGGACAACATTTTGCCAGGAGATAATAAGCATTTAATAGTAAAAAAGGATTAGTAGTTCAGAAGAAATATTTTAAAGGAAATATGAAACAAAATAGATTTGAAAATTAATTTTAAATGACAGTTTATTTTATGAAATCAGAGTAAATCATAATGATATTTTTCTGTTTTACATGGCTAATACAGCATGAGGTGACTGAGGTGAAGCTTCACAAAAAGGTGTAATGCTTTTAAAAGACATTAGGGAAAACAAAGACTCTAACATAAAGAGTATAGTTTGTACCACAGCTGAAGAAGAAGATAATATGAATATCACCAATCTTGTCAGTGGAATTATTTTAGGAGATACTTTCAGGAGAATTGTTGAATTACCCCAAGGAAGGATCATATCCAAGAATAATAGTCATCAATGATACAAACTGAAACAGCTGTTCCGTGAGTCTCCAGTCAAAAGGATGAAGTGGTATTGATAATTACAACTGATAATTACAACTGATAATAGTTTGTCATAAGCTGAAAAGAATAAACTATGAGATGATTCTTCCTCTTTTAAAAATAGTTCATTTCTACATCATTCACTCAAATTATCTCTGCACAGCAACAATTGTTTGCCATGCCAGAATCATGTGTTTTCAGATGCTAGAACATGCAGGTCAGTGATTAAAGACAATTGCAGAAGCAAGGCTTTGCCTATGATCAAAAGACCGAAGATGAAGGACCTTCTAGTCCTGCCTTGTTTGGTACCATTCAAGAGACAACCCCCCCCACTTTTCTGGGACCTGTCAAGAAGAAAAATCAAACCACTTTTATATTGATGATGTCATGAGTTAGTTTTTAAAGCATACCATGAAATACATCTTTAAAAGATTAGCAGACCTGCATTTTGACACAGTGGAATAGGAATATTTATATTCTTTAAGCTCCATGCTATCTCAGTGCTGCCTAATGTTACTGTTTGATGCATTAGCAAATGATTACTGATAATTAACAGCATTTTCCTTGAGGACCTTTCAAGACACAGTACTTAGCAAGGCTGGGGTTTTTTCTCTTTCTCTCAATGATTAAGCTTGGAAGCAATGCTGTTTTTACATGATGTATTTTGACCTATTCCTGCCACTGCAAATAAATCTATTGAACTGACAGCTGAGTCCACAGCAAGCTGCATTGTAGGACAGTTCCATTTGATTATGGAGTGAATACTCAATAAAAAGGAAAATAATTTGAAGCATAGCCAGATCTCTGTTTATTTCCCCAGTAAGCACAGGAGATATTGATGATTGTGATGTATTCAAAATGGAAATTAAACTTTTTTTTTTTAAGTGGTCTAAAGTAACCAATATTGGGAAGATGGAAAAAGAGAACCTTAAGAAGAAAGATGAAGATGCAAAAAAAAGGAGAAAAACTAGCACAACTTGAGAGAATACATATCCTTTGTCAAAAGTAGCAAAACATAACCTAACACACCAAAAAAGCAACCTCTAAATATCCCAGGCTCTTCTTACGATTGAGAGATCTGTAATAACAATTACAGAAGTTCAGCAAGTGACATAATATATTGCAGAGAAAATGTTAATGTTCTGGAGAGTAATTATATCACCCTTCATTTAGATTTGCTATAGGATTCTGTTACCAAGAGTTTAAATCAGCATTCTGGAGAGAACGTTTTTCAATTATCAGACACACAAGTCTTATGAAGAGACCTTTTTATGTCTTTTGCTTTGCAGATTAAAAAAAGTTCTTTTTACTCTAAGGAGGATTGGTCAAGATAAGGTGCACTGAAAAGCCACTTTCAACTTTCAACAAAGGCTGAGCCAAGTATCCACTGAATCTTTTTGAAACTGGAAAAAGTACAGACCACAGCCTTTTGCCTGCCCCATTATTTTTCATTTTCACATGTCTTTGTCCTCCTGATCTGGTTGGAACACTGAGTGCTCACAGTAGTTGGGTAGAACAGCTTCCCTGTTAGCCTCTAACAAAATAAGAGCAGACAGATAATCAAATATTAGTCTCCTGAGAGTATTTTATAAGCTGTGAAACAATTCTTATTCTTACAATTTGCAGGGCATTTCTATCCTGCCTGGAGACAAGAGGAATCAGCAAAACAAAAAGAGCTCTTTGCTCCATGATTTGCTTGGCTGATTTGCCATGATTCCTAGTTCTCTAATTATTGACCATGGCTTTGGTTATATTGGCAAATCCTGTGGTGAAAGTGAAGCAGATCTTCAGAGAGAATCAGTTGGTGCTGAGGTCCCAGCACTCAGAATATGCCTGTTTTGGGGGAGTCTTACTTTGGACTACCATTAATCTGGTGACAAAGACTGAGGATTCATTGATAGTGGAGCACAGCAGGTTCCAGCACTCCTGGAAAGCACCTACAAAGCGATGCCTCTTCGTGTGTTAAAGGACCCCTCTCTTTTGCCAGCTAAAACTCAGTAAGTGGGGATGATTGGAGCTGACGTTGAAAACGTGCTCTCCTTTTGAACTGTAATGTATATAATGTACCCTCCCATTTATTTGTACAATTCACGTTGTTCTTTGCCAGGGAAAATAGAGCACAGACTGTAGAAGAGCCTCAGTCAGTGCTCACCTCCTGCCTGGGTCACCGAGGCAGCGCAAGCTGGATTTACCACTCTAAATGAACCAGAGGTGTCTTGGTGGCCCGGTCCCCTGTGAGACCCCTTGCCTTGTCTGCAGGATATGTGCACCTCACACTTGCATATATGGTACATCCCTCTTCTCAATGGTCACCACACTCTCCAGCAACATCTGCTGCCCTTGAAGGTGTGTCTTGGCAGAAAGGAAATCCAGACTCCTGAGAACTCCAGCGCCCTGGCCTCTGCTTTTTGGGATATTGTTTGAAAGGAGAGAGAAAGGTAAAGTAAATTTGTGCATTTAGGGAGAAGAAGACTGACAGATTGCAGATTTATGCCCTGTAAAGGCCGAAAATTCAAAATGTATTTTCTATTTTCTGGCTTACGTTGAAAATATTTACCCATTAGTGAATGGCAATGGCAATAGTAAGAGAGAAAGGGAATACTGGTACTTTGAAATTAACTTTCTGTACATAAGCACTTCAGCCTAGTTACCATAGGCCTGCCTACACTTCAGTTTGTTTTTTAATTTCATCATAGTTTACATGTTGAAGAGGGTAACCTGCTAAATGTAAAGGAATATCATGCTCTAACACTTCCCGTCTCCCCTGAATTCAAAGATGAATACAGTCTTCTTCCTTCCTAAATCTATCATTCTCTACTTGATATTACTTCTCTCATTTAATTTTTAAGTGCTCAAAAGTTGTACTGTTGGTAATCATTTTAATGAACAACATAAGTGAGTGAGCAGTTAAATCAACGTATCAGAGATGAAATCTTAATTAAAATGGTATTTAGCTATGGGAAGTGAGAGTTTTGTAATTTATTTTCTATTAAGGTGTTGACTGTTTCACTGAACACAATTATTTTGTGGTTTTAATCACAATATAAAAGCTGCACAGCACTGATGTTTCTGCATCTTTCTGTTCTCTTCCCATGGAGATCCACCACCATCATCATTAAAGGTATATTTTAAAAGGCCACGGCCAAAATGTTTGCATTAAACCTCTTTGTTCCTGAGATATTTTTTAACATCCATTGCAACAGTAGGCTACTGTGTGATACATTTCTTTAATTTTATTTAAAAGTAAACATTCAGGTGGGATTGAGCATGGAGGTTTTATTGACTATTTAAACCCACTTATTCTTGAATTGCCCAAAGAAGAATTTAACTGTTTTCTCTGGGCTGCAGGTTTACAATACCGTGCATGTGACTCTGCTTGTATTTGTGCTTATTGAAATGCAAACACAGAAATCACATCTGCATAGTCATTGCCATCTCAGGGGCAAAGTACAACAGGAAATTGCTTTGAACATCCACAAATCTGCAGCTGTAACTTTACCAAAGATACCTTAAGCAAATTTGAACCTACCTTTTTGAAGATGTAGCTGCAATGCTCCTTGAGCTCTTCCTATTGAACACGTTTTCTTTTGGAAGAAGCCTCTAATTATTTTCTCTTCCCTCTCCATGCCGTGGATGACTTTGCTGGTAGCAGGATAAATCCATGAGTGAGGACCATCAGCTTCCCTCAAGCACAGTGAACAAAGGTAAACCAGCCAGCTCGATCTGCAAAGCTCCTCGTGCTCTCGAAGCAGTATGTGGGCACACAAACTGGCCATCAAGTGTTGGGAAAGTAGGAATTTAGCAGATGTGTGATGTCAGTTATGGAAAATTGCATGTGGGTGGTTTTAGATTCCTCTGTGGTCTTGAACAATTAAATCTGGAGGACTCAAAATGCTTTTCAATACTCTGTGTGAAGGCTCCCAAGTGCAAAATACAGAGACCTTAGGTACTCTTGGGTCTTTTCTTTCCCCTCCTCCTCCTTTTTGCTCTTCAGCTTTTAGCATGAAAATTCTTTCTCATGTCATTTTAGGTGCCTTACAGACTGTAGGGGCCCTGAAGCTGAATACGTGGCTTCCAGACCAGAAATCACAAGGCTGTACTAAGTGCCTTTGCTCTTTTTTTCAGTGCCAGAGGGTTTAGGTGTATTTGAATGGAATCCAAAATAATTCTCATACTTTTAAGAAGTTAGGAAAGGGTTGAGGAACTCTGGCTGTGTCTAAAAGGACTTTTACAATGCATTTGATTTATTCTATTGTCTTGCACTCCTTAAAGTTGGAGGGCAGAGAAAGATATCAGATGAGCTTGGGCAGAATTTAGGTGCTTAGCTGCTCAAACTAGTGCTCTTCTGAGTGTTTGTATGGCTGCTGCTCTATAGTCCTGCAGAAATTCCACAGATAAATAGAAATGCTTTCTGTGGATCTTCCACTAGCAGCGGAGCTGAGAGCTGAGATATCATTTTACACTTTTATTTAAAATCTTTACGAAATAAGCCCCTTGATTTATTTTTATTTTTTCTATTTGTCAACTTACCATCACTTCCCATTTTATAATTCATCTCCTACACTGACAAATTAATCAGCATTCTCTATTTTTTCCTATAGACTTAACCAAATCAAAATTTTCATCTGCAAATTTTTCTGTTTCTTGTCTTTAAAACCATTCCTTCGGTGAGGAATCAGATAAATAAAATAACCTCAAGAGCAGATTCATAAGAACTCATGTTTCATCTTTTTAATGTGGGAGGTGGACCACTCTGATAGTAGTCTCAAGCAGTTTCATGAAACACAGCATTACTGCCCTAATCACCCCGTAACTGTGCAGCTCCTTTAACAAATAACTGGCAGACTTAAAAATGTTTGAAAGACAGTGAATTATGCAGCCCTGTTCTTCTATTCATGTACTCATTAAATATGGCTGAAGAATTTAGTGGTTTTCCTTTGCAGAAGCCATTCTGGTTTGTGCCTCTTCAATAAGAACAGTGATCTGAATCCTACAGTTTTGCTTGTACATTAACATTGACCACTTTGATGCTTCTGAGTGATGCCTAGCAGGTCTGAAATTCCACTGCTGATCCCTTTCTTCACCTCCATTCTTCTTTACTTTTTTGAAAGACAGCCCTCCTAGTCTGGGCAGGACAAGATGATGTTAACTGAGGATCTAAGGATTGTCAGCTCTTCCAGTATGAAGTAGCTGATGAATATCAGCAGGCCTTGGTAACTCACTGTCCTTGAGTTTATTGTCCTGCATCAGCATCTCCTTCTTTTGACATATATTTAGGTAATTTTCCCAGATTTTCTTCAATATCCTCGTTTCAGTTTTGCAGTTTTCCTTTATTGTTTCTTTTATTCCTTAGGAATACAGACAATTTGAGACAATTTTTAATCCTCAAGTTTTCTTCTGGTAGTTAAAGAACTTTTATTATTTTTGTTTCAAAATACTTACACCTATTTTTTCATCTAGCATTTTACTTACTCATGGAATTTTCTTCTTTGAGAGGGATGGATTTCTATTGTTTACATTACAGACTCAGGAAAATTCAGATTTTGGACTACCTGAAACGAGCTTGTCTGGATATTGTCCTTAGTCCAGTGTCATTTGAGAAATCGCATTGGCACTGGTTTTATTTTAAATGATTTTTATGTTCCTTAGCATTTTAAACCCAGAAATCAAATAAAAAAAAAAAAACCCTAAACTTCACACCATTCAAGCTACATGTTATTTTACCTATAATCTCCATTTCTTTCAAATTAAATATTTTTAAGCAGATAGTCCAAACTGTTCATGCAGATAGATGTCTTGTAATCCTATAAGTACTCTTAAACTTTTTATATCAAACTTTCTCTGTAGTCACATTAATTATGTAACATTTAGTGACAGGACGAAATTTTATAGACTAGTAAAGTGTTTTAATGGCTCTGTAAACATCAGAAAGCAAAGGCATAAGAAGACTTCATTGCACATTTTGCAAAGCACAGTCAATTTGACGGATCAATCCATAATAAAAATAAAGACTGGCTATTTTCAGGGCCAAAGAATTTCCCAGAAAGAAAGGGATTTGGGGAATGGGCTGGGTTTTTTTTTGTTGCTGAGGGGACAGCAATCCTGGTCCCTGGAGCCAGTGCCACCAGCTGCAGCAGTGGAGCAGCTTCTACACTAACTAATAAATGCATGTGCTCTCCCCTGAGCTCATGCCTCTGCCATCACGCTCGGATGGTACCTGCTGTGTTAATCCACCAATAAGGTCAAACAATAATATGTGCCTTTACCTTCCACCAGTACCCCCAGGACTGGCTATTAATTTTCAAGTCGTTGAATTTTCACTTAATCTCTCAAGCGTGGTGAGTTTCTGTAACCATTAAAGCAGCTGTAAACTGTGTATATTAAATAATAACCAGATGATGATGTGTAAAGAAGCGGGAGAACCCAAAACAAAGCACTGCCTTTAACTGGAATAACCACAAAATAAGGAATTATCTACATTTCTGTGCAGTCACATCTTGACTCAAAGGAGGAGGAGGATGATCACGACTGTAAAATGATTTGCTCCTCGCGTTGAGACTCGCAGCGGAGGCTACTCCAGGAATGCCCACGGAGCAAGAGGGGACATCTCCGGGGCCAGGGAAGTGGTTGGGGAGGGAAACCCGAATCCATTCACAGCAAATCCGCTTTATTTAAGCGGCAGTCCCACCGGGATGTAGCTGCCTGTCCCCACCAGCGGAGGAGAGGGCTGAAGGCTCACAACCTCTGGCGCATCTCCGCCGCTGCGGTTGCTTTTCCTGCCTCGGATCGGGTTGTTTTTTTTTTCTTTCTTGTTTTGGTTTGTTTTAGTGCTTTTTTTTTTTTTTTTTTTTTTTTTTTTTTGAGCGGGGGAGAGGTGGGGAACAGGGTGTGGGTTTTTTTTGGCTACTTTGCCCCGTAAGCTCTCCGGAGAGAGCAGGAGTGGGGAGACAAGAAGAAGAAGAAGGGGGGGGAAATAAAAAAGGCAAAAAAAGCACGTTTTGCATGTTGTAGCAAGCTCCGGCGTATTTTACAGCGCAGCACCGCGCATCGCCCGCTTTCCTCCCCCTTCCCCCCCGGGGGCGCTCCGCGGCCGCGCAGAGCCTCCTGCAGCCTCCGGGCTTGCGCGACTTTCGCTTCTTGGGTGCGCGGAGTCCCCGCGGTGGCACTCCCGCGGCCAGGCACCGCGCCTGGAGGGGTGAGCCCCTTCTTTTAGAGACGGATGATTGGGTTGGAAGGTACCCCCTGCCCCGCAGCTGGTGCCACCCTCGCCAAAACCGCGGTGGTGCCGGGTGCGGGGCCGCGCAGTTCCCGCGGGTGTCCGCGCTCATCCCCTGGCTGCGGGGCTCCGCTTGGCAGGGCTGAGGGTCTGCTTTTCGGATTGCAAACGGCCCTCTGAGGAGCTTAAAAAAAATAAATATATACACGTAGCTTTAAAAATACATTTAACATTTTAATTATTATGTATATTTTTTATATATATAAGATCTATTTTATTTCCCTCTTCGGAGCAAATTGCAAATCAATGCCATCTTTTCTCCCAAGCATGTTTTCCTTCTAGTAAAGGAGGCTCCACCTCTGCTAGGGATTGATTCGCCCGGCAGTTTTTAGGATAATTTATGAAGCAACCTGATGAGCCTATTGGGCGAGTTGCTCGGTCCTTGTAGAGTGGGTTCCTACCTGTTTGGGTGTTTTATTTTTCTTCCCCCCTCTCCTTTCCTTTCCCCTCCCCTCCCTCCCCTCCCTCTGCCTGCCTTGTGCCGAGGGCGGGGGGGGGGAACGGTGGGATTGGCAGGGTCGCTATTCCCCAGCCTCTCCGGAGAAAACTCGCGGAAGGGAGATCGCCTTCACGCCCATGGATGCGTGGGGGGGCCCCCGCGGGGCCCGGCTGCTGCTGCTGCTGCTGACCGTGCGGCTGGGGAGTGGGTGAGTACGGCGGGAAGCCCCGCACCGGCTTCGGTCCCCGCCACCTGCCTCGGTCCCCGCATCCTCCTGCCGGGTCCCGGCTCCCCGCGTCCCCGCCGGGTGCGGGGATGGGGATGTGGGAAGGGAGAAAGGGGCGTGCTGCGCCCCGCGAAACTTGAAAAACCCAAAGGTACCGGTGCTGCTGCGGCGGCTCCCGCGGGCGGCTGCGGGGCAAGCCGGCACCGGCAAAGTCAAACTTAGGACCACAGAATGGTTTGGGTGGGAAGGGACCTTGAAGATCATCCAGTTCCACCCCCCTGACACGGGCAGGGACACCTCCCGTTCGGTCCTTCTATAAAGCTTCTTTCCAGGCAGCCAAACCCCGCACCCCAGATTCTGACCCGCAGCACCACCAGTTTTTGTTACTTCTGCCGCATCCCGCTCGTTCGCTGAGCTGGGGAGTGCGGGCTCGGCTCGGTGCTGGGAAGAGGTGCGGGGCAGCGGGCTGGCGGTGCGGGCTGCAGCCCCGCGCAAGGAGCGCCCCGCAGCGCCCGCACCTCCCCGCCGCAGCGCCTGCCCGGCCCCGCTCCCTCGCCCCTTGCTGCTGGGAGAGGAGGCTGGAGTGCGGCTGGCGAGCATCTGCGGCGCTGATGGATGCTCTGGATGGTCCAGCAGCTGCTGGGGGCACTGTTCGTGGTGCTGGTACTTCTTCAAGCGTGCTGGCCCCGCACCGGGGCATCCTGCCCCGCACCGGCGTATGCCTCGGAGCCCTCGCGAGCTGGATTGGGCCCCAGCGCGCGGGATGGCACCGGGCAGCTGCTGAAGTCGCAGAAGTTCGACATTGTGCGTTTTAAGGGGAAGTTACGGAATTGATCCGAAGAGCTCCAGCAGTTTGCTGCTGTTGTGTAAATGTGTTATTAGTACCCATAACAAGTCAATAAAAAGCAATCTGGTCATTCAAGTTTATTAATAATTCAAAGCTAATGTGAATCATTCCACAGGTTACACTCTTGTAAAAATCACAAGGCAGTACTGAAAAGGGATTGAACTGTTGCCCAAAGTCTTTCTTTTTAATGACAGAGCAAATTGTCATTCTAAGAGAATATTCCAAATGTATGGCAGAACAGCTGAGAAAAAAGAAATCTATTAAACATTTTTTACGTTCATCAGGCTGTGGACCTTTCCCTCTACTGAATGAAGACTTATCAATCTGTGTGAAGTGTGTTGATCTCAGCTCATCTCTCATCTTCAGAAGGCTGCTGTGTTATTCTAGTTAGAAACACACTGATTATACTTCTCTTAATCTGATTCTTTTAAAACCTTGGCATGTTATGGAAATATTTTTCAAAAGCATTGATGGAAATTATGCCAGTGCAGCTGTGCATCTTCAGAATCTTTCTTAATGAATATATTGTACATCAGGTATGAAAGAAATTATCAAGTGGTTTGAGAGAAAAGAATATGCATGCTAATTTATCAGTTCAAACAGTTACAAAGGAGGAGGAGGACTAGCTAAAAAAAGTTTGGTTTTTTTTTGTTGTTTGTCAAGGTGTAGTTTTGATTACAGCACTATGTGTAGATTATTTTGTTATTATGTATACACCTCATTAACAGTAGCATTTATAAATAAGTCAATTAAAAGTTTTAAGTGAAAAAGAAAAGAGGTAATTTCCATGCATTATTTTGTGTTCCAGAATATCTGATATAAACCTTTGGTATAAATACCCATATATCTGAAGCCACTATTTTCAGGCTTAACTTTTAATTCAGAGGCTAGATGGAAAAATGATGGTTGTTGAGAGATTTTTCTTGTTTCTTTTCCTCTTCTTTTTTGTTTTTCAAGTGACCACAAATTGACATGTCTTTCAGATCCTGATTCTCTGGTATGCAGTGCATTACAGCTCAGGGGGGTTTGCAGAAAGCTCAGGAGACGTAGTGCCCTTTAGCAGCCTGCCACAAAGTAGGCTGAAAACATTGTTTTTCTGCTTCTTTGGATGCCTTTTCTGTAGTTTCAGGTTTTCCTTGAAGTTCAGTCTAAAACAGAAGTAATGCTTTTCTCAAGAGTAGACCAGGCTGCATCAATTCTGGCTGGTTTTCTAGAAACATCCTGCACAACTCAACCCACCTTTTCAATGCATGCTTTTAAAAGGTTGCAAATTGCATCACTTCCAGTATGCATTCCTACAGGAAATACTTTGTGCTGAGTGTGAGTAGTTATTTCAGGTGTAACGAGTGGAGCTGAGGCCTGAACAAGGACTTGAGAAGTTGAGCCAACCAAGAGTTCCTCTTTTACTGTGCTGGTCCAAAAGCTACAGGGTGACAGCAGACCACGCTTCCTTCTTCAGAGGGGTTTGTTGGAGTTGAACCCTGCCCTTTAAAACATTTCCCCCCCCCCCCCCCCAGTTCTGCACCTGCAACACAAACAAACCAGGATGGCCAAGGCACTTGTTGTAACCTCATGAGTAAGTATTTTGGTGGACTGTTTTTGTCAGTAGCTGACATGTCTTCTGTAGCAGAACATAGGCTGTGAGCCTTTCTGTAAGGTATGTGCAGAAGAGTAGTTGCTCAGTAATAGCTGCAGTCCCAGTGTTCACAAACCCATTATTCTTGGTGAATTCAAATAAACAGATAATTCATAGGGAGAGCTTAAGAGCTGACATTGTAATTAACATTATTTCATTAGGCCTAACCATACAGGTGCAGTGTAACTCTATCATTTCTTCTAATTTATACTGCTTTCACTGGTATGTGCTGGGCAGCATCCCTAACAGTATATTGTAAGCTAACTTCATTTCAGCCATATATTCCCTTTTATTTTGTAACCTGATAGTCTGAAAAGCAATTATAAATGCTCTGTTGCAATGTAACTGTCAGCAGATGTAAATGTTAATTGATATTTTCCTTCCCATTTCAAAACATCTCTTAGGAAAATACTTATATAATATGGCCTAGGTTTTCTTCTCTTATAAATTCCTGAATCAGAGTTAAGCCTGCCATAACAGCATGGGTTTCTTCATGCTTGATAATAGTGATTTACTGTTTCATTTGAACATCTGTGGTCTTTA
The DNA here is from genome assembly GCA_033556795.1 of Tapera naevia. Taxonomy (NCBI): domain Eukaryota; kingdom Metazoa; phylum Chordata; class Aves; order Cuculiformes; family Neomorphidae; genus Tapera; species Tapera naevia. Next base: position 3,266,859 of record JAUMJJ010000189.1, on the reverse strand, counting down.
TTCTTAATTATCCTCACTCTTATGTGCTTTGTTCATGATGTGACAGTGGAGAACTCATTATTTAGTAGCCCCAGTGGTTTAAATTATGGTGTATTTTATTAAAAGTTCTTTTATTTTTGTTAGTATAAAGTTTGATTGTGAGACTTCACCTGGAGTGTTGTGTCCAGTTCTGGAATCCCCAACTTAAGAAGGATATGGAACTGTTGGAACAGGTCCAGAGGAGGCCATGAAGATGATCTGAGGGCTGGAGCCTCTCTGCTATGAGGACAGGCTGAGAGAGTTGGGGTGTTCAGCTGGAGAGGAGAAGGCTCCAGGGAGACCTTAGAGCAGCCTCCCAGGACTGAAAGGGGCTCCAGGACAGCTGGGGAGGGACTCTTGATCAGGGAGTGCAGGGATAGGACGAGGGGGAACCGCTTTAAATTGGAAGGGTAAAGATTTAGAGTAGACATGAGGAATAAATTCTTCAACACTGAGGGTGCTGAGGCCCTGGCACAGGTTGTCCAGGGGAGCTGTGGATGTCCCCTCTCTGAAGGTGTTCAAGGCCAGGCTGGATGGGGCCTTGAGCAGCCTGGGCTGGTGCGAGGTGTCCCTGCCCATGGCAGGGGGTGGAACTGGATGATCTTTAAGGTCCCTTCCAACCCAAACCATTCTATGATTCTTTAAATGTTGAGTAATACTTATAATACATAATTTTCTTACAGTGGATTTAAAGGAAACTTTAACTATGCCAATCCATTAAAAAAAGGCTTTCAAATTGAACTACATTTCCAATTATTTTTAACTTTCTGGGTTTTTTTAAATATGCCTGATGTTAAATAAGGGCACCCTTGCTCTTTCAAACCTTTTTGAGCTAGATAGAAAAGCTTACATATAAGCATTTGTTAACTTTGGTCAGTTTTTTTCTGGATATAGAAGTCTGACCACAGAATAATGACCAGGGGTCTGGAGCATCTGTGTTTTTTCTTTGAAGCTGTAGTGGAGTTGTACTAATCTGTGTCAAATATAACACCTGGTTTCTATGGCCAGTAGGTAGGACTACATAAATGGACTTGGCATATGCACTGTTTGAAAGTGCTGTCATATGTGTTTACTAAAAAAAAGTCATATATGCTGAACTCACAGAAAAACAAAGGTGAGCATCTCCCAAGGTGGGCAAACAGCCATTTTTGTAATAAACTTTATGAGAGCATATTACTAGGACTATTTACCTCCATGGCCCTTTCTTGCACTGCATACTAAATTGAGCATGTACATAGGTAAAATAACAATATCATAATTTATTTGGTAAAGAGCAGCAAGGAAAAGTGATAATTAATAAATGACAGTACGTAGCACACTGACAGGAACCTTTCAAAGGGTAGTGGATGACAATGACATTGTATTTCCTAATTTTTTGAATGGTGATGATTCATAAGGAGTAATTTGGGTGCAATTGATTTAAGGTGGCGATGACATGGGAGTCTCCATTTAGCATTTTTACATGTGCAAACGTTTTTAATAGGGCTGAAAATAGTGTGGTGGCTTCAGTGGCCTACTGGCCTGTGCAAAAACTTATTTCTACCTAAACTTAAAATGGTGAATTGTGCAAAACCACTCAACCAATAGAGGTAAGTGGAGAGACTAGGAAGTTCATCAGGAGTTGACCAGAATGGAGCTTGCTTCAAAGAAGACTGAGTGATGAGGCAAAGATGGAAAGAAATAGTTTCTGAAACATGCTTTCACTGGGGGATGTTCAAGTCTGTAGGATCTGTTGTAATAATCCAGTCTCATAGCAGAATAAACAAAACTGGAGAATTTAACCCTGGCTTCTGCATCAGGTTTGTTGCTTTTTGCTTTGATATAACTGTTCTGAGTCCCTGTGTAAAGATTTGGTGATCAGGAATCTGATGAAGTGTTGTACAGTATTTCTCGTGTGAGGTTTCTCTGGCTTCCAGCCAGCAGACCTCCTGTCCTCTTACACTAGCTGAAAAAAAGGCTGATTTGTTTTTCCCCCCAGTACCCCCTGCTACAGCTGGATCAGCCACTGGATCCCAGGTCCATGTCTCTGTGGAAATCCAGATGTTGGTTCATCCCTGTGGTTCTGCAGGGCAGCCTTAGGGTGCAGAGCCATGGCTGTGGTGGCTCTTCAGGAACACTGTGGGCTGCAGCTGCTGTTCTTCCAGAGGAAAGCTGGTCACCAAAGCTCTTCCTTGCCCCGTGTGCCTCTGCCAAGTTCTGCCTTGAAAAGGACTCAGAGAACCTAAAAGAATCCGGAAAATTCTTAAAGGAATCAGCCTTTTGGTCAGAAAACCTTCTTTCTCCTTCCAGCCCAGTCTTTCATGATGTGTTGTAGATTTGCTCAGATTATTTGTTCCTCACCTCTCGATGATGAGAAGCTGTGGTGCAATTGTACGTGTAGCAGTTGTTGTGGGACAAACAATCTACTCCAAAACTGAAGTTTTATACAAACATGTCACAACTGGAAAGTCTCAATGCAGAGCAGAAATTCCCACTGAATTGGATTTAGCCATGCTACCCTCATTCTAACTACTGTTAGAAGTATTTCTCTGCTATATGTAATTTAAGACACAACTTGGTAGCAGCTTACGTTTTTTTTTTCTCTGTAAGTAGCTCAGTTTATTTATCTTTTCTTTGAAAATATTGAATTGTTTGTTTAACCATTTTGTAAATACTTTGAATTTTTTTTTGAAGAACAGATCTAAAAATGACTAGATTATATAAATATTAGACTCATTAATGGTAGATACACACAGAATATTAATTCCCCACTACTGCTTTATACTGCTGAGATACTCGATCCTAGGATTAGCTCCAGTACCACTCTGGTTTAACTCATGTTCTTTTTGCTTTTTGCCTTGATTTTCAAATCCTTTTCTGTGTCACCACATTCATCTCTGGTAAGGTGTGCATGGCTTATTCTGTGTTTCTAAATTTACATGCAGTTATTTCTCTTATTTTCAGGAAGACAGACAGGCATAGTGAATAGGAAAGATCTGAGGTAACATGAGATGCGTCCCCTTTGGATTATATTATTTAAGGTCTTAAACAGATTGTTAGTCCTTTCATTTAATTTGGTTTTCTTCTTATTTAATGCAGTGTACCACGAGGGATTAAGTCGTATTATTATTAAGTCTTATTATTATTAATGTAATATTACGATCCAATTTATCTTTCAAAATAGAGTTCAGCTGGATGGAATTTGTGTTAGGAAAAAGTTGTAGCATTAAGTACTAATTTAGGTGGCTAAGTAAGTCTGCCACTATAAGTTGTGAATTTTTTTTTCTTCATGTCCAATGCTGTATTTAGATATCAGAGTAAATTTTGTAGGTGTTTTTAAAAAGAAAGTACCCTCTATGGGGGAGAAAGGTACTTGATCTCACCAGCATATCACTGAATATCATTGAGTGCCATGGTTTAGATGATGGTTGGTGTTGGTGTTAGTGTTGGGTTATAGGTTGGACTCGATGATCTCAGAGGTCCTTTCCAACCTTATGATACTGTGAATATGTGTAGGGTTGTGTCAGACCTGCTGCAGGGCAGCCCTGGACCTGTGCATTAGATTCTTGCTTTGTCAGTGAAGGCCATCCAACTGATGGCCTATAGGTTGCAGCCAGCAGGGGACAGGTCTGGCAGCCATAAATTTTAGTCACCATCTGACAAGAGATAGAGTGCTCTATTGAAAAACATATGTGTTATATTTAATATGCAATAAATTACCATGGGGAAGAGATAATTTAGCTTTCAGAGAGAGATCCTGTAAGCTTTTTATTGCGTGATTTAGGTATTTACGGTAGCTCTTATGGAGTGTATTCCCCTCTTTGTACATTATACATTAATTTCATTGACCTTTGGGGTAATCTGTAATTGCCTATGGACTACATTAAATTTCAGTTACACTAAAATTTCAGTAGAACCCATTCACCATATTTCTCTGGGGACATGTCATTGCCTAGTAATTGTAATTATATGGCTTCTTCCATGATTTGAAGCTCGATTCACGGATGTGCCACAATTATGGGGTACAGTTCAGTTGCTGCTTCAGTCTATGTGTGTTTATTTGCCTGCTGTGGGAGGAGACTGATACTTGCTCTACCAGAATTTGGAAGTATTTCAAATATGCTTTGTGAAGGGCTTTGTGTAGCAGATTCCTAGTAACCTGAAGATTTTGCTGGCAGCATGCAATGAGTTGTGTTCAAACAAATGTTCACATTAACATGTTGAAATACACATTTTATGTCGTTCTTGAGTTGCAGGTGACATTTTAAAGCAGAAATTTGACTTGGCAGTTTGATGCTTTTTAGAGTGACTGTGGGATGGCATTTAATTAGGGTAAATGTTTTTTATTGGGGTTATGGTTCTCAACATTCGTTCGTGTTAGGTTTGTTGTAGTAAGTCTAGTTTCACAACGGAAGGTGTTTCTTGGATCAAAGCACTTAACCAATCAATAACATGTCAGTTCATTCTGAACTTGATGGAAATTAGCCTTTTGTCAGTCAACTGTAGCTGGAGATCTGAGGTCTCTTGAATGGAATGCTGCATAGATTTGTGTGTCTGTCCTTGTATGATGATCCTAGTCTGAAACTCCAGGAGATCTGATGCTGCTGTGGTTAGTACATGTTTCAGATATCCAAAGAGGTGATTTATTTTCATTATTATATCCTTCCTTAGCAGTTTGGAGATACTTTGTCCTTATTACCATTTGTCCCTTTTTCGTTATATCTACTTAAGCTGTATAATTTGCTATTGTTATTGTTTTATCTTCTATTCTCTGAATCTTCATTTATTCCCTGCTGTTTATTCTAGATGAATGATGGAATATGGCTGTTTAAGTTTTAATTACTTGATCGTATGGTCTAGCCAGAACTCACAAAAAAGATAAAAGTTACAACCAAGAAGACAAGATTTATCAATTAACATTTCAAGGTTTCATTCAAATCTATTGAAATAAATCTTCCTAAGAATTTCAGTGCATTTACAATTCAGTGTCAATCAAAGCATTTTATCTTCCTCATGAAATTGTTTGTTGCATCCAATATCTGGAAGGCTTTCCTTAGAAGACATTTTGTAGAGAAAGATGGATATATTTTTGTCTAAAAATTTTGCAACAACGGAATACTCTTGATGTCTAAGATTAAAATACAGTGGGCATAAGGGTCCTTACTGATTTTTCAGCTAGCATTAGAAATATTTGTACTAGAAAAAAAGAAGCACCTACTTACTGAAGATAATGGATACTTTCAAGTACTTTCCTCAGCAAAAACCTGTTTTAAGATATTGTGATACTGATTTTCTCTGAACAGATGAAGGGCTGTACTTACACTGCACATGTGGGTGTTATGATCAATGTTACCCAGTTTTTGTAAGCCAAAAGCAAACACACAACACATTCTGCAAGTTTGTAATCAGGACATGGAATAATTGATGTGGAAAAAGAAAAGTCATGTGTGTCCTATTTCCTTTCTTGTCTGGGTGGAATAAGAACTGCTCAGAGCAGCAGGATTAGTGATATTAACTTAACTGTTCCTGAACACAATGGTATTTTCCATGTTGAAAGATTGTTTTTACCAAGTTCATGTCTTTGTGGGTAGGGTTGCTGTTCAAAAGGAGCTGGAGACACTGGGGAAGTAAGTCAACAGGGCCATTATAAAATTCATCAAGGGTGAGTGCTAAGCCCTGCACCTGGGTGGGAAGGCCCAGTCAGCAGCACAGGCTGGGCACTGACTGGCTGGGGAGCATCTCTGCCAAAAAGGACCTGGAGTTCCTGGTGGATAGCTTGGCCTCTTGACAGCCAAGAGGGCCAGCAACCTCCCGGTCTGTGTGACGAGGTGCACGCTAAGGAGGTCGTGTGAAGGGATTGTCTCTGCCTGCTCAGCACTTGTGAAATCCCATCTGGGTACTGCCTCTGGTTTTGGGTTTAAACTGGAGGTTGTTCAGCAGAGGGCTACCGAGGTGGTAGCAAGGAAGAATACTTGCCCTGTGAGGAGAGGGTTGTTCAACCTGGAATAGTGATGGCTTCAGGGGAACCCATCAGTAGCCCCCAACACACGTAGGGAGGTGGTCGAGAAGGCAGAGGTAGGCTCTTTGCAGTGATGCATGGTAAGAGGATGAGGAACAACAGTGATGAATTGCAACAAGGAAAATCCAAACTAGGTATAAAGTAAAAAATCACTCTGAGGATAATTAAACAGTGAAACAATTTGTCCAATGAATTTGCTAGATGTTTGTCCATGGAATTTTCAAAGACCCAGCTGGACTAAGCTCTAACTATCCTGGTCTGAAATCTCCTTTGAGTAGAAGCCAACTTTTGAAGTTCCCTTTTAAATTGTGTGGTTCTGTGGGAAATGGCAAGAATCAGCTTGGAGTTTTTTTGATTATTTTTTGATTAGTTTAGTTTTCTATCTTACTTGTGCAAGGTTCTTGCTCTGTATTGTATGGCATAAAAGAGAGGGGTGCAAAACCAGGTGGGTGTCTCCATTAAGCCTACAAAACTGGGAAAAATATTTTTGTGCTCTCATGGGGGTAAAGAGCTATTCTTACAAATGTGGTCAAAATGTGATGACTATAAAAATCAAACTGAATCTGTCTGAGAATCCATCAGCTGTGAATTGACACAGGGAATTACCTGTACTTGGATGTGAGGAAGAGTTTCAATTGATTTCTGCACAGGAACTTGATAGGAGTAGAGGCAGGAGCTATACTGGTCTGAGCATACCAGTATTTGGAAGGACTTTAAAGAAGAGAAGATGAACTGTATTATATGAGAGGACTGATTGATAAAGAATATCTCTGATGTTTTGAGTCCAGATGATAATTTTTGTCAGATCTTTAAAAGCCATTTGAATTAATAACAAATTTGAACAGTGGGATTTCAAATAATATGTAGCATTATGTGAATGTTTACTTGTAGGAGAGCAAAGTTGTTTTTCTGGAATGCATTTTTCAATAATACCTGTTGTTTTTAAAATTAAAAATTCACAGTTCTATAAATGTTCTTTGCAGTCAGGTTGTGCTTTTATGAAGTGTTCAATCTGGTTGTATTGTTCAGTAATTTCTGTTCAAATTAGTTTTTGTTATGTTAGTATCATAGAGATGTTGAAGATCATTTTATATGAAATGTGATGTTTTTAAGTGAAGGTCTTGCTGGGACTAAAATTAATTGTACTGAAGTTATTGTGTGTGGGAGAAAATGTTTCATATCTTTCAGAAATGTTCTTCAAAGCTGTAATGACTCACAAGAGCTTGATCACCTGGTGCTTGTGATATGTATTAAGTTATCACAAGTTGGATAATCTAAACACTTGAATGTGGAGCCAGCTCTTTTCATTACAGGGGCTGAACAGCAGAGGTACCTGATTTTATTCTGTTAGTGCTATGATTGTTCTTTTTTTAAAAAAAAAAGCTTTACTTATTAAATACTAAGTGAACTTCTTTATGTAGCTTATCCTAAAAATCTAATATTTCTGTATAAGAATTGCTAATGTTTTTTCCCCACGCTTTTCCCTGATAATGTTACTGCTGACACGAGGTCCAGATTAATCCTTTCAGTAAAAAAATCAGGAAGGAAAAGTGAAAGAGGAAACAGGGCAAGAAATTATATATAGACGTAAAAATATGGATTAGAGAAGGTGAAGGGCACAAGACAATACGTGTATCCAGAAGAGGAATTGGCCAAACAGTGTGTGTTAGATGTAATGGAAAAGAAGATATAGGCAATAAGTAAGACATATTTCAGTGGCAGAGAGAAATACATTTTGACACAGAAAAGAATATGCCAAAGTCGAGCAAGGGGGAAGGAGGGGGGGAGTGGATTGATAAAAGCATCTGAGATGGAAGGGGTAGAGGGAAGAGAAAAGAGACTTTTGTCAAGGGAGTATCTAAACCAATTTAGAAAGGACAAAGATGAAGGAATACAATGTCAATGACTCAATATCCCTCAGGATTAAGAGAAGCAAGGGATGCCTTCTGGAGGCGTATTTTCAGTAGTTGAGTTTCTTTTCTTGCAGTTCTGCTTATTTTCCCAGAAATTTTATGTAATAAATAAAGCATATTAGTGATGAAGCTGATGATGAAATACAGAAGAGAGTTAATGTCTGCTGAAATGTAGTGGAACTGATGAATATGAAGTCAACCATCAGGTTTGGATGGTAAATCTTGAGAGATATTTAAACCAATCAGTACTGGCAGCTTAACAGTGGAAGAAAGCTTTCAAGAAAATCTTTTGAAGAAAAATCTAACTGTGTCCTGTTCTAGTAGTCATGACTATATGGTCCTGCTGCTATTGCTGCTACTGAAAAGAAGTAATATTTGAGTATGTGCAGGAGTCCCAATCCTTTTTCAGCTTTTGAAGGATACTAGAAGTCTATCTGAGGCCCTTGTTTCGTCTTAGGAAGATCCAAGGAAATACAAGGTCTGAAACAAAAAAACCCTGAAACTATGTAGATCAGGAACCAAGAGTGGGAGGGGGGAGAAAAAGAGGTGATTATAGAGCATATTCTAACCTGGCACACTGAGGCAAAGCTCAGCTCAATTGGTTCACTGAGTCCAAGTGGACGTGTGTTGAAATACAGACCTTTTTTTGCCCTCAGTCAGAAAATGTTGATGTGCAAGACTGAATAGAGAGTTAACATCAAGTTTCTTGTGAAACTGAAGAAATCCATTATGGAAACTTTTCCGTTATTGGCTGAGACTTAGAGTGAAGAGATCCCAAAGATCAAGTTAGTGTTCAAAGGAACCCAGTTTTTGTTGGTAGAAGATGCGAAAATGATGGAGATCTTCAACAGGAAGAGATGGAGATCTTTCAGGAAATGATCTGCAGAATTGCTTTGAATGTTGACAGCATTGCATGCAGCTGTTTATCAACTCAGAAGGGAACTGTTTTGAAGCTGATCTTAGTTGATTTGTTAAATAAAAAGTGTTACAGGCACAGTCTTGTGGTTTTTGGTTTTTTTTTTTTATTGGACCTGGTATGTGAGTGTGTTTTTTAAATTGCTGACATAAGAATCATTACTGACTCCTGCTATTTTGAAGTGGCATTTTGCTCTCTCTGTAAGGGTGTTTCTTCTGTCTCAGTCATTGCTTAAACTTCTCATCATTCAAGAGTTCAGATTGGTTAATGATGTGACACATGCCTAAGTATTGCCTTTTTAGCTTCTAAATTAGGATCATCACCAGCATCTGGCAAATGTCTGACTCTGGATGTGGAGGTTTCAGTGACCATGTTTTGTTTTTCATCAGTGCTTTGGGTCTTTTTTTTTTTAATGTGTAGGATTCAACTAGGTTAGGTGACCTGGACTCTCATTGATGGGACCATACCTTTTTACCACGCACACGCACATCGTGTTTGGTGTTCTGGAGTAAAGTAGGGGTCTGGGTAGATGTCTGATCAGTTGGAAGCATCCTCTGGACACCTCGTCTGTCTCCAATGCCTTCTTATGAAGCACTGTTTGGTTAAATGCAGTAGTCTGGCAAACCCCTGAAGTTGTATTGTTGCTAACAAAGAATTCTCCAATGTTTACAATTTGGGAAACATTACCATTTTGTCTGAAAGTTGAGAAAAAGTATTTTCTTTAAAGTACTGGAAAACAAAAGTAAAAATCTATTATACTTGGAAAAAAAGGCATAAATGTAATATGCTGGGAAGCACAGCCAGTGAATAACAGTTGTCTGAAGGCGTATTTCATGATTTAGAGAGGTGTCACTGTGCCTTACAGCTGTATTGGTAAAACTCCTGAAGCAACTGCTTTTGACTGCTGTTGAAGATCCTCAGCTAAATGAACTAACACAGCTGGTCTTTATTGTTTTCAGTGGCATGGGTAAGGCAAAAAAAGGAAAATGGTATGTTCCTTTCAGCTCCTTCAGTATAGAAATTATCTGAAACATTGACTGTCCTTATTTATTTATTTAATGACCATCAGGATATTCCGTGTATGGAGGTAACACTTTATCTCTAAATAGACAAAACAACACTGGGCAGTGTTCTTTTAAACTCATGGCAACAGAAGCCTTGAATGAATTCCCATCTATGCTATGCATGTGCTTCTATGTGTAGTATTTTGATATGCATGATGCAAATACCAGTAGGAGAACTCTGAGTATATCCATTTTTCCCCAGTTCATTACATAACGTGGCAGATGTTAATTGCAATTTAAAGCTCATCTGATTAGTTTTTCACATATTTAAAGGAGAACAAAGCCCAGTAATATTAGTGTCTGAAGATGGATTGTGTTGCCTGATGTTGAAAATACTTAGTCACTGGCCACTTGTGCTCAGATATTTGTTAATCATAATAATGTCTCCAAATAGTTCAAGGACAGAGAGCCCAAATAGGGCACTTTGCTTAATTATTTTTAACTGTATACATGCTGTTCACTGTTGAATTTATAAGGGTAGCTGTTTATAACAACAGATGTGTTAAGAAGTGAGGTCTCTTTCTTATTCATAAAACATTAAAATTAGGATTAATAAAAGTAGGATTCATAAAATTAAGATTAATACCCGCAGTGTTACAGAAGTAAAATAGCATTGTACCATGGAACAGAAATATTTAATGCTTGATGTCATATTTTTCTTCTCAATCGTCTCTTCAGACATTCTGAAAAAGATCTACTGAGTGAACTTTGTTGGAAGAAAGTGTATTTTACAGTAAATGGTGAGAGGATCAAGTATTATGTTCTATGTATAGTAAAATAACCTTTAGATGAACTTGGAAAGAATTCCTCTTTAATTAAGTTTGCCTTTCTTGCTGGGGTTGTGAGAGAGAGAGAGAGAGAGAGAGAGGAAAGTGCTGCTATTAAAGTGAGGCTGGAGATAGTTGACATTAATCATCATGTGTTTGTTAGATTAAAAAGGTGCTTAGCCCAAATTAACTGTTGCTAAATATTTGAAGGACATATCTGGGTTTAACATTTTATTTTCTGGTTTGGAATTAAGTTATCTGTCTTCTGTCTTTCCTTCTGCCTCATTCCAAACCCTGGGGAAAAAGCTGGATTTGCAGTGTGAGAGACACAGCAACTTGGGTAAAATATCAACAATTTTGAACCATTTTGTTTTCCAAAGTGAATCTTTAGAGCATGATCTGGCAACCTTAGTGAGACCATCATCTCAACTGGTCTCGCCAACTCTGTAATTGTGAAGGGATTTCTACCTTTGAAACAGGGTGGGTCAAATCTATTTAGTGTGACAAAGATCAATAATTCAGATTCCTAGAAATTAATTACACAGTTTCTACCTTGGTGCCTTCACATGCCCACATGCTCTTCTGGAGAATTTTTATACAACTCCCCCCAAACCATCTGGATTAGAAATTGAAGTGGGCAGGTATTCTGTGCTCTGCTTCACTGGAGGGCAAGCATAAGACTCACCATGTATTGAGGTAACTTCCTTTTCCCAGCCAGCATCATTCCTTTCTTATCTCAGCCCCGTGGCTGCGCGTCGGTGGCTTCAGAATCAAAAGTGTAGAGCTGGATGCTGTCAGCACTGCAGAGAAGTTAATCTTTATCACTTGCTCACTGTTCTTGGGCACTTTTTAAAGAAGACTTGAAAAGATGGTATTCTGGTGGCAAGATGGGTTAATCACAGTCAGTCATCTCGGAGAAGGCCAGTAGGATGGGTATAAAGAGAGTAAAGATGGGTAAAAAGAGAGCTCTTTTTGCTATGTAGAACAATGATAGTTTGGTTCCTCCATGCTGATTATATTAATTTCTGATTTGTGTTTGGTTCCTTTGCTGGATTAGCTAATGGATTAGTGAACCAGAAGCTCTTGTTAACCTGGTGTGCTGGTGTGGAAGTCGACTGTATTTCTTTTCTACCAGTTGGCACTTTTTTCAGAACATGATATTTTCTAGATAAAATCAGAAATGATGCTTCTAGGGAAAGTACTTCATTAAATGGATTTACTTAGTGGTGGCTGGAAAAGCTGTTGGACCTTGGGATGGAATTTTCCCATCTCCCACTGGAACTGCATTATTAATAACTTTCTGTAACCTATCAGTGTATACCTGTTTGTAGTTCAGAGTTTTAAATTGAAGGACCAGAGGTTCTCCAATCAAGCAAGACAAAATGAAAATCTGAAATGTATTTGTATTTTTTTTTCTCATCAATTCCATGTTTATTTGAATATGGTAAATAGCAAAAAAAGAGAGAAGTGGAGAGCAGGTTACTCAGAGAGGTGGTTCATTTTCTCTTCTTGGAGGTGTGTGAGATTCAGCCTGATCAAGCGCTGAGCAACCTGCTATGACTTCAGAGCTGGCTCTGCTTTGAGCAGGAGGCTGGACTAGAGACCATCTCTGATCCCTTCCCACCTGAGTTGTCCTCTGTGAGGCTATACATAAAATTAAGAACTCTTCAAAATGTCAAGATGCTTGAGTGACTGTGTATCATGATTGTAGCTCCCCTCGGATGGGAATGGCACAACCTCTTGAATTTTTCATTTTGGCTAAATCTATGCTGTTCTTAATAACAATGTGGAAAGAACACTGAAGCAGGACAAAATTGTGTTGATATATTCTCTGCAAATAACTGGGCTGATGCTGAGAGTCAAGTTCCCTGTGTCTTTACAGAGCTGTGGTACTTTTGCTGTACTTTCTGCTGTTTGTGGGTTGGAGGAAAAAGAAAAAGATGTCAAAAAGGTCAGGTTTGTAGCGGGTACATCTCTTTCCTAGAGAGCTGCTTATAAATTAAGTTTTACTCCTCATCATCTTAATATCCCTGGGGGAAGTCTAGGATTGCTTCTGCACTCTTAGCAACTGTAAGCTAGCTTATGTAGTAATTAGGTGACATAAGGTACAAGCAGGCCAAAAATATATTGAAAAAACCTGTGTGGTAACAAAACATGAGATGGTAATAGGTAGCTCTGAAGGAGAAAGGAGTGCACATTTACAAAGTTTAGCTTCCTACTTCTTTTAGTGCTCCCATTAGTGGGATCCTGCTAATGGGAAATGTTAAATATTTAATATGTGCCATTTCTATAATGTCTGTGTAGTGCAGTAAAGATTAAGTATTTTACAGTGTGTTCCAATTTAAAAGAATGAAAGCACTTTCCAGACTGTTACAGGAGAAGCTGTGGTGAGCCTTATAGCTAGATTGCATATTACTTTCAGCTGTAACAGACGCTTGGTATTTGTTTGCAGCAAGCTAGGTGTGAAAGTCCTGATATCCAAGCAGTGCCTTTTGTTCATCCTCTGGGAATTTGCACTTCCCAGACTGGGCAGACGTGCCAAAACCCCCGAGCAGTTTCCACAGCCGCGATAGTGGTGCTTTCAGGGAGTTTTGCTGGTGAGATCTGGGAGGTGGTGCAAGGCCTTAAAAATACAGACTCTCCTGCCTTCTTCTGCCCTTAATGTTGTCTCCAAGTGGAACGTGCTGATGGTCTTTGTTCCTGCAGGAAATTTACTGAAAAATTCCACTCTTAGTTTTGAGGGTGGTGTATGTCTGTGCAATTTAGAAACCCTAAAATATATAATAATAATAATACAGCAGGAACAGTTTTCGTTTCAGTGTACAATATGAATTGGTGCAAGGATAGAAATTTAATTCCTTTCTTCACTGGAGTATCTGTGCTTATGCTAACGTTGGAACTGATTTATATGGATTGCATACACTCTGTAATAATTGCTAGCCAGTGCCCATTTGTGAAGATACGTCGTGTGGCCCTCGGTTACTGCTATCAGTCTGCTGCACTTTGCTTGACTGGAAGCCCGTAGCAATTCCCTGAAATAAGCTGCATGAGTAGCATAGATTGCAAACTTTAGCTCTGGAGAAATCCCTAAGTCCACACTCATTTGACTCAAACTGGAAGAAAACTAATTCCAGGCATTATTTGACCTTTTGGTGATAGCTGAGTGAATGAGCAGATGCAAGCAAGGTATTGCAATTTTTTTCTAATGACTTAGTCATTAACCATATATTTCTGCTTGTCTAATTAAAATATAGTCAGTGAATGAATGTGTATGTGTTTTCTTTGTGCATTTGTTTCATATTGATAAAATAGCTAGCTAACAAATGATCTTCTTTGCTGCAAGGAATATTACAGTGTTTATTCCACGTGCAGAGGCACGATTGACACATGACTGCAGCTGAATGTTTATTCATAGCACATGGATATAATGTTTGTTTGCTTGCTTTGAATGGAGCTCAATAAGTGTCTTATTTTTTTTTATGTCATAGCTAGAACGGGGGCTACTAAGAAGCAGATGGTGTTAATGTTCTTGACACCAAGATGTATCTATTGCCATAATGAAGTATTTCTCAGAAATATTAGTACCATGATTTGAAAATGTAAGGAAAAGCATGGGAATTACATTTTGTGTTTTAAAACAGGAAAAGGCTGACAGTAAGATCGTGCCTGCTGCTGCTTTTATGAGTTTGACTCATGGCTGGAGTTTTTCTGTATGGGTGGTGTGTTACTGCTTTTCTTGACATGGTTATTAGCTTACATCTGCCATAAAACAAAATGTTGGTGTTTTAAATAAGGGTCTGCCTCTTTCTGTTGGCACCAGATTGCATTTGGATTTTTATAAAGTGCTCCAAATAGTGTTCATTATCTTAGCAGTTTCTTCTTCACCTCTTGTGTATTTAGTTTCACTGGTTGGTTGTTTCCTTATTTTTCCTCTAACCTTGGGTTTTTTTTTTCTTTATTCACACACCATAGAGCAGATAAAGCAGATGATGAAGACGATGAAGATCTGACGGTGAATAAAACATGGGTCCTTGCACCAAAGATTCATGGTGGGGATGTAACTCACATACTGGACTCCTTACTTCAAGGATATGACAATAAGCTTCGGCCAGATATTGGGGGTAAGCCCTTAAAATAACTCAGTAAATAGAAGATGTTAACCAGGGATGGCCTGCATTTCCTCACAGATGGCAAAAATCTGCTTAGTGCACTTTTTAAAATGTAATATTGCCAGTTAAGCATAACAGCAATAAAAAGCAGTGGGTTTCTGGAACTGTTGATATAATGTTCTATGCAAGAGTAAAATTTAGTATGTTATATTTACAATCTCTTCTTACATATATAACTTTTTTGGGACAGTGGGCAACCTATAATAAGTCATTAGAAGGCAATTATATTTTGCTTTGTTTAACTAAGGTCTTCTGAATTGCAAGAATAAACCAGACATGGTTATTTGATGATTTTATCCTGATTCTTTAGGAGTTTAGAATTAAAGAATTATTCTTAGATGTTTTTACTCAGAGTGGAAAATACATTATAAGTGTGAGTTTGGAGCAAATTTTACTCAACCCAGCTCTCTTCTTCCCTTAGTTCAGATATTGAAAAACTTCCTAAGAATCTGAAAATATAACTTAGGACTATATCTTTTCTAGAGGAATATAGGAAGGAAGACTGCATTAACTTAGATCAAGCTTTACAGCTAGGAGGAAGGCAGTTTTGGCTTTCAGTACTCAATGCATCAGTCTGCAGTAACTGTGAAGTGGAAATGTTTGGAAGATCCTTGTGTTGAAAACATGCAACACAGGAAACCTTGATAGCTTTTGTCTACCACGTGTGCTGGCTCTAACTAAGAAAAAATAGTTTTCTTGGAATTTGTTTCCTGAACTGTGAAGGAAAAGGTGGAAGACAATTATCTGCAAATACTTGGCATTCCCTATCAAAGGAATGCACCATAAGTCTATAAGCTGCTTATAGGATAAAAATTGCAATATAGACTTGTTTCATTTATGCAGGAGAGCAGAGAGATGCAATCTCAAACTAAGTTTTTTCTTTTGAAAGCTTCTGATAAGTTATTTTCTACCCCAAATTTTTTAGTTCTGTTTTGTTGTTGCTGAATGGCAGTTTTACCCTCCCTGCCATAATACAGTCACATGTACTTCTCCTGAACTTTGCTGTCTTTACCTTCATATTCATTTAATTGAATTATTGCAGAAATTTAGACAACAATAAAGGTCTTCCAGAATATTCTTCCTTAAATTCATTATGTGAGGCAGATGTATAGTGTTGTTTTTTTTTTTCCTCTGAGTCCTTGTTGCAGTACACAGCAAAGGGATTATGAGGGAATAAACTATTTCCACTAGGATTACTGCTAATGATCAGCTAGTAGGTGGGATTCAAAGAGAGGGGAAATCTGTTTCTCTTCTCTCCTCATAAAAATTAGAGATATATAGCAGGAAAATAGAGGAAGAAGAGTTTACTCTGACAGGCTGTATCTATTTAGACAGCCATGGAAGAATCTGGTGTAATCTTTATGTTCACTTTTCTAGTTATGCACTGTCTTGATAGGAAAGGAGCTCTGCCTTTTTGTAACTCAATATACAACTTGTTGGACTCCAAATATCAGTTCCTGGAAGAGGACACTTGGTTCTAGCTTCTCTCACACAGATACTCCCTTGTTTTTCCTTCTTCACTCTCTTGGTGCAGTACTTTTGTGCCAGTTTGATCTCTGCTATCTGAGACCTGCCTCCATCCAACATATTAAAATATAAGGCTGGTTGTGAACAGGAGGCATTTGAGAGTATTCACTTTGTTGCCAGGAGGACAAATATTAAGGCTGACTCTCTCCTGGATGGAAATTGCAGACTTTTGCCACACAACAGAAACTTTGAACAGCAGAAGATGGAATTTCCAGCTTCAGGAACAGTATTCTGTTCAGCTACTTGGAAACTGCAGGAGATATTTAACAGGTAGAACACCAAAATCAGACTACAGTATATCCATCTTGGTCTGCTCCAATTATGTGGATAATATCTGGTGTCACATTCCACATCTACACAGTGTATGTCAGTACTTGTACAACAAGGTTATTGAACTGGAATTCTAATTATCCTTCTAAGCAAAAATATCCCACAGAACAATTTTACTATTGAATTACAAAGCTCAGTTACAATAGCAACGTTTTTTGTTTGAACCTGGACTTTTTGGATTTAACTAGCAGTGCAGAATTTTGTTTTCTTCCTGATGTTGACACAGAATTTCAGCTTCCAGAGTGAGATAAGGTTTTGCATTGTTAAACATGCACTTAATTAAAGGAGATGGTGAAGGAGAATCAAATGAAAATTGAAATGTCAGGGGCAATACTCAAAATTAATAGGAGAAAACCACACTCTGCCATGTTCTGTTTGTCTTATTCAAATATCCCTGAGTTGTGGTGATTTCTTAATCTTTCTAGTCTTTGACTCAATTTATGCAATATACTTTGAGTTGTTTGGAGCACAAAGACATTAGTATTAAAGTACCTTCTGCTCAGTGTGAAGTAAAAGTAGTTACCAGATGAAGTTTCTTACCTGTAGTATAAAACTCTTTAATTACAGATACAACATAGAAGTGTTAATTAAACAGTATTGTTCTCTCTGTAAGGTTACCTTTTGGCTCACTGATTTTATCAGCACACTGGTTTTAGCTTCAGTCCTTGATCAAACGAGTTGTTACTTTTCCACTGGCTGCACACTCTTCCATCTCTTACCCCATAGGGACACTGATATATTAATATTAGCCTATCAATATACAGTAGATTTTTTCCACCTATGTCTCTTGTCCAGTGTTGTGTATTATATGAGTGAAACACAACTGATCAATCTGGAAGTTCAATTAATAATAGGAAATAATCATACAAGCAGGGAATGGGTAAGCAATTACTTCTCAGTGCATTAATGTGACAGGTCACATCCTCAGGAAAATAAAGGATACATGGGCAAAAAGTGGGCTTTCAAGAGATTCATAAATAGAAGCACTAATTCTGAAAACATAAGGATATTAGGGGGATATTCTGTTTAGCAGGTGCCCTTAGTGTAATACTGATGAAAAGATGATATAGGTAGGAAAATAACAAGCATGGAGAAGCAGGAATATATCAGGCAAAGTTAGATGGGAATGTTCTCTGAATGAAGAATATTTTGCAGGAGATGAAGGAAACTGAAATGCAAGAGCAAGGTGTAGAAGAGGATATGCAGAGAATGTTAAAGGTATGGGATTTGTGCACTGCATAGAAAAGGTTGGAAGTGATAAAAGTGGTGGAGTAGGAGTATTTGCTAAAAATCAGTTTCCTTTAAATGAAAAGGTAAAAGAACAAGCTTGGAGAAGAGGGCTCTGCTTTCAGCAAAATCACTCTGGAGAAGATCTTCAGAGATGGAGCTGGAAACCTGCTGTAGACCCTTGAGACTGAATTTTCAGTATTGGCAGCCATATGAGCAATACTCAAATAACTGGGTGTGAGAATTATATTATTTCATTAAAAACTATTACAAGTTGAAGGCCTCTGATGTTCTTGAAAGTGGCAGTCACCTAATTTATTTGCTAAATAACTGCTTTATCACCAAGAAGAGATGCTTCTTTAGGCAATTAATGAAGAGTTATAGAAAATATAATCAAAGAAAATAAGCCTGGATGAAATTATCAAAAGTAGTCTTAGTTTAAATAATAATAATAATAATAATAATAATAATAATAATAATAATAATAATAGTGATATATCTTAGACCTTCATTCCAAAATAGGGAATTGTGGTAAACAACAGGAACTTTATTAAGCAATAAAAAGTGCAATATTCTGCACTTTTACTCTACTGATAATAATTTCTGTCAGGAGATGGGGGTTTATAACTGATAAGAAGAGCTCTTCAATGGAGTAGGCAGAGATATTTCAAATAGCAAAAGCTGAAAATTTGTGCCATCTCTTTCTCCTCTTCCTTAGAAGCTTCTGTAAGTTTAGAGTACTGTTTTGCCTTCTTCCTACTCCCAGTGTTTTCAAGGCAAAATTTTAAAGTAAAATAAGTATTTTTCTGTAGAAACATCTTCTCAAACTCTCTTTCTCTGTTAGCTCTGTGTGGATGAACAATAGTAACTGTATGGATGCCAAATGGGTATCGAAACTGTGTTTTCCTTCAGCATTTGTTATTTTTATGGATTTGTATCTAGTTCAGGAGTGTGAGAGGAATGAATTTTCTTCAGATTCACAGAAGCACTTTGTACTGTACAGAAGGACTAAGGTAACAAAACAGCCTCTTCCTCTCTTCTTGAATTGGGTCTCTTTCTCTGTATCATTTGGGTCAATTAAAATCATTTCAACACAGGCAGATTTTCAGCCTCTCCACTGGCTCTTAATAGCTCTAATAATCTTACTCAGAGCAGTATGGAAAAGGCAAATTGAACTCTGTGGCATGTTATGGGAGAGCCCTCGTGACAGATCAAGTACTGCTTACTGCAAGCTGGAATTTCATAAAACTGACAGTGCTCACATTAAAATCTGGCTTACTGACAGATCTCAAAATTTAGTTATCATTAAGGAAATATCAATGGTTGGGCTGTCTACAGTGGGGTCTCATAGGAAAGTCTTGATCAAGAATAATGATATTTTGTATTATTTCAGCAATGAATTTTTGTAGTAAAATTGGCAGTTGACACAAAAACTGGAAAGGGAGAAACTGTATCTGCAGAGGAATAATTTGCTCCTTCATTAAAACTGGAGACACAAAATTTGAAAGGGGGAAAAAGAAGGTTTGGTGGGGGGAAGACTGCGGGTCGTATTTCAAGGTGAGAGATTCTAAATAGTAAAGCAGTGATTTAGGGGAAAACTTAGGTATTTTGTGTAGTATAGGATCTTTGATATGCACCCCTGAACATTGTCTTGAGATGAGTCCCCTTTTGAAGAGAAACACAGGTAGAAATCTGGAAATGTTCAAGCAGCACTGGTTACAAAAATTTCCAGTCCAGTTGTCCACATTTCAAGATGGAAATGATGGGACAGGTTTAGAAGTTCAAACTGAGCAGATTATCTGTAGGTTGCATTTGCAGGATGTGGAATGGACTGTTCAGCATCCTGAAGGCAGGTTTCAAAGGTAACCTTAATCACTGTGTGTAGGTACTTGCTTCTGAAGAAGAGGTTTTGTGTAGATCTAGGCAGTGCTAAAAGCTGGAATTAAAGACTTGAACCTCACAACAAAACAATGTTTCCTAACTCTAAGAAGAATTAAAATTTCTTTCAAGGTTTAGTCCCAGCCTGGCTTGGTTGGCAGCTAAACACAAGCAGTTGCAATCCCAATTCCCTTCCATCCTCTTTCCAGGGGAGAGGGAAAGGGAAATGAGAGAAAGAGGCTTGTGGGTTAGAAATGAGAACTAAAACAGCTTTAATGAAACAACAACAATAACATCAACAATAATAATAATAAAAAATACAGTAAGAAAATAATAAAATATACAAATATAGGATATTAAAAACACACCCTCATGACTACGTCACTGCTGACACTGCAGAGCAGGCACAGGGAAAATGCCCCACACTGGAATTAGCAGCAGGAGGGAGCTGGACTCTGAAACTAGGTTCAAGGATGCTTGGATCCAGGATCAGGGGCAGAACGAAAGACAAGGTCTGTATTGAATGTTGTCTGTCCAAGAAGAGAGATTTGACCTTGTGGTCTCTCAGTTTTATCCCGAGTATGACTTATGTGAAATGGAATACTCTGTTGGTCAATTTTGGGTGACCTGTTCCTCCCTGCAGGTTCAGCCCTCTTTCACCCCATCACTTATGGCATTCCACCAACTTGAGGAAGGCCTTGGTTTCTACAGGAACAAGTATAAACCGTGGTCTGTCTGCATGCCAGTGCTCCGTGTTTTGGCTTCTGGAGAGAAAAGCTGTCTGAAAAACATGCTGTTAACTTCAGAAAATGATGAGTCTTAGCTGAAAAGTTAGAAAACTGATTCTACTTTAGCTCAAACAGGAACAACTTCCTAGTAATATGAGGGAGAGATAGTGGATTCTGCATTACTTGAGTAATGAGGCAAGATACACTTCGGTCCACTTCCTTGTGTTCTAGTCACACCAATAATGAGATTTGGACTCGGGGAGATTTTCCTCCTAAGTGAGACTGATGGGGAAAATATATCTTAGTATATTTAGGAAATGTATCTTCCCTGTCGTTGTAGCTGGCAAGGATGTTAATAATACCCTGCTTCTTTTTTTTGTGTCTGAGTTTTAGATGTTTCAGATTTGAAAAATCCTCTTAAGATTTTAGGTTTGTTATAGAGTGCTTAGGTGATCTCTGATGGTTTGCAGTGTAAAGAAGGTCCATCTCCTATGAAATCCAAATTCCTTTTTATTTGTACTTTCACCCTTTTCCATCTTCAAATAGACAGAGATGCTTCATTGTAATGTGCATGAGATAAATACCAGCAGAGCTTTATTATATTAACCCTTTTCATTCCAGTGGGCACTAGGACATATGTCCTCTTGTGTTCACTTCTGTCTCTCCAGCACAAGATAGAAGAAAATAGTTGGCAAACTGCTGAAGTTAAAATGCATCCTGGCCTCTTCTATCTGTACCTTTCCCCCATATAATGCAGTTTGGAAAAAAAAAAAAAAAAGAATTACTTTTGCTACCTGTACTTCAGATGTGACTTTCATGGGAAGTCACTTAGACTTTGTACCCTTCTGTAAGTGTGCATAGGAGGAGAATATATCCTGAAAAGGAATATATTTTTAAACCAGCTAATTTTTATCTGGCCAGTGAGAGTGGTTTCCCTGTGTTTTTAAAGAAAAATAAGTTTGGAAATGTGTAACTTTTAAACTGCATTTTACTTGGGGAGCTTTCAGTTTGGTGTTTGAAGCAGTGTGTTAATCAAGCTGAGGAAAGGATATCAGTAAACCTTAGGTGTGCTGTAGTTGTGGGAATTGAGGAAATCAATGCTGAAAAGTTATTTTATTTTTGTTACATGTTTGCAGTAGGAATCAACATAAAGCACTACATATTGATTCCTTATACCTGATAAACACATCTGCTTCCAGACCTCATGGTTTGTTGTTTGAGCAATTTTCCCCAAATATTTTATTTCTGTTTATGATTAAACTTTTATGTTGGAGGACAAATTTTCTCTCCTTCTCCTTCTCCTTCTCCTTCTCCTTCTCCTTCTCCTTCTCCTTCTCCTTCTCCTTCTCCTTCTCCTTCTCCTTCTCCTTCTCCTTCTCCTTCTCCTTCTCCTTCTCCTTCTCCTTCTCCTTCTCCTTCTCCTTCTCCTTCTCCTTCTCCTTCTCCTTCTCCTTCTCCTTCTCCTTCTCCTTCTCCTTCTCCTTCTCCTTCTCCTTCTCCCTCTCCCTCTCCCTCTCCCTCTCCCTCTCCCTCTCCCTCTCCCTCTCCCTCTCCCTCTCCCTCTCCCTCTCCCTCTCCCTCTCCCTCTCCCTCTCCCTCTCCCTCTTCTCCTCTCCCTCTCCCTCTTCTCCTCTCCCTCTCCCTCTTCTCCTCTCCCTCTCCCTCTTCTCCTCTCCCTCTCCCTCTTCTCCTCTCCCTCTCCCTCTTCTCCTCTCCCTCTTCTCCTCTCCCTCTTCTCCTCTCCCTCTTCTCCTCTCCCTCTCCCTCTTCTCCTCTCCCTCTTCTCCTCTCCCCCTTCTCCTCTCCCCCTTCTCCTCTCCCCCCTCTCCCTCTCCCCCTTCTCCTCTCCCCCTTCTCTTTTCTCTTTTTTCCTTTCCCTTATATCCATCTTATCTATTAAAAAAACCACAGGTGGGGATTGCATTATGAAGCAAAAAAATTCATGTTAATAATTCTAACAATTGATATGGAATAAGGGAGCGAAGCCATGTATGGTTCTTCACAGAATGAACAAACCAGAGATTTAATTATTCTCACTCTAATAAAAGAATATCAAATTTGTTGTTG
Organism: Tapera naevia; assembly: GCA_033556795.1. NCBI lineage: Eukaryota > Metazoa > Chordata > Aves > Cuculiformes > Neomorphidae > Tapera > Tapera naevia. Next base: position 3,244,257 of record JAUMJJ010000189.1, on the reverse strand, counting down.
TTTTAGTAAATAAGTTGAATTGCACTAACAATGTACAAAGTTAATGAAATATGTAATTATTATGGTTACTGTTTTGTTTAGTGAGAACTACAGTAATTGAAACAGATGTCTATGTGAACAGCATTGGCCCAGTTGACCCAATCAATATGGTAAGTTTGTATTATTGACAGAAAACATTATCTAGATGATGCTATGGGTTAATAATATGAAATAATTTAAATAATTTAAATCTCACTCAAATAAGTTCTTTCATTTCTTACTGTGTATTCTTATGTGCTGGATATTATTGTGATTATTATGGAAACACATTTGAAATTTTAAAAATATGTTTCTTCATTACAAAATATGAGGCCACGCAGAGGACATGGTGTCAGGTCCTTATTTTGGTTTATATTGAATGTTTTTGCTGTATTTGCTTATACCTGATTTATCTCTGGCTCAGTTTAATTTCCTGAGGCTACAATTGACTCAGCATTTTTGAATAAAACTATATTCAGCGCAGTGAATTATTATTACTTTTAAAGTTCATACAAATAAAAATTTGAAATTAACTCTTTTATCCTTTTTTTTCCATTCTTATTTAGTCATGTAGGTCCTCTCCAGTGTGTGTGTGCATGTGTACACATAGCTGCTCTTTTCAGAAGAGCAATACTTCTCATCTGGTTTCCAGTAGACCTGTTGGGAGTCTGACTTATTTGGTACGAACGCTGCAGTGACAGCACTTGAGAGGAAGTTGAAACTGTGGCCTTTTGTGAAATCACTTTGATTTTCTCTCCTGATATGCATTGTGTGAAAAGGTGGTGTAGGAGGCTCTAGAAAGGCCCTGTTGCACGACTTCTCCTGGGGGCTGCTGCCCAAGGCTGAGACTGGGGCTGGCCCTTGGGTGAGGTTGAGCTGAGCTCCCTCCTTTTCCCTTACAGAATTGCTGGAAGTGTTGCATTTGCTTGGCAGAGAGGTCTTTTATTCAGTCTGAGGCTGGAGTGTGCCAGTGCAGGGGGCTTATGAGCATTTAGTGGAAGCACAGTGATTCTATGTTACTGAGGATCTTGTAGTTTACACATGTGCCATCGTTCTTGGGTGGGGAATATTGATTTCAGTGGTGAGAGGCCAAGCAGGAAAAAACTTGGATACTATGGATACTATGGATACTTGGAGAGATAAATATATTGTAATATATACTATGGATACTGTGGTACTTGGATACTATGGATAAAGGTGTCAAAAGCAGATGATGCAGATCTGTGGTAAGGGATGTTCCAGCATGATGCTCTAACAAGCTTGGGGTTGTCATTACCTGGGGCTGTGGCAGGGAAGTCCATGTCTCAGGGCAGGGTTGGATGTGTATAAGTGCACAAAAGAGCAGAAGAGTGATGGGGTAGGGGAAACTCTTCAGTTTTCATGGCTAGTGTAAGTGGTGCCTGATTTTCTCTGTCTGTGGTGCCTGTTTTTCTTTGTCTTCCTACTTCAGTCTTTCTCTCTTGTTTCTCTCCATTCTGTTGTCTTCTGAAGGAACTTATTGTGGGAGAAAATGTGTGAGCAGGCAGCTGCCCGTAAAGAGGATGTAGCAAATGGTAGAAGCTTCCTTTTCCAGTTACCAGTGTAAGTCCTTCAGCCTGGGGCCAGCAGGTATTGCATACTCTGGAACCGAAAACCAGAGGTGCTTACAGCTTCAGTTTTCCAGTTTTAAAGAATCAGCATGTGGTTGGCCTTGCAGGGTGGCTCTGCCCCATCTCCCGTGCTCTCTTCTGTTCTCTGCAACCCCAGGGCAATCTGCTATGCACCAGGGCCTCTCTGGTGCCAACATCTGCCTTCTGCTCACTCGGCCCAGGGCCTGGGAATCATAGAATCACAGAATCTTCTGGTTGGAAGAGACCTCTAAGATCATCAAGTCCAACCTCACCCATTATCCACTAAACCATGTCCCTCAAAAACTCATCTGTCCTTTTTTTGAAAGCCTCCAGGGATGGTGATTCAATCACCTCCCTGGGCAGCTGTTCCAGTGCCTGACCACCCTTTCAGTAAAGAAATTCTTCCTAATATCTAGTCTGAACCTCCCCTGGGAAGCAGAGTTGTTATGCACTGCACTTGCAGTAATGACAGTATCAACCACTGGATTATTTAATGTCACTTGTTTAGAGGTTCTCCCTGCATCTGCTAGAGTTGTCCTAGAGCTAGATGGTGATGCTCTTGCCCTAGTGCTAATAAAAGTCAGTCATAGTGTCTTTTAGTCCAAGATAAGGATAGCATCATGTTGAAATGCGTATTACTTCATTGGAGAGCAGGATATTACTGTTTATAGTGTATATCAACTGAATATTGACCCCTCTAATCTTCTGATTTCTGTTAAAAAAAAAAAGATAACAATGAAGCACATCACCAAAGGGTAATAAGGTGAATGTCATGAAGGCATAGAACTTCAAAGAATATTCCATGGTTTTAAAAATGGGCAGAGAAGTACTTAGGAGTTTAAATCATAGTCTAAGGGCACTACAGTCTTTGTAAAAGAGCAGTTGCCTTCACTGGGCTTGGGTTCCAGGAACACGGATCATATGGCCATCTAATGTCATTACAAAACTCAAATATTTGTAAAAATAAATAAAAACATATATATGCAAATAATTTAATTAAGGTTTCTAGAAAAAGATGGCTTTAATCTGGGAAACAACCTTCTCAGCAAAAAAATAATCACATACTGGACCCTGTAAGCTCTCTTTATGTGAACTGTTGGTTTTACTAGGAAGGTGCTTTCCCTGGAGTCAATATTGTTTGAGATTGTTAACCAATAATCCAAAAATTGCTTCCTTTTCAAGGGCTGTCCTTAGCCCTTCATTTGATCACTTAATGTGAGAACAGAGACCTGTGATTTCCCCCTTGGATTATTTATTTGCCAGATACGTTAATTCATTCTGGCAAACGATGTCCTTCAGCTTTTAGTTTGGATACAGCATGGCATGATGCAGAGAACATTTTTTTCTAGCAATGATGCTGAGGCAGCCTATCAAGGGAATGTGTTTGTTTGAAAGCTTCAGAGGACACGTATTATGAAATGAATTTATTTTTATAATTCAGTCTATTTTCCTCTTGCTGTTTAATAGACTTTCACTTTCATAAAAGAGGTGCTTTAAGGATCTGTGTGACATTCATTAGAATTTGTTTTGTAAGCTGTTGTGTCTTGGCTTTCACGATTTAACAAAGATCTACACAAGGTTCTGGATGGTATAGACACCACATGATGAAGAGATATTTTTCTACAGCATGGGATCTCTTTAACATTTTAACAATTGTCTGGATTAGTGGGTATTTAAGCTTCTAATACTCATCAAATCTGAATATTTTTGAATCTGTCTTTTAAAGCTAACCTGTGCTATGCATTGTGCAACAATCATGTAAAATGCAGCTAAGTGCATTTTTTGTGGCCAAGGTCTTGATCATCAACAGCTCTGCCAGTGGTCTAGGGATTTCTTAGCAGAGTTTAGACATGAAATGAGTATTTAGAGCCTAGTTTTCCTCTATGTGGAGGCTCATTCAATTAAACACTTAATGTACATGAGCTGGGCTCTTATTGCCTTTCACTTTCTTTCCAGATTAGGGCCAAGGTGAAGAAAACCTTCTCTGTTTGGTGGTACAAGTAGCAGAATCTGATACATGGTCCCTGTGTAGAAATCCACATTGATCCATATTTCTGTGGGCCTCATTAGCTTTCTGTCCTCTATTCATCCCCAAAGCCCTGTGTGTTCATAAATACATAGCATTTTGTGCTACTGGTACCCAATGGGTTCAGGAAAGACCCATAGCAGTGCCAACAAGACCATGCAAGTGTGCAATTCAGTGTTTTGGGTGAGGCATGGCAGCCCTCCAAAACATTTTTACTTTCCTTTACCTGGGGGAAATACCTGATCTTGTAAATTCTGTTTGATCAAAACTCTCATGACAACAGAAGACTGCTACCCCGAATCAGAGGTAGTTTTGGAGAAGGAATACAGAAGCAGTTCCATAAGTAAGATGCAGTATTGCATCATTGTGTCAAAAATGAAGAGCAAAGAGAAAAGTGTGTGTTTTCTCTATGTAATGAAATTTCATATAGTAAATACTGTAGCAATATTCAATTAAAAAAATAAAGGTTTAGAAAGAGGCAGATGCAAAGACATCAAGACTGATAGATTAAAAACTAGCCAAAAGAGAATGTTCTGCCTGCTCCTCTCTGTCTGTCTGTGTCTAGATGTAAAAATATGTATGTTACAGAAACAGAATTATGTTTTAGGATGCTTTTAATTTTTTTAGTGTTTTTAAGTAATGATTTAACATTTTGAAATGTTAGGGTATTTGTCATAGTTTAAACCCAGCCAGGAACTGAGCACCACACAGCCACTCACTCACTCCCCTTGCAGTGGGCTGGGGGAGAGAACTGAAAGGGTAAAAGTAAGAAAACTCGTGGGTTGAGATAAAGGCAGTTTAATAGGTAAAGCAAAGCCTTGTGTGCAGGCAGAGCAAAGCAATGAGTTCAGTCATCATTTCCCATCAGCAGGCAGGTGTTCAGCCAGCTCCAGGAAAGCAGGGCTCCAGCATCCATAGTGGTTACTTGGGAAGACAAACACCACCACTCTGAATGAACTCCCCTTTCTTCTTCCTCCAGCTTTATATACTGAGCACAATACCACGTGGTATGGAATATCCCTGTGGTCACTTGGGGTCAGCTGTCCCAGCTGAGTCCTTTCACAGCTCCTTGTGCACCCCCAGCCTATTTGCTAGTGGGGTGGGGTAAGGGGCAGAAAGGGCCCTGACTCCTTGTAAGCACTGGCTCAGGAATAGCCAAAATATTCCTGTGTTTCCAGCACAAATCAAAAGCATAGCCCTGTCCTGGCTACTGTGAAGAAAATTAACTCGACTTCAGCCAAACTCAGCACAGTATAATTGTCATTTTAGTATATTTCAGGTCTCCATATTTTATTTCCTTCCCTTGCTGTGGGTGCAGATGATGCTCTCTACCTAGCTTTTGTATTTATTGATGGAACTCGATATTAGAAGGTCCAGACTGAAAATTCCAGGATAAATTTCTAACACTGCACTTCACTGAAGCAGTTCAATTTCTTTTTTTTTTTCCTCCCAACTTTTCTCTCTCTTCTGTGTATGATTTAGCTTTTGTCACATGATCTTTGCTAGGTGGGTGTTGGTCTCTTCTCCCAAATGACAGGATGAGAGGAAATGGCCTCAAGTTGTGCCAGGGCAGGTTCAGACTGGACATCAGGAAAAATTTCTTCACTGAAAGGGCTCTCAGGCCCTGGAAGGGCTGCCCAGGGAGAGGGTTGAGTCCCCATCCCTGGAGGTGTTTAAAAGGCAGGTGGATGAGTTTCTTAGGGACATGGTTTAGTGAGGGGACAGGTATGGTTGGACTGGGTGATCTCAGAGGTCTTTTCCAACCAGATGATTCTATGATTCATTGAAGCCTACTGTGGCCAGAAGCTGATATCACTCTTATTTTTAACAAGATTAGCTGGACCACTGAATAAATCAGATATTCACTGTATACTCAATGTGCTTATTTGGTACTCAGGTTGCATGGCCTGAATGCTGTTTGGATCAAATACTTCCCATCATAATTTTAAGTATCCTTTGACTTCAAAATTACGTTTAATTCTCTAGCAGCAGGCTTTTTATTTTTATTCTTTTTTTCTTAAGTGTGATCAGTATCCTACTACAGTGTTATTGTACTTGTGGGGGATGCTTTGTGGTCTTAGTCTACTACTCTCTAAATTTTTCTTGTAAGTTGAAAGTTTTGTTCTCTTACTTTAGAGTGCCAGGTAATTTACAGAAAACACAGTAGAATAGAAGCAATCATGACCCGAAGATACAATACCTGAAGCTACCCTAACATCCAGTAGTCAAAGACACACACACTCTGTGTTCATTATTCTCTAAATCAACGTATTTTAACTCTGTTTTTGAATGCTATTAAATGACTAGTTACTGATTGAGTAATAAGTAGAATAAAGGAAAGATGAAGCTTAGAAAGAGACAAATAGGTACTGGAATTAGCAAGGCCCTGATCCTGCAGATACCTGCAGATAACAGGAGTTGCTCAGTGGAAACCAAGTCCAGATAAGTTTCCTTGCCATTAACATTGGGATTTTGGAGCATGATGGGAAAACCATGAAAATAAAATAACTGTTTATGGGACCAATTTTGACTGTTTGAGTGTCTCTTGTTAGAGGAAGGTAGATGTAGCTGCAGAATTTAGAAAGTGCAGTTAATGGAGTTTATAAATCAGTGTTGACAGCATTGAAGCCAAACCTGTAATCCATATTAGTATTCTCTCCTGGATTTTTTAGTGTGTATGTATATATATATGTATGTTTATATGTATATATGTACATATATATATACATTTTAATCTTTTTTTTTTCTGAGTGGTCTTTTCTGTTTCTTTCTGTAGTTTAATATTTTGGTTTTTTTTTATGAATGTCAGCGGATGAAATGTTTAAGTTTCATTTGAAAAGCAACCCAAAACTTTTTACATCCTTTTCAGCAAGAGAATACATATAGATTATATTTATATATATCATCTACTTCCTCTCCCTATACTCTCTTCAAATGGTCACAATCTAAGCTGATCAAAAAAAGGCAGTGTTTTTGCTGAAGTGCTTTAGTTTCTTTTCTAGCTAATCTTTTGACTACTGGCAAGATTTTAATTATAGTTTGTGATCTACCAAGCATTGAAATAAATCTTGCCTTTTATTCATTCTGCTGTTTGCACCTGTGGCTTTGCATGTTCAAATTAAGGACTGGACAAGCACAGATGCCAGATGATGATGTAAAGAGTGATGGCTTTTTGTCTGTACTGTGACTATGTAGGTATTGCTGTACTCCCCCACCTGTAGATATGATTTGCTATATTTCCACTTACTCTGTGCATATGTTCTCATGGCATCTTCCAGTGCGATTATATCTGTACAATTATAGCAATTATAGGTGGTTACAGGAGTCTGGGAGCAGATGCTGTGCACTTCTATTCAGTGTATTTCTGCAATTTCTATCACTCCCACAGCTACAGTATCACGAATGTGTTATTACTTTATCAGATTGCTTGTGATTTGTTGGATGTAAAATATCCAACAAATATATAACCATGATCCTACCCTAAGGTCACTTGTTTTCATTTACTCTAGTGAGCAAATGGCTTACCAAAACAAAAATAATGAGTTTTGCTTCTGTCTGAGCCATGGGGATAAAGCTCTGAAACTATTGTTGACCCTCAAGCAGCTCGAAAATCTTTGTAAAGGGCTTTTTGAAGTAGTCTACCTGGGAGAGCAACCACATTTTGGACATGTTGTTAAGAGTAATTATACATCAGAGATAGGTCAGATATTTTAATAAATAACAGCCCCATATTGATGTCCAGAGATATTTTGGTGAGTGAAAAGATAAAGGTTATGAGTGTTTATTGGCAGCACACTGGCAAGATGAAGATAAATGGGCTAAGGCTTGGTGCTTTATTTGGTACTTCCCTCTTAGGAAAGCATGTGGTGAAAATGTCTTGAAGCTCAGATAACTGAATAAGATGAAAACATGTCACACTTGTGACTGAACTGAGTTCAGGGGCTCCCTATGAAACAGGTCTCTGAATTGACTTGTTGCATTCCAGAAAACTCCAGGTGTACTTCAGGTGAAATTTTGAAACTGGGAGAAAAGTTGGTGTCATTTTCTCAGCAAAGATAAAATGACAGGAGTGTGTTTTTTATTCATTTTTCTCTGAAATTCAGTTAACAAATTTTATTGCAGGCCTGCAGTTCACTAATACAGTTTTTCAACTCTGACTCTGGTTTTGGTACTATTCATTGCTTTTGTGCTTGGCCCCAGAAAACTGTGCCACTTTGTTCGTGTGGCAGTTAACATGATTCAGCCGACAATTTAGTTACTTCTGGTCAGGTCTCATCTTGAATATTGTGTACAGTTTTGGGCCCCCCAGTTTGGGAAAGATGTCAGGATACTGGAGAGTGTCCAGAGGAGGGCAACGAAGATGGTGAAGGGGCTGGAGCACAAGCCCTACGAGGAGCGACTGAGGGAGTTGGGGCTGTTTACTCTGGAGAAGAGGAGGCTCAGGGGAGACCTCATTGCTCTCTACAACTCCCTAAAAGGAGGTTGTAGTCGGGCAGGGGTTGGTGTCTTCTCTCAGGTGACCAGGGACAGAACTAGAGGGCATGGACTCAAGCTTCATCAGGGAAAGTTTAGACTTGATGTGAGGAAAAAGTTCTTCACTGAAAGGGTGATTGGTCACTGGAATGGGCTGCCCAGGGAGGGGGTGGAGTCACCGACCCTGGAGGTGTTTAAGGGGAGACTGGATGAGGCACTGAGTGCCATGGGTTAGATGATGGGTTGGTGTCAGTGTTGGTGTTGGTGTTAGTGTTGGGTTATAGGTTGGACTTGATGATCTCAGAGGTCCTTTCCAGCCTTATGATACTGTGATACTGTGATACTCACTGCTTGACTTCACACTTTTTACTGTGGAATATCAAATCAGTTGTGAGACTTCCAGACAAAATATACAAGAAAAATGTCTTTTTTTTTTCTGCTTTGTAAGATTTTTCCCCCCCCATCTTTATATATATTAGTTTGGAATTGATGTGATGTGGTTTGCGATGAGAAACCATAGTGTAGGATGGTGTCTGCCTCCCTGTCTTTCACAGCTTTCCAATAAAAATCCCAATCCACTGGCCCATTTGCAGGTTTTAATTGAACTGTACATGGCAATGAAATTGATGTTGAAGATTCTGTTTATTCCCATGCAGTAGCTGTTCCTACTTTATTTGAAGTAATTGTTTTTTATTTACTAATTTATTTTCTCTGAGACTATACAGCTGCTTGTCAGTATTCACAGTTTGTTCACTGCCTGGACTTTTAATGGTAATCCTTGATTAGTACCTGTGTTTCTAACCTTTGGAGTTTGTTATGATCTTGTAGAGAGGAAAGAGATGGAGGAGGATTGCAGTTATCTGGAAATAATTAGGCAGGTGGAGTCTTCATGTGCAAAAAAGAGTTCAGTGATCTAATCTAATCTATATGAGTTAACGTGTGCTGTGGTTATTGAATTCTGTAAGGCTAAATATGAATAAGCTATGGCTGTGACTAAGATATTGATTCTGTTTTATTCTGCATGGCTATGGTATCATTATTTTAGTTTTAAAGAGCAGTAAACCAATTTTTGTGGTTTCACAGTGGCACTGCATAGTGAATTCTATGGAAGACTAATAGAAGTAGTGATAAGAGTGTTGAATTTAACTTTTTGTGAGAAAACAAGGAAAACAAAATAGTTGCTCGGAAAGATTTGTTGCGCTAAAAGAATATTGTATAAATCTGGCTGCTATTGTGCTTACTCATGTAGTGTCTAAACAAAGGTAGGGCTTTTATTAATCTACTTTTGGAAACTACTTACAGGAAAGATTGTATAGTGATTTTTCTATCGTCTTTTCAACATATTTTTTGGGACTCATTTTCCTTTCTTAATAGGAAATACAAAATATTTTTCAGGAGATGCGTATTTAAGGGAATCCAGTGTATAAATCCATGAGATCTGGACTTTTCAGGCCCATTTCAAAATTAGATTTTCAGGAAGAACCCTAGCTGGATGCTGCCAGATTCTTAATTGTGTGATCATCCTCTGTGTTTACCTGTGCTTGGTGACTGGCATCTGTTTGGACCTGTGCCACCTGGCCTCTTCTGTGAGGAGACTTGTGTTCAGAAAGGAGGCTGATGTACATTTGAGCCCCATATTCACGTGGCTTTAACCTCTGCAGTGTGAGTACCTCTGTGTTCTTGGTCATTATGCTAAAGTTCATTTGAGTGACAGATGGTACAGGGAGAATGGGTTGAAAATGTGATGCCATGCATGAGGAATATGTGCAGCCTCAGTATGTGTTATGGATCCTCAAAGAAGGAGAGGTCTCAGGGAGGCACAGGACAAACAGATGTGCTGAAGAAGTAGGTAACAACGTTCACCAAAGCAGATGTTAGAAGTGGGATAAATGTTCTTGGGAGAAATGAAGAGAGCAAGGACTCTGGATCCTTGCTGAAGGAAGAGGTGGATGAACTGCTGCTGCCACCCGCTGTGAAGCTGCAAGTTCTCATCTTTCAGGTGGGATGGTTGGTAAGATTATGCCTTTGGTTGGCTGACTCGTGAAGGAGAGGGCAATGTCTGGGTGCTGAAGTGTCAGTTTATAAATGGAGAAACACCCCCTGCAGGTATGTGACAAGAAGCTAGCAATTGGATCTGGTTATCCATTCAGCAAGGTACTTGGAAACAAGTACTTACTAATTTTATAATATTAAACTACTGTGTATTACATTATTTTTGAACAGTGATAGTTGTATCATGAAAGATTTTAACAAAATTACCTTTTTTTCCCAAAAAATGTCATTTAAACAACTCCACGAATAGATGAGTGTGATAAAAACTTGCACATTTAATACTGCAAAGTAAGAGAACACGAACCTCTGGTTCTACTGAGGCAGTTCCTCTGCTTTGTGTGTTCAAAATAACCTGTGAGCTTCTCTTCTTCTTTTTATCTTAATTTATTAAGGTGGTTGCTATTCTGTAACAGCCTGAGTTTTCTTGCTGGGGATGGATTTGACTGGAACGACACCTCAAATTTCTTTTTCTCAGTGCTACTGTGAAGTGGCTGCTTAGATGAGCACCCTCAGACTCAGACTGTCTGCTCTTTTCATATATTTTGACATACCTGTTGATTTCACTCACTGACTTCTTTTATTTTTCTCCTGTTTGTACTGAGAATCTTTCTTCATTCTGTTCCTTTTAAGCCCATTAAAACCCTTCTGCCTTGAGCTCTCATTTACACCACAGCAAAGCGATTTCCTTTCCAGTCGTAACCAGAGATGATCAGCACAGGAAGTTGAATTTTATGGTTAAACAGTCCCTGGGTTTTTACAGGTGTCTTTAACATTGTTTACAGAAATAAAATAATCAAGGACTTGATTTGACCTGCTGAATCTTCCCCTGATAGCAATGCAGGAATTGCATTCCATTCCTTGTGATGCGAGGAATAAGTAGAGTTTTAGAGGAAATTCATGTCTAAAATGCATTTTTGATTAGTCCTTTTGTTCCTTCTGTCCCTCCACTGTTTGCCTCATGCAGTAGTTATTCCTAATCTCTGAGAGTCACTGAGTTACCTCAGTCCAGGTGATGTTTCAACTGCCATGTATTGCAAAGCAAGGATAAATATACCTCTTGAATATCAATTTCCTGAACCTGTTCTTCTCCCACCTGGAGTGGTGGGAAAACTGAGAGAGACTTATCTAGTTCTGAAATATCTGCCTTGTCGCTTCCCAGGGATGAAGAGCCATATTTCACAAGCTTTCCTGGAAAATGGGTGGTATCAGTTGCAGAAATGAGCAAGGAGTCTGTAACTCATACAAGTTGGCTGCTGTGATTATTTAAAAGTGAAATGAAAGAGAAAAGCCCACTCCAACAAGCAAAGCTTTCCACTTTTATTTAAAACCAGAGTTGACTGTCTGCACTGCGCATTTTCATTGGCCAAGTAACCTGGTAGTGACCCCTTTCGCTCAAGCAAGTCTTTGAACCACTGCCTCCTCCTCTCCTTCCCCTGCCCACGCGTCCCAGAGCAGAGAGGTGACAGCCAGCACCATGTCTGAACCTGGCCTTCACATCTTTCTCCATGCACAAGAGCTGTTGAGTTGCTCATTGGAGCCTTCATGGGGCAACTGTGCAGGAAAGGTCACATCTGCCACCAAGTAGAGGGACTTTGGCCCTTAGGGTCAGAATTGTGGGCTGGAGCTGTGACAAATAGAGAAGAGGCTGCTTTGGTCCTTTGACTGGAGTGCAGGAACAACTCACTGGGTTCTTTCAAAAGCAATATTTCATTACATCTGTAGTGTTTATGTGCCTTGAGCTTTACTGTGTCAAGAATTGTCTTACTTAAGGACTTTGGGTTTTTGCTTGGTGGTTTTGTTTTTCAGTTTCCTTGCTGGCCATGCATTTACTGAGAATTCTGACTTTGTCAGAAAACTGGCTTTCTTGAGGCTTTAATAAGTAAAGTGGAATTGCTTTAGGGAAATTTCCTTCCTGATTATGATTATGCATACTTTTGTGTGTATGTAGATAGATACACGAGGCAGATGGGAGGATATAGTTCTGCAAACTGTGATGTTTACTTCCCACATATTCATGAATTTTTCAAATTCTTTAGTTTCTTGAATGTTGTAAAATTTGGGGGAAGTGTAGAAAGTTTATTTTCTTTGCTTCTTAAGAGATGCAGAATCTCTTTCTTGACAAACATAGTCTAGTGCTCAAGTGTTAAGTTTGCCCTTAAATTTCTGTCCAGGTCCCTCAGAGGTGCAGAGAATTCCAAGTTACAGCACGTTCCCATCACATCTCCTCTGCCTTAAATTATCAATGTGTGGGAGAGGAGGTAGGGACAGAAGGCTGTGTGTGTCTTTTGCCAGTCTGTAGTTCCTCAGTTTGGGGTTACAGCCTGCTGTGTAAATAAAAAAGAGAACTGAAGTGGCCTCATATTTATGTATTATTAAGAAGAAAAAAAAGCTTGCAAACTTTGGTAAACTTATGCATAGATATGGATGTTTCTCTGTTTTTAGGAATACACTATAGATATAATTTTTGCCCAGACTTGGTATGACAGTCGTCTAAAATTTAACAGCTCAATGAAGGTGCTTATGCTTAATAGCAATATGGTGGGAAAAATTTGGATTCCAGACACTTTCTTCCGGAACTCGAGGAAATCTGATGCTCACTGGATTACTACTCCAAATCGTTTGCTTCGAATCTGGAGTGATGGAAGAGTATTGTACACTCTGAGGTGGGTTTTTATTAACTGAGTAGAAAAAAACCAAACCTGTTATGAGCAGGAGTATGAAAATGATGAATATGAGTCAAATCCATGGTCTCTCTCTTGTGGTGGACCACAGGAATTTGTAAGGAGTTTACTAGAGGATTTTTTTATTTTTTTTTTTTAAAAATTATTTGATCATGAAAATCATTAATTTAATAATATTGAAATATATTGCCTGGATATTTCAGTGAAGACAACTGAAAGGGATAGACAGCAAATTTTAATCTCCTTTAGGTACAGGAAAGAATAAAATGAGGATGTTCCATAGCATGATGGTGATCTGTCACTGACATATTGCAGATGTAGTCATAAATTGTTTCACAGGCTTTCTGTTCTAAATAGTTCAGTATTTCCACCAAAATATATTCTATAAGGAAAAGATGAAATGCTTCAGAAAATAAAAATCATAGGGAATTTCATTAAAACTAAAGCCCCACTCCTCCATATAGTTTTGCACCTTTACCCTTGCAAGCTATTAAAATTCATCCCAGTTAGACATAAGCAAACACGTTGGTGACAATTCTTCTTGGCAAATGGGAGGTGCTTGGTCTGGTTTTAAGCTTTAAGTACTGATCTTTAAGTCACCTATCAAACAGATCTTGGAAGGCTGCAGTCTAAAGAAAGCATTTTAGGGTCATCTCTAAATTTTGGGGTTTTTTTTTGAAGTGTGCCTAAAATATCTTGCAATAAATTGGGAGCTGATTGAGAAACAGACCATAAATCTGGTTCTACTTTTAAGGTTTTATTTACTTATTTTAAACAAGCAGCACCCTTTAAGTGCTTTCTTTTCAGTCATTTATGCTGTTTTTATAAACAGACTCGTGATATACGAACGATTTATAGAATGTATCAGAAGGAAGATGAATTAGAATGTAAGGATTTTTTTCTCAATACTCATCATTTGAGAGCATGCAGATATCTCTGAAGAGCACTTTTAAAATAGTTTACTATGGAGGTGTTTAAAAAACTTCAGAGAGGCACTTCTGTTAACATGTTTATGCTTTTTTGTTTCTTTTTGTAGCTGATGATTATAGAATCATACATGGATTTTACCTTTGTCCATTTGGTTTCATTGTACAATTTATTTTAAACAGAATCTTAATAAAAGAAAGAAAAAAACACAATCAAGAAAAGAACATGAGCTCTCCCAAAGCAATAGGTTAGAATTATTGTCCTGGGTTTTGCAACGGTTGCTTGGGAGCTCTTTGGAAATCTGTCGTAGTATTTTCAAAAGCAGCAAGTGATTCACTTGATGCCCTTGTGAGTCCTGAATTATTTGTAAAATGTGTATTTTTTTGTGTGAATTACTTGAGTGCCTTAGACATTAAATGAGTAGAAATCTCAAGTCTGCTCTTTCCCATCCATGATACAGTCTTCATCAGAGCAGCTTCCATGGATATAGATAAGCCCAAAGGAGCCCTCATGTTCTCTCCCATGTACAAAGCCACCAGGTACAATGATGCCAAATGCAATTTGACTTGGCCAATGTGTTCTTCAGAAACCTCCTTTATTTGCTGTCATAAACTCCCCTGCTTGCTCTGCCTTCTGTCCCTCCATTGTAATCTCTATTTCTGCTAGAAAGTTGAGAGATCCCCCCAAATCAATTGACATTTTTGAAATGGCTTGAAAAGCCGATGGAGAAAATAGAGGTCCACAGGCTGCATATGCTGATGATTTTTCTTCTTTGCAGATGATGCTGGATGGGTTTTACAGATACACAGTTGGCTACATGTAATGTCTTTTAATTGGCATAATTGATTTCTGTGCATGTTCTTTGCTATCTACTCTGAAATGTCTGGATGCTTGAATAATCTTTTTTATCCCCCCCACTCCTTTTCTAATTAGGCTGACAATTAATGCTGAATGTTATCTTCAGCTTCATAACTTTCCTATGGATGAACACTCATGTCCACTGGAGTTCTCAAGCTGTAGGTGGTAAAATACTATTTTTTTTTTCCCTCCTCTTTACAATCAGGCTTTGAATTTCATTAAATTCTTGCAGCAAGAAAGCAAGTGTTTATTTTTTAAAGCCTTGTAGTGAAGGAAAGTACTGACTTGTTTAAATACTGGTTAGATTTATTGCATTAATTAATGTATTATTAAATGCAGTAGTGAATGAGTTGAATTATATGCATTTCATTTAGTTGCAACTTTAAAAAGAATTGTATTGTTTAGGAGTCTGATACAATGCCTATTCCAGTTAATGGAAATCCATTACCCTGGAAGATCTTTATTTTTCATGCCTGCCAGACTTGCCAGCTTTGAATTAGATCCATGTGGTAAACTTGAAAGGAAAAATAAGATCTGTTTTCTTCAACCTGTTCCTGTAAATGCTTCATCATTATGAGAGGTCCTTCTCCTTTCAGCAGGAAATTGTGCTATTGCTGGCTAAAGAAACTCAAACCACCAGAACACAGCTAAATGATTTATTCCTAAATGTGAAACCTAATAGGCAATGAAATGTCAGTGATGCTTTATAAATTAATGTTTTTCATTTAGTATTTCTTTCTTGAGTGCTTCCAGCTAAATGAGCTATGGTAGCTCCACTGATTAAGTAGTTGTGCCACAGCAGCAAGTTTGGCTTAATTTCATTTCTGCCTTTTTGCAGGGTAATGTGAGGCAACATGTGAGGCACATGAAAATCAGTAGGGTTGCACTTCCTTAAAGTTGGAGTCCTGGACAGTGAATCAGGCCACAAAACCCCATTCTAGGAATAGCAGACAAATTTTCAATAAACATCAACAGGAATTTTATCAAAATTATATATATTAATAAGTGTATGTCATTTTAAGCTCTCTGTGGTCTTTTAATATTAATTCATAGTGATGATTCTGAGGCAGTTTTTCATATCTGAGTTCCAGAATACTGTGTAGATATTTTCTAAACTTGTGTTTGCATAGTATTTGATCAATCATCCATTTAGGTAGGCTTAAATATGGGTATTGTTAAATTTTAAGTGTGTCAGCTGGAATACAGATTGGCTTTCTCTCTGACCCACTTCATGTTTAGCCCTGGTTTGGTTTATAAACAACTTCAGAGGTGATAACACATGCTTTGGTTCAGCCTCACTGTGGCTGAACCCTTGATTTGCTTTGTTTTATTCTAGATGGATATCCCAGAAATGAAATTGAGTACAAGTGGAAGAAAACCTCTGTTGAAGTGGCAGATCCAAAATACTGGAGATTGTATCAATTTGCATTTGTAGGGCTACGAAATACAACTGAAATTTCTCATACCTTGTCTGGTAAGGCAAAGTGTTAAGTTTTATTTCATGTAATATCTATGTAGAACAAGACTAAAGCGTGAAGATACAACTGAACACCATTTCCAAAATCATGTCAGTATTTTTTTCTTCTTTTTTAATTTCTAGGTGATTATATTATTATGACAATCTTCTTTGATCTCAGCAGACGTATGGGGTATTTTACTATTCAGACGTACATTCCTTGTATACTCACAGTTGTTCTTTCATGGGTGTCATTTTGGATCAATAAGGATGCAGTTCCTGCAAGGACTTCTCTAGGTAAGGATGTCTTTGCTCAACCTTGAAGGGTCTGGTGCTTCCCAAGAATACAAACCTGCAGCAGGGAGTAAATTAACCATGGTTTATCCCCCTTCAAGTTGTGACCCTTGATCACCCTTTCTCTTGAACTGCAAGATTAAGAGTGGCAAGATCCTACTGTGGTTGCAAGCAGGGCTTAAGGAGGGAGTGTGGAGAATGGAAGTCTGGAAATCCTGATCCAAGCCGTGTGGATCTACTATTATTCATAAAAATACCCCACATTCAATAAATTTCTTCCTCCTTTATGTTCTTTTTCTCATCTCCAGGGACAGCAGTATGGCAAGCATTAGTCTGGCAAGTATGATTAAACTTGACTTAGCATCACAGAATAAAAGATGTCTTTACTACACAGTGGAAAACCTTGAAGTTCTGAGGGTTTTTTAGGTTTTTTTTGGGATTGTTGTTGTTCTTTTAATAATAGAAATGATTTGGTTTACTTTTAAGCCCAGGTTAGGACAGAAAATTTGCAACCAAGGTTGCACTTCAAGCAGTTAGGCACTTAACTCACAAACACAGTCCTGCTTTTGTTACAGATGGTACTGAAGTCTGTTGCAAGTTCTGCTACAGAGAGAATTCTGTGTTGGTGTCTTTCAGCATGGTGTCAGTCTTCTGTGTTTGACACTTCAGGATTTGTGTTCAGCGTTGGAGAAGAGTCATAGTCATAAAGCAGATTATAGAGGGCTGTGTGGAGTGCACAGGACACACGTGAGCACCTTCAGGCTTAGCAGTGACAGATGTAAAAGTGGTGATGATGACCTGTTTTGGGGGAAAGATCTAGAGCTGAGAATATGTCTTAGTAAGTGAGTTAATTTTCCTTATCAGCTATAGGATTGTGACCACACCATTTCCACCCAAAGGTTGAGACCAGGCTTTAATTACTTGCCTTTCCCATTGAAACCAGACCACTGCACTGTTAAGCCTGCAAGATTAATGAGTCAAGAGGGAAAATAAGCAAAAATGAGCATGGCTCAGTAGCCTAGTGAAATAACAAGGGAAGAAAATCTAGGTCTTGGATCTTAACTTTGTGCTATTTAAAAATACTGGAGTTCAGTATAGTGGAGAGGACTGGGAAAGTCCATGTCGCCCTTTTACCTCTCTGAACAGAAGTTATTAAGGGGAATGGTGGGTGTCACTTCCCACCCAAAGGCTGTGGTGGCTTCTGGCATTCTGGAAAGACTTGGACCTTTTTCTTGTGTATATGTTGAAAGATCTTGTCAAACTGTGGCTTCCCAAAGCAAAAGATTTGAGGTGATTAAAGGTATTTAAATGTTTAATTATGCAGATAAATGCCTAGTTGATTTTCAAAAGCATTTAGTGGAAGTGAAGCACCTTTTAAAAACTGGGATAATCTTCTTGCACTTTTATTCATGTAATTTCTTTGGGAAATTTGTTGCAAAATTACCACTGCTTTTCTGCTGCAGGATCAGTGCATAGCATCCCCTGATTCCATGCTTTCATTTAAAAGCCACAGACAACCTTAGACTTGTGTAACACATTTTTTTTTGCAATAAGCCCGTGCGTGAAAGTAACAAATTATTTGTGTGTTCAAGTAGTTCTCTCCAAAGGAAAGATCACTTCCTAATTTTGAACTGCTGTGAAAAAAGGCTTTGCACCTCCCTGAAACATCAAATGTAAGGAGAGTTTACGCCTTCTAAATGTTAAACAGGTGGAGACTGGTATAGTTGAGATTCTGCACACATCGCTGTTAAGGCCATCTTGTTCTTTTAATTAACTTGTGATAAGTGACTCAAGGGAAACATTTTCTATTACTTAAGACACAGTAGTGAAAAAACACTAATAGTAACTTAGAATGAGACCAGAAAGGCCATGAAGGTCATCTGCTTTCACCAGCCACGTGTCAGAAGCAAACGATTGAAAACATTATTCCTTTTTCTTGGGCTTTCTGAAGCTTTGAAATAATTGATAACACCTTTTTTTTTTCTCTGAATGTATCCTTTAATACAGGATAATATCCTTTAATAATATCCTTTAATCTTTCAAGAACCAGAGGTTTGTGTTCATAAAATTTCTGTGCTTATTTGGACTTGTTTGTCTATTGTATTTTTTTTTACATGTGCATTGTATAACAGATTGATAAAATTACACAGAGTTTCTCAGTGTCACTCTTTATTCAGTGTTATGTTGAAAATGGGAAGGATTTAAACAGAAAGTGAAATGTGCTGAGGATTTCATTATCCCATGGTGGCTGCTGGTTCCATGGGGATGGAATAGCCTCGATGTGTGTGGGTTTGATCAGAGGTCACCCCTGCTGTGGTTCAGTTCTTGTGTGCCTCATGGACCACTTAAGGGCTAATTTGAGGATTTTTTTGTGACAGTGTGACTGGATTGCTTATACCTTCCCTGTTCCTGTCTTTTTGTCTTTCTCAAACAGGCATTACAACGGTGCTAACGATGACAACATTGAGTACCATTGCTAGGAAGTCACTCCCAAAGGTTTCCTATGTGACAGCAATGGACCTTTTTGTTTCAGTTTGCTTCATTTTTGTGTTTGCTGCCTTGATGGAATATGGCACCTTGCATTACTTTACCAGCAACAGGAAAGGGGACAAAGGAAAAGAAAAGAAGGCAAAATCTAAGCCATCAGTAAGTTTAGCCAAACAAGAATGAAAAAATAGATACAGAATGCTCTTTATTGTAGCATTAATTTTGGGAGATGGTTCTTAAGTAGAAAGATTAATGTTCAAAGGCAATTAACACTAGTATTTATTTTATTTTTGTACTCCTGTGCTGTAAATACTGCTGATGAACAAGGGGTTTAGATCATCCCACTCATATGTGAATGAGAACACATGAGCCTTAAGCTAGAGGGTGGTTTCATATTATTTTCCATGCTTCCATGCCATGCCTGAGCCCTTGGTGCTTCCAGAGCTGCCCGTGCAGTGTGTGCCCATGGAGACAGTTCTGTCTGGGCACAGTGCTTCTCAAAATAGCACCTGGCAAAGAACCATAGATAAGGCTGTAGCAGCACAGATAATTTAATTAGACTGAAGGTATGAAGATATGTTTGGGTCTGCATCACCTCACTTGGGTCTTACTTCATTTGCAAAGGAAAAAGTGCTTATTATTGGTCAGTATTCTGACTCATTTCCACTTCAGAAATTCTACTTTAATTCTTTTGTTTGTTTGTTTGTTTTTTATTTACTTCCATGTTTTCTTTTTTGGTAAAATGAACCTTCTGCTTTTACAAGTTGGTGTTTGTACGATGTGAATCCCCACATATCCCAGGAACAAGTATTATTCCATTTTAAGAGGCTTTCAGTTCATGTAGTAAGAATACTGGAACTTCCAAAGAATCTCTTGTTGAGAGCCAGTACAAGTATTTAAAGCTAATCTTTAAACTAATAAAACATTGAGGTAGAGGTATTGAACAACTTATTCATTCAAACACTAGTTATAATATGTGAGGCTTGATTGTAGTCATGTTTTGGAGAGAATAACAGGAAGAATAATGTTATAAAGTCCCCTTCAAGGTCATTTCATCAAAGGAAGCTGGGGCATAGCTGAATTATAGTACCAGTTGTGTTCTATGGGTGGAGGCTGAATACCACCTTTGTAAGGTCAAACAGAAATTGAAATGAATCTATAGAAGTCCAGACATGGAAATGCCAAAATCCTGTTATAAACCATACACACTGTCTTATGGGGGAACTGCAGAGCTACTATGGCTTAATATCCGGGAAAACTGGGAAAGCTGAAGCCCAGATAGAATTAAAGGAAGTCAAGGACAACAAGAAAACTTTCTAGGTGTATGTCAGTGATAAAAAGAAAACTGGGGAAAGTGTGGGCCCTCTCTGAAAAGAAATGGAAGACCTGGTTGCCTGGGATAGGGAGAAGGCTGAGGTATTTAATAATTGCCTCAGTCTTCACTGATGAGGGCTCAAGCCACACCACCCAAGTCACAGAAGGCAAAGACAGGGAGTGAAAGAATGAAGAGAGGATCAAGTTGAGACTGGAAAAGGGGAAATATAACTCCCATTTTTTAAAAAGGTAGTAAGGAAGACCCGAGAAACTACAGGACAGTCAGTCTCTCCTCTGTGCCTGCCAAAATCGTGGAGCAGATCCTGCTGGAAACTGTGCTGAGGCACATGGAAAATAAGGAGGTGATCAGTGACAACCAGCATGGCTTCACTAAGGGCAAATCGTGTCTGAACAGATTTGGTGGCCTTCTAAGATGGGGCTACAGCATTGATGGATAAGGGAAGAGTAAGTGGCATCATTTGCCTGGACCTGTGCCAAGCTTTTGACACTGTCCAGCACAACATTCTGGTCAATAAATAGAGAGGTATGGATTTGATGGGTGGACCACTTGGTGGATAAGGAATTAGCTGGATGGACACACCCAAAGAGTTGTGGTCAACAGCTCAACGTCCAAGCAGAGACCAGTGACAAGCAGTGTTCCTCAGGGGCTGGTGTTGGGACAGGTGTTGTTTAACATCTTCGTTGCTGATGTGGACAATGGGATTGAGGGCACGCTGAGCAACAACACCAAACTATGTGGCACGGTTGACACACTGGAGGGAAAGGAGGCCATCCAGAGGGGCCTTGTCAGGCTGGAGAGGTGGCCTGTGCTAAACTCGTGAAGTTCAACAAGGCCAAGTGCGAGGTCCTGAACCTGGCTCAGGGCCGTCCCAAGCACAAATACAGGCTGGGCAGAGAATGGATTGAGAGCAGCCCTGAGAGAAGCACGTGGGGTGCTGGTGGATGAGAAGCTCAACGTGAGCCAGCAAGGCTGGCAGCCCAGAAAGCCACCTCTGTCCTGGGCTGCATCAGAAGAAGTGTAGCTAGGAGGTCACAGGAGGTGATTCTGCCTCTCTGCCGTGTTTGGAGTACTGGATTCAGTTTTGGAGTCCTCAGCTGAGGAGAGACATAGATCTGTTGGAGTGAGTCCAGAGCAGGCCATGAAGATGATCAAAGAGCTGCAGCACCTCCCATAGGAGGACAGGCTGAGAGAATTGGGCTTGTTCAGCCCAGAGAAGAGAAGGCTCCAGGGAGACCTCAGAGCAGCCTCCCAGTACTGAAAGGGGGCTACAGGAAAGCTGGGGAGAGGGTTTTTTATGAGAGTGCAGTGATAGGATGAGGGGTAATGGTTTTAAACTGAAAGAGGGAAGATTTCTATTAGCTATTAGGAAGGAATTTTTTACTGTGAGGGTGGTGAGGGGCTGGAACTGGTTGCCCAGAGAAGTCAGAGATGCCCCATCTCTGGATTAGGCTTTGAACAACCTGACTTAGTGGGAGGTGTCCCTGCCCATGGCAAGGGATTTGGAACTGGATGATCTCTAAGGTCCATTCCAACTGAAACCACTCTGTGATTCTATGAAATGAGAGCCTTTACATTTCATATTGTGAGCTGGTCTGAGTGGATTGGCTGTGTAGTTAGGACAAGGCTACTGGTGAAGGCCCTTTGCTGCCTTGGTTGGACATCCAAAAGGAATCCAGCACAGCCAAGAAGACTGGAAAATGAAACCTCAAACCTCCTTCCTGTTAGTGTTAGAAGCAAGCTTGGGCACGATGGAAAGGGTGAAACACAGGCTTTGGCAGGGGCCACAGCTGAGTAGTGAGGGTAGAAGATAATAGGGAATTTGGGAACTTCCCAGTGTGAGCATAGCAGGTTCAATTTTAGGTTGTTATTGTAATGAGATCTCAACAGCATTTAAGGAACAGGGAGTTGGAATAGGTCTGCTCTCAACGTGCACCACAAGGGAAAAAGGAAGAGGGAAGGAAATACTGTTTATTTAAACCAGAGAGATGTTAAAGATCAGTTGCAGGCAGATGAAAAGCCATTGAAGTGGTTTGCAAGTATACTCTGTTGAGTGGAGTAATGAGACTTTCCAGAATCTGTTCACACATCAGCCATTTGTGCAATAACCTGCCAAATGCTTTGAGATTTTCAGTGCTTACGACAATGTAAAATGTAGAATAAAGGTGAGATAGAAACCATGACACTTGCTGAATAAATACCTGGAGTTTAGACTAAGATGAAAATTAGCAATGCAATACTGAAGACACTTCAGCCGTGTTTTACTGTGTTCTTAAAGTATGCTTTTTATTTCTAAGTAGTTGAAAAACAACCACCTTTTCACACAGAATTCTTTAAGCATTTCACCACGTTGTCGCTAGAAGACCTTACTAGATAAGAGATCACTTTAAAGAAAGAGGGGGCTTTGGTGCTGTTTTATGAAAAGCTATGAAATTTCTTGTTCCAAATAGAACAATTAAAGAAGCCATCTGATTAATTAATGGGAAGTCATAGAATTACAAATCCTCATTTTTTTCTTTTTGTCTCCCCCGCCCCTCCTTTATTTTTGTCAAAGACTTCTATTCATTCTTTTTCTCTTGTAGTTATAGGCCTGTAACTAAAAAAACCCAATTTAATTAAAATAACTAGTTTTATTCCTTCTGAAAAGTTCTCATTTACAGGTGTTTTTTCCTTGGTAAACTTGCCTTGCATGTTTCCATTGCAAAATGTGGTAAAAGCTTATTATTCCAGGAACTGATGCCAAGAAGGTACAATAAATGATGTTGTGAAAAAAAAAATGGTGAGATTTTTCAAATGATTACAGCAGTTTTATCTTACAAAACCTGTGCTCCCATCATTCAAGAAAGATAGTATGAATTGGTTTATGTAAATCCACATTAGTGAGGATGATTAGTTTGGGCAGGAAAGATTAAATTTAATTAGCTGTGAATCTTGTTCGGATCATCGTTTTCACCTGAAGTGAATGCATCACCTGTGCTGTGATCTCCACAGACAATGGCTTGATTTTGTACATGGATTAGTGTTAGTGCAGAATAATTGATTTTGGTCCTATCAGGGTGTACTCTAAATGTTTTTCACTGTATATAGAGTTTTATCTGCAGTATCAGTAGGTATCCACGTCATGTACTACTCTAGCTACATGTTATTTATTTTATTTAAGTCTCTGCCAATGGATCTGAAGTAATTTTCTTGCTAGGTGTTGATTTTTTTTTCCTCTTTTGCCTTATGTTGTCTCTTTCTTACACACATCTTATGTATTCCCTGTAGGTAGTTGGGCCTGTGAGGTGGTACAGTGTTTCTGCTTCCCTCAGGCTACATCTTCAAACCTGTGATCCAGCAGCCAGCTTCAGCCTGTGCTGGTGAAATGAGCAGTGAAAAGCAGTACTGTTATTTTTGATTCCTCCCACGGTGTTTCTGAGTTGGGGATTCCTGTTTCAACCCACTAATACGAACCAAATTTTGCCATAAATCTAACATTGGCAGAACCAACAGTCATAAAATTCTTGTGAAGCTAGAGTAGGTGGGAATCAGAAATAAGGATCTTTCCCTATATATCTTCAAAATCCACTGATTTTGTAAGTTCAAAAAAACCAAAAGTGAACTTCCTTTTTGTGTTTTATGAAAATAAGCCCTTTTTGTAATGCTTCAGGTTAGGGTAGAAGCAGGTAACTGCTCTTTATTAGTGTTGTCAGTATTTTATCATACCTGAAAAGAATAATGAGGTCCTTTAGGATGATAATTAGCTCCCTAGGTCGTCACCTCTGAAAAGTGTTGCAACAGCAGTCTGTATGAAACTTCCTCTGGCAAAGACACTTATTAAATAAAGCTATTCAAAAACGTGGTGGATATTGAACTGCTTTAACATCACCCCTTGGGACACTGGGTGAAACGTCCCTGCAGCAATAGAGTGCCTCCTTAACGAGTAGGATCTTTGTGCTGACCAAAGGAGCTCTTGGAAGTGGGACAACAGGACTCTAAAAACACAGCAAGAATTTAAATGATGTGGCTTCCTGCTTTTCACATTTTTTTCTATATTTTTTCATTGCCTATCATGTATAATTGTTTAAGAGAGATTCTTCTCTACACTTCAATACCCAGTTAGTTCTGACTGCATCCTTTCCTGCTGTGTTTATTCCTTATATAACAAAATAGAAGAGAGAAGACAAGGTAAAGTAGTGTTGATCTAACCTCTGTCCTCAGTCTCAGGATTTCAGAAGAGATGCTGGAGGGCGGCATGGGTTTGAAAGAAAGAGGTTTATGGAGTAGTTTGAAAAGGCTGTGAGACTTAGAAAGGAAAAAAGAAGAGAACGTCTTTTGAAATATTCAGGAAAACAAGGATGAAGAGTGGAGATCTGCGTGGAAACAATAATACAAGGAGGAAAGATGGGAGGTAGTGGAAGTGAAAGGGAAGTAAAAAGGTGAAAGTTGCAAGAAAGGGAATAGCACACAGTGTGTCCCCTGTGCAATAACACACTCAGATTTCTTTCTATAAAAATTATGAATCTTAACATCTACATTGGTTTTTTACCAGATTGCAAGAGGGTTGAGTTATGCCCATGGAAAGTTGAATTCATCAGTTTCACTGACTTAAATGGCATTCCCCTAAGTCTTATGTCTTGGTTTCTAAAGCTTATTGTTTAGGCATTTAACATCAGAGGGTTAGATCACGTAGCCTGACCTTATGTGTCTCAGTCTCTTAAACTTCAGCAGTGATGCCTTACTAATCCCATTATCATTTGTTTTTTTTTGGTAAAAATGTAGCTTCCAAAACCACATCCAGTCTTGTTCTAAAGGCTCCAAATGATGAGCAAACCGTCATTCCCTTGGTAGTGGTGCTCGTAGCCTGCTTGTAGCCTTATTTGTGACCCAGTTGTCAGGCTGTGGCTTGTGGAATGTTCCTTTGTGTTATATAGATGGGATCAACTGCCCCTGTCTTTGTAACTAATTATCCCCTGCTCCCAAATCCCAGCACAACCCAGTTCTCACTGTGGCAGGTGAAAATCGTTCATGATCTTTTGCCTGCATAAGCTAATTATATACAACAGTTCACAATTCCCAAAGCCCCCCCCACTGTTTTCTTTAATATTAGAATTTCTGCATATTGTACTAAATGGGCTTATTTTGACCTTTGCTGTTGAAAAGATAAAGAATTATTCAATGTGAGGATAAATAAAACCTGCAAAACTGTATTTTTCTTTCTTTTGTTTGTTTTTCTTAAGAAACCGCCTGCAATTGCTGTTCGACCCGGATCGACACTAATTCCAATTAATAACATTAATCATCTCCCTGAACGTGATGATGATTATGGATATGAGTGCCTAGAAGGGAAAGACTGTGCTAGCTTCTTCTGTTGTTTTGAAGACTGCCGCACAGGATCTTGGAGAGAAGGAAGGATACACATCCGTATCGCAAAAATTGACTCCTATTCTCGAATCTTCTTCCCGACCGCCTTCGCATTGTTCAATCTTGTTTACTGGATTGGCTATCTTTATCTATAAATTTCAGAGATTTGACAAACTCAGAAAAAGTGGTAATTTAACAGTCGTTAACACTTTCCAGTGAGCAGCCAGAGATTAGAGCTGGTCCAAAATGACTCAAATTGTTCGGATGCTTTAAAACTTTGAAACAATGAGAGAAAACGCGGTGATGTAGTCTCCCTCTTGTGATCAGCTATAGAACTGATGCTGGTATTTTAAAGAGAAAATTTAAATATAAATGAACACATACTTATTTTTGTCTAGCTCTAACAAATCACAGAATCAAGAGGCTATGTTATTTAACCAGTGTGTTCTGTATAAGCTTCTGATTTTACTCCTAAATGATAACGTAGATGAATTCTGTAGCATCTCTTACACCTCTACAAAGAAAGCCTTAATAAAATGGGATTAATTATTCTCATCCATTTCAGTTATAAGGTGATGATTTTATTAATCCCTGATTAAAAAAAAAAAGTTGAAATGGGACATTTCTATTCTTCAACCAGCCAGTTGTTCTCTGTAGCATGTTAAGAGTGATTAAGTGATACTTAATCACATTCAGATTTATACAGAATGCACAGATTAGAGCAGTGAGTAATGGATATATCTCAAAAACCCCGAGGGTAATTCTGAGCTTGTCTTATCCTGACTGTTGATATAGGCTTTTGGCTTTCAACCTTAGATGGCATTTATGTCTGTGCTCCATCTGTCTCTAGTTCACTGTTTTTAAGGTCCTGAAGTTCTCCAAGGGGGCTACAACTTTCAAGAATCCGTATCCAGCTGCCATTGCTTGCTCATTTCATGGAAACCAGACTCAGGTTGGCTGAGGTTCTGGGTATTAAGAATAATGCTTTCCATGTCCTTCCTGTTCCTCTCCTTTGTCTGATTCATCCTCAGGGCCAGAGAAGACGTGATAGGTCTACGTTCAGTAGAATTTCTACGGTGAGAGTTTGGAAAACTTGTAACAGTGCTGTAGTCGTTGTATTCAAAGGCACCATGTTAAATCTGCAGCCCTGAGAGTGTGGGGAGTGACCTGCTGCACTTTGCACACAGTGTGGTTTTGTACATTTTGCTTGTGCTATTCACTGAGCCAAAGCCAGGTATGAATTCACTGAACCTCTGTTATGGATTGTTGTGTACTTACCTCCTTGATATTTGTTTGTTGCTAATGAAAATGACCTCTCACTGCGTGGGGTAGGGGGAAGTATTTGTCCTTATGCATTGCAGATCCTACTCCAAGAAGAGAACTATCCCCCCAAAACTCACAGGACCTGTTCTCCAGCCTTTCTGTGGTCAGAGCTTCTGTTCACTCTGGTAGCAATCCTTTAGTAGTAGCCTTTCTTTTGGACTGACTTCTCTGTGTTGACTGTTGCTGCCCAGCAGCATTTAGTATCTCATTTATATTTTTAAATCCATTGTCTTCAATGTGCAGTTGTTCCTCCTTTTTCAAAAAGGAACTGGTCTCAAGTGAGCTTGCAGAAACCACTGTAAAATTAAGATACGCATTAAGTAAAAGTCAGAATTACACAGAAGACTTTATAGATCTTTGAAGAGGATTAATGGGATTAGCATTTGGCTTTAGGTAGGGATGTTCAGTACTGGAGATAAAGACGTGATTAATGGCTAATAATAGAAAATGGTACATGAAGAACCATTCCCCCAAATGTTTCTGTTGAATGTGCTCCCTCTTCTGAATTTCTCAGAAAAGATTAATGTATTTTTATATTCTAGTTGGTACCAGATGTAATAAGATATGATGTGCAATACACATTTCAGATTAAATGTTACTGCAGTGTTCAGCCCTGAAGTTCAGTAGAGAATGCAAGAGCATGTGCAGTGATTCTGGAAGGAAGTGTGACAGAGAAGATTCCATTTTAATTCAAACTGTATTTCAGTATTTAGCTAATGGAATATGGAAGCGGTTGAGAGGATCTGAAAGCCTGCTGTTGGGGTTGGCTGGTGTTATTTGTTGACCTTTCTGAGCACCAACTTCTTCTGATTGTTAGACTGAGTGTAGAAGTGCAACATCATTAACAATATTGATCTACTGTAATGTGTTGTTTCTTTAGAGTCTCATTTTCAGAAAATGTTCAGTACAATGGAAATGTGTCAGTTTTAATTCCATAGTGCAGTTTGATGCTTTTTGACAGCACACTAAACAGTCCTCTGTAGGAGTGATGAAGGTGGCTTCAGCAGCAGCACGTTGGATGTGCACTTGAAAGGCAGTCTACTCGCTGTGCAACACAAGGCCCAGGTTTTGTGAGCTCCTGAGTTTCATTTATTAACCTTTAAACAAAAGGAACTTGAAAGAACTTGGCAGTTCACAGGGGGAAATACAAATTTCACAGCGTGCTCTCCTCTGGCACGTCTACTTAGCTTTTTCTATACATGTGGTTGTCAGTTGCCAATCAGCCTCCAGTGACTGAATTGGAGAACAGAAAACATCCTGAATTGGCAAGGGATGGATAAGAAGTCTTTCATCTCTAATTTCTATGAAACAATGTAATGGGGTATTAAATCTATTGAATGTTATGGCTGTTTGGCTTATGGGTACACTTGCTTCTGTCTGTTGACAAACTTTTCTGTGTACTTAATTTATTTCTGATGAAATAATTTTAGTTTCCCATAGTACTGTGAGTGCAAATAGAAATGGGAATGCAGTGAACTGTAACGTGGCATGTAATAAATGTGTTATTTTATTCCTATGTGTTTTCTTTCTACTCTGCATGTAAAAACTGGATTTCAAGAAATCCAAGTGATACTCAAAAATGGCAAGAAACGGAGACTGTAATTACTTGGACTTAGATGCTGCAATCATTTTTTCTAGCCCACCTGGATAAAAGTTCATTTCCTGATATCTGGGATCACAGTATTTTGAGTCATATTGTTCTGACCATTGCTGCTTAAGCACGTTCTTAAACCTATTCCTAATCATTAATTAGACCAGAATGCAGAAAAGCACATGCTTATGTACTGTCAGAAAGAGTGATGCTATCCTGAAGTGATGCCATTAACACATGCTTAATTTGCACTAATTTCAGTAATGAGTGTTCAGTAGCTCCAGTGATTGAACATTAAGGGTGTGAGCCAGAGCCTCTTAAGTAGGAATTTTTCTCTCTAAAGGAGAAGGCCCTAAAATGAGAAACTGCTATAAAGGCAGAGAGGTGAAAGACCGGGGAAACTGTTTTATACTGCACCTATCTTAGGTATCTCCTGAAATGTATATTTTTTTTTAAAAAAAAAGTAGACTTTTCCTTGATATTTCTGTATTGGTGTTCACCACTTGTCTGTTTTAGCAGTGAGTGCAGCTCAGTGTGCTGTTTCTTGGTAAGGTTTTGTCTATGATTGTACCTCACTGATCTTCAGTGCATGTCTTCTGTGTCTGAAGGAATCTGTTTTATGTGGTGGCAGTGCAATCAAAGCACAAGCTTTTATATTCACATGTTGATGTGCTTTTTAAAGCTTTAACCTTATCCAGTTTTCTGACATTCAGAGACATAGGATTGTGTAAGAATCGCCTTCAACGTGGTTTTTATGATTTTCTTGTTTGATAATGTGAACTGTGCTTTGTAATTTGTGAACACCTTTGACTTTTCAATTGAAAGCCCAGCAGGAGGAGGCTGGATTTAAATATCTGTCTGCCTAAAATAAGTTTTGTTTAATTACATTGGTCATCTTTCCAGTTTACTGTTTCCAAATATCTGAGAATTAATGCAAATACATCTACTTTTGTAATTGTTGCTAATACAATTGTCTTTTTAATTAATTATCATTTCAGTTATACGTTAAAGGTGATCTTAGAATAGAATCATAGAATGGTTTTGGTCAGAAGGGACCTTAGACATCATCTAGTTGCAGACCCCCTGTCATGGGCAGAGACCTATTCCACTGGATCAGGTTGCCTAAAGCACCCTGGTCTTGAACACCTCCAGGCACAGGGCATCCATGAGTTCTCTGGGCAACTGTTTCTGGTGCCCAACCACCCTAACAGTGAAAGGTTTCTTCCTAATACCTAATCTAAGTCCACCCTCTCTCAGCTGAAAACCACTATCTCATCCTATCACTGCACTCCTTGATAATCAGTCCTTGTAGAACCCCATTAAGTACTGGAAGGCTGCTATAAAGCCTCCCTGGAGCCTTCTCAGTTCTAGGCTAGACAAGCCCCAATGTCTCACCCTGTCCTCCTATGGGAGGTGCTCCGGTCCTCAGACCATCTTTGTGGACTCCTCTGGACTCACTCTAACAGATCCATGTCCTTCTTGGGCTGAGGACTCCAGAACTGAACGCAGTGCTCAAGGTGAGGTCTCAAAAGAGCAGAGCAGAAAAGCAGAATCACCTCCCTTGACCTCCTAGTTACACTTCTGATGCAGCTCACACTATGTTTTCTGTTGGGTTATTTTTTTTGTTTGCTTGGTTGGGGTTTTTTTTCAATGTTTATGAGATGTGTTTTGTAGTCATTACAATAGATACAGAAGGTAGAAACTAACAGAGTTCCTCAGCTGAAGAACACAAGGCCAGGAATTGGAATTGCTGTGCTTCTGGTTCTGAATGGCCACGTGGCCCAGTGAATGTGCTGTGGGGCACACTGACTCGTGGGATGGGTGGAATATTCCCTGAGCTTTAGAAAAGGCCTCTGTGTTGGTTAATGCCATGGGCTTGCTACCCAAGTCATTTACATCAGGAAAAATAATCCTCTGTTCTTCCTTTTTGAGTTCCCTTCTGCTTCACCTATGCCAATAACAGCCATTATCAAACCATGTTGCAAGATGACTGAAATCCTGAAAAACTGTATTTATTTTACTCTTTTGTAAGTTAATGTTTCAACCAGGTGGGTGGGATCGTGTCAGTGATCATGTGACACTACGACCACTTGTTCTGGTCCCAGACAGGTGATGGGAGCTTGCAGAGGGGTGGCTTCTTCTGACAGGCAAATGTCACTCCATTGGGAGTCTGCACTGAAAGCTGGGGTGGAGGAAAGAGAAAGATGGGGTAGAAGAGGTCACAGGGAAAGTGGTACCAGAATCCAGTTACATAGATCTTAGTGACTTATATTTAGTTAACAGGTTTCTCACTGGCATCTGTGATAATGCTCTCGATTTCTTAACTAATTATTATTTTTTAATTAAAAAACAGCCCTCCAAACTGTGCAGTTCTTATGCATCAATTACAGACTGAATGAGCAATGGGCAGTTATCTTGAGTGATCATTCTGGTGAAATGTTAGACAGAAACTCAGAAATCAGGTTAAATCAGAACAAAGATATCTTTTTTTTTTCTCATTTTATTATTAATGATAAAACTATTTTAAAAATTGACTATTAATTAGTCCAGTAGACAGTGGGAAAGGGTGTCTGCATAATTGTTAGTCCCCTTGGCAGCTGATATAGTTGGGAATGAGAGTCTGACCCACGCTGCATTCAATTGTTTAAGTCCATCTCTCATTCAGGGAGTGGGGAGGTGTGTTGTGATCACATCAGATGTGAACTACGATAGCTGGGGGCTCCAGGGAGGTTGCAACAGTGTCTGGTTAAAAAGCAAGTGTGATTTCTGCATACTAAGCTATAAATTGAAACCAGGTAGAAGACAGTTGTGTTCTGTGACTTCCAGAATACTGGAAAAGCATCCCTGCCCTTGATATTTACCTTTGCACACAGGAGCAGTTTCATGGAGTTGACTATTCTGTTATGAGATGTTCACCACGTGGTAAAGGGGAAGAGTTTTGATTGCACTCCTGAGAAGGTGAATAAATCTTGTCACATGGCTCAGTGTTGTGGATTCCAAGTTGTTTTTTGATTTGTTATGATACTAGTGAAAAGGCAGTGAATACTAATTTTTGATGTTGTTTACTAGTAAATGTCACTGAGAAAGCCAAAGTATTATAAATGCTTTGGAGGAAACCTGAGGCAGCTCATGGATTTACCCATTTAGAGTAGGTAAACTCTAATAGGCTGAAGGATCCAGCCCTTGTTTCCATAGGTGGGTCTTGTTCTTCACTAGCAATGTATTGTATTTGAAAAAGTCTTTAAAGCCTGATGGCATCTTAAGGAAAAAATAAAGGAATCTGTAGAATTCCTAGGCAATGTCATTCCCCTTCACAGTGACAAATCCTGCTTTACCTGCAAACGTTGTTTATGGTAGATCAACACTACCTGAGCTGCAAGAGAGCCACAGGGGATGTAAAACAGAAGACCTATAAACTGTTCTACCTTGTTCTTCCTCTCAGATCCTTTTCTTAGTCAAGAAAAGAGCTCCACAAGAGTAGGTGTATGGCCTGTGAAAATGAGGACAGTTTTGCTTCTGACAGCAGGGCCTGAGTCCCAGTAGCTGACAGGATCAAGACAGAGTCTGCTTGCAGTAATAAGGCTTCTCTTTTGTAATTCTTCATAGTAGCTCCTTTTTGAACAGCTCTGCGTGCCTTCCCGAGACTCAGGCCTTGTTCAGGTTGGAAGCAATTCTTTTCTGTGCTACTGGCTTTATCATCACAGTTTGAGCCTTGTTGTACTCAAAAGACAAGGTTTCCCCTTTGAAGTTTCCCTGTCCAGGGGTCACAGGGATGAGGTGTCTTGCCACCAAGCCTTGGAAGAGTGATTTTCAGCTGATCCAGCTGAGGAGATCAACTGGCTCTGTGGGGTGATGGGAAGATTGCTTTGTCCTTTAGACTTGAAAAGGACGAAGCCTTCCTTAACTGAAACTGTGGGATCAGTATCTGGCAGTCTCATGGTAACTCCTGTCTTGAATACTCTAATATCCTTTGTTAATTGCTATTTCCAATTAAATAATTCTGCTGTAATTTGTATTCCCCATTCACTGATGTTTTAGAAAGAATTACAATGTATGGTCTAAGACCTAAGTTTCAGAAATATCCTTCAAAAATAACATCTGTTTATTTATTATGTACCTCAGTATTTATTATATTGAGGTGTCATTATTCAGTTGAGGTGTCATTATTGAGTGCCAATGCAAGTCTCTAAGCATCTGTAGTTCACATAGTTTTTCAGTGATTCAGTTTACTCCTCACTAGTGCATCCTCTTTTTCATTCTGTTTTTAAAAAATGCTAATATTTTTTACTACCTAAGAGAAGGTTCATACCATGAATTTGATTTGATACTCTTTTGGCACTATTGAACAGTGTAGTAATATGCATCAATGTTCCTTTTAAAATTATTTATTAAAGCCCTTGTGGATAACTTACTGAAAAAAATATGTAACATTAAGATTAATTCTGTAACTTGCTGCTTCTGAGGATTATATATAAAATACATGATGTTGATACAAAACTATTCTTGCTGCATTTTAGTTTTCCAGCAGCCTCATCAGTTGGGCTAACAATATTATTCTAAATGTGCCAATATTTACAGGTTTTCTCAGTTATTTGGGACCTTTCCAATAGCCCTGGTAAGCACTCATCCATTATTATATTCAATTACTTAAAAGCCTGTGAGGATATCTTGATGTTTCTAATGTGATTAAGCCATGACTCCTTTGGCCTCTCTTAAAGTATCATAGTATTTTCTTTTTTTTTGTGCAATACCCAAACTAAAGCATTTGCAGGTTTGAAATGGATTGGTATTTGCTTCTCCATTTTGATAAGGTCTGTCTGCCAGGTTAGAGAGAAACATTAATATAATAACTTTAATATTTAACAACATTATTAATGAGTATGGCTGAGCCAGAAGACTTCAGAGTTCATGAACTGATGGTGCTCTTGGCTAAATCTCATACAGCTGAGACTGAGTATGGTAGAAATTATGACAGTGGCAGAGATGTATGTGTGTCTATATCATTTGTAGACCAGAAAGCAAGATTTAAAATTTTTAAAATCTACATCAACTTCTGATTGTCATTTTAATGTTTCCCCTCCAAAAAAAAATTGTTTCAAATGTGAACCAAAAAAAATCCAAAAAAAATCTAGATTTGCACAGTTAGAATATAGAAGTGATTCAGAAGCCTAAAATACTTATGGCTGCATTTGATGAGTCTTGTGGATTAATTTTTAATTCAACTCATTTTTGTGAAAGAAGAGAGGGAGAACACCAATGTTCTGGTTAAAGATAAACATTAATATCACTGAAGGTAAAAAGGAGAATTCCCTCTTTGGTAAAAAGTTGATTTATACTTATAGCTAAGAGAAAATTTCTTCAGTGCTGAGGAAGCTGCTGTGATTCCATTTGCAGAGTAAGTGGATTCTGCTCTTTATTTTGAGAACTTTATTGCTACCATGCTAAAATATTGACTTAGTTTTGCAGTTTTTGGTATATCCTTAGCTTTTGCACGCCTCATTTTCCAATGTGAAGATTAATATATATGAGAAAGACCTGCTTTTCAGATTGTGACTGTTGAGCCCTTTCTAAAAAATCATCCTTTAAGCTTTCAGTTTAAAGCACTCCAAAACTGAGTAATGAGACATCACTGATAGTGTTTTAAATAAATGTAATGTTTAGATTGTTATAGAATACTGAAGGAAGTACAAATATGGTTCAAACAAGAATTTTTGAGCCTTTGTTCTCCCTTGCATATAGGATTGGTTTTGTTTATATATTTTTTTTAAATTATCTTGAGGTCTAGGGAACAGTGAAAGCAAATGGAGGGGTTTCAGCCTGTGGGGTTTTTTTTTGACAACAGTATGCCTCTACATCAGCTGCTAAAAGCTGATTTTATTTGAAGACTGATGAGACTTTGACACTGATGACCAGGAATATTACTAACAAGCTCAGAAAGGAGGTGCCTGTGACCCTCATTAACAGAAGGGGCTTGGCTGCTCAAGGTTTAGAATTTCTGAAGAAGGAGCTGGTTTACAAGGACTTCCAGAGGAAAAACAAAACCTCAGAAACCTCTTGTCAGGAGAAGACTGATAAGTAGTTTGAGGGATAGGTTTTATAGCTCATGACTGTACTGTGAATGTTAATGTCTATTGAATTTTCATATAAGTGTTGCACTGGTCCTTGTGCATTGAATGGAGATGTGCTTGCACCCTGGTGCATGGTTCATACAGATCTTTCTGAGATGTAGCCTGTAATTTTTCTAAATTTAAAGATTTGAAAGCCATAGTGGTAAAAAATTAAAAAACAAATTTAAGCCCCCCCCATGGAATACATGTTCTGTGCAAAATGAACAGATTAGATGTTTGTGCTCTGATGTCTCTTAAACTGGTAAGAATCGAGAGAGTTTCAACACTGAACTTTGTGAAGCAGTTGTAATACATTGTTTGTACTGTATCTGCTGTGAAGTTGATTGGTTACACTGTGAAAAAATAAATAGTGCCTGGCTACTTACTTTCTGATGTTAAAGTCTTTTTTTCTTTAGGACTGTGATGGTAATAGTTATTTAACCTGGTGAAAATATTCTCATACACTGAGAGCTCTGACTGAGATAAGTGCCTTCCCTTGCTTTATTTTTTGTTTCTCCCCCCCTTCTTCCCTCTCCTCTCTTTCCTTTGTGAAGTAATGATGTAAATAGATCATTGGTCATCTCACAGTGAAGTTGTAGAGCTAAAATTCCACTTTATCAGTCATTTTAGTTGAGACCTGTTACATAGCAGTGAGCTAATGAAAGATCTCTTGCTTGTTGCTGCCAGGAGGAGTGGTGCTGCTCTCCCTCCCAGCCCCTTCACTTCCACCAGTGCTTGGCTAATCCTGCTTTCCTTCTCCTTCCAGGATCCCTCACAACCAAGATGTGTGGTTTCCTCTATTTTGTCTTCTTCCAATCTTTTCTAAAATGACAGATGACTTATTAAACACAGCAGGGGGCAAGGAGCAGGGCTTGCACTGAAAGCAAATATCCCTGGGAAAATGACTTCTAGCTGTTGAGCAACAAAACTGGTGAAGGGACTTGAGCACCAGTCCTGTGAAGAGAGGCTGAGGGAGCTGGGGTTGTTTAGCCTGGAGAAGAGGAGGCTCAGGGGTGACCTCATCCCTCTCTACAACTATCTGAAAGGAGGTTGTAGACAGGTGGAGGTTGGTCTCTTCTCCCAGGCAACCAGCAACAGAACAAGAGGGCACGAGCTTAGACTCTGCCAGGGAAGGTTTAGGCTGGAGATCAGAAAAAAGTTCTTCACAGAGCGAGTGCTCAGGCATTGGAATGGCCTGTCCAGAGAGGGGGTGGAGTCACCATCCCTGGAGGGTTTTAAAATAGGACTGGATGTGGCACTTAGTGCCATGATCTGGTAATCATGAGAGTGTTGGATTAAGGGCTGGACTTGATGATCTTGGAGGTCTCTTTCAACCCAGATAACCCTATGATTCTCTGATTCTCCTCCAGTGGGTTTTGTTCTCTGGCCCACTGGAGGACCCACCTGTAGGCGACAGCTTCCTCGGGGCTTCAGTCCCAGGGAACGTTTCTGATTCATTCAAAACAGTGTGGGAAAAATGATGGAAAGAGGGATGCAGTGAACAGAAAAACTCTGGGAAAGCAATCAAAGTTCTTTGAGCATCTCCGAGTTCTGGAAGATGCCAGAGACTTCTGCAGCCTCTTTTATATCCTTTTCAGATTAAAGGCAGGGATCCCAGCTATAACCACATTCCCTTTAGCATTGTATGTTCTTTTTTTCCCCTGGTAACTCCTCCAGTATTGTGTCTTACCAGCTAAATACTTAAATGATTGAGATTGCTTAATGTATCATAGAACCTATTTATCTTTTACATTGTTGGTGTCCTCTCCATTGTATGAACAGCACAATGAACTGTGGTGTTTCATAACACCAGACCTCTGAGAGCACAATGCTTTGAATGGCTTTTTAGCTCAAAAGAATGATACCTCTGGCTTCCACAGTATTGTAGCAGCTGATGAATGAGGGAATTAGGCAAAGCCTTTATGTACAGACTTTAAAGTAAACTCTGTCATTTGTATTTTAAGGTAAACATTTTTCATTATTACTGTCAACAGGGTGAATTTCAGCAATACGTGCCTGCAAAGAGCTAAAATGGATTCATTTCTCATTGACAGGCAGGTATTTTTTTTCTATAAAATTGAAACTGCTAAGACTTGGGATGGGCACAAGCCTTGCTGGCTGAAGTTACTAAATGTCAATGCAGAATCAGAATAAGGCAGTAAATTTTTGAGAGTTGTCAACTAATTTATCTTAGTAATATCTAATATGAGATTTTTACTTGTAAAGTACTTTGTAAAATTTCCTTTGTAACAATTAATAAACAGAATTGGTTATAAATGAACATTTTTTTAATAATATGCAATATTATTACTTGCTACTAATATCTGCAGTAAACATTGAAGAGTTCTTTTAAAACGTGGCTTAAGGTTGAAGAGTCCAAATGAAACCTGTGGGTATTTAACAATCCTGGTCAAAAAGAAGTAACTGCTGTTTTCCAAAGTACTAGAGAGATGCTGTCTCTGCACTCCCTCTCCTGCCCTAAGGTCCTGCACTGTGGCTCGTTGTGAGGGAGTAACCCAGCCTTGAGCCTGCCAGCAGGGCTGCCCGTGGTAAGCATGACTTCTGTGATGCTCTCACCACTCGTTGATGAGAGGTGGAGTCATTTGACACAGCCCAGCGAGCAGCCAGCATGTGGGAACAGCCTTCAGACCCAACTACCTAATGCTGGGTACCTATTGGTAACTGAGAATATTCATAATTGGTTACCTGTCCCCCTGATGGATTTTGTCAAATTAGCTGCTGCTGTTCTATTTTCTTATCTATTCCTTCCTGTGAGAAACACCACCTCAGGTTTCCCCATCCCTTTTTCTTGTTTGGGTGAGATGATCTCAGAGGTCTTTTCCAACCTTGTGATACTGTGAGTTGTTGACTACCACCTTCTCATAGCTTTTCTCAGCAAATCTGATACCTGGTGCTTTTCCTTGCACTATAAATCACTGTATCTTCCTGAACTTCCACTGCACCATCCATCTTTTTACTTGCTTCTGCACCTTTGTTTTCTCATTTTCTGGTTAGCTGTGAGTTAATTCACACATTCCCAGAGGATAACTGTGTAAGGTGAGAGATGATTGCTGTGAAAGTGATGCTGACATAAGACACCAGACCTTTCCTCCTGGCACACCAACAATGATGTAGTGAATCAGCCTCCTGCTGCCTGGAGAACCCCTCAGAGACTTCTCTCTGGTGTGAAGTCATCTGACAAGAAATGGTAAGTAAGGAGCAGATCTTCCCTAGCACTCTCTTAAGGATGTCAAAAGACAAAAAGGACAAAATATCCTTGAGAATGATTCTTTTTTTTTATTTGTTTGGGATGTTCTTACATGGCACTACCTTGGGGTCAGTGAGCTCTCAGCAGTAGTGTCCTCAAAGCTGGTTGGGTTATTGAACGTGTTTTTGCTATAGCATTTTAGAATGGATGATCTGGCAAAAGCTCAGATACTTTTCTACCAGCAATGGACAAAAAAATAAGGACAGTAATACCCCAATATTTACCTCTTTTCCCTGCTCCTGACTGCTATTTACCAGAGTCCACTATGAGAAGCCCTAGATTAAGACTGATGCTATGCTCAGAGCATGGAAGTTAGATGTGAGCCATAAGGCCTGGACATTTAAGATTCTCCTTTTCCTATGCTATCACTGAATCTGTGTGACTCAAATATTTGCTGTTTTATTTGGGATAAGTAGTTTCCCTGTGCCTCAGTTTGTGTTGATAAGATGTCAATAATTCTCCTAATGAAGCTGTTAAAATTGACACTGAATTAGTGAATGCAAAGTACTCATTTTCTTGTAGAGAAGGACCTGCCAGAGAACTAGAACAATTGCCATTATTGACCTTCAACCCTGAGAAGAAAAATGTGTGCATTTCTTTAGTGGGAGCTATACAGATAAAAGAGATGGGTGGTAGTTGTATGCCTGGAACTTCCCTACTGCTACAAATATTTTTGATGCGAGTATTAAAATGTAAATAAACCAGTAATTGCTGAAGACAGATCCTCAGAGGAACTTAGTGATCAGGATTCAGCTGAAAAAGTAACAAGGGGCAGAGCTACCTAGGCAGTATTCTTTGAATATGAACACTCTCTGGAAAGAGGTGTGAGACTAAATACAGTGATAACTTTCTATTGTTATTAATGATAATACACAAAAGCAATTTAATCCTGCCTATCTGTTGTCTGCTTTGGATCTGTTGCTGATAACAAAGCATGCTATCTTTATCCTGGTTTTATTTGTGGTTTGTCCTAGAGGCACTATTGGGAGACTTTTAAGGCCTTCATAGCAGCAGTAACTTAAATTGTAGTCACAAGTGCAGCTCAGCAGGGCCTAAGGTCTGAACAAGTGGGGGGAAACTGTTAGAGAAAAATTAAAATTAATAGCAAAGTTTAGTCTGTGTAGTGAGACTGTGATCTAATTTTATTTAAAAGCTGACAGGACCTATTCATCAGTGTAAGACAGTATTGCTCCTCTGAAATCAATAGAATTACACTGATTTACAGCTGCAGCTGTACGACCAAAATTATTTTATAACTAAAAGCTGCATGTCCTGACATGGGTGACAGTTCTCACCTGTGTTTTGTACCAAAGTATTGGGTCTGGAATTACAGCCTTCTGAGCACACAGTAAATGGATAGTGGGATCACACCATTGTTGTTCAGACTGTCAATGGATGTTCAGCACTGTTCTCAGCATCAGCAGCTACTTAATAGTGGCTCCCAGTTGATTGCATATGTTCATGATTTAACAGTGGAGTCATCTTTACTGAGAACTTTGTTATATTCTGGGTATTTGGAACTCTATAGCAATGTGCAGAAGGACTTTGAAATATTATTTGCTCAAAAATCTTCATCTGTGTAGCATTTGTTAGAGCAGATATTTGCTGCTGCCTTCTGATAACTCAGCGCTTTAAGATTCTAATATGATTATTTAACTGAATGGGAAAATCTTGTTGCAGAAAACCTTTGTATTTCTCAGCAACAACAGTGAAGATGATTGTACATGTGTTATCATCACAGTACTCCAAAAAACACATTAAGGGAAATTATTCCTCAAAACTGATATCCTCCAGACATCCAGGGCATGGTGGTTAATGACTGGGCAGCAGTCAGAAGCACGCGGACAACCAGTGGTACGCTTGGAATCAGCCAGAGTCTCCTGTGATACAGACAGTGCAAAAACCTGGATGCTGTGAAGATATGTAGAAATAAATGGTGTTTGACTACGTGGACTACCTACTGTGTGATTCAATCAGTGGGAATGATGAATTCCTTAGTGTATGATTGCCTTTAAGATCCATCGGCTTTCTGTCCACGCTGAAGCCTTTCTGTGCTGAAGCATTTGAATATCTCTGCTAGCACAGCCCCTGCACCATCCCATTGCTGCCTCAGGGAAGAGGGCAGGAGCCACTTTGCCAGACATTTCTCTTCCAATGTCATCAAGAGCATCGTTGTAGTTTCCACTGAAAGGTTAGAATTGTTGATTTGACTGCAATGGAGAGAAGACACAACCCTTAGTAAGGGTTACTAAGGTAACCCTTAGTTACCTCCTTTAGATTTTAAGCCAGGTTTGCTGATGCTCAATGTGCATTTGCCCAGGAACTGGAGGCTCGTTTGTTCTGTTACAAACCTGTTTTATAGGATTATGTTTATAGCACTGTGTAAAGCTAGCATGGGTTGTCTTAGTTGACTGAAACAGCTCCCTTTTTCTGAACAAGTTGAAATGCCAGGGGGCAGAGCCACTAGAAACCATATTTGATGAGTTTGACAGATGCAAGTGAATGAAAATCACTATTGTGGTTTATCCCTATAAGCTACTCTACAAGACCTGAGAGATTAGGGGCATCTGCTACAATTCCATTTCTAATCCTCAGTTAAAACTGAGTAAAATCTTGAAATGTTTACACCTGATTTTTTTTACTAGGTATTTTCCCCCAATTGATGGGTTTTTTTGAATTTGTAAATGTTTTTCTGACCTCTCAACAATCCCTTCAGTTCCTTTTCCCAGTAAAGTCTAAGATCCGGTGATAACTTTTCTTACCATCTCTCACTTGCATTAGAGAATTTCATGGCTTTGTTCTTTCTTGTCTCCTCTGCCCCCACCACCACCATTTCCCCATCGGGGAAACTCAGCTGCATCGCCTGAACTGATACTCAAACAACCCTATAGAACTGTAAAGTTGTGCTTGCATGGCATGTTTTGCTATCAGTCAGGCAGATGAACAGCTCAACATTTCAGGCTCCCAGATAAAGTTCAAAGACAGAGAAACAGCCAGGTCTGGACCAAGAAGTTACGACTTACTGAAAAAGGCAGCTGCATGATTTCCTTTGATCCTTGCTTGGGGAAGCATGAGAGTGAAGAGCGAAAGGGCTGAGTTTAAAAGAAGGTTTTGGAGGAGTGAGTGGAAATAATGTTGGCTCCTGAGGACCCCTTTGCATTAAGAAGAGTGCTGTGCCTTGCTCTGCTGAGATGTGTTTTCCTGAGCACCCTGATCCTTGGTACAGCACTTTTTCTTTCCCAGGGCAGTGCATCCTGACTTGTTATTGGGAACAGGAGGGCAAGGGGGACTGTCACAGGAGCTGAGTAAACCAGACTGCTTATCCAGTGGTTTTTGTGGGCAGAAGGACCATTGGCACACTCTGGGCAGCTCCTCTGGTGTCCAGCCCTGTGCTGCATCTGCCTTGCGTTGCACTCATAGCCTTGGTGATCTGCTGCTCTGCTTAGCCTGAGTCATTCCAGCATCCCTGCTTAATGCAGCAGGGAAAACAGTGAGCTCTAAACCCCAACAGGCAGATTTCCTGGCATTTCTCCAGTCTCCAGTTGTCTGGGAGAAAGGTGTTTTCTACTCAGACTGATGGCTCACAGGGAGGAAGGAAACTACTCTCTTTCTGCCTCCAGCCAACCCTGCAGTCCATAATGGCTTTTTTTTTTTTTCAGGGCTGTTTGATGCACTTCAGAATGAAACTAGAAATGAATATCTGAGAGAATATCTAGATTCTTTGGTTTTGGCAAAAAAAATACCACAACAACTTAATTTGAAGAATTAATTCAGCAGAATATCTCCTTCCCAGCACTATCAGCTAACCCAAAGTCATGTATTTTGCTGTTCTCCTTGGCAAGTTATATTTTTTCCTCATTAATTTGCCTCAGTTTTACTAGCACTGATGTTTATCTTTCTGTTTTATCTTACTTGTCACCATCCCACTTTCCGACTGCTGCCCTTGAAATACCAATCAGTCAGATTCACAACTCTACAATTTAAATGGATTGGAGCAAAGGGGCAAATGAAAATCTCTATATCTGAGGCCCTTCCAGCTACTTGAGACTCTGAGCTGCTTAGAGAAAAGAGAAATCTTGCACCAAGCTGAGATTAACTTCTCTTTATATTTCTAAGCTTCTATTCTCAATTGAAAATATTCCCTTTGAAGGCTTTCTTTCAGGGAGGGGATTATTTCTTGCCTGAGAAATAGAAATTAGATGATATTTTAGACTGAAAATAAACCACTAGTTCATGATTCATAGTCCAGCAAGGAAATGATATTGTTCTGTGCAGTAAACAGCACTCTAATAGTCATTATTCCCTTGGGAAAGGCCCTATGAAATCAACATCCTAACTAGAGACACCCTCACTGGGAGATGGAGACTAAGGATGCCTCCTTGCTCCTTTTTTGGCATCCAGAAAAACTTTCCAAGAGTAGTCTTTTCAGAGTTTCCTACTACAGAGGAATTTCCCTGAAAAAAAAGAAGGAAGCAGTGGAAGGCAGAAAGATCCAAGCAGTGAAGGAGCTAAACAAAACTTCAAGTGTGGCAGATGCTGTACCTTTCAATGCATCACCAGTCTTGGAGGCAAAAAAGCTTGAGAACAGTCTTATTAGCTACAGGGACCAAAGTCAAAGGATGTTAGGATCAAAACTGTCTGAGGTAAACTGCATCTGGACAATCTTAAGCATTATTGAAAAATTACAGTCTTTCTTTTCCTGATTTAACATGAAGCCCAATTTTTCTGAAATACTGCAATATCTCTAATGTGGAACAATTGTTACTAGAAAACTGCATTCTGAACCTTCTGCTCAGCTTTTTTTTGGTCCATCCCTTTGTGATTTGTCTCAGTGCAAGAGAGTACTCACAAAAATGTTTGATGTAGTGATTCTCATCATGAAAAATGGGAAAGAGTAAGAGCTCTATATGAACAATTTTGTTACAGAGAGCAAAGGAAAGAGGGAATGGGACAGTTTCCTGCTCTTCCTCTTAAGAGCACCTGAAAAGGGATGGAAAAATGTAGAGACTGGCATCTAAGCCTTCCCCTTTCCAGGCTGAGAGTTTCTCGACAGGAAGGGTAGGAGCAGAAATGAGTTTTATGTCTCTCTGCATGAACTCAAGAAAAAGCTAAAGGAGTCTAACCAGGAAAGTTATACGAAGAAGCCTGTTAAAGTTTACAAGTAGGGTAGGAAGGTTTTCTGAGACTATGCCAAGAGGGAACAGAAAAACCTATGCTGAGAGAGATATAAGGTAAGAATTGGCTGTAGAAAGAAAGCATGAGTATTTCAGAACCCAAGGCTGGAAATTATGGAAAGCATTTCCTATACCATAAGGGACTCTGAGTAGTTGATTTACAATTTTGGATAAAGGATATAAACTAAACCTGACAGCTGAATTGTTTAGATCTTCTCCAGGGAGAGGTGAAGGATTTTGCTTTCAACTGCTGGGGAAGAAGATACCTTATTAAAAAATAAAAAACCTAAAAAATTTCATAGCTGATGAATTTGAATATATACCTTTCTGTTTTGTTTAGAAATGTCATATGAATTAACAAACCCCACTGCTATAGCAAACAGCAGAACTAGAAGTAGGATGGCTGCTCTGCATTGAAGATAATCAGACCGTAGCACTGTGGCAACGTGACGGTGACATTCCTGGCTCAGCAGCTCTTCTCTGTGCTCTGAGTGGCACCACCTGAGGGATCTCCACTCCCACAGCCCTGTGCACCACGTGAAGCCACACAGACACTGATGGAAGGCCAAGAGCTGGGTGTCTTTGAAAAACATCAGTAGCAATAGTTTTTGCTACTAGGAAGGGTTTTGTATCAATGACATAAGGGGAGAATCAACCTTTCATTAATGAAGGGGGAGGAGAAGTTCAGAGCCTATAATTTATAACAATTTTCTTATTAAAA
This sequence comes from Tapera naevia, assembly GCA_033556795.1. Lineage (NCBI taxonomy): Eukaryota > Metazoa > Chordata > Aves > Cuculiformes > Neomorphidae > Tapera > Tapera naevia. The sequence goes on along the minus strand of JAUMJJ010000189.1, from coordinate 3,200,515 downwards.
AAGGAATGCACTAGAAGATAAACTGTAAAAGGTTCTGTTTAAAAAGTTTAAAGATATTTTCCTTTATTCATAGTACATGCAAAGTTACATTTATCAACAAGGTTCTGAGCAGGCTCCTTTTGCAAGTGATAGATTTAACTGACTGTCTAATCATAAATCCAGGACTCAGAAATGGAAGCCTTATCTGGTATCTTCTGTTTTGCACCTGTGAAGAGTCTTGAGGATATGAAGTCACGACCTGAATTGAAACAGAGCAGTATTTAAAATATAGAAGGTTGTGGGTTTTTTTTTTTCTGGCTCAGTTTAGAAGTGAACACTGATCACACAAATTGTTTGTAGGACGGAGTTCTTAACTTTCTTTGGAGCAAAACCATGACACACTTTTTTTTTTTTGTCCCCCCAGAAAGTCTGTCTTCTATTTATTTTTTTCTTGTAAACAATATTTTTCTTTTCTTTTTCATGGTGGCAATGACTTACAGGTATACTCACTGTGTCCAAGCAGCTGGACAACTCACTTCTAGTTTAAGAAGGAAGTTGCTTAAAAAAAGATGCTTCGAGGAGATAAAATCCATAATCAGCAGATAACATGGGTGAACAGCTGATGTGGACTGTCTTTCATTTGAGGCTGAAATAACCCCTATTGCTGAAAGGTTTATGTTATTTTTGGCATTGCTTTCCAGAACACAGAGATGTTACTCATATTGCTGTCTGGGGATATTGAGGAGATTCCAGAGATTATCTGGTATGATGTCCTGTGTATCATAAAGTGGTACATTTTGTACAGTTCATATAGGAATACAAAATCCAAAAACACCAGTCTGACTGCATCAGGCTTTCAGAAGGGTGTCTGTACATGACTTAAAACTCAGATAATGGAGATGCTACCCTTAACTTGGTTGTGTAGAAAAGAGGTCAGTTTTTCTCACTGCTTTTTTTTCACTGTTGCTTGTTTTTTTTTGTGAATGCTAGGGTTTAAAGTACTAGTCAGAGTATTTATAATGCTTGCATCTAAAGAACTAATGGGCCTGTGAGTAGCCAATGCCTTCTGCCTGGAAGGGACCTGGACATTTCACTCTGTCGTGTAATGTAATCCTCTTTATGATAAGCTAAAAAAGCTCTTTTTCAGAGGCGTCTTTCTTCGGGCTTTGAATTGTATTTGGAACTCTGTGTTCCTCGAGAGCTCTTCAGTGCTGATGATGAGTACAATATTCTCTTATCAGCTTAATCAGTGGTCTAGTTGAGAGAAAACCTCTAGTTCCAGTATTTTGATTAAGCTTATATATTCACATGAGAGTAATTCTTTCCTTCTGAAGTGTTTCCCAATACTAAAACTCCTACTCGTGCTATACTTTCATGTTCAGGCTTCAGCTTGAGTTGAGCTCTTACCAGAACTTAGAAGTTGGTAAGGAAGAAACCCCTCATCTAGAGACATTGTCAGAGGCCATCAAAGGCTTAAGATACCAAAATGTTTATTAACTGCACATGCTGCAACATTCCTACAACGGAAAAGCACTTCCTCAAAACAGTGGAGCATCCAGCTCCATTAGGTATTCTTGCAAATCCCACTGCACACTGTAGTTTTTCCATGAAAACAGGTTATTTTACATTGTTTCACTGGTTTCATATGTTGTATTGATCATTTGAACTATAGATTTGATGCACCAACTAGGCTTGCTTGTTTTATTAATAACTACTTTAAAGGAAAAACAACAAAAACTTCTAGAAGAACTTGAAGGTTCAATTATTTTTGCTTGGTAAATACTGTAAGAAACTATACAATCTTGATGCCAGTGTTAATTTCCTGTACTCTATCCACTACTGGGTGCTGTTCTCAGAACTTAAGGTCAACATGTGCTTCCTCCAAAAGGTGTTTCCTTCCAGAACAGCTGTGAAAGTCACTGAGGAAGAGGATTTGCACCTGTATAAGAAGGAGATGATAGTGCTTTGGCACTGGGCATATATTAGGAAGGAGATTCATATAGCAGAACAGAATGAAAATTCAGCAGCTTATTTTGAAAACACTGTACAAAGAGTCTTTCTATATAGTTTTCTTTACCAGTTCATCACATATTAAGAGCCTCCTGAAACTAATCAAGTAATTGCTCAGCACAACGCAGAAAAGAGAATGATTAATGATGAATAGAATTAATTTCAGATCCTGGAAGTTCAAGATTACTTAAATATACTGAAGTAAAATAAAATATATATGAAAAATATGGGAAAGCTAGTAACATACCTATGCAATGAGAGTTTGACTTTGTTTTCATTGCTGCTTCCATTGTGTTTTTTGAATTTAAATTATTTATTTTCCTGTTTTTAAAATCTAGTGGAAGTACTGTGGTTTGTTTTACTGTGAATGGAACACCTCATCCATATCTGTGGTTGACATCAAGGAAGAAAGACAATGCTTTGTCTCCATAGGTTTCCTTGCAGAATGCCCTAAGCTTGTTAGTAACCCATCACTCATTAAATACAGGCTTTTAAATTTTTAGTTTTGAATGCTATTTAAATAATAAAGAAAAATAGCAAGAGGTTACCTGGAGTTCCCACTTACCATTTTGTGTCTCCTACAGCTGGCTGTCCTTGAGCCATTTTCCAAACTGTTCTGTAGGAATAGTCTTCTTGCTCTGAGCTATACTCACAACATCTTACTATTAACTTTGCACGTCAGTGGTCAATACCTCCTTGCTGTGAATGGGAAATTGGTGGTTTAAAATGGATGGAACACACTTCAATTTTTGATGACTTGTAGTAAACTATAAACTCACTTTATTCTATGGCAGAGGTTATCAGATCATTCTGCCCATAGTCCAAAATGCTCTTCTCAACATATCTTGACATGGCATACTGCATTAATAGTTGCAGCTTTTAGGAGCTTCTGTCACAAGGTTCCTCATGATTTGTCTTTGCTATTAATCCATTCTTGAGGCAGAAGTGCTGGCTGGAGGTAAGTCGTGATGTTTTACCCTGCAATATGACTCTTCCTACATTTCTCTGTGTGTGTATCTTCTTGTACCCCTTCTGGGGCTCAGATAAATATGAAATATACAAAACAGATTTATCAGAGATTTCTCCTCAGTAGGAAGTTATTGAAGCTCCTCCTGCTGTGTAAATAGCTGGTAACAATTTTGTTAACATATTTCAATGACATTTTTACATGAAATGCAGGCTTCTCGCCGAGATTTTCACCAATGTTTTCAAAACTTGAGAGCCCATGTGTTTGTCTTTGTGGATCGTATTGTAGAAGTTACAACAGGGATAACTGATTTAGTTGAATCAGCCTTAAAATTACAACTTATTCTGCCCCACGTCTTTCCTCCAAAGAGCAGGGCCTTGGAGGATGACCCTTGACTGCTGATAAATGCTTTGTGCTTCTATGGAGAGCTAAACTCATTCAAAATTACTGACTCTAATTTAGCCTAATCCTGATTCAGAAACATCTGTAGAACGAAGTGGAAAGTCACAATCCATTGTGGAGGACCTGAATGAAAGCATCAGCTGGGCTAGACCTCTGGCTTGAACAGAAGACAAATAACAGAGCCAGGGATCGCACAGTTTGGGTCCCACAGTTTGCTTTAACCTTAAATTGAATTGCAGTCTCTTTGTAGGCTCTAGATGATACTTTTGAAAAACATCTGCGATTCACAGAGGAAGTAGAAAAATGAAAATATGGAAATATAATAGGAATTGCAATTGAATCTGTGGGATTTGGATAATTTCAAGTTTCAAAACACTTCCATAAAGTTGACTTTTCAAAATCAACTTCAGGCATAGTTAGATATTAGTGCAACACTGCCCACTGGGAAGAGATTAGGGTCCAACAGGCTCACCACAAGACACGGCTGAGCCCAGCAGACAAGCTGGCAACAGCTCTGTGAAAGCCTATTTTTCAGAGGGCAGAAAATGCCATGTAGGCAGGGGAAGAGAGAAAAGAGTGAGAAATAGCAGTGGGAACTCCAAGGCCACAAGAGAAGGAGAGGGAGGAGGTGCTCCATGGCAGAGCAGATACTTCTGAACTACACCTCAAGCCAGAGCAGAAGGAAAATGTGAAGAGAAAGTCCTGCTGGATATTCCCAAGTGTTTTAAACTGAGTCTTGATCATATTATAGATCTTTTTCTGATTTGATTGTTTAAACATTTGGGAAAGTAAATACCTTCATTAAAGACACACCTGAAGACGAAGAATCTCAACTGATGCTGAAACTTCTCTTTGGCAAGAAAGTTCTCTGAAAAGCCTAAATGCCTTCTAAACAAATAACTTTTTAATCCCAGTAGCAAAAGATCTGTTTGGCAAAGGCAAAGCAGATCACAGCTGCTTGGGGCTGCTACTGCTTAGTAGCCAGGATGGCTGAGTCATACTTCTACTGAGTTGCCCTCTGGTCAGTAAAATAAAGTTTCTCTGCTAGAGGGTATTTGGTACGTGCACTATCCTGTTCTTTGGGCTGTGCTAGAGTAATAATTTTGCTCTTTCTGAGGCAGAAAGTAGAGAGTTCGGTACGTTTGGAAAGTGGAACTGTAGAGAATTGCTGCAATCCTGTTATGGAGACATCTGGCATCAGGAGATTGTTCCCATATCTCCGTCAGGAGTTTTCATAAGACTGCAGCAAGGAAACAAAACCAAACGCAGAATTTCAGACCTGGTGGTATTTACACAAGTGAATCAAGCTGTAAGGTTATAGCTTTGGAAAACACCGGCTCTTGTCATTGCACCATGGCCAGACTTTGTTATTGATCCACTGAACAGCCTTCCTGACAGGCTATTTCTGGCATCTGTATTGTGGAAATGCTGGTAAGCCCACTCAAAATGTGCTTCTTTTCTTATGGTGAAGTATCTGGCTATTCTTGGGTGGTAGGTGAAATGGCCCCCTCTGTTTCTGGTGCCTCTGAAAAAATGATTGTGTCTGTGGTGGGGTTAACTTTGGCCAGCAGCTAAATTCCTACCCAGCTGCTTGTTCAGTCTCCCCTCCTCAGCCAGATGAGGGTAAGGAAAAAGGAGGAGAAGGGGTGAGAAATTCCATGGACCAAGACAAAGACAAGGACATCCCTTGCCAATTACCACCACAAGACCTGGGAAAGTTAATTTGTTGCAAATGAAAATAAATATTTAATTACTGATCTGGGTGAGGGGAAGCAAAAAGACAAATACTAAAACAACACTTTTTCTCCCCCCTTTCTCAGGGTCAACCTCACTTCTTTACTCAGACTCTTCTGTGCTCCCACCAAACAGTGCAGGAGGGCAGGGAGTGATTGGCTGAGGAAACAGTGGTTCCTATTTGCCACTCCTTTCTCTTCACATTTTCCCTCTGCTCTGGCTTGGGGTGTAGTTCAGAATTATCTGCTCTACCATGGAGCACCTCCTCCCTCTCCTTCTCTTCTGGCCTTGGAGTTCTCACTGCTATTTCTCACTGTTTTCTCTCTTCCACTGCCTACGTGGCATTTTCTGCCCTCTGAAAAATAGGCTTCACAGAGCTGTTGCCAGCTTGTCTGCTGGGCTCAGCCGTGTCTTGTGGTGAGCCTGTTGGACCCTAATCTCTTCCCAGTGGGCAGTGTTGCACTAATATCTAGCTATGCCTGAAGTTGATTTTGAAAAGTCAACTTTGTGGAAGTGTTTTGAAACTTGAAATGTTTTATTTTGTACTATGAAACAGTGATGGGAGAAATATAATACAATATGATTGTACTGAGACCACTCCTGAAGTCAAGAATGGCTGTAGAATCCATACATTCCTTATCACAGAAGGTTAAATTCTGTCATCTACCTTCATGAAGGAAAGTTGCAGTCTAAAAACTTAGTTGTTTGTTACGATATCGCTCATGTTCACTGGGTCTTACTGCACTACCACTGATTTAAACCAGTGATTAATTACAAATTCTGCAAGTAAGCCTTAAAGCTTAGAGATAATTTCTGACAGCTGGTAAGCTACATTTCTCTGGTCAATTTGTGAATGTTTTTCTTGCTATTAAAGAATTCTAACTGCTTGGGTGATGTTGATAATGGCCAAGGTAAAGTAAAGGTACTGCTAACAAAACATTGCAACAGAGTCCAGTAACTAACTAAATATTCCTCTGGCAAGAAGTGTGCTATTTATATCACCTAAATAGTTTTTCAGACCACGTTGGTTTGATTTTTCCCTGTAGATGCACGGTACTTATCCACTTCTATCCAAGCATAAAATCTTTCATGAGCCTGAATATTTACAATTTCAAAGTTCTAGCCCCCTTGCTAACGCTTGATAGCATTATTAAAACGCGAAAGCAAAATTGCTGTTCTTCAAACTACACCAGCAGGACTGTTGATCAGTCTGATGCAGAGACATGCTGACAGCAGAATGTTTATTCACCATTTCTAATTCCTAGGCTGCCCCCCAAACGGTGTCATTTGTTTTTAGCAGTGACTCAAGCTGGCATTCGCATCGCATCGCGTTAGATGAAGCCGCACTGTGATCTGGAGGGATGTTAAGCTGTGTAGGAAGACTGAGCACTTTAAAACAGGAGCTCCAAATGAAAGACGTGTCTAAGAAAAGGCCTTGGAGCTTTAGCACAGCTGCAGCAGGAGGGTTGAATGGAATTTGGAAATAGACCACTTCAGAAACATAAGTGGTCTCGTCAACTTAACCAAGGCCCAGAGCTACTTTCTGAGGTGCTTAAGTTGATTAAATCTGCCTGATAGCTTTTTGCATGAATGCAAAATGGTTAGTTCCAAACCCCCCTCTAACTGCAGTTAAAAAAGATCCCAAATGAAGCAGTTTTTTGTAGTTCACTATGACTTTCTCTCAGCCATAAAATTGATGTAAACCAAAAATCTACCTGCTGAGCTCCCAGCTGACCTCTAACCTGATTTCCATATTCTGGTTTCCATTAATCTCCACACCCTAGTGGAAAATGAAAACCTGTTATTTTTTCTCCAAGGTCTTGTTCTTTTCTTTCTAGGGAAGTTGCCATCTTCCAGCTGGCTTTATAATGAGCAAGTCTCCTATTTTTAATTTGTGTTTACTCTTGGAAAGATATTTCAGAGGCTCTGGCATGAACTATGGGGACTCCAGCGTAACACTGTGTAGCAGTTCATGTTACTCAATGGTAGAATTATGCTTAGATGCTCAGAAATATGTGGAAGTTTGGTGAGTTTTTCTAGGAAGCAAAGATCTGGCTTAGCTCAATAGACAAATGCTAGTATTCAGCAACAGTTCAGGGGTCTGTCTTTAAGGTTATGGCAGATGAGCAACAAGAAGAGCTGCTACACATACCTGCATCAAAACTCTTGTGTCAAACAGAGGGAAAAATGGGCTTTCTACCTCTTGTAGACCTTCAGCTGGTAATGATGCCACAGGGATGGGTGAGTGGAAGACAGTGAGTTTTGCCTTTCTAGCTGCTACTCTCACCACCTCTGATCATCAAAACTCCACTAGACCTCACCAACCTAATTCTAAAAAATGTCCTGACCAAAATAAGCCAGAGAGGTATTTCCACAGCTACACTTAACATCATTAGATTTGAGTGTGTAATATGGATTCCTTCTTTTCCCTCCCTCTCTTGTATCTCCTTTCCCTTTCCCAGTCACATTTATTTTCAGTTTCTGTTTCTATTTGCATTCTGCTGACTTTTTAGCTGGCAGAGTAAGACACACTTTCTTTGACATAAATGCCTAATTCTTCTGATTACAGAGGTGGCAAAAATAATTTTCTCAAATATCCTTACACTGGCACAAGTTTGCCAGGTCTTGGCAAGGATAATAGGATCAGGGACAAGACATTGTAAAGGAGTAAGATTCTGGAAGCAGGATTCATGCAGACATTTAGTGCTGAAATCCAAAATTGTAGCCTCAAATTTTATGCCCTTAATCTTGAAACTGTCTGAAATCACCAAAACTGAAGTTCTGTCAGCACAAAATCAGTTTTTAGACTGATGATATATGTGTGTAACTCCACCAGCCTTGTTCCCAGACGTTTTCAAAACCCAGAATGTCAGAGGACTAACTTCTTTCTGCTGTGTTGAAAGATGACTTTTCTGTTTTTCACCTTTGGTTCTGTTGCTCTGGCTTGTTTATGAAATGCCATCAGATAATACTGGCTACTGCTATTTCAGAAAGAAGTGTCAGGGGAGTCTGCATAATACTACAGACTGCTAAAACTACATTTATGTTTCAGGAGGTTTAATTTATGCTGATACGGGAGTCTTAGGGATTAAAAAGAGCAAGAGTAGGGAAAGGACTCTGAAAAATAGTGATGAAAATGTTCTTTTCAGCCTATTTTAACAGTCTTGACCCAGGTCAGCATAGTGGGCTTGAAACCTGGTCTGTTTGTTCTTGATATTTTTGCTTCTCAGTTATCTCTGCCTCTCCCCATAGTGCCCACTTTGTTGCTGACTTGTGACTTGTGTCTTCAAGCTGCAGCTGGAATAACAGAGCTTTTATTTTGGGATATAGTTACCTGAAACTTACTGGTATGATGAAGCTTAGTCAGGCATTTTAGAAGAGTCTTTCTGACTGAGATAAGAAGACCTGTATTTAACACCCCTCAGCTGTGAATTCCCTTTGCCTGTCACAGGTTTAGGAGGGCAAAATTATTCTTTCCCTCTCTGATTATACAGGGGAACCTCTGATGCATCCGAGCATCACTCAAAGACCAATTGCTTCCACACAGACTCATTTATTATAAGTGTCTATGTCCCAGCACGTAGATAAAGGCAACTGATAGGCAAAAAGAGAAGAGATGCCATTTAAATGCATATTTCTGTGCGTTTGCTTCTTTTCAATGATTAAAAGTAATGATTAGAAGATGAAAATGGCTACAATGACAATGATATTGGTAAATAAGACTCCCAGTGATCTTATGTCAGCAAAATTCCTCTCATGCCAATTAGGTACCATGAAAAGAGTGGAGAAGAAGAATGTTTAACAACATGAAACAAGTAAAATTAAAACGTTCTTCGGCACTGTTAGCTCAAACTAGAACCTGTCTGAAACAGGAAAATGGATGTTTATTTGGCGAAAGACAGTAAAAAATAATTGTCATTAAAGAAGAGACTGCAGTCAAAAGCTGGACCTTGATTTCAGTTTATCCGGCAAATTATTGCCAGCAGTTCATTTTAGAACAATGGTAAAATGCTAATGACAGCTTTTAAAACACACTATTAATTAAAATATTTGGAAAAACAGTAGAGAAAACATGTAAATCCTGTATTGGCATTTAGATTAAAGGATATAGATCAATGTGTTTTTTGGGGTTTTTTTGGTTTTGTTCTTTTGTTGTTGTTTTTGTTGTTTGTTCGTGGGTTTTGAGGTCTTTTTTTTTGACTTGTGTCTCCCCCTAAGAAACTCATTCTTTGTGCAAATTGCATGTCAAAAGTGAAAGCACGTTTTCGCCAGTAGAGCCAGAATTTTAGATGGCCAGTGAAATTGTCAACAATTGGACGGTGTCTTTTGGTGGAGTTAAAATCAGTAACTGGGCAGTAAAAATTGCCTCTTCACTGAATGTGATGATGGAGACTGTGTTCTCAGCCCTTTAGTGAATAATGTGATTTTTCATTGCTTCATGTGACTGTCAGCACTTCTGTTTGGAAAGATCTTCATCAGAGAGGTATGGGATTTTCTAAACTATAGCTTTGATTTATTTCTAATATGTGATTTTATATTGCTAACCATTTAGAACTTCTCCTCTGTACTTTGTATATCTGTAACTTCAGTAACAAAGTGGAAAGAGAAAGGAAGGAGGAAAGAAAGGAAGGAAGGAAGGAAGGGAGAAGGAAAGAAAGAAAGGAAGGGAGAAGGAAAGAAAGGAAGGAAGGGAGAAGGAAAGAAAGGAAGGAAGGGAGAAGGAAAGAAAGGAAGGAAGGGAGAAGGAAAGAAAGGAAGGAAGGGAGAAGGAAAGAAAGGAAGGAAGGGAGAAGGAAAGAAAGGAAGGAAGGGAGAAGGAAAGAAAGGAAGGAAGGGAGAAGGAAAGAAAGGAAGGAAGGGAGAAGGAAAGAAAGGAAGGAAGGGAGAAGGAAAGAAAGGAAGGAAGGGAGAAGGAAAGAAAGGAAGGAAGGGAGAAGGAAAGAAAGGAAGGAAGGGAGAAGGAATACTTTAAAATTGTGTATACTTTATTACTACTTGTAGGCTAAAGAAATGAAATTATAAGGTGAATTTGTGATTTTTACTATCTACTAGTTGGTATACAAATGTGTCTTCTAAATTTACTTTAAAACCAGAATAGAGCTTTTGCTTTTTAGTAAGGCAAAATCTTTGTCTGCAAATGTTTCTAAGTTCAGGACCTTATTTTTTTTTCCCCTATGACATTTGCAGAGGGCAAGTGGTAGACTCAGTAATAAGCTCTAATAATTCATCATAGTTGAAATGATTTAACACTTTGACCCTAAGAAATCTGGTAAAAAAAAAAGAAGTATTTTTATAGTACTCTCTTGAAGAAATTGATAAAAAGAAAAAAGGAGCAAAATGCATTTTGTATGTAGCAAGCATTATGCTATGGTACTTACACTGTCAAACTAAATCAACTCTTATTCTTCAACATAATCTTACTTGAAATTCAGATGCTCAGCAAAGGTGATCAGGAGAAACAGAGTAGCACAGATTAATTCCTGTTACTCTCTGCATGTTCTGTAAAGAGTGGTTAATAGGCAGTTGAGTGAGCAGTAGAGTAAGACCACTTTCTTCAGAAATACCACTAGGTAAGATGCTTTTAAAGCTCTATCATATTACTGCAAGACCAGTGAAACTGAAAGCTGTCCTTAGATGTTATTACAGCATTTTATAAAGTGGATTTTGGGGTAAAGAATCCCTCAGCTGCATTGGCAAACTGCTAGGATAGGTGTAAATAAGTAAATGCTGGGAACAGAGAGAGAGGTTACCCTGATCAGTCTGTAGTTCAGGCTCATCAGCACAGCAGAGCAAAGGCAATCCTCATCAGCAGGCATCAGCTGGAACTCAACAAGGGTATTCAACAAGAAAATCTTATGTTCTTTCAAAAATAATAATGACTACTGCATGATGGTCTTTTACAGAGCACACATTCATGTTTCAAGATAGTGGTGGGAAAAGTCAAATAGCTAATATAGCTAACAAAAGGATAGGTTTTAGAATTCAAGTCACAGTTTAACTTGCTTCCTACACAATCAGTTTTTTTCCTTTTGATTGCTTACTTCTGCATGACTGGCTTCTATCAACTAAATTTCAGTCTTCACAGTTATTCTGAGTACTATTGCCATGAAATTACTAAAGTGGTAAAGAAGACAGTGCTGTGGATGCAGATGGAGGGGAAAAAAAAGGTATATTGTTCAGGTTCTGCATGTAAAGAGCAGTGACAGAACTCTACCTCCACCCTCACAGTTGTGGAATCAGTGTTGGTTCTCCCTGTTCCCTTTCATAATTCACATACAGCCACTCGTGAGATGGGCAGAGTGCCCAGGCTGGGTGGTACATGGTCATTCTTGGCCTGTGCCATGTGTGGCTCCACTCTTGCATGCAAAATGGCCAAGAGCACATAAAAGGTCAGTTCATGGATGAGTGAAAGCTGGCTAAACGTGAACCCACATGAACCTGCATGTGTTGTGAATTTACGCCCTGGTTTTGTTTTCTGCTTGGATTCTTCATCAATACTAAGCTTTCCTTCAGCACATATTAGAGTACAGCTAAGCTCTCGTTGTTCTTAGTAAGAAAACAATACTCAACTGTTTACACCTTTGACTCCTGCTGGTTTTACTGTAGAGATAAGCTATATCTGAAGCCCTGTATGCTTATGAGATTCTAGTACAGAGCTCTGAAATGAATGTTCTCACAAGCAAAACATCTAGACTATTTTTCCACAATTTCTCACTTCTCAACAAAGTTTTTTCTCAATCACAAAGGCCAATATCATAGAATCATAGACTCATAGAATCACCTGAGTTCCAAAGGACCTAAGAGGATCGGCAAGTCCAACTCCTGTCTCTACACAGGACACTCACAACACTCACTGTGTGACTGAGGGCAGTGTCCAGATGCTTCTGGAATGCTGGCACAGTGGGTGCTGGGACTGCTTCCCTGGGGAGCTGTTCCAGGGCTCCAACATCCGCTGGGGGAAGAACCTCTTCCTTGATGTCCAACCCAACCCTCCCCTGGCACATCTTCCTGCCATTCCCCGTCACCAAGAGAGCAGAGCTCAGCCCCTGTTTCCCCTCCCTCCCTTGTGAGAAGGCACAAACAGCTCTGAGATCCCCTCTCAGTCTCCTCCAGCTGAACAGACCCAGTGACTTCAACCTCTTCTCACATGACTTCCCCTGCAGACCCTTCCCCAGCCTTGTGGCCTCCTCTGGACACTCTCCAGTGGTTTGATGTCCTTTATACCGTGTTGTGCCCCAAACTGCCCCAGTGCAGAGCAGAGCGGGACAGTCCCATCCCTTGCCCGGCTGGTGATGCCGTGCTGGATGCCCCCTTATCTATTCTGCTTGCAAGAAGATGGGTTCTTCTCAGAAGTAGTGGAACAAAGAAAATGGTAAGGAGCAAGGGGAGGGAACAGAGAACTGTAGAGCCCATGCATAATTTTGGATTTAGGTTACATTTTGTGATTAAAATGAAGTTGTATAGGCAAATCTTTGGTTTGTAAGTCTGTTAATTAAAAATCACTATTTTGTTGTGAACAAGCTTTACAACTACATTCTTTTCTGAAAATCCCCTAGAAAGAGACACTGAAATTTGTAAAATCAGAAAAAATAATTATTTGGAGTTTAGAAAAATGAATAAGCATCCCAAAGCTAATGGTAGAAACTATTTAGAAGCTAGTAAGAAAATCTTGTCCACAGTTAAAGATTGATGAAAATAATTCTTTTCATTAAGTCCTCTGTACATTCAAAATTCCCAATATCTCATTATCCAGAAGAGATGTTATTAACGAGGCTGCACACCAGAAAGAAACAAAGTGTTTTTACCTCTCCTAGTCTTTTTCTTCTTTCTTGAGTATTTTTGTCTTGTTCCATCCTCAGGAAAACAAGATTAAACTCCAACAACAAAAGCTCAAAATGTGCTCTCATCATTCCTTGAACAACTCACTTTTTCTTGAACAAGACTGATTATTAACTGCTTCAGTAATGTCTACAAAAACACTGCAAATAAAACAAGAGAAAAGAGTTCTGAAGCAAAAAAACCACTACAGATAAAAGTAAAAGTTATACATGACTTTTGTTCTCTTTTATATCTGTAATAAAGATTTTAAATTTGTTTTCTGTTAGTAGTGATAGTTTACAAGCAGCTAACTGCATTACTGTTCCTATAATTTATAGATATGCACAGACTTGCTTGCTATTGTATCCTGTAAGACATTTGTTGATTATTTGGGTGCCACTTCTATTAAAATGCTCCTCGTTTCTGTAGCTTGTAGCGTTTACTTATCTGGAATTCTATACATTCCACTCTAGTTCCCCTGTAGTCTTTGTTAGAGCAAATCATTGTGTCACAGTGAAAGGATTTCATCTGTAATTCTACTAAATTTAAAAGATTCTAAGTTTTGCTTTTATTGTATAAAGTTCATATACCAGTGTTCACCAGTACTCAGGAATGGAAACTCTTTTTTTGAAGAGTATGGGAATGTATGTGTATGGTGCACATACACACATCCATAATTACATAAGTAATTGCATATAGATAGCTTCATAAACACCTCTGGACCTATAATTATGAAACAGAGATAGCTCTATATTTAACCCTTTAGAACAAAATCACTTATTAAACATAAATTCTACCTTATCTAGTTCTTCATGTGGAGCAAGTGTACTCCTAATGAATGAGAAACAGCATTTGAATTCCAGGTCCTGTCTGTCAGGTGGCATTATAAATATATGGTCAGTTTGGCAATAACTTCCCTTGGGACATTACAGCAAATTTATCTGCCTGTACAACTGTGATTATTGTGCAAAAAGGTGAGTTATCAAGCTGCAAATACACCTACATAACTGTATATATTTCTTGTTGCTCAACTGCAAATGAATCATTGCAATCAGGCTCTTTTGTGTCACCTTAAATTAGTCCGTGCTCATTCTCTAAACTGTTGGGGTGATAGCTTTATGACACAAAGTGTCCTCTCCTTTGCCTTGTCAGCTCCAGTTCATTAAAACAATGTTATCATCGTGATCGACTCAAGTCAACAAGCCTTGGTACTACCAGTAAAGCACAGTATCTTTTATCCTCAGCAGTATTGCTTATTTATGACTAATGAGGCTGCTCAGCAGAAGGTATATTCTTATTCATGTCAATTACATGCTGCCCATTGTATGAATGCCTAATTAAAGTTTTCTGCATAAGTATTAACCTGATTGAAGTCAGCTTGCTAGCAGCCACATAATCAGACAGGTCAAGACCATGCAAGACCTGGGAGGTTACTGAAACAAATCTCTGCCTTAGTATGCATTAAGTCATTCTGTATGTCATGAATTCAAAGAGAAAAGATAGGTCTAGAATCTCTCTTATGTAGTAAATAAAAGTTTAAAGTACTGCAGGTAATACAGCATCATCTCAGGGGTTTTTTTAAGTAGTTAGTTCTGCTGAATTTCCCCATAATTTAGGAATCCTGTGTTTTATTGTTCTTAATATGATGGCTTTGCTGACAGAAGAGCTATTGGCAATTTGCATTTGTTTGCACTAACAATTATCATCCATACAAGTGTAAATATGGTTGATCTCCTAACAAGGAAAAGGTCAGGAGTGACCCCGTGGAGGTGAGAATGAATGTCTGTTGTGTTGGGCTCTCCAAGTAGACAGCATTAGTGAAGGTGGGTTAATCCAGATGGTGCAGTGGAGATAATCTCTCCTGCAGTTCTACAGGAAACAGGTCCTTTCAAGTGGAAGGACCACATGATAAATTGCACCCTGTCTTGATTCACCATATTCTTAAATTAACTGAGAATGTTCACCTTTTAAACATTACATATTTCTGAGTACCTAAGAGAAGAATAGTCCAGTGGATAGGACAAAGCCTGAAAATATGATGTTTCTGTTCAAATCTTCTGCTTTGCTATTGTTTTCCTTTGTAGATTTTCAGATAAGTTCTTTTATTTGCCTTATTTCCCCAATTACAACCATATTGGTATGAGTACTTAGAGCTCTTAAGAGGACTGGTGCTGATTCAGGTGCTTTTGGGTGCTTGGATACATCTAACAACAGAGATCATCTGAGCATGTAAGGTGATTGATTTTACCAGTTTTATCTATGATCCTTTAAAAGCCCTTCAGGCAATATTGATCTGACTAAACATGTGTGAATGCACATCATAGGCAAACCAACAGGTCTTTTCTCTTGAGTTTAAACATTTCATCAGAGTTACTGTAAGTGATAAATTGAGACAAATCTTTAATTTCTATATTTTATTAAGGGTAAAAAAGCTATTTTTATATTGTTTATTATTTTAGACTTCAATATTACACTTCTAAATATAGCTCGTAGTGCCGTGTAGAGGTGTAGTTCAGCTTGATAAAGCCAGGAGAACCTCAGGTGGAATAATTTGCCTTTGTTAAGTGAGCATATCCCATTGATTACACATAACAGTTATGTAATGCAAGCAGAGAGAATTAAACTGGGTAGAATTAATCTATTTCATTATACTGAACTATATTATGGGGTTTGTGAAATGAACATGACATATTTAGTGTAGTAATAATAATTTTCCAACACACAAGTCATTTAAATGGAGATAGCTGTAATAATAGTCAGCAAAAGTGGCTTTCCTAAAACTCATACTTCCATTTCAGTTTCACTGCCTGGAGCTTATGAGGGATGACATTTCCACATCCTTTTTTGTGGCCTTTGGCAGGAATTAGGTGGTATCTCATTAAGGTAAGTAGATATGCAGCAGTGAGATTATGGTCATTTCTGGGAAGCTGGAGGTATGGAGAAGATGTTCTAAACTTTTCTGTACTTGGCTTTTTCCACCCTTTGCCTCCACCATGATGAAGAAGTACACTTTTCCTTGTTATATGCAAACACTACTGGGACTTTTTATAATGTTTTGGAAAAAAAATCATGATAACAGGAAAAAGCAAATTATAGAATTATAGAATCAGGGAATGGTTTGGCTTGGGAGGCACCTTAAAGATCACCCAGTTCCATCTCCCCTGCCACAGGGACACCTCTCACCAGACCAGGCTGGTCCCATCCAGCCTGGCCTTGAACACTTCCAGGGATGAGGCATCCACAGCTTCCCCAGGCAACATGTGCCAGGGCCTCACCACCCTCAGCATGAAGAATTTCTTCCTCATGTCCAATCTAAATCTTCCCCCTCATCCTGTCACTACTTGCCCTTGTAAAAAGTCTCTCTCCAGCTTTCCTTTAGGTCCAATTTAAGCACCTGAAAGCCAATACAAGGTCTCCCCAGAACTTTTTCTTCTCCAGGCTGAACCACTCTCTCAGCCTGTCCTCACAGCAGAGGTGTTCCAACTGTTGAAGGAATTAGGTACCTGAAAACAACGTGTGGACTCAGACATCAATTGTGATTCTGTTGTGAGGTGAGGAATAACAAGTTTTCCAGGCTTTTTACGTGACACTTTTCAGATAACAAAGTAAGGAAAAGAACTGGAGTGATGTCCTGGCCATAGGAAATCAACAGAAATGAGAAACTGAGGGAAAACAGATCTGAACTAAGGAATGGGCATCAAATATTCTAGAGTACCAAATTAAAGCTGAAGTTGTGTTTAGAACCATTGAACTTGTGAGCAGTGTGGTAATTGTTTGTAGCATAGTAATTTTTAAAAAGGAAACAGAAGCAGGATTCATTTTTATGCAGAACAAAACCAAAGAATGCAAGAATTGTTTCCTACTGTCCTCTCTTCAAGACCTATGAAGGAATGGAGACTTGCAAACAAAAAATTGGGCCTTTTTTGTTCCTTCTAAAGGGAAAAACTGAGAACTTTTGAATTCGTTCTGTCTGGTACCTGCAGAAGCACTGAACTGTATTTTTAACTGTCAGGTTATTGTAGCAAGAGCATGGATTATCATTATGTACAAAATATGAAGCACTATTTCATCCTTATCCTCTCCTTTAACAAATACATATATTTAAAAATTATGCATTTACAAGATATCTTTAAGGGATTTTGTCTTGAAAGGAATGGAAATTACAGATAAAGCAAAACCTCTTTATAAAAGCAAATGCAAATTTTTCTTCCTAATACATTGGAGTGTTTTTCTCTTGCTGAAATAAATGAGGCCTGTGAGTACAAAATGACCTTTTTGTTTGTGAACCTCTACTATGGGGATTTGAAACCTAAGATGAGAACGGTTCATTCAGTTTCTTCATGTTTGAGTTAATCTTCACAGTGCTATTTTTTACCTTTCTCTTCTGAAGTAGGAGCTGTACACTTTCCCTTGAAAAGGAAATATATATATATCAGCCACTTAACAGTTTCCAATTACTCCAATCTAGAAATGTGGATCTTTCTCAAACAATCAATAATTTTCCCAAAAGTACCCATAACAGGAGTTACTCTAGGTAAAAATATATACTATCTTGTTCTACTCATTATGAAGGGAGAAATAAGGCATGATAATTGTGCTTACCTGCTTTGGCAGAAGGCAGCTGTCCCTGGAACAGTAAAACACCCATGCTGATTGTATTAACTAATCTCAAAATAATAAATTGAGTATTTGAATTTCACTAGACTATGCATTGTGTATGGTCCAGAATACTGTAAAAATTAAATAGGCAGCAAATGTGATTTTTTTTTTTTTTGAGATCAATATGCCTATATACCTATTTGTGTCATACAAGAAGGAGAATGATAAAATTGTTTTCCATCATGAGTTCAATGAAAATGCATTAACATTTTTTCCCTTTAAGATTTTTTTTACATTTTGCTGAGTGAAAACATATTTCAGGCTGAAAGTAGACATTCCTGATTTACTTTTTTATTTTAAATTGAAAAAATACAATAATATTTGAGATGAAACACTACCATGGTGTTGGAGAATGGCTGCGGGAGCGTGAACATGGCTCAAAGGAGGAGCTCTGAGAATAGGCCCAGACAGAAATCAAC
Organism: Tapera naevia; assembly: GCA_033556795.1. NCBI lineage: Eukaryota > Metazoa > Chordata > Aves > Cuculiformes > Neomorphidae > Tapera > Tapera naevia. The sequence goes on along the minus strand of JAUMJJ010000189.1, from coordinate 3,182,527 downwards.
TGAGCTGGGCTGTGATGAAAAAGTACTGAGGACTTTGCCAAGTCACGTTGACAAGGAGGGAGGCAGTGAGAAAATCCCCAAGAGAAGGTCAAGAAGACCTTATGACTGATAAACAACTCAAGTAAGCTAGGGTGAGACCCGGACTGGAGCATATAGCAGTAGCTGCAAGTAGGAGGAGCATGCTAATGTAACCTTAGAGTTAAGCCAATGATTTCAAGTAAGAGGGGCATGATAGTGTAACTTTTAGAGTTAAGCTAATGATTGTAGGGCTTTTGAAGCCAAAATAATGATTATAAGACAAGTGTATGTAAGGGCCAATGATTGTTAGACAAGCCAATGATTGTTAGACAAGCAGACATGAGTTAAGTAGACATGGGTTATGGTATAGTTGTGAGTGAGCTTCACAATAAACCAGAACTTGCTTTACCACTCACACTGAGTCTATTGCATGGTTCTCCTCGCTTGTTACACCATGGAACAGAATAATTTTGTACCTGAAAGCAAATGATTAGAAGTCATTTGGTGAAAAATTTCAAAGCATGTTTGCTTAAACTTGTAATTATTAACAAAACACACAAAGAGTTACTTTGGGTAGCCAAACATCCATGCCAGTGAGATTTTTGTCTGCAGATTTTTGCAAGCTATCATCGTATCAGAAACACTTTTACTTGGCTCTGACAAGTGCTTTAATAGTAGCTGAAGTGCTTAATAACAGACAGAACAGGCAACAGTTCAATTCAAGGGAGTTTTGAGAGTAAGAGACTTGAAGGAAGGGAGGCTCTGCAGAGGGATCTGGACAGGCTGGATCCATGGGCTGAGACCAACGGGATGGGGTTCAATCAGGCCAAGGGCCAAGTCCTGCACTTGGAGCACAACAACCCCAGCAGCGTTCCAGGCTGGGGCAGAGTGTCTGGAGAGCTGCCTGGAGGAGAAGGGCCTGGGGGTGTTGGTTGGCAGCGGCTGAACATGAGGCAGCAGTGGCCCAGGGGGCCAAGAGGGCCAATGGCATCCTGGGCTGTGTCAGACACAGCGTGGGCAGCAGGAGCAGGGCAGGGATTGTGCCCCTGCACTCAGCACTGGGGAGGCCACCCCTCGAGTGCTGGGGTCAGCTCTGGGCCCCTCACTCCAAGAAGGACATTGAGGGGCTGGAGCGCGTCCAGAGAAGGGAACGAGGCTGGGGAAGGGGCTGGAGAACAAGGCCTACGAGGAGAGACTGAGGGACCTGGGGGGGTTTGGGCTGGAGAAGAGGAGGCTGAGGGGAGACCTCATCCCTGTCTGCAACTGCCTGAAAGGAGGCTGTGGGGAGGGGGGGTTGGTCTCTTCTCCCAAGTGACAGTGACAGGATGAGAGGAAATGGCCTCAAGTTGTGCCAGGGGAGGTTCAGACTGGACATCAGGAAAAATTTCTTCCCTGAAAGGGTTCTCAGGCCCTGGAAGGGCTGCCCAGGGAGAGGGTTGAGTCCCCATCCCTGGAGGTGTTTAAAAGGCAGATGGATGAGTTTTTTAGGGACATGGTTTGGTAAGGGGACAGGGACGGCTGGACTGGACTCAGAGGTCTTTCCCAACCTTATGACTTTATGTTTCTATGACTTGTTTCTGGGATTAAAGAATATATGTAGGGGAAAGGATAGGTTGTTTAAGGCTGTGTCTCCAAGTAGTGTAGCTTAATAGAAGTGGTCTGTACAGATAAACAGTTGACCCTGAGGACCTGCCAGTCATATTACAATCATCTTAGAAGTGATATGAAATAGTTCTAGCCTGGTGTGCTCCTGGACTCTATTTCCCAGTTTCATTTTATACAAAAGCAGCGTGGTGGGGTCACTTTCAGGTCACACCACAATGCCATCTGAAGTGCAGTAGGTGGTGGTAAGCACAAGATTTACTTCTAACGTGTGGTTCTCAGCTTCTCTGAAATGCTAGTGTAGATGCACCCTCTGTTTCAGCTTTTCGAGTGTGCTGGCTGGATCTGGTTACTGATGCTCTGTAAAACTGGGACGCGTGGGTGTTAATTTACCAGAAGAAGCTGCTAATCCTTTTATAATTTTATGAGAAGGCAAAGAAAATCCAATAAAATTAAAGGCTCAATTTTTTTCTTTAGAAAAGGTGACTTTATTGACTAACTGCCAAGAGCATAAAATAAACTGAAGAAATTAACTCTGCTATAAAAAAAAAATCATGAACTGTGATAATCTTTAGTTTATGTATTTAGTTTCAGTATGCCTAATGTTCAGTTCTGCCTATACTTGTGGCTCTAATTAGGATCTACTGGTCCAGAAATAAGGATGCAAAAGTTTTACACTTTAGTTGATACTGGTATCCTTCAAAGTAGATGCTATGTCTGTTCAACACAGGACTGTATTTGAGAACTTGTTTCCTTTCAACTGACTTTCTGGATGACCTCTCACCTGGACTTCATGAACTATGCGACATTGAGTTTTGATTCTCTGTACCTGTGGAAAAATAAAGAAATCAATAGGTCTTGCAGGTATGACTGTATCACAGCTTACATTGCATTGTTTCTCTTCATTCTCTAGCACGTTTAATGTGGACACTGAAAGATTCTGTATGGTACAGTCACCTGTATGTGCACCAACTGGCAGTACAAAAAGGAATTTCCTGCTGTTGGGGCAGACAGAACAAGGTCTTTTTCAACCCCCAGGGTGTTTTTACTATATGCAGATCACAGTATCACAAGGTTGGAAAAGACCTTTGAGATCATCGAGTCCAACCTATAACCCAACACCAACACCTCCTCAAAAAGATGTGGCCTTTAAGTTACAATCTACAGCAAACATAAAAGTTTTATTGGCTTTGAATTTAGAAAAATGTATTCATAGGTACCTTTAGGTCTCTGGACTCTCAGGGTATTAGAAAACTGTTAAAGATCTTCTCTGGATAAGTCACACATGTTCCTAAGGCTGATTTGGGCTCTTTTCTCTTCCTACTAGAAACCCCTCAAAAATTTCCATCTTGAATTTTTTACTTTGAAATTAGAATTTCAAGTTGGTATGCCTAGGTCTGTGAATATGGAGGTGCCCTGACGAGGTAAAGACAGACAGCATGTTTGAAAGTAAAACATTTGCAATGGATGAACATGTTGCATACTAATCTCATGTTATGTATTTGTTTGTGTATATATGAATAGACATACATACATATATCATATGGCCTTGAACACTTCCAGGGATGGGGCATCCACACCTTCCCTGGGAAGCTGTGCCAGGGCCTCCCCACCCTCAGTGTTGAAGAATTTATTCCTAATGTCTACTCTGAATCTTTCCCCTCTGATTTAAAGCTGTTCCCCCTCATCATATCCCTGCCCTCCCTGATCAAGAGCCCCTCCCCAGCTTTCCTGGAGCCCCTTTCAGTACTGGGAGGCTGCTCTAAGGTCTCCCTGGAGCCTTCTCTTCTCTAGGCTGCACACCCCCAACTCTCTCAGCCTGTCCTCATAGCAAAGATGCTCCAGGGAGCAGAGGCACTAATCATCTTTCCCTAAGTGTGCTGTATTTTATTTCCTTTTATTTTAGTTATTCTCTGAATATTACCAGTTTCTGGGTGAAAAATAAATATATGGGCATGTTTGTGTTGTCAACATATTTGTCCAAATTTATATTGTCAGCAGTACAACTGTTACAAACAACTGTATTGTTTATGCTTATTGAAAACTTAAATTGAGGTCTACAGCTCTTTGTAATATAAATTTAGTCAGACTTCATCCATCTGTTTACATTTATATCATCTGGTGAGATCATTTGATATCATGTGTTCATCTGGTTCCTCCTTGCTCAGGGTTCTACGTCAGGGAAAGAATGTAGATCTGTAAACATGTATGTACACAAAGGTATATATGTACACATAAATATATATAAATGAAGAACCATTTATTGTTCCTAGGTTTAATCTCTCTCAGCAGTGTGCTTTGGCTTCTAAAACTCAAAAGCAGGGGAAAACCTCATCTTGGGAGAGTTCTAGAAAATTTCATACAAGTAAGTACAGTTTCTTCATTAGTGATTTTAATATGAAAGAAAATCTGTCCAATGGGATCTAAGAAACCTTAATAAGGTTAAGTACTGGAGAAGGACATGACTGAGAGTGGTTTTAATTCAATGATGCAAAAGCATTTAACTCAAAACAAACACAATGAGGAAATCCAAGCAAAGTGTTTGTCACAAAGCTAGCTAATATTACAGCTAATATCTTTGTCAATAAACCCAATTCTAACTTATCAGAAGGAGAAAATAAGAAGCTATTTCTTCTATTGGGAAACCTATAAAATAAGCTTATATCTATTTAATATAGCTGTATATTTCCATTTGCATTTTATTTTCCTTATAGCATCTACCTACTGATTCTGGGTGTACTAACACAGAATATTGCTTATTGCACAGAAGACACTACCTCATACTCGGTCCCACAGATGGCACTTGCATTCTATAAGTGTGACAAAGCTGCCTTAACTCAAAGGGTTTACAATATGTAAACTTCTAACAGCTATCTTTTGTAGGCACTGAGGTTTTCTATAATAATATATTGTAAAAGACAGTGATTAAGTTAAACCTTTTATTTTTTAGAACCATTAGAGGTAATGTAAGTCCCTTAGACAAATAACAGAAAGAGTCTTTCTGGTCCATTTAAAACTGCTGAGTACATTATGAAGATGAATAGGACACAATAAATCTGCAAGGGTAGGTAGTAACGTTGCAAAGTAATCTGACTTTTCTGTGTTGCTTCTGTTGCACAAAGCCTTGTGGATAAGGGAAGAAGGGGGAAATAACAGCATAATAGAAGTGAGAATAGACCATGTTTTTTGTTTGGTTTTGTTTGTTTGCCTGGTACACTGTATCTAAATATTAAGCTGAGAACTGCAGAGGCTGCAAGAGCCCTTTCTGTTTCTTGTATGTGCAAAACTGGATATGACAGAAATCCAGTTGTGGATTGAATTTTGAGGTGGGAGCACAGTATTAGAGTAAGAAGAAGAACCATGAGCTAGCGAGCAAGCTGACATCTTTTAGGTGAAATAAATCAAGGTAGAGAATATAACTACTGTTACCAGTACCTATCAGGCAGCTTTCCAGTCTCCTAGGAATGGATGCTGGTATTTCCTTTTGATTAGAAGTGGAACATGACTATGTTGTGAGAATCAATATTGAATTTCACCAGTACAAGTACATGCTCTTCTCATGGATAATTACTATTAGAATACTGAGACCAACCTGTTCTGTATTAAGATCTTAGGCTTTATTAGCTTAAGTTCATTTGTTTTCAGTTCCAAAATGCCTGAAGATCTCTTAGGAAAAAAAAAACAGATCTTGACTCTCCACCTCACTGAAAGTGGATCCTAACAACAATAAATGGAATTCTAAAGTTCAAATCAGTGATGATGCCCTGGAGGACATCAGTTTAGATGAGTAAAGTTATGTTTTGACTCGTGAACAGCTGAATGAGAGATGCATCTTAAAGACAAGCACTGGCCAAACTGAACCAGAAGTAAAGAACTTGCAGCTGAACAACATTGTATGGATTCTCCTAGAGATGTATTCTGACAGTTCCCAGAAGGCAGATGATGTGGGATCCACTGACATCAGTGAGAACAGAAAGACCAAAGAAGAGACAACATCCTACCCAAGGCAAGAAGAGTCAGACTATCCTGCTGTAATCTCGGAAACTTGCCCTACTATAATGCTCAGCACAAAGAACCTGATCTTCATTTGCACCTAAGCAGGACACAAGGAGTAATCTTGCTGGCATGTTTCTCATTGTTTGATTAAAATCCACTGTTTAATACTCACATAGGTGTTTGGATTTTTTTTTTAGAGCTCTTTATGTTTAGAGATAATACACTCACATTGTTGGTATAAATGACAACCAAAATTGGTATTTTTAACTACAGTGCAGAGAAAGCTATCGGGAAGTAAGAACTTTTATTGTTACTTTTCCTTTTGAGAACTAGAAAGACTGATGAAAAAAGGGCTTTTTAAATGTTAACACCTTCAAGCCTCCTCCTGCTAATTGTTGCCTGGACAAACTTTCCTACTGTCACCTGTCAAAATGGAGACATTTGAGTAATGGGTGTCTTGGGGAAAAAGCTGACAATTCCTTTTAAGCCTACATTTGCTGTTCTACCATTGGTGTAACGTGCACATGTTCCTGACCACTGGTACATTAGTTCTGTGTCTGAGTTCTGTGTCACACAATTTCTGTGTGTCCTAGGTTGGCTACAGAGAATTTTAAGAGGCAAAGTGACAAATATTCCAGTTTATATGCTGGAAGAGAGGTTGAACTGCATTGCTCTGATTTGCAGGTGGTTTGACATGGGTTTTATTCTTGCTGGTTGGCCAAAGCCTGGTTTTAAGCACAAGGGTTTAAATTTTATTATTCGCTTAATTGTCTAGAAAACTTCAGTAAAACAGTGAATCATGGGCCAGATCTGCAGCTGGTGGTAAATGGACACAGTTCACTAACTTCAGTGAAGATGCTTTTGTACATGCTGTCTGAAGGGTTTTTTAAAATGCATTTAGAAGGACAAACAGACAAAGAATTGAAAGGAAGTAAAGAAGAAATATAAAACCTCTCATGGTCCTGCTTTTCAGCTTACCAGTATGAAATATCCACTCAAATCCCCTATTAAGTGACTGAGTGCTAATTTGAAATTCTAAGTATCTGTGTAAATGAATAAATATAGATTTTATCTTTTAGCTTCATAAACTGGGGCTTCTTCTACATTTCTAATTCTAGTTATCTGCAGAATTAAATTGGAATAAACTTACTAAACTCAGCGCTTGTGGTGAACCAGAGAGAGATAACAGGAAATTCATGTCTACATTAGAGGGTTTTCTTTCACCTGCACTTGTGTGGAGAAGTCAATAATTCCCTCAGATACATGCAGTTGAAATTTTTCCAGGTAAGTCTGAATAAGTCACACTTCATTGCTTCGTTCACAGTAAGATTTTTCTGCATGAAAATTCAAATCTTTTTTTTTTTTGAATCTTATGAAAAAATAAGATTCCACGGTGTGGCTCAGAGCAGTACCCTGTTGATGTAGCAGTTTTATCATCTAACCAATCTCAATTTAGAAGTACTCTGCCAGTTTCCCGGGAATTCCAGGAGTAGCCTACAGTCTGTGAAATGACACTTTGCTATTTGCTGACTTAAAGAGTGCTTTTGATAATGCAGAATGCCCCCCATTAACTCCAATGTTCATGATTAGGTAGCCTTTCAGTGCAAGGAGTCTGACAATAGGTGAGACTTCATCAATGTTTGTCTTCCTCTTGGCTGGGATTTTAGTTGTTAAGTGTCTTTTGAGAAATTCCTTTTTCGGAATGCAGGAGTGTGTCAGGAATGTCAGGATGCTGGAGAGTGTCCAGAGGAGGGCAACGAAGATGGTGAAGGGGCTGGAGCACAAGCCCTACGAGGAGCGACTGAGGGAGTTGGGGCTGTTTAGTCTGGAGAAGAGGAGGCTCAGGGGAGACCTCATTGCTCTCTACAACTCCCTAAAAGGAGGTTGTAGTCGGGCAGGGGTTGGTCTCTTCTCTCAGGTGACCAGGGACAGAACTAGAGGGCATGGACTCAAGCTTCATCAGGGAAAGTTTAGACTTGATGTGAGGAAAAAGTTCTTCACTGAAAGGGTGATTGGTCATTGGAATGGGCTGCCCAGGGAGGGGGTGGAGTCACCGACCCTGGAGGTGTTTAAGGGGAGACTGGATGAGGCACTGAGTGCCATGGGTTAGAAGATGGGTTGGTGTTGGTGTTAGTGTTGGGTTATAGGTTGGACTTGATGATCTCGGAGGTCCTTTCCAACCTTATGATACTGTGATACTGTGAATTCAGGGCTGCACATACAGTCTGGAGCCAAGAAAGAAATCACTTCCAGACAATAAAGGCGACGCTCCTTTTGCAAAGAAGTGTGGCAAGGACTGCATTTGATCGATGCAATAGAGTTTGAGCTGTGCAAACAACACTGTGTGGAAATTCAGGAAGAGCAGCTGGGAGCTTTGCTGCTGCCCCAGCTCCTCAACCTCCTGCACATTTACTGTGTGCCTGGGCAGTTCCCAGCTTTTGCACGATGTGGCATGGCTTGCTGATAAATTTGAACATCTATTTTCTTCTAAAGAAATACCAGTTTCCTTTTTGGAGAGTTCCTTCATCAGGTTTTTCACCCAAAGTATCTTGTCATGAGAATGTATATTTCCATTAAAAATTAATGAAAATCTCATATAAGGTACATTGTAGGGTGTTCCCACTGTAGCAGGATTACATTTTTTTTGTGATAGATAGAAGTCCAAGGCAGGTTTGAATGCTGTTTGCTGTGGAGTGACACAATATTTGATCTTGCTTCTATTCTATTACCAGGATCTGTCAAAATATTATAAAAATATCTTTCAATGTGTCTAAAAAAATCGTGTTTTTTCTTTTTTTAATTAATTTTTGTCTTTTCTTTCCAATTACTTTTTGTCCTTTTTTTTTTGTTTCCTTTTACATCTCATTGAGGGTTTTTTGCATCATTTAAAAGACTATTGTATGAGCTCTCAAATTCCAACTATGATAAAAAAATGCGTATGAGAAGACTAAAATAATTCTTGATTAAAAGTCACATTTTAATACTAAAAGTACTTTGAGAATTCTCAGAAAGATGTTAGTCCAGTTTCCTCTAATTCTTGGGAGAATTGTTGTTTGGATTGATTGCCAGCTTATTTAAGTTCCTAAGCAATTCAATTAGTGCAGGATAGATGCTACTCTGTAGTTATATTCCTACTTGCTTCCTTTCAGTTTTAAAACATTTTCTAATATTAAGATGAATTACTTTGCTCTTTCATAAAGAGTTTGGAGCTCAGTGAAGACCACGTATGCAAAACTTTAAACAAATACTTAAAATACTTGAAGATCAGTACAGACCAATTTGGTTTTTTTTTGTTTATTTGCTTCACTGTCAGGGAGAAATTAAATAAAGAATCTCACGTTGCAATCTTTCACATTTACAGTTGATCTGACCTGTCAAGCCTTCTTAGACCCATGGTGACTACGGAACACTTCACCTCACTTTTCTGTAGCTGCAGAAAGACGGCTTTGCAGGTCTTCCCCCCACAGCACTAAACTGCTCACTCAGCCATTCGTGTCTCTTCCAGCAGCCTTAAGATTCCTGCCAGATGTCTTGATATCTCATTAACTTCAAATTCTTCCTTTTACAATTCCACCTTTTTGCTAGAAACTGACAGGAAACATAAAGTGTTTAGTGGTCCTGCTTTTCCAGCAGTGGGAAATGTGTTGCTCCCATTGCTCTGCGGTGGCCACAGCTGATGCACAGAGCCATGTATGAAATCTATTCCTGATTTTGAAATGGTGCATCGCTGACTCTTCACTCCAAAGCATTGTTGTTTTGAGAATATATAGGCAAAGCTTGTTCTTACAGCATCCCGAAGTTATATATAACATATAATATATATCACGGGGCGCATGGTACTGCATCGTGCATCATCTAATCTGTGGAGGCTGTTGCACCTCTGTGTTAGGTCTCTTTTAACAGGCTTGGTGTGTCTTGTGACTTCTCCACACGTGGATCTTATCATTTGCATTTGAAAAGGAGGAGGGGGAACAACTAAACAATTAAAGGGTGTTCCTGAACAACCGGGTGGTGATGTCTCCTCGTCTTCCCAGTCTTTGCCCATGACCTTACCTGCTTTTAAAACTTTGACTTGCGTAATTTCTTTCTCCAGGCTTTAAGATGCCAAAGAATGATGTGAGTAGCCAGATTAATCCCTGATACAGGGCATTGCCTTTTCTATTAGACAGCCAAAGGATGACTCAGTGAGTTTGCCTTGCTGCAAATTACACAGTGACCATTTGGGCAGCTAAAGAATTTTAGAAAGGTCACTTCACAGACTTTTTCTCATAATTCATGTATATTTTTGCATAATTCATGAAATATCACACAATTTACTCTTTGATGGATAAATCATTAGATTTGAGTGTTCATTTATGAACATGTTGCTTGTCAAATGAGTTGAAAAACATGTATTATCTTATAGTGTGATTTCTGGCATTAGTAAATCTGTAATGGACATTAAAGGTGGTAATGAACATTTTTATAAGGCAGTAACACTACTTGTTTTACTTTTATCACTTTTTCTTTGTCCTACTCATGATCATTCTTCCATTTCCCTTAATTTTTCTCTAAATCTGAAAGGGGAAGTTGGTAGGAAGTGAAAAGCTCTACACATTTCTGAAACATTCAGCCAGCCGATCTTCTCTCCAATCGTGGCTCTTCTGGACTAAATGAGGTGAGTTTATGCATTATTCTCTATTAGTTCACTTTATTCTAGGGTGATTTGATAGATCTGCTACTCTTCTACCCCAGCTGCCTTTCTGTCTTTTATTTCCTTTTCCCGGTGCATCTTAGATAAACCTAAGCTTAATATATTATCTGAAAGAACTGAAAGAAATTCACAATTTTTAAATTCACATTTAGGAAAAAGCTGATGCTGTATTACACTGTCATTTAAAGACTATAGAGATCATCTAAAACACTGGAGCTCTTTCATCTTTAACAATCTATTTTCTCTAAGAGTGATTTTTAAGGGTAGGTCACATTTAACAAATGTCTCCAAAGTCAAAAGTTTAAAGCAATGACAAGTTTGGAATTTTTTAAACTGTAAGACTATGTGATTAAAAAAAAGTTAGATTAAGCAGAGAAAAGCTGATGATAATCAGGGGAGATATCCACTTTACAAATTAAATACATCTGAAATAATCTGAAAGCCTTTAGATTTTGAGCAAAATCTTTGTTTTTCCCTTGAGAAGCCAGCAATTCCTTTAAATACAACATATCTTACTGGGTCACTGTTGGTTTCAGTGCAATAACAACACTGATGACATTGACTTGTGAACATCTGAAACAATTATTCCTTCTTCTTGACTGAGCAGTGGGTAGCACAAACCTCAGGGAGGTGTTATTAAAGACACCAAGCAGTGTTGATAGTGTGCTCTCCACATGTGACTCCAGAAGCATTTGCGAAGAGTTGATTGCCACAGCACTCTACTGGAGGAAGGAAACAGAATTTAATTTTCATTGCTGGCAAGGGAATGAGCTGGAAATTTAAAACTTACTAGGCTGTGAGCAGGCCAGTAGTACTCTGAAGTCAAATCTTGAGCTTTTAATGAAAATGTTTGTCCCACTGTGTAAATCTGTGGTATCCTGTATCTCAGATGATATGCATAGTTCTGAACCTCTCCCACACACCTCCCTTGTCAGCAAGGACTGGTAAAGCTATAAAAATGGTAAAACTAGAAAGGCATTACAGATTATCAAAGATATGGAATCATTTTCTACAAAGTACAGGTGGGAAAACTGGAACCCTCTGCTTAGAAAAAAAACAGTGGAGCAAAAATGGCAACAATCAGTGAAAACATTAACATCTTGAAAAAAGTGCAGTTCACTATTTCTTCCAGTACAAGAGCAAGGGGCCAGATGAAACTATTAATAAGCTTATGCAAAACAAATGAAAGGAAGCACAGCTTTCCATGATAGGTAGTTTAGCTACAGAGCCCCGTGACATGACCTGCTGTGATTGTGAAAAGCTTACCTGAGTTCAAAAAGCCATTAGGCAAACCAGTGGAATCCCCAAGAACTATTAAATATAATCACATCACTTTTGGCTGAATAAGTCCTGTGAAATAGTGGGGAGTGGGAGAGTGTTCTGGGGAAGCATTGCTGCCCGATTGTCCTGTTCTGGTATTCTTTGCTCTTGACAACCACTGGGGATGAGACAGGTTGAGCAGAGGGACATTTGTTCCTCTGTAAAGAGATTAATCCTGTTACAAGAAGGTGTTCTGTGGTAAGAAAACTATAAAAAATACTAGGACAGCAGAAGCCCTCTGAATATTGCCTCAGTGTCCCTATGAAGATGCCAAGTTACTCAGTGCTTGCTACCTAACTACAGAGATACCTGCATTTCTGAAAGGAAGGAGAAAATAGGCCATCAGACTAGAAATGGTAATCCAACTGCTCTCTTAAGTTCCTAATTACAATTGAGGAGCAAATATTAATAATTTAGTACTTTAAGTAAATTAACAGGACTGTGAGCTGACTCAATGTCACACAAATTTTCTAGCTTATGGATAAGGATAAGCTCATCTAAATAAAACACACAAGGCTAAAAATATAGCATTGCTTTCTATAATATATCAGCTTTGGAAAAAGAATTTGTGAGGGAAGTTGTGTTTTCATTATTATTAAAGAATGAAACCCTCAATTTCAAGTAACAATCAGTTACTTCTTTCCCAGCTCTTCCACATGCAGTCAATTAGAGAATAAAAGACACATTTCCTTCCCAGAAGGTCGGCGAGTACTGTGTGCTCTCTGACTCAGAGGTGCCCTGCTACAAACAAGCAGCCTGGATAATATTCTGAAAAAAAAAAGTTTTATTCTCACTTTGAAAGTTTCAAAGTTTCACTGCATTCCAGGGCATGGAACATGATTCATTCTTCACTTGGCAAATTTTAATTAGATAGTCCATTGCTATCTAATGATGAGTTTTACCCTTCCTGCTACATTTCATCCTTGCTGGTGCCTTGGATTCACAGAAACCCAATTATTCTGGATTAGCACCCTTCTATCAGTATGACATCTGGTTATTTTAAAGCAACAAAGGGAGAAAAAAATCCCTTTTGAGTGTTTATCCAAATTCTGAGAATTTGGATACATTTAGAAGCAATGTCATCTCCCACACAGCTCGACACCTCACTACAGCAAAATGATCTCTTACTGGCAACATGGAGTTGATTTCAGAAATTAAGGTTTTGGCAGTAAGAAAAACCTATTAATTTCAGGTTGACTACAATAAATTTGTTCAGAATGGACATTTATTACTGTTGGGAACAGGAAGTGCTTTATTTTAGGTAAGGCCTGGACAAATCCTTCTCCCTCCCTGAAGACAGACAGCAAAAGCAAAAAAGAAAAAGACATTTTAAGCTGGCTGATGGCAAAAACCTTACTGTTCCTTTTTTGCCAAGGATTCTTGGCTGTTTACAAGTAATACCTTGTTTTCCTTCCTCTTGGAGCCCAGAATGCCTCCTGGGATGGAGTGGGTAGAGGCAAGCAGAAAGGCAGAGGGCCTGATGTGCCAATCACTCTGGCTGACACAGCAGCTTTATCGGAACTTGCTTCTCCCACTGCAGTTTCCATCTCAGGCATCCAGAAATGCAAAGGAAAGTTATCCAAGCACTGTGCAAATGAGAGCTTCAGGGAGAACTGTGATTCTTTTTCAGTGTTTTATGTGCATTTCCGCTCCCAAGTAGCTCTCTAAATACCTTTTATCACATTATTCTAATGCAAATTTTTTGCCTGTTAAAATGTTGACATATTATTGAAAGGATGAAGGATTTGGAAAACCATTTCAGTCTTGTTTTCCCTCAACAGTCTTGAGGGAAATTTTTCATCTCCTATTATTTTCATGATTAAAATATACACATTTACATTTCAGAATTCAATGTCTCAGGAAAATCTTGAATATTGTGTGCAGTTCTGGGCCCCCCAGTTTGGGAAAGATGTCAGGATGCTGGAGTGTGTCCAGAGGAGGGCAACGAAGATGGTGAAGGGGCTGGAGCACAAGCACTACGAGGAGCGACTGAGGGAGTTGGGGCTGTTTAGTGAAGAAGAGGAGGCTCAGGGGAGACCTCATTGCTCTCTACAACTCCCTAAAAGGAGGTTGTAGTCGGGCAGGGGTTGGTCTCTTCTCTCAGGTGACCAGTGGCAGAACTAGAGGGCAGGGACTCAAGCTTCGTCAGGGAAAGTTTAGACTTGATGTGAGGAAAAAGTTCTTCACTGAAAGGGTGATTGATCATTGGAATGGGCTGCCCAGGGAGGGGGTGGAGTCACCGACCCTGGAGGTGTTTAAGGGGAGACTGGATGAGGCACTGAGTGTCATGGTTTAGATGATGGGGTGGTGTTGGTGTTGGGTTATAGGTTGGACTTGATGATCTCAGAGGTCCTTTCCAACCTTATGATACTGTGATACTGTGAAAATTCAGAGGTAACAAAAGCAGGAAACTTATAAGCCAATTACAAAAAGGGTTCTGGTAACCCAGAATAAAGAGAAGATGTGACAGATACACATTGCTACATATGGCATATACAGAAATAAGATTGCTTTGGTTACCTTTGAGCAACTGCAAACAGCAATTAGAAATGCTGTCATATGAGTCCTATTGCTGTGAAGGCAGCAAATGTTGAGATATCTAAATTATGAGCTAAAGCAATTTGTGGAAAATAATACTGAAACTTTTGCCTAGCAAATTCATTGTGTATATACACACCAAGGTTTCCTTATGCAGCAGCTGCTGCTGTTGGTGGAAACTATACTGGCTTTACACTCCAGTGGAATTTTCAGTGTTAATTGTGGATCGGTTGTAACTAAAAGATTTAGGTTTGTTATTTCAGAACATTAAATTTTTAGTAAAATGCATCAGTCATGAAAGATTTTATACCAGTTCAGTGGTGATGAAACATTACTTGAGATTATAATTTCTCATTGTGAGGTAGACATGAAGTAAATATTTCTGTATTGTTTCCATTTTATATGAACTACTAAAAACGAGGAAGTATTGTTGTGTTTTTTTAAGAAATAGAAACATTGCTGTAGTCTTAACTAAGATAACATTAATAATGGTTTCTATGGTAGCTGTTTAAGAACTGCATTTGCTTTTAACTTATGGGAATTCAAAAGTCAGAAGGCATATCTCTAGTCTTATGAAATTTTCTAAATATCAGGCCTGGAGCTATAAGTTAGACAGAATTATTCCACCTGCCACATAAAACCCCTGATGGATGTGTTTCTTCTGCCTTCTCCACCACTTTACAAATTATCAGATTTCATGTGAAGTTTTTATAAAGCTGGTGCACTTAGAATTATCAGATAACAAGTCTGTGATGGATACATTAACCTGAATAACAGGTATTATAATTTAATCAAAGTATCCATGCTCTTGTCAAAGAAAGCTCTGTGTTTAGGCCAGAGGCCTTATATATAATGAATTAGAATCACATTCACTTGTTCCTTAGTCTGGAAAAGGATGTTAAAGCAGTGTTAAAAATGAAATGCTGAATTCACATATAACTTCTTGCTAATAAGAATTGATAAAAATACATAGAAATTCAAATAAGATGTATAGATCTCTACGCTAAAATGCAAAAGCCATTGCATGTTTCAAAAGTTCTCATAGAATTTGCCAAAGTTCTCTACGCTTTCAGAGAAAGAAATTCACATCTTAAGCTTGCAGTACTGTATCAGGGAAAGACAGGAACAAAAAAGAGAAAATATTTTTAATTTTTTTTTTTCAGTTGAAGGATGTCCTGGAAATCAACAACAGCTGCTTCAAGTGTCTATTAGAGGTCTGCTTTCTTTACTAGCAGAACTTCCTCTTTGCTCATATGCATCAGAACAGAAACAACTTTTTAAACCCAGGATGCCTGAAGTCTTAATTCACATTAAATTTAGTTGACCAGTAAGAATGCCTCACAAAATGCAGAATAGTCTATTGCTATAAATAAGTGACATGAACTATTAGGTGTCCTTTTGTGCTTATTCTGTAACTAGCACTAGAAATCAACCAGGAACCTAAAGGGGTTTCTTAGAAAATAAATTGCTCCAAAACCTGATTTTTCTGCCTTTGAGTACTTTTAAAGATTGATTTTGAGTAACTGCTGCTTCCTACATCCTGGCCAACGTCAAGACTTAGATTGTTATGCCTGAATATGACAAGATGGTTGTTCTGTTAAAGTAAAAATGTGAGTGTAAACTTCAAAGGTACCCTGGTGACTTATAACTTGCCTTCACAGACCAGTTAATCCACAGTAAATGAGGGAAATAACATAGAGTACCACTGCCTTCCGGGGTAGTGGAATTACAGAACAGTAGCCTTTGCAGATCAAATTCAGAAAGGTTAGCTGTAGGTTAATCTCCTGAGGCTCCTCTATGCTTACAGAAAGGAGGTAACTTTAGGAGGAGGGGGACTCAGCACAGGATCCCTCAGCACAGGGTGAGATTTTCTAGGCATGGGCTTAGAATGAAGAATTGCTGCAGTGTAATTACACTAACTATTCCATGCAGGCAAGCATTTACAAGCCTATGCTTTATTTTCATCCAAAATTTATATCTAAAACTACCTGTTAAAATTCAAATTACCTATTTTTCACTGGTTTTGAAAGAGATTTCATATGTTGTTTTGTTGAGAAACAGTTAATACTCAACTTTCTCCTTACTCCTTGGATATCACTGAATTATTTGTAAAAGGCAGCTGCTCCAGATTTCACTCTTCAGTGCTGTATTTCTTATTCTAGGAGGAATGTGCTCTTCCTACTATAAGATGTCCAAGTGTTATTTTGTCTGAAATAAAACAAAGAAACAGACAAATAGAAACATAGATATCCTGTAAGAAACACAGTTAACTATCACACCTGCAAAATAACAGAAATCTTGTCACTTGGAAACATACAGATGAATAAATGACTCGGGATAACCAGCTGGATATATTGTGAACTTTGTCAGCTAAAATGTCATTAACGACTCAGATTGGCACAGTTAATTAAATCAGAAAATATACAGCAAGTGTTAAAATGCTTAATTTTTACCTCTTTGGGTTCAGTACATTGTTAAAAATCAACATGCCAAACCTGTGAAGTCCATTATAGGGTCAGGTGCCTTCAATCACTGATTCTGCAATGCGTGTCTTTTTTCCTTTGAAAGAGTCCATTCCACAATCAGCAGCATAATTAGTGAACAACATATTTTTGAAACCCTTATATTCTTCTCTTTCTGACAATATAAGTGTCTGCACTCATATCTTCATATATTATCTGTAAATAATATGAAGATAATATGAAAAAAATCACAATTTTTTCTCAAAAGAAGCTTAATCTGAGAAACTGGCCCATCTTATATCCCAAGTAATCCCTAGATGGATAGCAATTATCACTTGGATAAACCACATCTAGTATGAGAGACACAAAATTTCATTATCTACCTTCTGCATGAAAAAAGCAGCTATGTGATTAGAGGTTGTAAGAACAAATAGCTGAAGTATGTTGACATTGAGACACTTCTTAACAAGCACTTGGCAGCATCTAAGATGGGTGAAAGCAAAGACATTTATAATTGAAGTACTGGTTGTCCTTGATTATCCTCCAGCTGCTTGCATGCTAGATTTGCTGAGGATCAGAAACGTGGAGATGATCATGAATAGTTACATTACTCAAAAGAATGCATGTTTTCTGTGTGTTATGCATTGCTTATCTTTGTTCAAACTAATGGACAATCCAATCTGGACTAACTTTGGAAGATATATATATATAGAGAGACAACTTTTGTTTCTGTTGCATCTACGTAAAGCTCAGTAAGAAATGGGCTTCTCCTTGCACTGTCAAATCATGTGGTGACCTCTGCATCTAAAGCAGTGGTTGTCTACCTAAGTAGAACAACTTCCCCCACACTGTCTTTATTTTCAAAGTGGGTGTTTTCTTCTTGCAAGCACAAGAGCATTACAACTTGCCTTCATTTGAAATACAAACGGGCAGCAGATGTTCAATGAGAAAGGTTCCTTGTCCATTGCTGGGACAAATTCACCCCCTCCCATCACCCTCCCGCAAAGATCGGTGAAGCAAGGGCTCGTGAATGCCCTCTCAGAGCTTTCTGCTGATCTCTTGAATTGGAGATGCATTCAGAGACTTAGAATGTCTAGGTCTAGAGGACTGGTAAAAGACTATGCAGCTGATCTCCAGCTATGCTTTGCCTGTGCCCATTAACTGGTTTGGCTATATTTTAACATCTAGAAAGTCAGTCCTAATGGGAAGAAATCAAGAGAGAAAGAAAATCTATTGCTTCCTCTGGTAATTGTTTTTCCCCTCATGAATCAGTATTAAAACTTCTGTGGGATTTCATGTTGGATTTGTAATGTTATTTCCTTTCTGTTCTCTTATAGCTCACCAAGTGCCTTAATAACAGAAATTTTCTCTCTAGGGCAGTGTGAAGCCACTGTCATTAACTTTCTTTTGCATAAACTGTAGTGATTGAATTCTTTAAAGCTCCCACAGGAAGATATTTTCTTTAGCCTTTGAATATTTTTCTGCACCCTTTGTGATTTCTCAGTAAAGATTTTGTGTAGTGTGAACCCCCATTGCTATTCATTATGCTTGTGTTGGTCTTAGCATGCCATAAGGAGAAGTGAAAATCGCTTCCCTGTTGTTACTCGGGCATTTAAAAGGCATTCTAAAATGTTTTAAAAGCATATATGTTTGACAGTTTTTCAATACCCATTTAACATCTCCTCTGTTGTTTTGTCTTTGGCTAAAAACAATGCAATTAGTCTGATTAACCCCTGTTTATTACAACAAGAATACTGCCCTGTCTTTTGCACTGTCCCTACTACTGTTTATGATGCTACCACCCTTTGTTTTGCCTGCACAGTTTATATGTAATAATTGTTCAGTTAATTCAGGGAAGTGCTGAATGTGCTTCAAACACAATATCAATCCCTGTAGAATATCTTTGGGTTATGTTCTTCTGCCTCACTTTTAAGGAATATCTCTCAACTGCTGTAAGGTACAGCTTTCCTGATCATCTGATGTGCTCTCACAGTGCTATGCAACACCAAAGTTTTAGTTAAGCTTCATTTTTAAAGAACATGAAACACTCTCATCAGGCCAAAGAGTTTGTTTTGAAGTCAAACAGGATTTCTCAGGATTTCCTGTCTCTCCACCGAGATAACTCTCTGAGCCATCCCTTTCTTCCTCTATCTTTTCTGCCTTTTGGCTGATCCTGGCAGCAAAACCTCCCATAGGTGTCAAGTTAATGACACTTCAAGCTTGGTAAGAGCCATCCCACCCCGTCAAATACTACACAAGTGCACTTCCATCTTGATAGTCTAATTTATTTTATACCTAAAGACCTGGAGAAAGAGGCCCTGCTTTCCTTTAGTAAGTTTGTACTAATAATGATTACTTTTTTTGTAAGACCAGATTAAAGGAGGTGGGCTCTGTAATTCTCTCCTTCTCTGTTTCTAGGCTGTCCCCAACAGACTTCTGTCCTCTTCATGAGGCTGCTTCTCTTTCTCATTGAACTGCTTTCTCCTGACTTCTTAATATTATCTTTCACTCCTATCATCTTCCTTCTTCCAGTGCCTCCCATTATCCCTTTTTTGGTTTTGTTTTACTTCCCAGTAAATGCTTCCCCCAGTAGGAATTTTAGTGACTAAACTATGATTAGCAAGCCCCAAGTCACTTCTTTAGTGCTTATTACTGGAAGGCTCCAGTAGAGGTAAAGCAGATTTTGCTATCTGCAGGCTGCTGAAGCTGGTTTACAGAATACCTTCTTCCCTCTCTCCCCTTCTTTCTTTGCTGCTCCTTTAGTCAGCTAGTTCTTTTCTTCTTCCAGCTTGGTAAATCCAGAGTGGGCAAAGCTGAAGGGAGCAGGGGTTTTGGTAAGCTCGGGATCAGCAAATGCGTACATGAAGCTCTTTTCTGTACCTGTACTTTTTTCTACCATCTCTCTCTGAACATTCCCTTACCTGAGGCCATCAGGGGCTTCCTGAACTTGATACAGAATTCGAGTCTGATCTTGCTCAGGCTGAAGAAAGCAAGAATTGCACTTTGTGGTATAAAATTAAAGGAAGATTTGGGCAACTGACATTAGAATCTGGTTTATACTGTACATCCAAATTTCTGATTTTCTGCTAAACTGGTTGGAGTAACTTTCTCTGAATTTCTATGAAATCTCCTTGAGGATCTTCCTCTGAATTTCCATAATCCTGAGAGAACTTTCTGTTGCTTTGGATTCGTAATATTTTTGGATTATTTTCCTTAATGTGTTAGATGTGATATGATGGTTAAGAAAATATTTACTTTCGTGTGAGTTCTTTGGGACCTTACCCTAGGATACCGTGAACCTAGTTAACTTTAACAGAATTAATGAACATATGGTTCAAAGTAGTGTTATGGAGACAAAAAGTTTATTTTTTTCTTTTCTTTTTTCATCTGTAAGGTAAGAGTCCTTTTCTAGAGCAGATAAAGTTTCTTGTTGGCAGGCAGGAGTAACCTCAGTAGTTTTGTTTATTTGGATGTCCAATATATTTGAACTTATTGCCTATATTTCAGTCACTTTTGCACACATGCAAAAATTAAATTAAAGTCAATGTTGTGTGGTTCAGTCCAGAATAAAAAAAAAATACTAGTTATGTCCACAGATATTAGGAGCTTAATTGGGAAATTAGACTTAATCCTTGTGCCTTTGCTCGAAGTTACTGTTAAGAGAAATTTAGTGTTGGAAGTTTTCTAAGCTGCTGCTGAGAGCCACCAAGAGTGAAGATAAGGTTGTTAGTCCTGTCCCCTGTACAGAGCCTTCCAGGGCTGGTTTCAAACCCAGTCCTGCTGATCAAATAAAAGAACACATTGGACAAAAGATGAAAAATTAATTTAAGCAGCTGTGTTTGTATAAGAATGGGATTGGTCGGAGGCAAAGGGAGATGGATTGAAGTGGAACAAGAAGTTAAGAAAGAAGAATTGAGAGGACTTAATAAATGATGAATTCTGAGGACAGAAGAGCCCATGGAAAATTTGAAAGATGTTGTACCTTCTGTAATTGGAATAAGAATAGTGGAAAAATCAGCTTGCACTTTGTATCTCGGCTGCCCACTGTGGTGGTGCCCAACTCGGAGCTGTAGAATCAAAGCAAACCCAGTGTTACCCACAGACTCTGTCAGTAATTTTTTTTCACAGGTACAATATTGAAACCTCAAGCACCTGTGACCAAACTCTAGATGTACCTTTCCATAGCTTTTCCCTCCAAAAGGTTTTGCTTTGATATCTGAGAATTTTTCTGTACATTCCCAAGAGTTTTCCATTTTGACAGCAGTGCCGTTGTCATGTCTCTCAAATTTAAGGCCAGGAGTATTTCTCTCAGAAATAAGTGAAAACTTTTTTTCTGTTGGAAAAAGGGAAAATAGGAAGAAGGTAAATTGCAAAGTGCTCTTTCCAGATCACAGTTTAGGTAAGGGTTTAGCACATGATTTATTTTTCTATGACATATAGATTTGCCTCCAAGTGCTAAATTCAATTATCATGAAATGCAGGAGTTATTATTAGCGTTAATATCCCTAGCTTTTAAAAAGTAAATACACATGTACAATATAAAAGAAAATAATCTTCACTTGAAGCTTTGCTTTAACAGAACCAATATTTAGAAAACCGTCGACCGCTGTTCAAACACATAATATATTCTGATACTGCCTTTGAGATAGTATTGTACATAATATATTCCAGATATTTTAAGGCATTTAAGACCAGATTTAAAGTCAGTATTATACTACTAATATAAAATTCTTCAAGCATGCACAAATATTTTAGTAAAACTTTTTTTTTATAATGCTTAAAATCAATCCGTATTTCGCCTTTCCCCTAGATTCAAGATTGAAAATATCTTGAGAAGTTGATTTTTTTGTCAAATACTGTGGCTGAGTTTGAGAGTAATTTTTTTCCTTAAATCAAGATAGTAACTCAGATATATAAGAGTTATTATATACCAATAAAAGAAATCTCTTTAGATTTTTTCCACTTTGTCACAATTTGCTTTAAGGTGATATATTTATGACCAGAGAATATTTTTTCATTTCTGAACTGTAATTTGCAATTTTATGAAAGCATTCTTGTATTAAATGTCATACTGAATAAAACAAATTGTCATAAGATTTCTCCATTTAAAAAAACCCTTACTTTCAGAAAGTGAAAGTCTCCATCCTTCAAACTCATCCTTACTTCAAAAAAAAAATTTATGAAGTTCTACATGGAGGAACTTGATGTTCCAAGTAATTTCTAATAACTTGAAAGTGTTTTAATATCTTTTAATTACAAAGGGCCAGCTGGACAGATTTTTCACTCTGTACTACCAGAAATGAAATATTTTATGGAATTTTGAGAGTCTTCTGATGACTGGGAAGAGGTCACTGTGTTACCAAAGATTCAGTTTTCAAAAGCAAATGGTAACTTTTGTTCAATATTACTGTCTTAAGCAGATCATCAGTTGAACAATTAGCTAGAAGCAAAGTCATCCTCCTTTGGCACTGATTTGTGGATAGAACAGCCCATCCACCTCACTCCTAAGGAAGGAGTCTCCACAGTTCTAGGTGTATTATTTCAATATATTGAAAACTTTGCTAATTTTAGTTATGTCAGAGCTTTAAGCAAACCTGGAGTTGTAAGTCACCCTTTAAATATCATGGTTACAGATCATTAAACACATTGAAAATATTTTTTGTTAGCTAATTAGTCAGTTTCATGTTAATTATGTAAACTGGAGAAACAACTGGAAAATTTTAGGGGAAAAAAGGGCAAAGAATTCACCCAATGTTTATGTTGTCATTTAAAAAATAGTGTAGACTCCTGAGGCACGTTCACCACTTTGCCCAGTTCTGCTAATGCTGTAGTTAATTCCAAAGTGCTATTGGCTTCAGAGGGAGAAATATTTGTACAGTGTTGATAACTTTCTGGGAAAACAAAGAAGAATATTTGGAAACAGAACTCTAGTTTGCAGTTACTTCCTATTTTTCAACTCCTACCACCACTAAATTGTGTATGACTTGCCTTAAGTGATGTTCAATTGTTAAAATTATTTGAGAAATCCAAGCTAAGAGGAGTTTAATGTGGAGTCTATCTTCAAGTAAGGATTAAAAAAAGAAAAAGACTACTGTTTGTGCTTGTCCAATGTATTGACTCTTGCTTTTAGTTTCCCCACAAAATTCAGTCAGAGATTATGGACAAACCTTAACTTTTAAAGTATCTATCTTCATGAGTTTCTGCTCTTAATTTCAGTTGAGATCATATGTGGGAAATTTAGGGAAGTACTTCAACACTCCACTTGTCTGGACATGTCAGAATGAACTGTGTTCTCAGCTGATTTATGATCCAAAGTTTCAGATAGCTCAATTAACCCAACCTTTCTTAGGATTCAGGTCCAAGCACTTATCTCCTCGCACGGGCAAACCTTTATTAGAATCAATCCTTCAAAGTAACACATCTGTGAATGTGTCTCTGCAATTCCAGGATAGTCAGAGGGGACTCAGTACCTTCAGGAATTTATATTGCTCAAGAAATACGTTGCTATGCTAAATCATGTGCTAAATGATTCATCTTCAAGATACTATCCAAAGTTGTCAGAGAAATAATCAATTCTAAATGGAACTGAAGCACCAGGAAGTCAAGCATATATTTGTGAAAGACTATAATATATTAGTGAAACTCTTATGAAAAATGAGGAAATCAAGTTCTGAGCCTATTGGGTACAACTCCACTGGTTAAAACACATTAAATCTTCAGAACTGAAGTCCTCTTTCTTCCTAACGGTAGATTGATCAGGAACTTACTTATCAAAGGCCTCTCAGATTAAAATCCTTACAACTGTATAAAGTCTTTGCTGCAGTTCTTGCTCACAATTATTCCTACCTTTTTCTTGGTTAGCTTTTATTTCTGTTTCCTACAAAGCAGTTTTTCAGAGCCAGAATTAGGATAAAATCAATTAATGACTATGTATCTAAAGCCATATTGATTAGCCAATTGGAATGCGTTCATTGTTGGAATGCTTTGTATTTTACAATCATTTAAGAGCTGGCATGCAAGGAATTATTCTCCATGGAACTGAGTTGCTCTTGGCAGCTTACTGAGCTACTCCAGCACCTGACAGAAACCATCTGAGCTCGATATTCTCCATGGATGCTTCCTGTGTATGCTGAGGGCATGCACACACCGTGGTGGTTTGTGGAAGTCTCCTACCTAGATCTCGGTGGGAATCTTTAGAAGTAGCAAGCAGTAGAGATGCGGTCTTCTCCTCATGCACACACTTCCTCTGCCTCATGAAAGAGTAGTGTTGACTAATACCATGCACTGTGCACTGTGGAGAGAAACCCTTGATAGTGATAACAGCTCTGCTGAGGACAGAAAATGTTAATTGCTGCATGTTTTGTGTATTGAATCAATGACTAAGCAGGGAGGAAAGAGAGAAAAGTGCTGTTCCAGACTATGGAGGGTGAACCAACCAGCTCACAGTTGAGAGATGGGGCTGGTCCTGTGAGCCTTATGCTCTTTCTTATATAGCACCATGATTTCCACAGGGAGATGCGAGATCTCTGCTGCCAGCTCTAGTTTAGCAACATCTGAGCATTATAGTTTTGATATTATAGAAAAGAATAAAATACAACAGAAATTAGAGTAGAGTAGTTCAGTTGGAAAGGGCCTGGAACAGCCATCTAGTCCAACTTAAAGATTTGTGGATTTGGATCCTCTTGGGCTAGGAGGATGCTGAATTGAGATGTCCTGTCTCTTGGATGTGGCCCCTGCCCCAAATTCCTTAATGGAGGTGGTGGGATGGGTCCAGGCTATAGGGCCTGCCCTGCCATCCACGCAGCTCCTGGCCACCGGCCCCTGTGGTACCTTGGCACCTGGGTTGTTTTACAGGCAATTTACAGACCTGCATTCATTACAGGGCTGACTTCATTATTCCCAGATGTGACAGAGAACACAAAGCTTGGAGGCAGGGGTTTGGGTGGCTCTGCTGTGTGGAGGCCAAGTGCCTCTTTACACAGACTGCAGCAGTTTGGAGTGTGCAAATCAAGTGTTTGGGGAGCTTTCAGGTTCAGCTGGGGATTTACTTGATACACCTGAATGTAGATACTCCAGGAACAGACAGCATTGGAGAGGTGTTCAACAAGCTTAAGGCTTAGGTATCTTTTTGTCTTTTTCAAGACACTTCTCTGTGTTTCTACTTGGTTTTGGTGTTCATTTGTGTATTTGTTTCTTTTTTTTCAATCCAGCCCTTAAAACTTCCATCTCCAAACGATGGAGAGGAAGGGGAGAAGCTGTCTGAGTCATAATTAATGAGTTAATTTGCTCTTAAGGGTGTTGCAGCTACACCTTTTTCATTTTCTCTTTGATGTTCCATTAACTAATTATCAGAACACGTGACAAGATTTGTTTGCTTTCACTTTAAGTTATTTAATTTTATTCATAGAACAGCAAATTATCCTTCAACGTTTTCATTTCTGGGAGAAGTCTGAACAAAAGCATGGTGGAAAGAGTCCAAACACAGCTGGAAATGGCTAGAGTTAGAGGCAACACCTTTCTCCTCAGTTGAAATAGTCCATCTGATGTCTAACATTAAATAATGTGTTATCTTTCCCCTCCCTTTTCAAATGTATTCCTAAGACACTAAGAAAACCAGTGTATATAATCCATTAACTGGGAAAACAGAACTATCACTTGTTACCCTTTCATCAATATATGTATGAAAATTATTAAGGTTTTTCATACTTCAGTCTTCAGTCTTTATTTTTTTTTAATGTAGGACTAGTTAGAGCACTGCTCTTATTTCTGTCCAGCAAACATTACAAATATTCCAGGTGCTTTTCCTCTGAACTTTAAATTCCAAACTTCAGAAAATGCTTCCTATTTCAAAACTTTTCTCACTCTGTGGTGAATATAAGACAATCTGAAAATGTCTACAGACCACAGGCTTGGCAGTAGACAGTAGTAACACGATGCAGAATTTTCCTTAGGATTAGTGCATTAACTCTCTGGCTTCTTTACTGTTGGATCAGTTCTTCTTGGATTAAACCCAAAAATATATGAATTTTTCCTCTACATCGGTCTCATTTCAAAAAACAATCATTTATATGAAGTAAACAACCGACATCTGTTAAGAGTGAAACTAAGGGCTCAATTCATTTCTCTGACATATTTCCAAGGCCATCTGAGATAAGTTAGTGTACAATATGTTTGGTGGGGCTGACAGGTGATAATACAGGACTTAGAAGAGTTTCCTGATCTTTCAGAGCGGTAGCTAAAAGCTAGGTGAGAAAGCTGTAACTTTAAAATACTGCCTTGATATGAAAAAGGAGGGATAGGGGGAATGCCAATGTAGCAGGAAGGTTGCACTCCCAGCTCCCTTTGGTGGCCTTAGTCAGTCAGGATTGGATCCTCTCCATATCTCTGAGGGACTGCTGGGTTTTTATGGTGTTTTTCCCTATCACAGAATGATCTGAGATCATCCAGTCCAACCATCCCTGTCCCCTCACTAAACCATGTCCCTAAGAAACTCATCCACCTGCCTTTTAAACACCTCCAATGAATGGGACTCAGCCCCCTCCCTGGGCAGCCCTTCCAGGGCCTGAGAACGTTTTCAGGGAAGAAATTTTTCTGGATGTGAAATTTTTCCTCAACGTGTCTCTGGAATAGAGAAAACTTTTCCAATTACCAAGAAATGTTTAAAATACTTCTTATTTTCTTGGGGGCAGAATTGTCAGCTGCCCATCCAGTTCCTGGGATGTGCATTCTATTTATCTTTGGATACTTCACAAATTATGCTTGTGATTTTTAAATTTTTTTAGGATGTTTCTAGTGTTCTGACATTTACCCTGTTAGATCCACCCAGAAATGCTTTTCTGTTATACAGTTACCTTGAAATCAGTCTTAACTCAAGCTAATTTGAGGTAAAATGCATCTTAAAAATATTAAGCTCAACATAGCTGAATAGACAGACTTGCTACAAGTATTTATAAAAGTCAGAGTTGATAGGATGAAAATTCCCATTCCTTTGTTTTCTTAAAGACTTTTCTGACATCCATTTAATCAAGAATTCTTTCTTTCTACAAGTCTTAGATTTCCAAATGTGTCCAATAAAGATCTTCTCTAAAGCATATCAGCTCTTAATTTAAAAAAAATCAAACCAGAACACAATAAAATCTCACCCTTGAAATCCTTTCAAGTAAGTTTAATCTTTCTTCATGAAACTTCATAATTTCTTATTCACAAGACAGTCTTACTGTTCCTCTTAATTAATGTCTGTTCCTGTGCTTATAGATGTTAATATTTTTGTAAGACCAGATGTCATTTCCTGTGCGCGAGTGATCAATTCACAGTCTCAGGAGGGATCAGTCTCCTTCTTTGATAATTCAAGATGTGTCTTTCAGTGTGAAGTGTCTTTCCTGATGAATGTTATATTTTGTAGTAGCCTGCACTTTAATGAAGATACCTGACACAGATGTCTAATTGGATGAATGTATGTAGCTCATTAATGGATTTTAATTAAAAACAGGCATGATAGCAGGGAACCTCTTCAGACCAACAGCAGGTTTGAGGTGATGAATCTGGAGAATTTTCTTTTAAGGCTACTGTAAAAGGCCTTCTATTCTTTGTGTAATTCCCTCTCTCCGCTTTCCTGACTTCCTTTTTTCTTCTCTTTGTGGGGATTCTGCGTTGAGTTTTAAGAGTCTGAAAATCTAAATCATGATGGGAGGAACATTGAAACCACACTGAGGATTGGTTCAATCAGTACAGGCACGATTTCAGGTGAGGTGTTAATTTTTACTGTCCTATCGTGCAGCTGTGGAAACAGATCCAAAACTATGGGATTCTGCTCCAAAGTTACTATTTGGGAAGAGATGTTATTTTTGAGGAATCACCTGTTATAGAGAAGCCAAATACCCCTCTGATTCTTTCTGGTTTGGAGCTCACCAGCCAAAAGGGTCCACTCTGAGCCTCCTTTTGTTCATTACTGAGAGAATTTATGGATGGGTCCAGTATTCACCAGGGTAACGCTCTCACACTCAGTAACCAGATGCTTATAATTCAAGTGTGGATATTTACTTAATCCAACATTTGGTGTTTGGGTTGGTATTTTGTCTTTTCCTCATTTCTTATGCATGATTTGCTGTAAGCCCTGATTTTGTATGTTGTCGATTGGGGATTTTTTTTTTTTTGTGGTAATTCTTTTCCCCACTGACATAAAAAAAAAGTTGCAGTTAAATTGCTTTTCGTTCAGGATTCCCAAATGATTCCTGGTGCTTGAAAAATAAGCTTCCTGCAGAGGATCTTGTTTAATCCACCAGAGCCAGAGATGAGCACACAGGAGAATAGGTCCATTGGTTAGACCAGTACAGACTCTGGAAAGGGATACTCAGAGTCCAGTTTGCTGTTTTGTATGGTAAAAACAAATAGATTCTGGTTTTCAAATATACTGATCCATACTGTGGGTCAAAAATTAGTTTGGTTGTTTCTGACACTTGGAGAGGATAGATTTTAAAACAATGAGACCATTAACATAAAGTGTTGCAACTGAAATATATTTTAAAATCTATATATACCTCTATGTTTGACATTTGTTTCTATCTAAGTATTTCAAGAATTATTTCATATTATTGGTTTTATTTCCTTGGGCAGGGGGAAACAACTTGAAATTTTGTACATTTCTGTAAAGTCAGGCCCTCTGCTTCTGTTTCCTTAGTGAATAGATTTTCTATAGAAAGAATGATCACATTTCTTTAGCCAGTTTGGGTGTGTTCTGTCCCTTTGCCTAGCCCACCATGGCATATGTGCTACCTCAGTACAAGTGTCTGAATTATTTTCCTGTGGTGTTAAATACTGCATGTTTCACTCTCCTGTTTTCTTTCCCACTTTAATCTGTGAGAAGACAGCAACCCAGAAAATTTTAAGGTTGACTATGACATGTGCTGGGATAGTGGCCTAAGGAAGGGGAAATTGCATTTCATGAAGGATGCTCTTATTGATGGAGGCATCTATTATTTGGGCTATCCAGCTGTAATAATTTGAATTACTCAAATGTTACTTTGTGGCTTGCTAAAAACCAGACAAATAAGGCTTTGGCATCTGTTCTTCTCCCATGGTAGGGAAACTGCTCCAGCTCCACTCATGGCAATGCTGGCCAGCTTCCCACTGTCCTGCTCCATCATCCCTAGCACAGCTGTGCTTCTTTCAGTAAGGCAGGGTTTGCAACACCTCTGGTTGGTAGTGGTGTTCCCAGCTCCTGAGGTTTTTACCTTTCAGCCTTGGAGGGAAAGGATTTTTTTATTGCTCTGATAGTGCAATATTGCATTATATTCATCTGATTTACTTACTGGCATGATTCTGGTTTTAAAAAAATATCTATTGAAGCTTTTTAAATATTTTACAACATACGTATAGTTTTTTAAATTCACATAAGTCATTTGTGCTGCTATCAATTATTTAGTAAATAAACTTGTAAAACATTGTCATTTAGTTGATGCAAACATACACTTTTGATTTAGAAACTCTTCCCTGCCTTGATTTGTTGGTACAGGACTAATTCAGTATGCAGCCATGAAATGCACAGAGCCAGGATTATTCTTTCCACTTGAAAACAAGAAGTTTTGAAGCAGCTTCTGGAGCTAGGAGGCTGCTTAATTTTCTTCATCACTGCTCTTCATGTTACACTTCATAACCATAATCTGTTTATCTAAGGGCTAATTAGGTTTTCATTAGCAACTTCAGTGTATCACTTTATCAGCAGCAATATGTGCATTCAACACGTAGATTGTGTTCTATGTAAATCCCTTCAGCAATATTATATATTACTGAGCTATGCCATCACAATCTTAATCATTACACACCTACATAAATTGAAACTGTGAGGAAGATGAATGTGCACTTCCTTGAGATGTTTTTATTCAAGTTTCCTTATCTTGGAAACTGAAATTTGAAACTCTGCTAGGTTTTATTTACATCTCTGAGTTTTTGTGTGCATATAGGACAGCATAAACAAACACACACAGAAATGCATCTTAATATCACAGTTTTCCCCACTATTAACATTAAATCTTAAAGCACAGGAATCCCAAGTATTAGGACAAAGGATTTTCCTGAATTTGTAGATGGGAGCTGGAGAACAGTGAAACTGTGATTTGTTCAACAGATCTTTTGCAGCACAAACAGAACCTTCCTTAGGATTCATCCTTGGAGCTCTACACCCTCTGATAGATGACAGGAACTGACAAGAGAGATGGTCATTGTATTGTAGTGAGGAAATGTAGAATCAGAACAGAAGAAGCAAGAAGGAGAGTAAAAGGAAGACTCTAGATTCTGAGTTTTCTGGCAGAACTTGAATTCTCCCCAGAGCAGTGGCAGGAAACTACTGTCTGAGAGGCAGTGACATGGAAGTGTTTTGGGATTTAGCAGGAAAACAAGTAATGAAGATGTAGGTAGTTTCAGGTGACAGGATGTCATTGTAGATTGAAGGCTTCAGCAGAGACAGCATCAAATCTGTAACACAAGCAGGTGACTGTACCAAAACCAGAAACCAATTTGTTGATATTTTTAAATGAAGGGGGAATTAAAAAAAAAAAAGAATGAAAAGTGTTTTAACAATACTACAGCAAATTATTGGGGCAAACAAAGGGCAATATCTAGAAAAAAGAAAGCATTTGGGTCAGTAGTGGGACTTCTTTTCTGCTACTGAACTGTATGTTTGTGAAGATGTACTGTTTTCTTTAGGTTACACAAAATTCTGCATAAGTTAAAATGACTAATTTTGCAATACAGTGAAAGAGGAGAAAACCAGGAGCAATGATCCATCATAAGATTATCAATGCATTTTATTTTAATGGAGTGTCTATAAGGGAGTTAGTATTTTCCTGAGGGAAACCAATTAAGCTGGGCATTAGACATCTTTATAGAAAGTCATATGACAAAGAACTGACCTGGGGTTATGAGGAAATCTCTAAAAAATCCTGTTGAAAATATTGTCCAAAGAAATGTTGTGTACTACTGAAAGAATAAAAAATGATTCAAGATTAATGTGGAGTTGCACTGTAACATTTTTCAATAACAAAATGAAATATATTGCTAACGCATTAACAGCCAAAGTAGAATAAAATAAATTTGCATTAAAATATAGGTAGCTGAATGTGAATCAGCTGCGTAGCACTAAAGATTTAGGCTCAAAGGTCTGATGGTAACATTTTATGGATTTCACTTCTAGTAAATCAAATAGACATGGAAAAGACAAGGGGTAATGGGTATCAGTTGCTCCTGGGGTGATTCCAATTGGATTCCAGAAGGAAATTTTTCACCATGAGAACAGTTAAATATTGGAATAATCTCCCCAGGGAAGTGGTAGATTCCTCTAAGTCAGACACTTCTAAGACTCAGCTTGCCAGGTGCTGGGCCATCTCATTTAAACTATATATCACCTAAACAGGTGATTTACTGATGCGGCTTTTCCTGCTGCCAGGTGGTATGTATCTTAGTGGGCTTTGAAGAGTGATTATAACCAAACAAAACGTTTAGTGTAGAAATAGTTTTATTAAACAAAAAGAAATTGCCCCCCCTTATTATATAAAAAAAGGAATAGATAATACAGGAGTAAAAGGAAGAAAAAATAAACATTAAAACTAAATAAAACGTAATAATTGACTAATAAAATCAGAGTACTTAAACAGCTTATATTCTGTTTAATAAAATATAATTTCAAAAATTATATAATTAAACCTTGAATTCTATTTAGCTATGATTGTCAGTTAAAAAAAAAAAGAAACAAAAAACCCAGATAGGATTATTAACACGAGTCAAGGCTTTTACACACATTATTCTGTTTGCGAATACCAATCTGTTATTCCATAATTAAATAGTTTGGTATTTAATTCTCTCGTATGTTTCATTATTATTTAATTTTGTTACCTCTTTTGGACTAAATTACTTTTCCTCCAGTGATCAGTAAAAATATATCTGCATTATTCATGGATTTGATTATTTTTTTAAACTTTTCTGTCTTTAACTCTTTCTTACATACAAAAATCCTAAAGCTTTCATGTGGGTTACAGCAATGATCTTTAAATCCTGGTTTTTTAAAATTAGGAACATGTGAGAGATCCTTGGAAATCCTTCAGAAAGTTCAAAACCAAATTCTTTATCTTTTAGTAAATAGTGTTGGAATTTCTGTTCTATGTTCTGACTCTTCAAACATCCATTTCAATACAATGCTCTACAGAAAAGAGAGTCAGTTTCCACAGGAGTTCTTAACTTACCTAAAATTCTGGCATGGAGACTAGTGAAAGAGAAAAAAGATGTAATGTCTTCCTGAAAATCATTGTTTAGGTTGAAAAGGATCGTTAAGATCATCTGGTCCAACCACAAAGCTACCATAGCTAAATCCACCACTAAATCATGTCCTTAATTGCTGCAGCTACACGTCTTTTAAGTACCTCCAGGAATGGGGACTCACCTGTTTCTGTAGGCAGCCTCTTCCAATGCTTGACCCTTTCAGTGAAATTGTATCTCCTAATATCCAATCTAAACCTCTTCTGGCACAACTTGAGGCCATTTCCTCTCCTCCTGTCACTGTCACCTGGGAGAAGAGACCAACCCCCCCTCCCCACAGCCTCCTCTCAGGCAGTTGCAGACAGGGATGAGGTCTCCCCTCAGCCTCCTCTTCTCCAGCCCAAACCCCCCCAGGTCCCTCAGCCTCTCCTCGTAGGCCTTGTTCTCCAGCCCCTTCCCCAGCCTCGTTCCCTTCTCTGGACGCGCTCCAGCCCCTCAATGTCCTTCTTGGAGTGAGGGGCCCAGAGCTGACCCCAGCACTCGAGGGGTGGCCTCCCCAGTGCTGAGTGCAGGGGCACAATCCCTGCCCTGCTCCTGCTGCCCACGCTGTGTCTGACACAGCCCAGGATGCCATTGGCCCTCTTGGCCCCTGGGCCACTGCTGGCTGCTATTTAGCCAGCTATTGGCCAGCACCACTGTGGTGAAACAGACTTGCCATGCCCTGTGGGCAGCAAAGAACTTGCTTTTGCAAAAGAGAGCGGTTTGCAAGAAGGAGCAACAGTTAATGCCCAACAGCATCTGGAAAAACAGATAGATTAGGTGGTGGTCTAATACTCCTAAGAGTATTGGACACCTGGGGTGACACCTGGGGTAAGAGGGATGCCTCCCTCACAGCCTGGGGGTGCTTGAGTTAAGAATAAAGACAGCCTTGAAAGCACCTACTGAGCTCCCCACGTCAAAGGCGTGGTGAATTGAGTCCCTGCTTCTGCTGACACAAGCAGCCTTGTCAAGGGCCAGTCAACACATACTGATTGACTTAGTCCCACCTTGCCAAGAGGCTCCATAAGATTTTCAAAAGGGATAAAACTAATACCAGAAAACCCTTTTCTTGGGCAAGAAAAAAATGACCACCTTACCTGACAGACAATCCAACAGACCCAGACCTCTCTTCCTCCTCCAAGAAGAAATACAACTTTTTGGTAAGAATTGCACACCTCTGACTCTGTCAAGTGTTTCCCTAGGAAATTAACTACTCAGTCAAGCTTTTCTTATTAGTTGTTTTATATATATATGCTAATCATAGAATCATCTGGGTTGGAAGAGACCTCCAAGATCATCAAGTCCAACATCCTCATGATTACTAGATCATGGCACTAAGTGCCACATCCAGTCTTAATGGTTAACTGGTTACAGGTATTTAAATGCTAATGCAGCAAGCAAATCTATCAATGGCAATCTTGAATTTGTTTTAATCTGTCACCTGAATTAAATTACTTACTGCCCCCTGCATTGCAGAATTGTCTCTCTGACAGACATTTGGCTGCCCTCTGCACATTTTAACCCTGTCTGTACCAATCTCTAGGGAGACTCTCACAGGTAACCAGATTCTGACCATCGTGGCCCAGCCAGCTTTTACCCAGCTGAGAGTGCCTCTGTCCAAATCATGAGCAGCCAGTTTCTCCAGGAGAATGCCACAGGAAACAGCGTCAAAGGCTTTCGTAAAGTCTAGGTATTTTTCTTTCATCTGCTAAATGGGTCACCTTGTCACAGAAGGAGATCAGGTTAGTCAAGCAGGACCTGCCTTTCCTAACCCCATGCTGACTGGGCCTGATCACCTGGTTATCCTGTACATGTTGTGTGATGTCACTCAAAATGATTTGCTCCGTAACCTTCCCCGGCACTGAAGCCAGCTTGGCAGGCCTTTAGTTCCCCAGATCTTTCTTCTGGCCCTTATTGTAGATGGGTTTCACATTTACTGACCTCTAGTCAACTGGGACCTCCCTGGTTAACCAGAACTGATGATAAATGATGGAAAGTGGTTTGATGAGGACTTTTGCCAAGCTCCTTGAGTACTCTTGGGTAGATCCCATCTGCCCCATAGACTTGTGTGTGTCCAAGTGGTGTAGCAGGTTGCTAAATATTTCCACTTAGATTATGGGGGCTTCATTCTGTTCTCTGTCTTTGTCTTTCTTCTCAGGAGTTAGGATAAACAATGTTTTGAATTGTCATTCTGACTACTAACTTGCAGAATAGCATTGTACAAAACCTTATGGTAATGCATTGTCCCTGTCAAAGAAAACATTTACATCCTAGAACAAGAAGTACCTTATTGCACAGTTTGGTGTTGAGAATGATGTCCTGTCAGAGATGTGGTAACATTCCTCTAGTTATAAGGCAGATTGTTGAGCTGCAACTTCTAATCCACTCTTTATAGGAAGTGCAGTAAATATTTTCTGCACAGTAAATGCACCTTTACAAAATTTAAAGAATGAGGCTGTTGTGTGCACTTACAACTTGACTTGCAAGGGAATGGTAAACAAATGCTGACGTGGCCATTACTAAAATACTTGTTCAGATAATCACAGCAACCATGAAAGACCTGTATCTCCATTGCTTAAGGTAATTCAGGGGCTGAGTGTATAGGAAAATGGTAAGGCTGAGTCCTCTGCAGGGTTTTTATTCAGCACCCATACATTACATTTTGTCACCATAGTATACTACCTCCTTCATTATAAAAGCACATCCCTGCCTTTTCCCATGAAAGGTTCCAGTGCATCTCCATGAAATTTCTCTGTCTGGGTCCTGTTAAGTTTCTTTTTCACTGCTCTCCCGATGTTCTGTCCGAAGCTTTTCCTCCACCTCACAATTTCTTCCCTTTCCATCAGGGGAAAAACTATTTTCCCATCTCAAATGAACCCCTTCTGATAGGAATTATTGTTAATAATTGGAGTGTTAAATTTAACTTCTCTATTTTGTGGAGATGTTCTGACAGACAGATTTTATTTACAAGAAGACACGTGTGATAAGACCAGCTTTAATTTCACAAGGTCCTTGAGGATTCATGTTTTGCATGTGTTCCAAAATCTTCCCTTAAGTCAGATGAATTCAGTATGGAATTTTGCCTCTTCAAAGCTAAGCTCATGCTTAGGCATATTTCCAGTTCAAGGCCTCAGCTAAGATACAGCAAAAGAGTTTAAAAAAATATATGGAACAAGGATGCAGGGTTTTAATCATTAATTTATTGCATAAAACTTGAGCTATTTTTCATTGTAATTCTGTGCACATAAAGCTTACATTTAGCAGAGAAAAATACTTCTGACAGAGAAATCATTCAATGTTAGCTAAACACTACTTGAAAGCTCTTTAAAATTTGCTTATTGGGGAATAGTTTCCATGAACTATTTCTTAATATGGGAGCTTTTTCAAGAGTCAATATTTTGGAGTTTGTAATGTTGGGTATTTTTTTTTAAACACTCATAGTTATTTAATTATATTAAATTCAATTTCATCTCATAAGCGTGAAAACAGTTGGTACTTTGGCTTCCAAAAATTTTTTAAAATATAAACAGGAATTATTGATATTCCAGAGTGACTATTTCTATGATTTACTTGAAGGCTGAACATCTTTTAAACTCAGTAGTATATTTTGTACAATGTCATTATTCACATTAAGTTTTGATATTTAACATGAAAATAAAATCTCAGTTGCTCTCTATAGGCATCTCCAAAATGAACAGTTTTCTTCATGTTACCAAGGAAACAGATCTTTGCAAAGATGTAAGGCCACTTTGATGTCATTGTAAACCACTAAAGTGGAAATCTTTAACGTTTGTCAACCTCTTGAGAGCAAACGGTTTGCTCTGATCAAAATGAATATAAAATTATTCTGAGCATGTAGAAATGCAGTGTTCTTGAAGCAAGCATGCTCAGTAGTAACCACACATCTTTTTCTCACCATGGTTCAGGACCAAAAATAAATCTGATTACACTTTATTAAAAGGTAAATGGATATCTAACCCTACATATTTTGTGCCTGAAAATGTAAAATGGTGCATGTATAACAAGTTAAAAACACTGTATTATTCAGTTCAGCTGCATATTGTTAATTGATCAAGTGAATAACATTTGTTTGGCTCTGAAATTTGCCAAGTGGGAACATGGTGGTGAAACAGCCTTTAACCACTGCTGTCCAGGGCCACTCTGAACCTGAAGATGAGTCCCTTTTTATGGAGAGGCCTCACAGGCATTTGTGCTCGGGGGATGAAACGATTGAGTAAATCACAAAATTAGTAGAAAAGACTGAGGGTGGGGAGATGGAGCACAGGGAATAAATATAATTTGAAATATAAAGCCATATTGCTGTGGATTTGGAAGGTCAGCTTCTGCTTCTCTTTTCTACAATAATTCAATACAATGATAATAAAATCTTAGATCAATACAGCAAGCTGTTTAATGCCTCTGAAATAATTTTCTGACTACAGTAGCTAGAAGTGCTTTACCAATACATAGAGGTTAAGGTCTTTGGAAATGTGGACTGTAGAAATGAAGCAAAATATGTCTCATCAAGTCCCAGAATCTTTCTGCTTGCCTGTGCTGCTTTCAATGGAAACAGCTGGATAGATGATGAGGGGGGATGAGAGTAAAAAAAAGTCTGAAAAGTAGTTTAGAGGAATCGGGAAGTGAGGAAAAAGGAGAGAAAGAGAAAGCAAATGGAAGCAAGTTGCAAAGAGGAGCAGTGAAGGCAGGTGGGGTTTTAGAGACAAGCCCTGAAACCACCAGCTATAGAATGTTGGGAGACCGGAGTGGCATCCAAGATGAAACACCAATAAGAATTGACCAGTATTAGAGGTGAGGTAAATAAAAGCTATCAAGAACTGATGGGAGTGGAGCACTGCTTACCAAGACAGGAGGGCTGATTGGGTGTGGTTGGTTGTGTCTGTTGTCACTGCTCCTCTCTCTTTCTAATCCTTGTGTTTATTTTGTTGAACATAATGTGAGGACAAGATGGTTAAACACTGATCCCTTCATTAAATACATTCTGCTAAATTAACACTTGAATATATCAGTATGTTTGTAACTCATAATATAACTAGGGGACTATGCTTTTTGTTAAGAAAAACTTTTACATTCCTTCAACACCATCAGCAGTATTAGAGCCACTGTATATATTATTATAACAATGTGACCTTACAGGCATGGTAATGTTAGTACTAATACTGCTTAACTCCTTTAAGATTTTATGAGAGTGCTTACTATTAAAAATATTACCTCATTTACACGTACTTCAAAAGCATTGGAACATTTATCACATGCCCTCTTATATTAAATGATTATATATATGTTTCCTTTATACACTTACATCTGCTACAGCCTTCTGAAAAGTCCAAGAAAATAACTGTTACATTTCAATGGGTTTCATTTAGTCAGTTGGAACAGCCATTATTTTTTTGAACTATAAAATAAGCAACACAGCCCTGACTCTACACAACAAGGTCTGTAAATTTCATTTTAGCCGTATAAAATTATACATATATGAAACACTCCTATCAGACAATGGAAAATACTTCTGCCACTCTATTCAGAGCTGTTATAATAACATTTTAAACACTGTGTATATGACACAGTCCTCCAAAGACATATGTTTACACTTTATAGAAAAATTAAGAGCGAGAGAGAAATGACAAAGAAGGAGAATAAATTTATATTCTCTAGGGCAATGATGACATAAACCCAGGAAGGAACTGTAGATAAAATATCTTACGCTGTAAATTAAAAGAATATTCCAAATGTCAAAAGAAAAAAGTTTTAAGATAGCCTTCCTACAGGCATAGTGGGAACAAATAGCTGATGAATTTTACAGTGTGTCTTGGTAAGTTTCCCATAAATTATGGTTTGTTTCAAAGCATGACATCTGAAAGCAATGCATTAGTTTAATTTAAGTAATGATTTAAGTAATTTAAGTTATGATAATTTGGGGTTAAATTTGTATACCTTTAATTAAAGTAACATTGGTCATGTATCCCCTTACTTAGTACACAATTGCCTCCTCTGCTTCATAGGCCTGAACTCTCCTTGAGTCTCTGGACTATTTTACTCACTTAATTTGTCTTCAGAACTGTAATTATTGTTGTTTGCACCTGTGATTTATCATAGTCT
The DNA here is from genome assembly GCA_033556795.1 of Tapera naevia. Lineage (NCBI taxonomy): Eukaryota > Metazoa > Chordata > Aves > Cuculiformes > Neomorphidae > Tapera > Tapera naevia. The sequence continues at coordinate 3,144,496 of JAUMJJ010000189.1, read as the reverse complement.
TCTACAAGTATTGAGCTATCGTCCATAGTGCCATAGCAAAATCTTATTTCAAATTTAAAACATTCCTGGGAACTGCAACAACTGTAACATTTATAAATCATTCTGTTTCCACCATAACATCCACAAGGCTGCCAGTGAAGGGTATATGAAATTTGTGAAGAGTATATGTGTCATGAGGTTGAGACCGGACCTCTAAAAGGCTGAAGATTTTATGGGATACTCTGCCTTTAATAAGAGCACTGAGAAGGTTTTAGTGATTCATCAGAGAGGTTTGGTGTTTGGCATTGACAAATCCTTCAAAAAACACATTGTGAGAAACACTGGGCAGGTGATAGTACAAAATGACAACAGCATTATACTGGTGAAATTAGATTTACAGCTGTTTTCTGATCAAATCATGCTCAGGTTAGGTATGAGTGGGGACAAACTGGCTGAAAATAAATCTGTACAGTATAAAAATCATGGTGGAAAGTCAGGGAAAATTCACTCTGAGCAATGGAGGACTCATATCTCAGTAATCCTTTTCTCAACACATTATAGTCTTGGTTCTTAGTATGTTCTGAAGGCTTCACTTCTCAAGTTTATTTATGTACCTACAAAGAAAATCGATGATAATAAGGACTAGCAATAAAGTCTATGCCTGGCCACAGTCACATTTCATCATTTTCATACTTTGAGAATTGATACTCTTGATTTGTTTCCTAAGGGGGCTGGCAATTTTGAGCTGACCTTTCCTACTGATTGTGTTACTGTGGTATGAAAGCCACCTGAGTAATAATTAGTGGGACTTCAGAAGGGTTTGCCCATAATTGAATGTCTGGTTTGTGGGGTTTTTTCTGTCTCCTAAACTCAGGATATTTGGTTTAGCAGTTTAAATGACTACCATGAATGCAAATGCAAATGACTGACACAGATTCATCAGCATGGTCATGGCAGAAGGTGAAATAAACTAAGAACTCTGTGGAGGTGCATTTTCTGGGCATTTGTCCTGGTAGGCAGAGTGGTGGCAGTTTGTTTCCTTTAATCTCATTGCTCATCAATTCTCATGCTTCTAGCAAGAAGAGAAGTGGGTTGTGACTGACTTATAGATCCTTAGAGGGGCCTAAAGGTACAACCTTTAATTCCTTTTCAAGTTCAGTCGTTGTCTTACTGCTTTGAAATTGTTACTGCTGCTGTCTAACAGACTTTAAACAAATTTGTTGACTCCCTGTCTGAGTCTGTTGCCTTTTCTCTGAAGCACATTGTTCCTGTGTCCATGCCAAACTTATCTGTTATTAGAGTAATAGGATGAAATGGAAAACAATAGTTGTAAGCTTTGAAAGCTGTCACATTCAATTTTGATTTATTTATTTTTATTCTGGAAGCATCTCTCGAAAGGGTAGAAAGGAGAAGTCAGTAAAGTGTCAGATTCTATCAAAAAAAAGAGAAGATTATTAAACAGGAGGAAGGGGATGAAACCAGCAATTTAAATGCCAGCACCAATGACAAGCTTGTTAACCTGCACAGTGCCTAACAAAAAGGAACAATTGGGATGGGGATAGCAGTGGAGGCAGAAGAACCTTGATCAAGCATTGAAGCAAAAGTACAGGAGATACCTCTTCACACCTGCAAGTTATACAGGAGCTCTTCTGTGCTCTGTCTGCAGATGGACTGCAATTCACATGTGCACCCTAGAGCTACCTTTGCTGTCTTAAATGCCTCATCCAGTATTTAGAGGTAGTCTAATCCAGCATTTTTGGGGCTGTCTTGCATTTTTTTATGTTCTGGGTTGAAACAGCTGAATTCCTACTAATATTCAAGTTACCTAGTTAAAAGTAGCTTTGAATACAGCTACTGAACTGTTGTCACAGAAAAGAGCTTCAGAATAGGCTTTCCCTAGGGTTGAAATCCCATTTTCTTTACTAGAAGGATTCACATTATCAGCGTTCCCAGGGAAGTTTCCTTTTAGGCTTTAAAAAGGTCAGACAAATATTAAATGAGGTGGTGCTCCAGTGGGAGGAAGAAACGGAATGTCTTCCTCCTCACTAGCAGAGGTGAGCAGTGTACGATTTTTGCTCTTTGCCTTTTCAAAGAGGTGTAATTGAACTGAAGAAATGTTTTCAAGGTCTCTGTGAACTGGCAGGCTAAAATTATAAGAACCATTTAACACTTAATATAAAGGTCAAGCATTTTAAAAAGGTACAATGCACTCATATGATGCCTCAGTAGGAACGTGCTAGGGAAGACTGTTGGGTTTCATTCACTTTTGCAGAGAAAATAGAAATTCCAGGGCTGATACTGTCTCCAACACAATTACCTCAGTAAGAGCCTTTCCATTAATATCAATGGCAATTGGATCTAACCTTCTGCTCTTTAGGCTAAGCAATGACACCAGCCAATCTTTAAAATTCTAAATGCAGCCTGCAGAGTGTCACCAATGGACCAGCTCTTTGTTCTCAAAATAGTGTGTCTTTTCAGACAGAAAACCCAGACTCTGCAGTCAGTAGGAGCCTTGCACTCTTGCTTGCATTATTTCTACTTACTTCTAAAGATGTCAGCTTTTAATTGGCTAGAATATGCTACTGAAATGGGCAGCCAGATTCCCTGATTGTAAGTTAGGATAATATCTGTCTTTCAGCTTGCTTTGGCAAAGGAAGCATGCACAATTTTTTCTTATTCCAGAAGTCCTTGAAGCATTAAGAACACGAAGTTCCAATGAACTGGAACTTCCTCATTCCACTGTTGTTTTGAAGAGTTGATTTCTTATCTTTTTTTTTCTCCATCACCTTGCCTCCTCCCCCTTCTTTTTCTGTCTTTGGCAATTTTGGTAAACCTTTTAAAATGAGTTTGAGACAATCTCCTTTCAGTTATTAATCTGACTTGCAATCCTTTCTGCTTATGTTGCCTAAGTTCTTTAAACTAAAGCTTTCATAAATTGGAATTTTTCTTTACTCTCCAAATTTTGCTGCCGTGTGTGATATACTGAAATAACCATCCAAGCAGGCTATTTGTATACTTCTTCAGTGTGAGACTTTAGAAACACACACTATCAGCTGGCTCCTGAGATTAAAGGCTGAATAGAAATCTCCTTCCTAAAATGAAGATGGGATGTCTGATAGAAAAGCAGAATGAACGTGGTTCTCCAGCAAATACTAGTTTAATTTTGGTTAGGTTTTTTGATACGAGGTTTGAACAAGGTGAGGAGAAGGAGCTGAGATGGTCAGATGTGCGATGAAACCGAAGAAAGGCAATTCTAAAATTGTAAAGAGCAACCAGTCACACTGAGGCAGAAACAAAAACACCCAAACTGCTGGAAGCCCTGAATGCTTCCAAGAGGTATTTTGGGATCTGCTTTAGCTGCTTTTAGACCTTCTGGTTACAGTGTTGGGCTGATCTTGACACTGACTGCTTGTATTTGTCAAGGAGCAGTGGCCCCTCTAAAACCTGGAGGTCAAGAGCAAATCCCTGACTGGACAGGGATGGCCAGTAGGTCTTTTTTTTCTCTCACATCTGCCTTCCTTCCAGCTTAAATAGGATCCATTAGCCAGACCTTGTGAGGCCATTTTCTATACACTGCTTTTCCCTAAAGAGCTAAATATAGAAACATCACGTACTTCCAGCTGAGGCTGAGCTGAAATATTTCAGGTGCTGCAATACCTTTGAAATTTAGACCTCCCAAAGTAACTAAGACAGTTGTTTATGCTGTAATGTTATTACACGTGACACTTCTGTGACAGAGCTCTTTTATACAGTTTTAGCCTATGGCAATATGTTATGGAGGGAAGAATTCACTGACATATCTAGGAAAAGAAAACCGATGCATTAAAAATTGAAATGACAAGGTTGACAAGGTTATTTCATAGCTTTTGTTGCATTATGATAATAGCTAACAAATTCTTAATGCTATCTGCAAAACTTACTAGGAAAAGCAATGCCTTTTTCCTTCTCTTCAGAACTACTCAATATTAGTTTTTGAATCTTAGCCACCTTCTCCCAGTAGAATAAAATGAAGTGTTTTGCAGTTCGATCACTGAATAGCCCTCTCTGTGATTGTATTTCCTTCTGTGAGCGTTTATGTTGCCAGACTGCCTTCCAGACCCAGGAAGGAATATTACTACACCAATATCTTCCATGGTTATGTCTCTAGGAAGAAAGGTTCTTTCGTTTTGTGTGGCTTTCCCCCACCAAATTCATGGCAACCTCCCCTGTGCTTTCTCTGTCAGTGTTTTGTAGAAAAATACTCAACTGTAAATTGAACCATAAACCACCAAAACCTTCCCTAACTAGGTTTAATAAGTGAAAAGAGATCATGAGCCTTGGAGGTGAAAGCTATTGTTCTGATTAGATCTTTGATTTTTAACTCTCCATAGGGACTTCCTGATTCTGTTTTTAATACACTGTGTAAAACCTTAAAATATATCGGCCTAGATAAAATCACTACGACTGGATATTATTCACTGAGTTTTATGGGCCATTTATGATAAGCCTGCCTAAAATATTGCTAAAAATTTGAAGTATAGAATATCTGGGAAAAAAACCCAAAAATTAAATCTCTGAAGTGTATCACAAGCACACACCCATGGACTCTGGAGATCTAGTGAGTGCTTTCTTTTTCTTATCAATATGAAAATCCTATTCCTTGCAACAAAATAGAGAACTATCTAACTCATAACAAGATTCTGAAGCACTAACACAGGTACTGTACCCATCTCGGGCCTGTACCATTTTGTAAAAAAGTGCCTTTGATGTTGCTGTCGCTTCTTTGATCTTGTAAAATCCCCCACAGAGATAAGAATATGTTCAACAAACACTATTCCTCTTCTAGTGATGACAGTTACACGGTATCATTAGAAATGTTCCCCCCCCCCACTAATGATGCATCATTTCAAGTGGCGTGTTCTCAATAGGGGAATCAAATTCATTTAAGGCAGATTTTGCAGTTGAGAGGTAAGATCAATAATTTCACAAAGCATCAGCAAACAGCTGTATAATATAACTGAGAAAAAAACCACAAACTGGATAGATTATTTTAAATAAAACTCTTGAAAAAGTCTCATCCATTGTCAGGAAAATCTATAACTGTTTCTGAGCAGTCTCTTTTCCACTGTTCTTTTTCTGCCAAAGATACACAGACAACTCAATGCCTTGCTGTATTAAAAAAATCTGCTATCTTAAAATATTTCATAGTCATATTTTGTACTTGGTATATTGTGTTAGTCTTAACTTATATTTTGGCCAATAAAAGTATCGTCTTTTTAACTAAGTTGAGTTTCTAATCTAATTATTTGACATTGGTTTTCTGTGTGTGAAATAGCCACTATTAGTATAAAAAGTTAAGAGTGGTAAAGACATCTGGAATGTCACCTTTCTCCTCTGTGTATGGTTGTATGTGTAGATGTGCTCTGGAGGTAGAGGCAAGTGTGCTGGCTGACCATGGAAATTCTGCAGGCTCTGTGACCTTGCTCAGAAATTTTGCATGGAGCCTGGAACCTCTTGCTAGAGGTTTGTGTAGCACAGTCTTTAAGGATAAAATGTAGGGTAAATTCAAACACTAAGTGCAATAATAGATATTATAATTTAGACAAATCTTGGCACAGTCTTCAAACTGAAGCTTAATTATTGATCTATATTTCTTAATATAAATTACATTAATACTTCCTATTCGGAAGGTAGATTTATATTTAAATACTCCACCGGTTTTCTGCAGCTAATAGCATATTTTCAATTTTACCAGACAGGAAAGCTTGATCCAATTTCTTTTTGAATCAAATTGTTAGTGCATCTGAGTTGTTCCTTTAAAATTAATTGATTGTTTCTAACTGAAGAAATATCCTTCTTCATCTTATTAAGGTCATAACTTGAGATATCTTTCCTAATTTCTTATTGCATTTTCCCAGTCTTGAACAATGTTTAACAACAACAAAAAAAAGAAAGCTTAATGTCAACAATCTTCAAAAAAAATGTGACAGATTTGATCTTTCCAGACTGAGTGCTCCAGATTTTTGTCTCCTTTGAATGGCTTCTTCTATACAGGAGTGGAAGGATTGATGACTTTATCTCAAATAGTAAAAAAAGAGTTCCATATGGCTCTTCTATGTATTGAAGTAAACAATAGAGACATGAGTGCCCAAGGGCAGCCGTCATGCTTGAGACAGAAGGTTGGTAGAAATTAAGAAAATAAGAAACAATATGATTCAGAAATCACAGTCTAGTGTCTTCAAAGCTCTTTTATGTAGTGATACATCTCAGAAATTTCCAGCAGAGTCTAGAGGATGTTTCTGCTTCAGCAATACTTTTACTAAAAAAAATGAGAAACAACTCTAGTTTTGACTAAACTGAAGTATATGCCAGAGTTCATCTGATGCTTTTGACTTTGGTTTAAGTTCTCGTCATTTAAGGAATGAAAAATGATTCCTTCTTGGACAGCAATGATGAACAGGATTTGGATTAAGCCACTGGGGGCAATTATACTTATTCCTGAAGAAGTGAGGAAGAAGAAGGTTCTTTAAAGATCAGTATATTAAAATCTCAGTTTATAGGCAATTCAAATGGCATAAGTACCACAAATCTCATCCTAAAGTCTCTTGAGCGTGAAGATCTCCAGACTTGGAGAAAAATTATCACCATATATATTACTCTTTACAGAAATTTTAACGAGAAATAGCTTAGAGGCACTGTCTCAATACTCTGAGTACGGAGCCAGCTCATTCTGATATAGCTGTTTCCAGTAAGGGGATCTTCCAAATGTTGTCTCTTGGTCAAATGCTGTCAGTGTGAAGTACTTGCAGGAGTGGGAAGCATCGTATCGAGTAGAGATGATGGGGTTAAATCTTACAAATTTAGATGGAGGATAAGATGGGACTACTTTCCTTGAGAATAGTATCTTTTTAAATTTCTTTAACCCAAGGAAAGTTTGACTGCAGAAAATTGTGAAGGACCTGATGATGGGAGGTGAGAGAGTTTACAGTGGGGAAATCAATACTGAGTGTCCAGATGTAAATATTTTGTCCCGTATACTGAATTGCAGTAATCACTGTAATGAACAAATTTCTCTAGTGAATAATTTGAAGATTATACTAACCAGTATATTTATGCTATAATTTGACTCTTTAGTTCTTAATTCTAAGTGCAAAATTACCTGAATTCACCACTGTATCCCAAAAAACAGCTATGATGAAATTACTGCTGGGGTGGATGAGGGGAGAGCTGTAGATGTTCTCTACCTGGTTTTAAGTAAGGCCTTTGATGCTCTCTCCCACAAAATCCTCATAGAGAAGCCGTTGAAGTATTCTGTGGTTGAGGTCTCAGAGGAATTTTGTTGCTGCCAAGACAGATTTGTTGCATACATCATCAATACTAGAGTTCTAGTTTGCAAGAAACAAATAGATTTTTTGTAATAAAAAGAGTTTAACATAGATCTTGTTGTCCATATCATGAAGGATATGGTATTTGATACTATTTTATTATTTTTTTCACTCTTTGGCATGGCAAAACAGATCACAAAATGTATTTATCTGTTCTGTCTTTATCTAGCAATCACTAAAAGATAAAATCAGTGACCACCCTTCAGACTCACTGGGAGTTGCTAAACTCTATTTACCATAAGGTCTCTCAAACACTACATGTTTTTGTATTATAATGATACCTGTTTCATAAATGCTTTGATATGCAGAGAAACACCTACTGGCATCTGAGCTCAAACTCTATAGGGTTTTTGATTTATGCTGAGACCACTTTATATCTCTCTGACAGCATAAAGTGGACTTGTCACATTTATATTCATTTTGGGGCTTCTTATCACTGCCAGGCTGTTGTAAAGTTGCCTTAGTTTTGATCTGTACTCAAAAGTTCTACAAAGTATGTAAAATACTAAATGAGAATCAATAATAGTGCAGATACCAATCCTTAAAATTGGGCTGAAATTCTAAGAAGAAAATATATTGCCAGTCTAAGTGGGTTTCCTTATGAACTACCTTACTTGAAAGTACATATATTGTGGTAACAAGTTCAGTTAAATGTTGCACAATATAGCCTTGAGATTCTTGTTTTACTTCTGAAGTTTTGTTCTCTGTAAAATACTTAAAAAAATACTTGAAGAAATATTGGTAAATATTGAACTATACAGGCAGGGCATATATCAAAGTCTTTTTATGCTGTGTAGAAATATATGGCTGTATTGGTTTGGTCTTCTTAAAATACTTTATTAAATACTTGCTAGTGCGATAAAATATCCCTGAGCAGTTTATCTTCATTAAAAAATGAATTTGAATACAATGAATTTGAATACAATGAATTTGAATACAATGAATTTGAATACATTGAATTTGAATACATTGAATGAATTTGAATACAGTGAGGCTCAGGCATTCGACTAAACCATATAAACAAAAGCAGCTCTTATGGCACAAAGTTAGAAGGAGTTTGTCTGAATGCTTGCAGACAATTAGGTATGTTGTAAAACATGTTTTATTTCCTTAAGTTGGAAAAGAATCCATATTATGGATCAGGAACAGAAGGCTGGCTTAGAAAATACAAAAGTATCGTGCAAGCTATAATTTTTTCTTTTGATGTTGGGAGAATAACTTTTCTTTGCTGTCTAAGACCATGCAGGACATTGAATTTACACAGTAGTTATAAATTGGACATCAGTAGCAGATGTGGATTGAAGGAATATAATCCCCACAAGACTTCAAGTCAGGAAAAGATAAGTTTTAGTGGGTATAAAAAGAACAATGTTATACCATCCTATAAAGTGTTTAGACAAACCTGGTTGTCTGTCTCACAAAAAGAACATATTCTAAACAGAAGAAAAAAAACCCAAAACCCAAACCACCAGATGTTTTTCTCCCACTCCTTCAGAGTGTTTCCTCAATTCATAATATTCAAGCACAACATCCTCATTTCAAAGGTATAAGTGCCTGTACTCCCATTCCTAATGAGATTTCAGCTTGTGCAAATGTTATAGTATTGCTAGACTTTTTCAGCTGCTTTTTATTATCTACTCAGCTGTATCAAATTTCTGCTTCGAATATTCTTTATGCTTTCTCTATAACTTTCTTCAGCATGTAAAAGAAACACATGTGAATTGATTGATTATTTCAGGATCAAATATGTGTCCCGTTGCATGATTTCTGACCGGTTTTTAAGAGACTGAGTGGTTTTTGATGTACGTGATACAGCTCTGGGCAATTCCTGCCACTGTCATTCACGAGATAGATGGCTGTTGCTGCTGTTGTATCTACAGTGTGCAGTTTCAGAGAGTCACTAATATAAATGTTGTATGGTTTATTGCTTCATGGAAAAATGAGCCTCTTAATGCATCATGGCTATGGCTATTCTTCATTACCTGAAATACTGTGGAAGGGCTTGTATGTTTAATGAGAATTACAGATTCAGTGCACAGTGTACAAAATACAATTATCACTGTTTCCAGATTATAAAAAGGGTTTTATTCATCATGTGCAAAAAATATTTAAGCAGCATTAAGAAACTTCATTCTTATTTATTGTGTTGAAACTGACTGCATAGAAAAGCATGTAATATTAAGGAAGAAACTATAAACCTTCCCACTTCAGTAGGTCTTTTGTGAAATATTTCTTTGATCATGAAGGTGGTGGCCTGTATGGCACAGCCTTCTGTCCAAACACAAATATCATTTATTTTCCTCCCCCTGTTTCTGTATATAGACATGTACAATTTATGGTAACTGATACAGCTTTGTCTTCAGTCTTGCAGTAAGGCAATAAGAGATGACTATAGACCAAAATCTAAATATCTACAAAATACTGCAGAACACTAGGAATAATTAGACAATATTTGGTCCACTGTTTAGGTGGAGACATTGCTGTTTAGACCTGCCTTTTCCTCTCTAATAATGCATTTGTTCAGATATATGGCTGTGCAGATGTTTGCCATACAACATGACTACTTCTCAGCTGAGAATAAGGAGCAGATAAATACCACATCTAGGGTTATAGTAGGCATTATGGCCTTATCATTGACTTTCAGGAAACATTACAGGATTTAAGTATCTTCACATATTTTCATAGCAAAGTGCTACAAGCAAAAGACAGAAAAGTCTCATAGAAGTCTTAATAGTATTTTGGTAAATGTTTTTTCTTTTGAAATATATGCTCACCTTGGACTGAATGTGTCACAAGTTTCCATCCATTCAGACATGGGCAGCAGCTTTTCAGAATATCTAGAACAAATAGATCTTTAACTCTTTAGAAACGCCATCAGTTTAGTTTGGTTTCACACATTTGGCTTTGGGGTTTGGATTTTGGGGTTTATTTTTTTTTACTTAGATTGGTTTTAGCCCTTAAGAGATGTTCTCTCTAATTGCTGAAGTTAATCACTGAAATGAAAAGCTGTGTAACATGCATATAAGACCGGATAAGTGACCATGGTTTTAGCACCCACAGGTGTTTACTGAGATTAACTCCCAACTTTATTCCATTGCTACAGCAAAACTGTGAGGGGGGAACTGTACCACACGGTGCTAAGTGTCTCGAATTTCTCGTAGGGTTAAAGACAATTTTCTTCTGAGTTGTATAGAGGAGCTAGGCAAACAAAATAAAATTGCCTTAATGACTTGGGGGTCTGTAAAAAATGAGAGATGAAGGTTTCCTGACCAGTAGTTAGGGGAACCCAGTACTTGGGAAAGGAAAACAGCAGATTCCAGTTTAACAATAATAAAATACTACTACTGTTATTACTACTACTAAAATAATAATAGTAGTAGTAATAATAATAAAGCTTAGATCCTATACCATATGTGAATATCTGTATTGCACTGGAGATAGGACTCAGACCTAAGCCATCTTTTGATAAGATGAATGAAATGACAACTGGTTTTATTGCTGTGCTTTCTCCTTCAGTCTCTTGCCATATGGTCAGTTATTCCATGGAATGGGGAATGGGGAATGGCTTGTTTTAAAATGCATTGTGAGACCTACTGAGAACATTCTTTAATTCTGTAATTGATTTGCTGTCCATGTAGGCAGATATCGAATGCCTTCGATATCATACATCAACTGCCTCTTTGCAGTGGCAAAAGAGAGGTGATGCATAGGTTTCGAAATCCTTTTCTGAGTCTGTCATTAGGTATTAAAATAGTTAATGAACACAGTGTGACTTTTAAGGAATTTAATTGAAGTGAAATAAACATAACTACACTGAATTGAGGAATTTGTGTGTGAATACACTTAAATTTTTCATTCCTCAGATGTGCAGTATATATACTACAGGTTAATGACCTGTTACAGTCTATCAGTAACATCAATAATCTATACAGACCTTTTGTTCTTCATGGCTTTAAGCTCATAATTTCATGGATGATATATAAAGATAACTTTTCCTCTATTTATTCTTTATTTTTTATGATCTCTTTAGCTAGAACTAAGCTGTTTTAAGGATGGGAAAGACATTTTTTTGACCAGAATAACCTTGGCCGTGACATGATAGAGCTAAGAATGCTTTGCATTAACCTGATTGAAGCCAGTGAAACTACTTCTACTTATGCCAGGTATGAAACAGAACTACTGCATTAGTAAAAATGATAGTGAATGTTTGAATTATTTGTTAAATGGATGGAGGGACTACACTCAGACTAACAGAGGAGTGCTAAATCACTGAAACAAGGTAGCATCTCTTGAGGGTCTCTCTCTTCTTTAATCTGACTAATAAATCATGCAAGCACATTTACCTGCCTGGGTTTTCAAAACTGACAGCAAAAGTAACCAGGGTGAGGAAGGGGAAGTGACAAAGCAGATAAAAAATCCGAGTTGTTTGTTGCTCAGATCTATTCATTTATCCCTAATTACCATAGAACCATGTTCACTGGTGTTGCTCATAGTTGCATTACAAAGCACTATAGAAGAGATTTAACAGCCTAACAAATGAAAATTTCCAAGTGAAACTGGCTTTTCTCCCCTCCTGTAAGCAGAAAAAAATGCAAATTCAGATTATAAATCTATAGAATGAAGTCACTTCACAGATGTGTTAAATCAAATTAAGAGCCCTTTTATAATATTGAGCAAATGGCAGGTGTACAGAGTTACTAATTTGTAAGCCTCATCTATCATAGTTAATTTTGCTGACTTCAAGCACTTAATTTACATTTGTTAAACTAGCTAAATAATGTAGGAGGCGGTACAAATAGTGTGTTTGTGCATATCAGAATTTGTCACATAGCCTAGGATACAAGTGTTTTGCCCACTTTGGCATTTCCTTGTTTTCTTGATAGCTTTCATCAATGAAACTGAATTGCTAAAGGAGATATTTAATAGCTGAAATCTACTTTTTAAAGGACTATCAGACTGTGGTAAAATAAATCCCACCAAGAGAACACAGTAAACCCGACAAAGTACAAAGCTCTCTTATCTGTTTTGTTTTCTGAAACTTTAGAAATGGTCACAGCTTCTTGACTCTTCTTGCAAAAGCAAATAAATCACTGTCTTATGGGTTTTGCCCCTTTGCATCTGTTCCTTTGGAGCATCCCAAAGAGAATTTAAAAATTGCACACCACTCTTAAGATTTGTATGGCTGGTGTTGCAAGCAGAAGGAGGACACATGATCTTTTAGATTCTTTTTTCTAATGATGAAAGCACATATTCATATTTTAGGAAGATTATCTGCCACTTAGTTTTGGATGTTGCAGAGAGTCAACCATATAAATAGCAGGTAAGCTTGCTCCTGATTTTGATTAAAATTAATTCTAGTGCCAGAGTTTGTTGAGATTACTCAGGTGCTAGAATTTCATTGACCTTGGTGAAAAAAAGGGGGTGGGTTTTCCTGTGTGTTATTTGACCTGTATTTCAGGATTGAGTGGAATAGAGAAATTGAAGAAAACCTCATTTAAAAATAATAATCCAAACCCAACATTGTTCCTAATATATAATACACCAATTCCTGCCACAGATTTTCTCTGCAAGAAGTTTTTCTGGCAAATCCACAAAGTTTTAGTTATTGCTTGGCAGAGAGAAGATAAAGGTGTCCACTAAAGACAGTATAAATTAGATTGAATTACTCAGTTAATGACATTGCGTAGTTATTGTGTTTTCTGAAGTCACTTCTGTAAACTGCCTAGCAGAAAACTGTGTATATGAACAGTGAAATACCCAGAGGTGGTTTGTGTCATTGGTAGTTCTCAGTCTTTCTGTTTTCAAAGTGCTTTTTCAGTCTTTTCCTAATTCCTAAACTTTCTTTTTGCTTTGTGACTGCCACCAAGCACTGACCTACTGTGGAACGATGCTGCTGCCACAGCCTCAAGATTACTCATGAAGGGTGAATTCAGACACTGTAGTGATGTGAGGTTAGTGTTGTTTTTCCTCATCTTTTACTTTTCTTGGTTTGAATTTCACCTGCCTTCTGATTGCCCACACTTTGTCCAACAACAACCAAACGAAAGCAGTGCTGCATTAGTGCAGAGCTTTGTACCTGTCAGCTGAGGTCTGCTTAATCGTGGTCTCCTATGAATGCACTGCTGTGTTTCAGGCTACAATGATGAAGCACTGTGATTCTGAAACATAAGGCCTTTAAAAATCGTTGGGGATGCCTGAAGTAATACTTGAAATCTGAAAATACCAACCAAGCAGCAGAGAAAATAAAGCTGAAAATTCCATTCTCTGCTCCAGCCCCAGGCAGAGAGTCAGGCAAGAAACCAGCAGCGTGGCTCAGACACATGAGCAAGAGTTTAAAATGACAGATGGGACCTGTGCCACTGTGAGTTGGAGGCATTTTGTGCTCCTGTGCTCGTGCAAGGTTCTAAAGTCTCTTGAGGTGATGAAAATCTTCCTGATAAGCAAATTGAGAAAGGCGCAAAGCATTGAAATAGGAAAGGAAGTAAAGTTAAAAGACTTCAAGGGTAAAGGAGAGAAGGGAGTGTGAAAGGATAGAGGAGAAGAGTGCTGGGAGGGAGCTACTGGTCACATCTGTTCAGTGAGGTGGGTCTGGGCCCGTTGTGCACATCAGCTCAGACACTACATTGACCTCTGCAGAATGTGAGAGGAGACCACTGAAATGCTCAAGGCAGCAGACCCTGCAGACTAAGGGAATGAGAATCATCTGTATTTCTAAGCACCTAGGAACACTGGCAAGAACATTATGGTGTGTTGACTAATGGCCAGGCATAAGAAGGTTTGTAAAAAGGGGATGTGAGTAATGCAGAAAGTTAGAATCAGCAGTTGTAGTACAGAAAAAAATAATGTAATTTCCTCCACTTCAAGACTATTAGGAAAAGATTATTTTGAGAAGTTTTCAATGTTGACAAAAGGGATTTCTCAGCCAGGTAGGGAAGACCTAATATTTGTAGAGAAACCCATAGAAAAAAATCCAGAAACTAAAAAGGACAAACCTTTCTTTGCACTTTTATTTTTTCCCATTAAGTCTCCTGAGGTGTGTTCAAGTCAGATACTTGCCAGGAAATTGCTGTGTGAATGAACATCGCTCTAAATTGCTCACGTGAGCAGCATTTTTAACCACAGACAATTCAATATTATTTAATTTTAGTTATTCAATCATTGGATAGAATTTGATTTGATTTGATTTGATGACTATCCAGTTTTCACCAATTCCTACTTGACCTAGCAGCACATGAATCAGTTACCTTATTTTTATCTCAGAAATGTGTTTTTTGTTTTGTTGAAAGAATTAAGAAGCCTACACGCAGAATGCAATGTATCAGGCAGGAAGCTCCTTGCAGGATAAGTGAAATTGGAAGTGGGAGGGAAGGAGAGGGGTTTGGGGAGCTGTCCTGCTTCTGGTGAAATTCAGGTTAATAGAAGAATTTCAACAGGCTTCAGTGGAACAAAAATCTGCTCTTTCATAAAGGATGCAGACCTGTGATTCTGAACATTGAAGCTTTATTTTAGTATTTGAAAATAGGACTAAAAAAAAATGTAAACCACATTTTAATTTAAACAACAGCTTCTTTTTCCAATTTTTAATGCTCTTTTAAGCTACTAAAATGAGCTGCTATTGATAACATTGGTAATTGGTTTGTGTACCTGCTATAAACACCTTTAAACGTACCTTTTAAACTGCTGCCTTCAAAGATGTTAGTTATTCTTACAAGGTAAGTGCTTGTGATGCTTAATAAGGGAGCAGGAGTCAGTCAGCGTGGATAGTCAAGAGGTCTATCATGCTCTCCAGAGGCAATCTCTGGCCCCAAACACCTGCAAGTCTTGAGATCTAAATCCTATAAAAAGTCTATGAATGTAATGTACTCTCTCATGCTTAGAGAGAGAGGAAATAAGAACGTAAAGGTTTCCAGGCTGTCCATCAGCTCCAAGGCTCCTGCAATGATTTTAGGGTCAATGCTTTTCATTTCAAGAAGGAAGTTGACCTATTCTTAACATTTAGTAAGTGCCAGATATTCTCATTATTTCTGCCAAGAAAGCTGCTGCAGTGTAGGAATGCTTACGACTCTTTTCCAGCCAAAAGTAGATTGGTAGCACTTAACATTTTGTAGGAATTAACCTTTCCTGGGTTTGGTTCTGCACATTATTTAAAAAAAAGAAAAGGACAAAACGAGGGGACACAGGGTGGGGAGGACCCTGACCTCTGTGTCAGCTTCAAAAAGGAATACTCCTTTGCTGGTTACCGTGGTGCACACAGAATGCAGATCACCCTTTCTGAGTTGCAGATATTAGAGAAACAGAGGGGCCTTTTATTTCTTTCCTGCTTCTTCCCTTGCTGCTGCTTCTGTTGAAGGAAAAGGAGTGTGAGGCTCGCAATCTACTGCAACAGATGCCTACAACGGCTGAGGAAGGACAAGAATGAAGTGGGAGTGGGTATTTAAGGATGAAACCCTTCAGGGTGGTACAGATAAACAGAAGCACAGGCCAGTGGGAGTCAGGACTCAATAGTCTGGAGGTGAAGGATGGAAGACACCAACTTCAGAGAGACAAAAGGAAACCTGAAAAGGATAGCAACATATTCCAAACGTGGTGCAAGAGAGATCTGGAAATCCCTGCTACAAGTTTGCGTCTTTGCAGATTTAAGAAGGTGAAAAGCAGGTGTCTTCACTGGAGAAAGCTCTGCCTACCAAGTTGCTATAGAAATGTCCACTGAGTATCCAGAAATTACTTAGAGATCTGTGTTAAGTGAAATTCTGATGTTTCCAAAAGATCTCTGAGTATGTGACTGACCTTTTGAATCCACAGGGAAAAGTGAAAAATAACTGTGTTGCTTTGAATAGAGCTATGTTTTACCTAAGCAGCCCTGACAGAGCTGCCAGGATCTTCTTCTTCAGCCTTCCTATAGAGGATTGCTTAAATACTTTTAACTTATTCCTTAACTATATTTGCTACATCTCCTCTCTCTTGCTAGCTGTTATCTTATTACTGTGACAGGTCTCTGGCCATGTGATCCACTCTGTAACTGATTACCTGCATTAAATTGTTTTATAATTCAACAATTTCAATCTGTGTTTTGGTAGATATGTAATGTAAGGAAATGTTGCTTGTAATTCTCCATGTAGTTGATCTCTGTTCACTTTCTTAAACTGATAATTAGTGTACCATGAACATTTAGATAGTAAAATTATTTGGCAGTACAGTGGTCTGGTATCTGCACTTCTGAACATTTACTGAGCCTTCTATCACCTTGTCCCATCTAAAGACACCTCAGTTCTCCTTAACCCTTGCTGGCCTTTAAATATTTAGTCATATCCTTGCCTAATACCTCTCTCCTTTGAGGGCTGCCTGTCTTGTGTACCTGAGTCCTCACAAATAGTTCAATGACACTATTTACTACCTCAGTTTTTAGGAGGGAACTTTATCTCCACTTTACAGATGGAGTCTGAGGAGCTGGTGACTAAAAACTGGCCCTATGTATCAGCACCAACACCAAAAATCTCCCAGGTGCTTTGCCAAATCCTTCTCAGTTAAAATTGTCTTCTATTGGTACCTCACTATGAATATTCATTTGCATTTCAGATCCCTCTTTACATCTCTATAAGTTCAAAAATAGTCCACCTTCTATTTCAAGACTGTGCTGGTATGACAGACAATGGAATGCAGAAGGAAAGCAAACTTTTGGCTCTGATGGCTTTTCTATTACTTGTGAAAGTGTGTAAGAAGGAAATACTGAAGGTGACTTTAAAATCATATGCTTAATTCAAAGAGTGTGCTAAGGATTTGCCTAGATTGGCGTGAGTGAATTCCTTACTGTATTCCTGAATAGAGAAGGAGGAGACCTAAAAGGGGATTAATTAAAGGGCAATGTTATGAATTTGATATTTAAATCACTGAGTCACTGTAAAAATCAAACTTCAGAACAATGTTTCTATAGAGTTATTTTTATAGAACCCAACTTTGATTTTGTTGTTTTAAAAAGAAGCAAATACATAAAAAAACCAAACTTTGCATTGTTTTCTTGGGATTCAGTAAGTGATTTTGTTTCTTTTTGATTCCACTCTGCATATTTGGTTGTAAGTTGATTTTTAAAAAGTCTAAATTTTAATTATGATGAGAGAATTTATGTGACTAAATTAAGCAAATTGAACTGTGTTCTGCTGTGAAAAAAAAGTTGGTCTAATTAAATGTTTGAATGGTATTTTGTTTATATGATCAGTGTTTATTCTATGCTGTTAAATTTTTTATAGTTCAGAATTATGTATTATTAACCATGTTGCAATCACTGTGAAGTGATTCAACTCAAATGAAGATGCTAACTTTGGTGCTATAATTTTCATGTCTAGAAGCACCCATGCAAGCTTCAGTAATATTTATAAATGTAAATAGGCTGCAAATAAATCTAAGGCTGCATTTAAATGAATATTTCTCCTGTATTCTGTGCCATTTGATCAAAGCTGTGTAGGTTGTAGTCAGCAGAAGCTCTAACCTGATCATAGCACAAGTTTTCTGGAAATGACTGAGATGCAGCATAACTTGGTTGTCAAGAATCAACCTTGTCTGTCCTCATAAACGCTATGGAGAGCAAAAGAAGTGAAAAACAGCTTTCAAAGGGTTGTCCTTTCTTTTGGTGGCAGGGGAGCTCTGTTTTGCCTGGGAGAACAAGGCACACATTGAAGTCTAAAACTTTCTGCAGCAGTAATGTGGAAATGGACTGAATCCAGCCTGCACATCAAGACCATAAACCAGACATGCACGCTGATTGCTTTACTGGATCTGGCTGGGGTGGAGCTCCCTTTCAACCCCATCAGTCGCTGTGTTTTGGATTTGTGATGAACACACTGTTGAAAACACACCAGCTTTTATGCTTTGCTATTGCTGAGCAGTATTTGCAGAGCATCTTTCACCCCCGTCTCAAAAAGCGATCTGGGGGTAGCAAGAAGCAAGGAGGGGGCACTGTTAAGACAGCTGACCTAAACTGGGCAAAGGGGTGGAAAACTGGTGGGATTTTGTCTTCTGTCTTCTGTTTCTGACTGGCTGGACATTGGTCTGTTTGTGGGCAGTGGTGAGTGATTGCCTTTGTATCACTTGTTTCTTTTCCTGTTTCCTTCACTTATTAAATTGCCTTCATCTTGACACAAAAGTTCTCTCATCCCACTAGGGCCAGGAGGTGTGCCCAAACAATTTTGTGAGTGATTATATTATCAGCAGAATGTAGTTTTCACTAACTGATCGAGTAACCTGACTCCAGAAGACCGCTTGAATGAGAAGACCCAAAGTGTTTTGCACCAGCAGGTGACATACAAGCAGAGGCTGGAATTCACCACGCCATAAATCAAATTGCATGCATGTGAAAAGGTGGCAGGACTCTGTGATCTGTGTGGTCTTTTTTTTAACACAAACTCCCAAATTCTTGAGCAGATTCTTCATTATTTGCATCCATTGCCCATGTGAGGCTCTGTGAGGTGACTTGCCATATTTGTGTAACTGGCTACTAGTTACTAGTGATGAGCAATCAGGGTGATGTGTTTATTTTTGCTGTCCTTGTCATTCTCAGGTCATGCTGTGGGCACCTTATCATGGCCAGGATCTGAAATACTGCACAAACACAGCAAATACTTCAGTCCCTCTTTAATCTGCCTGAATTTCCTGTCTCATAAGGTGTGGTCCATTTCTTGCACTCCTGTTGCAGCTTTAACAAGAAGTGCTTGCAAACTCTTTTGGGAAATGTTTATAAATATCATTAACTCAATTGTAACCTTTGAGAGGGGGAGAGGTTAAGTGCCTGAAGCATGAATTCTGTGCCAGATCCCAGCAGCAATGAGCTCACTGAAGCACTTCTGTCCTGTGAATGGGCTTACAGCAATTTGTCACAGGGATGAGGCATTACCTACAGATTTGTGCAAGGCCCATGCTGATGACTCCGTTTGCAATGAGATATTTTTAAATCATTGCAGAGAAACTCATTTTGTAAAAACTGTACATCACCTGCTCCATACCTTTCACCAGTATTTTCAGGTCTGTTTTGTACTTGAGTACCTCAATTATTAGATCTTTGACTTGAAACACTTTGGGATCAGCTTCTCCCCCTTGACTAATTCCTAACTGTGCACTGGTCTGTAAAGGGTCTGCAACAGGTCAAAGAAATCATATTGCAGAAGTCTAAGAAATTCTAAGAGATCTTGTCTTTGCATCTTTCATTTCTTCATTTGGAGTCCAAGTACTGTGTTTCTTCTTTTCCACCCAGAGCAAACTAATGCACAGGAAGGTGGACTGGCTCCAAAGATAAAGGTGTTTTAACAGAATGGTGCATAAATCGATATTCACTATTCTCATAAACAATTTGTCCATTACATCTCTTAAAATTCTCAATTACAATACTTATTTAATCAGATTTGGTCTTTATGTGATGTGACATCAATTAGTAGTTTGTTATTTACGATCACTTGTATTTGTTGAAAGGATACATGTCCTTATTATTTTATTGTTTGCCAAACTGAACGTACAATGTGTCTTAGATTTTTATTATCCTTGTGCAATGAAAATTGTCACATATCTTTACTGTACTGGATTGAGTGTGAGTTTGATTAGTTCCTCACCTTCCAGGGGGATTTCACTACCACTAGATTGATCCATTGAGCAATCGGTAGAATATGGGAGAAATCCAGATCATCTCTCCCTCAGGCAAATGCTGAAGCAAAAAGCTTGTGAGCTTGCATATGTCCATTTTCCAGACTGATTAATGTTTGCAGCTTTAATACCAGGGAATGAAATACAATAACTGAGCTATGTCAAGGGCAATAGCCCAATCCAACACACACTGGCTGAGGCTACGGCTCAACTTCCAACACTCTTCCAATGTCACAGACTTTAGCAATAAAGTTACAAATGACTACATTATCCACTGCCAGTGGTATCAATACACTGGAAATGCACTGTTTCCTGTGGAGAAGATTAGTACAGCAGAAGAGGTGAAAGTAAAGTCTTGAAATGCTGTCCTTTGTGTGCATTCAGGTTCCAGATGGGGTGAAGAAAATCCACTGAAATCTGGGTTTTCTTCACATCTCTTATTATACTTTTCAGGGAGGGGAATAAGCTGCTGCTCAAAGTACTTGAGGCCACCCCTCGAGTGCTGGGGTCAGCTCTGGGCCCCTCACTCCAAGAAGGACACTCCAAGGGGCTGGAGCGCGTCCAGAGAAGGGAACGAGGCTGGGGAAGGGACTGGAGAACAAGGCCTACGAGGAGAGACTGAGGGACCTGGGGGGGTTTGGGCTGGAGAAGAGGAGGCTGAGGGGAGACCTCATCCCTGTCTGCAACTGCCTGAGAGGAGGCTGTGGGGAGGGTGGGTTGGTCTCTTCTCCCAAGTGACAGTGACAGGAGGAGAGGAAATGGCCTCAAGTTGTGCCAGGGGAGGTTCAGACTGAACATCAGGAAAATATTCTTCCCTGAAAGGGTTCTCAAGCCCTGGAAGGGCTGCCCAGGGAGGGGGTTGAGTCCCCATCCCTGGAGGTGTTTAAAAGGCAGGTGGATGAGTTTCTTGGGGACATGGTTTAGTGAGGGGACAGGTATGGTTGGACTGGATGATCTCAGAGGTCTTTTCCAACCAGATCATTCTATGATTCCATGGTTCTAAGACTGTACAATACAAGTGGAATCCACTACCACAAAGTCCACAGGAACAGAGAGTCATGCTCATTCTCGTTTCTCTGCTCAGCAAGTTAAAGGGAGCCAGGATAGAAAAAGTTGCATTGAGGTCATGGTGGCTGCATGCAGAAAATGGACTGGGTTTTGAAACTTAGCAGAAGTATCTGTCTTCTCAGGCACTCAGCCACATCCAGAATCAGTAGGGCGAACAGACAAGAGATGTTTCTCTTGCCAGGTTACATATGGAAAGCAATAAGGGCTTCTGGTCTTTTTTTTTATAATTATAAGACCCTTGTTGCTTGGTTATGTAGAGTCTCCAGTCTTTCAGATTTGCTTTCAAAAATAGTTATTAGTCTACCAGGCAATGTCACCAGCACATTGCTGATACCCTGTTAGCAATGAAGTCAACATGTTAGGCAGTGACTTCTCACAACAGTCAGGACTGAGCAGAAACAGATCTTTCAGGTGAAGAAGCCTTTCCAGGCAAAGATTCCAGACAACCACAGATGTCAGTCACTGCCTGTATTAGGCAACCACAGAGTTATTTCAGTTCTCTCAGTTCTTCAAGTAACATGAAATCTTTACAGACAAAGAACTGAGGGAAAATGAATGTTAAGTGTGTTGCTAAAGGTTTTTCATCCTTAAAACCACTCATAATCTGCTTCTATTTTTCTGTGAGATCAAAGATGGTCTTGTAACTAAAGACTGTTTTCCCAAAAGCTATGTCTTCGCATCAGATGTTAATCAAGTTACATTATTATTACACAGTTTCTTTTGTAGATACCATTAACTGTGCAGATAAGGACTGCTGCAGAATTCAGAGACATTTTTGCAGGGAAGCAAGATGAATTGCAATTTGCATTGTCCAAAGGATGTTTTCTAGATTTGTACACTTCAGGTCCAACAAAGCTTGTTGTGGCAAAATAAGTTATTTTCTTTCACACAAAAAAGTTTGCAGAAAATCAATGAAAATAACATTAAGGTTATATTTTGTGTGGGAAAAAGGAAAAGTTTAATATACATTGCTCAAAATCTGAACAGGTTAAATTAAGATAAAACACAAGAGATACTAGAGAACATACATGAAATTATGTAATCAGCTGGTAGCATGTTGTACATCAAAGTTTTACTTTCTGTCATAAAGGAGGAGTGGCATAAAAGCATGTTCTGATAGTCTCACTTCTGTTTTAATACTGATCTTTGAATTGTCATGTAGAAATACAGTAAAAATGCTTTATTTATGTTAATATAGATGGAACTAGCTGGAAAATATTTTGTTTTATTTCAAAATACTGGGGGTTCGATTTTAACTAGGGAAGAAGGACCTGTTTGAACTAGATGATGGACACACAGGTAAGACAGGGGAAGTCCAATTTCTCTTTTCAAGCCCTCGTGGTTTTCTGCAGCTTTGCATGATTTAGGAATAGAGCTTGTACATTACCTCTTGATATTCTGACATTCCATCAAGATATAAACTGATCTGCTCATGCTGACTCCAACTATCTTTTACCAGGTTCAGGCATTAACTTTTCTCATCATAAAGCCTGTGCTTTTCAGATGGAGGTGTTTCAGATGGCAATCGTCACAGAACTCTAGGTCTTCACACATCTATTCACCCCAGCAGCTTGGCCTTGTTCTTGTGATCTTCACTCTTGGAAATGACTCTGGTTTTGGATTTGTGGAAAATTGGATCTGGATTTAAATTTCACTTCTTTTTACTATGTGTTGTGGGATATCATGGAATGTTTTTCATGAAGTTGTAACAGCTTATTGATGCACCTGTTAAGAATTATAAGGGCATTTTAAGCTGCAAGTTGAAAAGGTGCATATGTTGAAGACTTTTTTTTTAATATTACTAACTTTGAAACATTTTTACTTATGGTCTTCCTTACTCACACTCAAGAAATTTGATTTTCCTTTTACTTTCACAATACATAAATTAACCTTGCTTTAACTCAAGTATGAAATGTCTCCCTGCTACCTGTCTGTGCATACTGGGAAGATTTTATAAATAATCTTCATTATTTTCTGAAACTTTGCATAGTTGCTTTTAGAGTATTTGTTTCTCTTTGAATGTTGCAGCCTTTTGACATCTTGGTGCTACCTGAGCTCAGTGTTCTAAATAAGAGATGGAAAAGTAAAAAAAGGACTTCCTATTTTTGTATCAATGTGATTAGTTGTGTTATTTTTGTTCTGTTATTTAAAGATAGTGACTATAACAATTTAAGATTATTTTGAAGTACTGTAGACTCAGAATTCTAGGTTAGATACTTGTTTCTATAATTTCTGCTATGTGGTTCTACATTTAATATAAGTTGAGGCCTGTCAAATCCTGTTCAAATGATGAGTGAAAATTGTGCTTTTGGCTCTGCAACCACAGTCCTGGCTTTTCACTCATCTACAGAACAAGTCAGCAGTTCATCTCCTGATTTAGGGTGTTTCTACTGAACAAAATTAGAATGATATGCAAAGTATACAAAAAGTGGATCCCTTTTTAAATGAACTCTCTAGAAGGGCACTTTTCCTTGAAAACATATAAAAGCCCTTGCTTCTCCTTTATCATATGATCTACTCTGCCTTCTAGAGTTTAACAGAGAATGTGTGCTTAGATAGTAAAATTTTCTAAGATTATTTTATAAGATGTTCCCTTATTGCTATCACCTGTTATGTGACTCAGGAGAAGGTGCTTATGTCCCACAGTTTTAATAAGTGAAGGGATCTGTTATGCATCCTCTCAGCTGCTCATTTTCTTTAACACCAGATTAGGAAACACTCAGTCTTTATGACTTTTGTCTTTTCTAACAGTACTGGACCATTTCTATTTCTCTTCCACACTTGGTCAAAATATTTAATCACTATTCAAAACAGAAAAACAGTAGACAGTGCATGCTGTGGAGATGTCAGATATGGTGAAGTGTTAATTCAAAGAAATAGCTTACTTTTGTGATCTTTTACAGTTGGAATGTCTAGTATGATGCTAACTTACATGTATTTTCTTCCTGTCTCCCTTTGGTAAAATCTGTGCAGAGAAGAAATAAAATGAATACTAGTTGCAATGGTTAATTATATTTTCAGGTGTTTGAATACTAAAAAAAGAAGAGTTTAGTACAAGGTCTTCATGCTAGAATAGTTTTGTTCCAGGAGAAGATCTAACAAAAGCAGTCCAGGAAATTGCCACATGAGAAAAAGGAGAACATGTAATTCATCATCAAAACAACTTTTCCCTTTAATTCTTCAGATGAGGAAGCCCTGAAGACAAAATAAGAATTTCTTCTTCTAGCTCTTCTGAATAATACCATGAGTTTAAGTATGGATCTCAACCGTGGTAAGTGATAATACATTGATCTAGTAGTGTTATTAATTTATGAAGTATTATTTTCACAAAGGCCTCTGCAAGGCTTCTCAGAAAGGGATAATGTGTAGTAGTTAATACTGTTCAAGAATAGAAGGTACATTAATGTTGTCAGCTGGTGCTTGTGTAAATATTCCTTTACAATACCTTCAGCTGTATATTGAAATTAGAAAGCTTTTCAAAATGAGAAAATAAGCTACACAATTTAACAGCTGACAGTCCTTCAAATATGATCTGGAGGCACTCAAGCTACAGATGTAAACAAATTGAAACTAAACATGAGCTATGATGAGCTCTATCAGCCAATATACAGAAGAAAGAGGTGCATGGTTCACCACATATAGTTTACTAAATGTTAATGGAGTACTCCTTGGCTGTTTAAAAACAAATAAACAAATAAACAAGAAAACCCACACCAAACCCAGGCAAAAGACAATGATTAATCAGTTAATCTAAAGTTATCGGATAACTGAAATTATCAGAAAAATTGAGCAGAAACACTAAATCTTTTAAACATATGGACAGATTAGAAAAGCCAGATAGGCTTAGGTTCTTGAATCTGGGAAAGGACAAGAAAGCAACTGAGTGCATTGAGAATATGTGAGTCACAAGTGGCAAGAAGAAGGCAGCAAGAGAGCAACTAACAGATCTGATAGTTCAAGAACCAGTAACTTCAAACCCAAATTATTATATATTAGGCTTTAAAAGTAATATGTAGTATTTTTCACTTGATGTGTCATTTAAATTCTTTAAGAAATTCTTTCTTAAAACAGTATTTAAAAGCATTCACGTTCTTCCCTTTATTATGAATCGTAGACTCATAGAATCATGTGGGTGGAAAAGACCTCTGAGATCATCCAGTCCAGCCGTCCCTGTCCCCTCACTAAACCACGTCCTTAAGAAACTCATCCACCTGCCTTTTAAACACCTCCAGGGATGGGGACTCAACCCCCTCCCTGGGCAGCCCTTCCAGGGCCTGAGAACCCTTTCAGGGAAGATATTTTCCTGATGTCCAGTCTGAACCTCCCCTGGTGCAACTTGAGGCCATTTCCTCTCCTCCTGTCACTGTCACTTGGGAGAAGAGACCAACCCCCCCTCCCCACAGCCTCCTCTCAGGCAGTTGCAGACAGGGATGAGGTCTCCCCTCAGCCTCCTCTTCTCCAGCCCAAACCCCCCCAGGTCCCTCAGCCTCTCCTCGTAGGCCTTGTTCTCCAGCCCCTTCCCCAGCCTCGTTCCCTTCTCTGGACGCGCTCCAGCCCCTCAATGTCCTTCTTGGAGTGAGGGGCCCAGAGCTGACCCCAGCACTCGAGGGGTGGCCTCCCCAGTGCTGAGTGCAGGGGCACAATCCCTGCCCTGCTCCTGCTGCCCACGCTGTGTCTGACACAGCCCAGGATGCCATTGGCCCTCTTGGCCCCCTGGGCCACTGCTGCCTCATGTTCAGCCGCTGCCAACCAACACCCCCAGGGCCTTCTCCTCCAGGCAGCTCTCCAGACACTCTGCCCCAGCCTGGAACGCTGCTGGGGTTGTTGTGTCACAAGTGCAGGACTCAGTGGTACCGCTTACAGGGCTTTCCACATCTTCCTAAGAGCACTGCATTTTGAGTGGCAAGTTTATCTCTTTTTCTGACTTATATGACAGCTTGTGATCCATTCACTTCATGGTTGTCTACATCAATTTTGCCAAGCCAGTCCAATTAGCTGCATTGCTAATGGGTTCCATGATGAATAAGAATAGGTATTACCACTAAATTAACTTCTGACTGTGGAATTTAATACCTTTTGAGGTCAATTCCAAGAAAATACACGAGATTCTGTACTAATAATGAAAACCTACTTATATATTATGTTTCTTAGGCTTACCATCCCCCTCAAGTCAATCATGATTTAGATATGACTTTGGGTTGATCTCTATGATTTCTTGGGGATCAAAGTATGACCTACTTGAGGCACACCAATCATTTTAGTCCTATTTTTCTGCACGGCAGACCTTCTGAATGACTTTGTTGCTCTGTTCAGTAATGAGAAAGGTTCTGTTCACATCTGAAAGCTTGGCTAATGCATTTGAGAGTTTGTTTGATGCATGCACTTTCCAAGTCTCCTGTGTGGGCTCTTTCTCTTATCTTTTTTAGTACTTCCCTCCTGATTTATCAGGAGACTGTTACAAATACACTTGTGTTTATGCAATATGCAAAAGTATTGCTGCAAGTAGCAGAATGATATTCAAAGAAATTTAAAAAGCTTGACAAATATACCTATACCTAGAATTCAGAAATTGAGTTCTTAAGAATAAGAGCAGTGAATACACAACAATGTGATAAACCTTTCCATGCCTTTTAATAACATGATATCTCAGTAGTCTGTGTTCCACAAAAACCCTCTGCTGTTAGTACAGGACTCCCCATTTCACATTTTGACAAAAAAAACCCCATAATCTGGAAATCAGATTAAATTAGAAAGTGAGATGAAACTCACTCTCTTCTGATTATTCATGCCTATCTGCATTAACATGTTTTGCTTATTGAAACATCAGGCACAGCCAGGATTCTGGGATTGTTCTTTCAGGAAAGTTAAGAAATATTCCAGAGTTATCACTTTGCTTTGTTTCAAAGCACCAAAGTTGCAAATTAAAGTATTTTCATGCTAAAGTCACCATAAAGACATTTTTCAGTCTGTGTGAGTGGTGAAGGTTTGGGTGAGATCTCAGCCCTTTGAAGGCACACATATTTAACTTTGAACTCCTGAATAGTCTCGTTGGGCTCAGACAAACTAATTTTCATACATCCCTTTCTAACAGTCACTGTGATATTAATAAATGTTCTTGTATGTAGACTTAGAAGTAAGACATCAAAGAGCTTGCACCACACTGTATGAATAGGCAAAAGTATTTTTGGCAACCATGTAGCCAGCATTCATTTTCTAAAGCAGTAAAAATAGAGATATGAATACATTTAAAATTCTTGGCTTTGGGTAGTGTCTCTAAATCTAAATGTAGCGTCAAAATTAACTTTTCTTAGTACAAGGAAATAAAAAAGGGGTTTTTTTTATTTAAAAAAAATAAAAGTTCAATTATCTCATTGTCAATAGCAACAAATTCTAAGCACACCTAGCAACTGATTCCAGCTCTCTGGTTTAGTGAGTTAAAAGACTACCTCTACCCTTTTTTATCTGTGTACAAAATATGATCTCAGAGTATGAAATACAGTTTGATGTGAAATAATATTACAATGGATATCCTGGGGCTCCAAAGCCAAATAAAGCAAATAGGAAGAAGTGTATTTACCATGTATAGACAGTAGGTTTAGTTATATATTGTTTTATATTTAATTGTACAAAATTATCAGTCTATTTTGCATAGTGATGCAGAACTATTCTTTTAAGAGGCTAATTTTAACCCAGAGGCACCAAAATCTGTTAACACTTTTCAAATTTGTAATCTTGTAATCAGTAGAGTGAAATTCTGTATAGGGCACTGTAATTCCAAGATATCCTATATGAATCTGGATTGTTCCCCTCTAGAATACAGGATGCTTTAATGCCAGCCAAATAAATTAGTCTGCACATAGATTAATCAGCCATTAAGTACTATACTTTAGCCATTTAATATTTTTTTTTTTTTTGGTATGTTGTTTTTGCATAAAGTAAGGAAATGAGACTCAGCTCTCAAAATACACAAGGATTTTCTGGTGATGAAAGAGCAAACAGAATCTTCAGGGAGAATTTCCCCTGCACGTGTACTGTAGGACTTAGTAAAGTATTTCCATTTATGAACCTCATTTTTATTATGGTGTTCTACAGAGGAAATTCTAACCAGAAACTATGGAATAAAGTAAGACTCAAACAAACTCAGAATTTCTAGGAAACAATTCAAGGAATATAAATAATCATGACAGTTACTCATTAAGCTTAGCAGTCAGTATAAAAATAATATCTAGAATTTCATCAGAGGAGAAAAAAATAATTAAAAATTAGTATTGCCTTTAAAGTTAAAAATTATTGCAGCTCATTACTTACAGAACACATCTTGTCTCGCCGTGCTATGTTCTGAATTGTAACTTGTTAGAATCAATTGAATTCTGTTATTCTCAAACTGTTTCTTGTGTAAAATTTGATGTATGGGGGAGTTAGCATCTTGTTTCACTACCCAGCAAAAGATCACTGATTTCAAATCAATGTCAATTTATGGACCTTCTGTTTTTAATTGTTGTGGTTTAGCCCTGTAAGGCAGCTCAGTGCCACTCAGCTGCTCCCTCACCACCCACCCCAGTGCAATGGGGGAGAGAATGAGAAGGGCCAAAGTGAGAAAACCTGTGGGCTGAGATAAAGACAGTTTGGTAGGTAAAGCAAAAGCCACACAAACAGGGAAACAAGAAATAAGGAGTTTGTTCACTATTTCCTCTCAGGTGGCAGATGTTTAGCCGTTTCTAGGAGAGCAGAGCTTCTTCATGTTTAATGGTTAATTATATAATTTTAATTCCTCTCTTACTCTTTTCTCTGAAATTCTGAAGAAAGCAGAGTTATTTCGCTTGATGACTTGATTTTTGAAATCAAGTAATTTTCTCCACTAAATAAGAAATCGTGTAAGGGGACTACTTTGCCTTGTACTTGGTAAATGAAAACTGTGAATTTGTAGATGACTTAAAGTAGCTGATGCTAATTCTAGCTTCATTCTGGTCTCAGACTCCTGTTCTCTGATCTTACCCATCAAGAGGGATGATCCCAGTACGTTTGAGCCCTGCTAAAAGGAGAGGTATATTTAAATATTTTTGTGAATTTGTATATGCTGTATGGACTTTAAGAATGTTAGTTGAGCTTTAAAAACCATGTTTTTTTAGCAAATGGCATAAATGGTCGCACATAAGCAACATATTCAAGTAACTTAACAGAAATAAAAGAGTATGTGCCTCAATAAGATAAAATACACGTGTATTCGATGCAAATCAAACATATATTTATTGTGTTGGGTTTTGGCCAGGAATAAGAGGAACTAGAAACCAGGATTTTTTGATCGATAATCAAGTGGCAAAATCATATTGTGAGTTCAGCTCTTGTGTTCTCCACTGTGTGCTGGACATAGATGTAAAAAGTAAAAATACAATTTAATAAAGGTACTGACACAAACCTTGCATTTGTACCTCCTAGTCTGAGATGAACTTGTCTCTCCAATATCACTGTGAAGCAGGGAAGTCAATTTATCTTCTTTTCACAAACCTGAAGCACACAGAGGCTAAAGCCCAGATTCAGGCAATCTGAATGCCAGTTAAAACTCAAAGTCTTCTGTTTCCAATTGGCTCAGTGCCTCTGGCACAGTGTCCAAGGTCATAGAGGATGTCTGTAGCAAAACTGAAAATTGAATCTAATTTTCCTCTTTGTGAGGTAAGGCTTTAAATCACAGGATGATTCTTCTTTAGGGATGTCTTTGTATCACCTAGAATAGAGGGGCAGCCTCCACCTGTCCAGTCTATCTCTCTTTCTCAGAAATGCTTTCAAAATCTTCAAAAGGGGATGGTTGAGTTAAGGAATTCTAAGTCACAAGATTCAGCCAAGATACACTCAAGTGAATTGCCCTCAACAGTCATAACAAAATGTAATTTACATTCAATTTACATGGAAAACGATAGTATTTGCATTGAATTTGCATTTTTCACATGCTCCTCTATATAATATGTGAATATATGTGAATATAATATGTGAAGAAACCATTAAATAAAACCTTTCAAGTAGCGCAAATCTAAATAATGTTTGAAGTAAGCAATTCATATCCATATTCTTCTCCAAATAAAAATCTTATCTGTATACAGCTTGATCCCCACAATAGTGTTTTCTGGGAACAAAAAAAACAGCTAAGGCAAAATTGCAGACTCCAGGTTAGCCAATAATATGAGAATATGTTTGATTACTCCCCCCTGCAACTGGTGCTACTCATTCATGAAAGCAAGACAAATAAGGGCAAGTAGACACATAGATATTCACACACAGAAAGAATATAAAATAAACAGCTGATGAGGAGGGAATTTGAAGTTTTCAATATACAAATGTTGTGCTTGGATAAAATCTAATTATCTCAACTCAGAAATGAATCCCAGTTCTTCATTCGGATCATGGGGTCCAGATCTGACCCCAGCACAGAAATGGAATACAGTCAGGAATACATCTGGATGCTGGACCTGGGAAATATTCTCTCTTGGAGTAAGTCTCTAAGAAATAGCGTTTGGGGCCCACTCTTCTCCACAGTATTTCTCCACTTGATTGGCAGTCCTCTATATTATGTTCCTCATTACCTCTGCCCTCTGGAAAGCCTGGCTTAGAATCTGTCTTCGATTCCAAGAGCAAGACATCAGAGGACTCTGTGAAAATTTATGAGCCCTGTCCAAATTTATCTATGAAGTCTCAGTTCTTGAAGCTGCTCTCCTCAGGGATGGTGACAGAGACTGGAGGTTGCTCCTTCCATCGTTAGCTCTCACATACGTATCCACTAGTGATGGACTTTGCTGGATTTTCAGCAGCAGTTCTTACCAGTTCTCTTACCAGAATGCACAGAAGCTGGGAACCTACTGTTAGTTAATTTTCTTTTCATCTGTAATGCAGTTATTGTTTTAGTTGTTAAAGACACCACCAAAAAATTATTCCTGTTGAATTGCTCTTTAAGAATTTCGTTCTATGTGGTAAAGGCTGCCTGTGGTTCATTTGCATGCAAGCAAACATATAGCTCTCAAAAATGTTATGCACTGGTAATAAATATAAGAAATATTTTCTAACAAGAGGCAGAAACATATTTTTCAACCATTCAACAACCCAGTTTGCATATCATTAACAGCTACAGCTCAGGCAATGTCTTTGATGATCTCTCATATTGTAAGGAGTGACAGTTTAGCAGGCAGGCAAAGCAGGGGAATACTGCCTAACCAAGACTAATTTCACTTACAGTTCCTTGGCCCAAATTGAAGCAGACAGCACAATAAAGCTTTTCTTAACTCTGCCTCCTAGCTTAACCCTAATCCTCCGGGGTATCTAACACCCAACTCTCATAGCTATAGTTCACATGAATTCCTTGCACTTAGCTGAGCATGAGTCCCTCACCTCTGAAACTGCCTTATCTGAAAAAAGAACTAGGTTAGACCTCTTGCTGGTGAATGCTGACCTGTTTGGAATCTCTATGAAACTGTCATATCTGTCATACATCCCTAATACAGAACAAAACACCAGAGGGGTTGTACTGGTTAAATTACATATTCAGAAACAAAAACTTCCTGGGATGCAGGTTGTTAGGATTCCTTTGTCATTCTGTACGTCTTGAAGTAGAAACTTTTCCAATGAACTCTCACTGATTTCTATTTTATAAACTCCAAAACTCAGAATATTGCCTCATAATGTTGCTTCTGAAAGGTATTTCAGATAAACTTGCTTTCTCCTGTATATCCAGGTTACCAGAGGAGCAAATGCTTGCTTGCACACAGTGGTAAGGAGTGAGCATCTGGTAAAACTCAAAGGCAAAACATGAAGATGCAGTTAAAGAGAAGAGCTGGATGACATTTTCATGCAGGTAATTAAAAATGCATACCATATCTGTTAGTTTTTATCTTTTTGTTTCTTTGGTTATTGAAAGAGATCTCTTCCTGCTGTTGGATCCTCTTGATCTTCACACAGATTTTTGTATTGTCAAATATTGTTAAAATTCCTTCTCCTGTAGTCTTTCCAATAAAAAAGGGAACTGATTTTTTCCTGTTTGAAAGGAAGACTTGTTTTTATTTGACACATAGTCTTATATTCCATGTCTGATGTGGAAAATAAGGATTTATCAATTTGTGTGAATTTTTTATTGTTTTTATTGTATAATGTAATTTGCATTATATTATATCATATCCCCCTTGTGCACACATGAGAAAATATTTTATGGGAGACCCTGTAGCCCATCCCATCTGTCCCCCATAGTCTAGCTGGGTATCTAACCCTTCTCACTATTTTTCAATCTGCTTTCTTTTTCTTTATTTAAAAAATATTTTGTTGCAATGCATAGAATCTCCATCTTGAACTCAAGTGACTTTCCTTATCTCACTTTCCTTGAAACTCACGAGTTTTGACTCCAAAACTTTCATTTTAATTAAATGGTGGGTTGGATGAAATGTTCTTGCACAAAACTTTCCCTAACTCTATTTGTCATCCTAGTTATCCTCTAATCTTTAAATCTGAACTACATCAAAGTTTTAGCCTTATACTAAAGTCTCTTAAACCTCTGAGTGGCCTTAAAAATAATTGGATCTTCCCATTTTATGTCTTCAATACATTGTCACTTGTTTTCAATACAAGATCTTTTGTGTGGAAAAAAACATCTGTTCAAGAAAAAAAATCCAGGAACATTTTAGGGCCTTTTGTCCAGTTTGTCATCATTGACTCATTGTAATGATATAATAGATAAGGTGTAACAGGTAATAAGTAATAGGTAATCTATAGCAGAACATAACATACAATATACATGATACATAATGCATGATGTGTGTTTCTGAGGTTTGATATACATGATACAACATGTAATGTATAATATATGATATACAATATCTACTATATAGTGTATAATCTATAATATTATATGGAACTTGCTAGCCACATATTTGAGTGCTGTCCTGTACATACTACTATTAATATTAAATCTAGGGAGCAATCATTTCTTCAGCACCAGGATAAAGGGTCTAATTGCTGTTCTGGGTGCCTAGGTGTACCCCTGAGAAACTGATGTAAAGTAACACAGAAAAGTAACTGGGAGATCATTTTCTTCCCTATTAAAACCTAATAGATGGGAAAAATCCTGCTTTTCCTCAGTTCTTTTTTCCTCCCTGACTCCACTAGTTTGCTACATACAAAATATTTAATGAGATTTCTATTTTGTGAAACTGTGAAACTCTTTTGTGTAGTAGGGAATGATGATTAGCTGATAAAGAGGAAAAAAAAAAACCTGGTAAATCTGGCTTCTTGAAAGCAAGGCTATGAATAATAAAAATAGGATTCTGTCCTTTAATTAGTAGCAGTAGCTTTTTGACACAGGAGCAGAGAATAAAATTTAATCTAGCACAAACCTGTGCAAGTAGAGGCCAGAGTACTACTAATGTTTTATGTGTAGCTGATTTATTTGAAGAAAGGGGTTTCCAGAAAAGATTTCTACTAATTATAAACCATCAGTATTTCCATCCACAAACAAATACAAATTTAACTTTTCTAAAATTAGTAGACGATTCAGCTCCCGTCTTTATTGCACTTCCATGGACCAAAATAGAGGCTGAAATAGCACTGTTAATAATAAACTACTTACTGAGTGATTGTTTCCTGAAATGCTGTGTATTTCAGAGGTGTTTCAGAGGAACTCCTTGCTTTCAAACCTTACAGCAGAACAATTGTGCTTTTAAGAACTCTACATTGCATCAGGCCCAGGCTAGTCCAAGGCCCAAGCTAGCCCAAATACTAGAAATGGGCTAGCTTTGGTAATACAAGGTGATTAATTGACTAGTTTATCTTCCCCAACCAGAAAATTAATTTATATGAAGCTGTGGGAAACCTCAACTCCCAGAAGCACCTTATTTAAAGGTCCTATGCAACTCCCTCTCAAGTACTTCAGTCTGTGATCCAGCCATACCTACTGGCAGGATTATTCCAGTCTAGCATGAGGAAAAATACCTCTGTTGTAAGAGGATAACCACTTATGCCTTACAGCTCTTTCCCTTAGAGTTGCTTGTTTGTAGAGGATGGCAATGCATGGAAACTTCTAGTTGCTAGGATGACTGTCAGAAGTATTCAGAATTACCTCTTTGTATTTTCTGAGTTGTATCCCCCTCTCTCCCACCCTTCCCTTTCCATTTGAACAGGTGAAATATCATGTGAGTTCCAAGAGGTACCTCAGATGAGAAAATGCTAAGTTTATATAATTTGACCCCCTGTTTTTCTAATTCACATATTTACAGTCTAGAGGCATCTATAGACACTTTTGGCAACCTGAAATTAAATGGCAGAGATAAAAATACAATAAAATACTCCTAATGTAACAGCACTATGAAGCTGAATACTAGGTGGACCCAAAGCACATGTCCCTGCTTTCAGAAAGATAGGCAGCTTACAATGGAAAATCTGCATTTTGAAAAGCTTTGATAAGAGTCACACAACAATGACAGTGTATTAATGAACTGTGCTTTAAATGCTAAGTTAATGGGTGACAACTCAATTCAAAGGAAAAAAATCCTGAAGTCATTCTTTCTATTTTTATTACTGTCTGCAACGGTTACTTATAATGTGGAAGAAATGAACACTCCATTTTTAACTGCTAACCACATTTATTAAGAACCATTAGCTTAGACTGATGGAATTATTCTATTTCAAGAATATCATGCTGCAGATAACTTGGTTCGTCTTAGACCTTATTTAGCACGTTTCATAGAGTTCCCTTTTTTCACTCATTCTCATACATATCACAACCTCTTGAAAACTGACGATTACAAGTGTTTAAAGTAATGAGAAAAGGCTTTCAGAAGAATTCCTTTGACCAAATCAAGAAAGCTGTAGGGTTTCCAGTGACTTTCAAAGCTACTTGACACACGCGCAACACAAAAGTATGTCTTTATTCCTACGGTGGGTTGACTTTGGCTAAAGGGCCAAATGCCCACCCAGCTGCTCATTCACTGTCTCTTGACAGGATGGGGTAGAAAATACAATGGAAAATCTCTTGGGCTGAGAAAAAGAAGAAGAGAATGCTTATCACTTACTCTTACAGATGCAAGAACCTCAACTCAGTGAAAACCAATTTAATTTATTTACAGTTAAAATAGATTTGGGTTGTGAGAAACAAAACCCAACAAAATTAAAACAACACCTTTGCCCCTGACTTTCCTAACCTCAATTTTGATCCTTCACTCCTGACTCCTCTGTCTTCTGCTACCACCAAACAGTGTGGGAGGGAAGGGGAATGGGGATTACAGTGTAACCCCCATTCCCCATCTCTCCCAGACTCTTAGGTGGTAGCATAACAGTTCCTTCCTAGAGCTTCTTCCTCTTCCTCACACTTTCTCTCTACTGCTTTGTGGACTCTCCATGAGCTGCAATTCCCTCAGAAACACCTAACTGCTCCCTCCACACATCTCTGCTCTAGAGCCTGGGGCACCTCTTTCCCCTCCTTCTCCTCTGAACTTGGTGATCCCTCTGCTGTTTCCCAGTTATTTCCTGCTCCTCCCCATCCCTGGCATTCTCTGTCCTTTCTCAAACACGTTTTCTCAGAGGCACCACCACCTTGGCAGAGGAGCCCAGCAGTGACCGTTGGAGCCAGTGGATGAGTCCAGCACAGAGCAGTCCTGGGCTCTTCTCACAGCAACCACCTCTGTAGACCCCAGGCTGCCAGCAACTTGCCACAGTCACCCAATATCATTTCTTTTTATAAACTTTGGTAAAAAAAATGAGTGCAGTTATTATATTTATGACGTTATGTATGTAAAATATTTCAGAAAATAAAAATTAGGCCCCATTCCTCACTCATGCCAGCTATATGCATTTTCCCTTGTAACTCAGAATTACTCCTGACCAGACTTCCCTTGAGGAAAAGGATGGTCAGACTCCCCAGCCCTAAATATGCAGCCCTGATTGCCCATGATACCCTCAAGGGTACTCTTACTCTCTCAAGGGTAAGAATACAGTAAGCTGTTTAGATTGTTCACTAACTTTAGATTGTTCACTAACTTGTTCTGGATGTTGTCTGTTTCTTCATGAATTTTACTGTGGTCTCACTCTTGGCAGTCATTTTTGGTCCCATAGTGCAAAGAGCAAAAGCACAGCAGAAACAGATCCTTTGTCACTAAGAATCAGTTTCCTGTTCCTTAGTTATACAAATTTAGCACTTGGGTACCAGCCCCACCCTCAGTTTGTGAGTGGGAGAGAACCAGGGTGTCAGGGAAGAAAAGGAATAATACAGTCAAACCAGGATAACTGCTTAACTTCTCCCTTTGGCAGGTGTTATAATAGGAGGTCTTAATCTAATTAGGCACTTCCTCCTCCACTGAGCTGGTGGATAACTGAGGTACTTCCACGCTGCCTCAGATCTGCTGTGGTTAGGATGTGAATTAATCCCTAAATTCAGTTACCCAAAACTAGGAATATAATGTTTATTTCTCTATGTATCTACCTATTATAAAATATATGTGTAATAAGTAGTTCTAGAGGGTAAGACAGGATAGTAAAATGAGATGGATCACTTTGTGGAAGTACTTCTCTCCTATTTCATTAACTGTGGAAGAGAAAGATGAGGAATCTTATCTACCACTGAAATTATACAGAATGACTAGGAAATAATGGATGCCCCTATGACATTAGGTTCCAGTTCACACAGCTCTCTTCGAAGACACTCAGATTCAGTCTAACGAGTCAATTATGAGAGAACTCACCCAAAAAGGAAGGGAAATAAATTCCAAACACTCCTCAGCATGAAGGGAAAACAGGTTGGACCTGTAAATCTCTTATCCCAGGAAAGACCATTAGGTTACTTGTGTACTCCTTCAGGCTAATTAATCACCAGGAATGAGAGACTCAAATGTCCAGGGAGGCAATGAGGAAGAGGGACTCTGCATTTTGCATAGTGGTTATAGCAGTGGGCAGGGAGACCATATTCTGGTACACTCTTCCCAACTAGTTGTCAATGCCTGAGTGAAATTACTAGTACTATACAGCAATATTGGGGTAAATAATTGGGATTTTCACGTGCGCAACAACTTTCAGGTTAGTGATACACGACATCATTGTAAACTTAAATTCTTTTAAAATGTGTTAAGATATTATAATAATCATAGTGCTTAGTTCTTCTATGCCTTTAAATATGGGGCTAAAATTAGTACTTCAGAGAGTAAGAGCATAATTAAATAATCTTTTTTCTTTAGAAAAAATAGGAATAGAATATACAGCATGAAAACAGGAATTTATATATATATATTAATCTGTATTAATATTATAATCATTGTGCTTGATGTGATCAAAGCTAAAAATGACTTCCAGTGGTTCAAAAGGGCTGTATTAGTTTTTTTATTACTTGCAGTATGTGTAATTGTGGAAAACAAATTAATACCCTGTAGTGAAGTCTTGCCTATACAACAAGGACTTTCATTAATTTGCCCATTAAAAGTTGTATTTAGCATTTCAATAAATCTGGAAGTGTGTTGTAGCATTGAGACAAAGGTGGTAGTGAAAATGTCTTGAAGTATTTCTTCTATGAGAGGGTATGCTAGCTGAAGCAGAAAAAAAAAGTAAATTAATGTTGAAAAAATAGTTTGGAACGAACAGAAGAGAATTTGTTTTAGTTAAAGTTTCTGGCCAAGGTGAAAAAATAATGAGGAGATCAATTACTGTCAAGTGTCGTGACCATTGTAAAGCCTAAGAAATCTTATGTTGATTTTTAACCTTAGACCCCTAAATCAATTTAATCTTCTAAATGCTAACATGGGGCCTGACCTTCCCACTAACATCAGTGATTTTCAGAGACTATAAAATGAATTTACAAGTTTCCATTTGATTGATTCTGTGACATCTTTATGGCGGTTTAAATCTAATGGTGCCACTCATCCAGTGATAGAGCAGCAAAAGAAGAGGATATAGAGAATAAATAAAGTTTTTTGAGTTCTGAAAAGGTGACTTACTGCTAATTAAGCCATGCTTGACCTAATTCTTCCTATTTTCTCTGCTACTGGCAATCAGACTGGAGTAAGAATTGATGGGGAACAGTTGGCACTTCACATATTTCTGAGGTTTCAGTCTAATAAATAGGTAAAACTATTTCTGGGTCTACTTCAGCAAAAACTGGTAGAAAATGTTCTGCGTTGATAAAAACAAGGAAAGATCCTTACAAGGTAAAAACCTTACTAACAGTATGTTATCCTCATGTTGTTTGAAGAATGTGTTTGGCAGATATTATAAATATTGTCTTGAGAGACTCTCTGAAAACTACTCCTCTGAGCAGTTTTGCACAACCCAGACTCTGAACAAATTGATATTAGCCTATGGCAGGCAGTTTATAATCTCTTTATGTCCTAATTTATTCAATTCAATTAACTTATAAGTAACAGAAAAAAAAAAAAATCCCTTTTCTGTGATACTCAAAAACTGAATTCCTTAATGATAATCTAACATATTCTGTAATGGTTTACAGTAAGTTATGGCTTGAGCAATATGAAGAATTATTCAAGAATGTAATCATAGATTTTGTCATTTATTCGTGATGCAAATTTGACTTTATTATTCCTAGCAAATCTTTCCGTCTGAGAAAATGCATGTTTTCCTATAGTAACATATTTATTTAGTTATTTAGTTAGTTAGTTAGTCCTAACAGTCCCCAAAAGCAAGTCATGAATTAAGGACTCCCTAATTTAACCCTTTCTCTGCTTTATAATGTTTTTAAATTTAGTTACTTTGATGGATGGATGATATACACTACAGAATCGCTATACTGCTAATAATAATTATTAGTGGAAGAATCCTGCATAAGAAACACAGTTTAATGAATAGAGTTAAACATTTAAAAGATTATTTTGACTGTTGTGAGATTATGTAACGTGACTCACTAAACTGTTCCTGATGCATTGGAAAGTGCTCATTTTCTGAAGCAGTAAAACCAAAGCCAAACAAAGAGAATTACTTTTAATTCTCTGAACCAGCCAGTCTTTTCTTAAGCCTTCCAGTTAATTAAAAAGAGTGATTAATCATAATTGAAGACTGACTATTTTTGTGACTTTAAAAGGTCTGAGTTTTTAATAATTAAAGTGTTGAAGTAAGAGAACAATTTTCTGAGCTTTTCTTGCTTTTTCCTTCAGGTTTTTTTCACAGACATAGAATAAAGCTGTCCACAAAACTGACATTGTAGAGGAATACAGTGTATTTAAGAAAAACAGCAAAATTTATGAACACTGAGATGTCAAGTTTTTCCCAAGTGCCACAGAGTGCAAAAGGAAAAAGACATCATTTCTTGACCAGAGTAGCTATTGTATTGAAATTCCTAGAGGACCTGTAGGAAAACTGAGACTACAGACTTCTAAGGAAAAATAACTTCTCCAGGGAAGGAGGATCAATTGTTCACAATTGGCTAAAGACTACAACAACTGTGTGGGCAGACAGTAATTTCACAAAAAGTTTGAAAGAGGGAAATTCCTCAATCTGAGGAATGGTCCCATGGAATTACTGAACATTTTATGACAGCTTCAAACAGAATTTCTTTAGGAGCTTTCCTGGCAAGACAATCTTCAACCTTCATCAGTGCAGGCTTTCTCTATTTCCATCTTTCTTTCTATCACAAGCTTTCCACCTCTAATGAAGCTGAACACTTTAAACTTCACTGTGAAACACTGTGAATCATAGAGTGTTTGAAGCATTATAGAACATTTATATTTGTAAAAAGGAGGAGGATATTATGGTAATATGTTCAGCTCTATTAAGCTTCTATTTTTCATGCACTTTAGTTTACTGAAGACCTTATTGCTAAAGCTGATAGCTAAAGCCAATCACCATGGTTTCATAGAAATGAGGTCATAGAATCACAGAATCACCCAAGTTGGAAGGGACCCAAAAGGATCATCCAGTCCAACTCTTATCTCTACACTCCCAACACTCGCACAGTGTGACTGAGGGCATTGTCCAAATGCTTCTTTCAAACAATTATGCAACCTTTTTAAACAAAATTATAGGTCCTTTTAGTAAAGTGAGAAAGGCTGATGGTGCTTTATGCAATACTTTGTCACATAATGTTTTAATTTGAGAGCTGTATTTTTTGTAATGAAGTAAGCACACATCAAACAAAAATCACTCTGACAAACATCATAAAGCAGTAGTAAATGGCTAGACATTCTTAATGGAACTCATTTCTGGCAGATCCTCCTTGGTTTGGTTCTGTTTAAAACCTGTGTCAACAGTCTTATAGGGCCACAAAAATAAAACAAAGACTAGAAGACAATTAGCACGATTTAAGGAATTCAATCTACTCAATTTATTAAAGAGAGAACTGAGACATGATTTAAGTGATAGTTATATATATTTACAATTAGAAATAAAATCTGAAAGAGAGTAGTATTTGAACTTTGCAGGAAAGGAATAATAAGATGCAGTGAATGAATACTGGATTTAGACAAATTCAGCCCTGGAAGTAATTAATGTAGTGTAATTTAAAGTTTAGAACAGCTACTATGAGATAATGTGAAAGCCTATGTACATAGGAGGTGAGATCAGATGATCACAGTGGGAAATAATGGACTTGAAATCTACACAGGTGTAGATTTTCTGATGAAATGCGAAATGAAAACTATTGTTTTCAGAATACGCTGCAAATGGCATATTTTTTTATTGTATGTGAAAACTACTATATATTTCTTAATAACAATATTTATTTCATAGTCATAGAATCACCTGGTTGGAAAAGACCTCTGAGGTCATCCAGTCCAACCATACCTGTCCTGTTATTAAACCATGTCCCTAAGAAACTCATCCACCTGCCTTTTAAACACCTCCAGGGATGGGGACTCAACCCCTCCCTGGGCAGCCCTTCCAGGGCCTGAGAACCCTTTCAGAGATGAAATTTTTCCTGATATCCAGTCTGAACCTCCCCTGGCACAACTTGAGGCCATTTCCTCTCGTCCTGTCTCTTGGGAGAAGAGACCAACACCCACCTCACCACAGCCTCCTCTCAGGCAGTTGCAGACAGGGATGAGGTCTCCCCTCAGCCTCCTCATCTCCAGGCCAAACACCCCCAGGTCCCTCAGCTGCTCCTCGTAGGCCTTGTTTCTCCAGCCCCTGATTAGAAGGTGCAAAATGATCTCTATTAACTTTGATTTTCAATGAATCCTGTATGACTAATCCTCCCTTCATAGCTTGTATTATCAAATTTGGGTCTCAGATTGGCTGACTGGACTCAAAAATTCTCAAAGAAATTTGAGATGACATTTATCCACCAATATCAGCGTTTGTGATACTGCTTTTGTTGTTCTTTGCCAATGTTGACCAAGCTGCTCGACTGGAAGTGGAAGGGATTTTAATCTTCTCCATCTGTGTAACTGAAGTTTAATCTTACAGTTTTTCCTGAATTCTCTAAAACATGGTATGTTCAGGAAGCATGTACTGGAAGCCAACAAAAAGGAAAATATGACTGGAAAGAGTGGTAGAACAACTCTCTGCTATCTCTCCCATGATGTGATATTCTTTGTTCCCTAGAAATGATCATGAGGAAAGTCACGTGATGTGGCAGATACCCCCAGCATCCTGGTCAGTGCCCAACAACCAGTAGGCTGACATCCACCCCACAGAAGATACTCTGTACAAATTGGCATTGGCCAGAATAATGCTTCAAATACAGTTTAGTTAAAGGTGAATTTCAACACAGATAACCCTACAGAACAACCCAAACATACTGAAAAATTTTACATCCTTAGGAACAATTTGAAAAGCAGTACTACTAGTGGTAAACAAAATGCTTCCCAAGAACAAATCAGATATAAATTTAGCAGCCTTCATTACAAAAGAATTTAGAATTCCTTTATTCAATTCTGTACCTTTATTCAGAGCTGTATTTTGTTTCTGCTGTTCCTTTTCTTTCAAGGAACTCTACCAAACTCAGAAATACTGGTGATATTTAGATCATGCTTAAAGAGACCTGAAATGTTGAAGATCATACAGTTTCCTTGTCTTTCTATGGTTAGATTTTTCCTAATGTTATTGAATTAATATGGCATTTCATGTAGAAAAAATATCTATTTTATGTATATATAGGTTGTTAATTCAAATTATTGAAATTATTCAAATAATTCCATAATATAATTTTTAATTTTTTCATTCTCTGAAAAAACAGTCCTTTAATCTGACTTTTCCTCTCTGCATAATTCTTTTTGAACTGTCACAAAATTTCTCACTATATGACAGAAAGCTATTGCACCTTGAGCTGATGACCTTAAAAATTATCTCTCCTAAGTAAAAAGTACCATAACAAAAAAAATCGTGTCTGTTTTTCCATATCCTTATCCAGTTTATGTTGGAATATTTCAAGGGTATGGCAGTCTCCATGGGGATTCAAACTGAATGATGGCTACAAAAACACGTGGCAGAGACCAACAAGGGGCAAGATGGTAAGACATGTAAAAACACAATAAGAGAATTGTTATTTCTCAAACAAATCAAGTAATATGCTCTAAACATTAATAACATTATTAACCTTTTCAATGCTTTGATGTTTCTGAGTTGCTGTGAATTTGTGGTAACTGCATGGACAGCAATTTTTAAATGGGAATAAGAGGTGATAATTTTTATCATCAATTTTCTTGTATATGCCAATTTCTTTAAATACATTTTATGCTTTGTATTTCTGTTTGCATTTTCCCAAGAAACTAAACGTTTTTATTAATTGATCACGTAATTCCCTTCAAAACCTCCTTTGTTAAAGTGTAATGAGTTTTTAAAGGACTATTGAATATCTTGTGCACATCTATAATGGATTGAATTAAAGACTTCATGAGTTCATTAAGTTTTGGATGTATCTGATCAGCTTTCATCATGCAAGAATCACTGGTAGGTTTGATTTATACTGTGGAAGTTTGAAAATGAAGTTTTCACAATGTGAGAGACCTTGGACAAAATTCTCTTAATTCCACTACCCTGTATCATCCATGTATAAGGATAATTAGGCACCTTTGAAAGGCAGAGGAGCATACTAAACACTAAACACTAGTGCCAAATTTTGTGCTACCTGTTGATAATCTGGTTTAAATATTATCTTTTACAGTATCACAGTATCATAAGGTTGAAAAGGACCTCCGAGATCATCGGGTCCAACCTATAACCCAACACTAACACCAACACTAACACCAACCCATCCTCTAAACCATGGCACTCAGTGCCTCATCCAGTCTCCCCTTAAACACCTCCAGGGTCGGTGACTCCACCCCCTCCCTGGGCAGCCCATTCCAATGGCCAATCACCCTTTCAGTGAAGAACTTTTTCCTCACATCAAGCCTAAACTTTCCCTTACAAAGCTTGAGTCCATGCCCTCTAGTTCTGTCCCTGGTCACCTGAGAGAAGAGACCAACCCCTGCCCGACTACAACCTCCTTTTAGGGAGTTGTAGAGAGCAATGAGGTCTCCCCTGAGCCTCCTCTTCTTCAGACTAAACAGCCCCAACTCCCTCAGTTGCTCCTCGTAGGGCTTGTGCTCCAGCCCCCTCACCATCTTCGTTGCCCTCCTCTGGACACACTCCAGCATCCTGACATCTTTCCCAAACTGGGGGGCCCAGAACTGGACACAGTATTCAAGATGAGATCATTTTAGGGGTTTTTATTCCAATTTTATTAGTTGTCTGCTTATTTTCTACTTCCTCACTGAGACAAAGCCTCTAGTATTTTACTTTGATGTATGCAGTAAATAGTGGAGATCATGTTGTTTCTAAAATATTGTAGGCTTGGTGACATTTATTCAACCTGTCAGCCCTTCTTTTTCCTTTTCCAGCAAGCTGTACCAGGAATGGTAGCTACCCTTTGGGTTTTCAGTTTCTGGGTTAAACTAGCACAACCCTCTCAGCCTGTCCTTGCATGGGAGTTGCTCAAGTCCTGTGATCACCTTCTCTGTCCCTCCTCTGGACTCGCTCCAAGAGATCTGCTGAGGACTCCAGAAACGAACGCAGCACTCCAGGTGAGGTCTCACGAGAGCAGAGCTGAGGGAGAGAATCACCTCCCTCGACCTGCTCTTTGCACTTCCTTTGATGCAGCCCAGGATATGGTTTGCTTTCTGGGCTGCAAATGCACGCTGATGGCTCACGTTGATCTCTTCATCCAACAATGCTCCCAAGTCCTTTTCCTCAGGGGTATTATCAAGGTGCAGAAACTTGCATTTGGCCTTGTTGAACTTCATGAGGTTTGCACAGGCACACCTCTCCTGACAAGGCCCCTCTGGGTGGCATCTCTTCCCTCCAGTGTGTCAACTGAGCTACACAGCTTGGTGTCGTCGGCAAACTTGCTGAGGGTGCCCTCAATCCCACTGTCCATGTCATCGACAAAGATCTTGTACACTGGGTGCAATACCAGTCCCTGAGGGATGCCACTCATTAACTGTCTCTGCTTGGACAATGAGCCATTGATCACTACTCTTTGAGTGCGACCAAATCCGATCGATTCCATACCCATCCATCAAATCCCTATCTTCAATTTATTGACCAGAATGTTGTGCAGGACCATGTCAAATGCTTGGCACAGGTCTAAGTAGGTGATATCAGTTACTCTTTCCTTATCCACCAATGCTGTAACTTCTTAACATCACCAAATTCATCAGTTCCTCTTTCAAATGGGATTTGTTTCAATTTTTTATAGCAAAATGACACCAAATATAGAAAGAGATTATATTTCCTTGAGAAATAATAGCATATATTTAGCACAGCATATTTGTCTATTCCCATTATCACTTTGAAAGAAGAGAACAACCCTTTGACCCCATCTCAGATGTTTAGATGAAACCAGCTTTTAGAAACAATCCATTGTTTCTCTTTGATGTCTGCCCAGGGAAATAGCAGCAGTTGGTTTAGAGATGTATTTTCACTGTTGCTTTGAGCAGCATTGTAAGTGGAGAAGTAGGTGTCTATGGCATGTATACATAATAAGCAGATATTT
This sequence comes from Tapera naevia, assembly GCA_033556795.1. NCBI lineage: Eukaryota > Metazoa > Chordata > Aves > Cuculiformes > Neomorphidae > Tapera > Tapera naevia. The sequence continues at coordinate 3,099,529 of JAUMJJ010000189.1, read as the reverse complement.
ATTAAGAGCACTGTGGTGTTTTAAACACCTCACCTCCTTTTCAGAGCTCCAGTGCTGGTTGCCATGGAAACAGAACTGCGAACCAGAAACTGGCGGCTGAAATTGCCTCATCTGCTAGTGGCTGAGTCCATGTCTAGTCTTGCTTCCATGGAAACACATGTCAGAGCAACAAATGCAAAGTAATGGTTTCCAAAAGCTGCCTTAAAATTAATCCTGAGTTTACTGTTATTTGGTTTGTGATCACCTCCCCACCAGGCCTCTATAAATAGGACTCTAGAAGTCTGCTGTATTTACCTGTTTAAAATGACTAAAGGGAGGAAAGAAGCATAAACCCCAGAGGTATCTGTCCTCTTTGATTTTATTCACTAGCATAACATGATTTTGGGAGACAAACTGGTTAACAAACCTTGGCCTCCCTAGTTATAGCAACTGACTGACAGAATTATCTTTGAGTAATGTGGTGCCCTTTCTTATACTTGTTTATGATGAGCATTTTAGAGGCCAAGGAATGACTGGCATGGTTTAGTTGGTTAACTAAGCTACAATAATTCTTGGATAGTACCTTGCCACACCACTTGAACTAAAATTCTTAAAGAAAAAGAGAAAAATCAGATTCAGGTAATAATTTTAGTTTTCAAAAGAACTTCCTTCAAAAAAGCACAGATAATTCACTATATATTTTCCCCCTTTTTCTCAGAAATATTAACCTACCCTTCTTACAAACTTCTAGACATTTCAGGTGGCTCTAACTCTTCTGCTTTGCAGCAGACTTGATTTATTTAGAAGTCAGGAGGCTGACAGTGGCATTCCTAGAAAAGATCTCAGTTTTGAAAAGGTTGAATGGGTTACCACATGTTTAGTTCAAGTACTTGTTATCCTGTTGGCCTTCTTAACCAGGTGTAATGTTCTGTTCCAGACTGTTGAGGGGCCATTTTTTATCCCCCAGGAAATGTTCTGTTCTTTGTGATTCTGGATAGCTGGAGAAAGGCTAGCAGAATGTTAAATTATATGTGACTGCAGTGAGTTTTTCAGTTTTGCGTTGCTGACATCAATATCTTGTAAGACAGAATGTGTTCCAGAATTCAGGTGCTCCTTCTAACTTGCCATTAATCCTCAGGACATGTTTGTGTCTCAGCAGCCCTTATTGAAAAAAAGAATATCAATCGTCAGTCTTTGTTAAAAAAAAACCAAACCAAACAAATCAATTGAGAAAGTGGAATAAGTAGCTGTGAATCAGAGCTTGAGGCTTTTTTTTTTATAAGATCTGTGCTTCGTGTGGTAGCAAAGACATCAAATCCTGAGTGCTGCATGTCAGCTAATAAAAACAAAAACCCCTTTGAAATGTCCAGGTATTTTATTCTAAAGCTTTCTGTGAAAATGACTATCTAAAACTTCTTAGGGGAAAACTGTCCACCACTCATTCATGCTTTGACTTAATACCTCCCTCCTTATCAGTCTGGTATCAAATGAATTACTGAAGGTTTTGAAGCAGAGAGTATAGAAAAGAGAGCTCTTTGACTGCGGATTTCTCTGGGGCTTCTTGACCCACCAGAGGAGATCACAGCGTGATTTTGGGTTTAGAGATAGTCAGAATGACCTTAATTGTGTAGAAAATCAGACTGGTGTTAACTGTATGCACGCTGTATTCTGTGCCTTCCACCAATCTTTAATTTTTACCTTCTTTTTCTTTGCAATTGAAACAGATATTACTATTATACTGAAATTCTGAAAATGTAGCTCTGGCCCCACAGGGTACATACAAACTACATTTCATAAAAAAAAGAGAAAAATTCAGAACCATAATTAATAGAATTTCTATTTCGCTTTCTTTTTTTTTTTTCTATTTGATACGGCTCTTGTTCTACATCAACAGTTTTATTTCACCTCGTTGTTAAAGTTAATGAGAACTGTCACTTCTATCTCTTCTACTTTTTTCAGAAGACTTTTATTTATTTATTTATTTATTTATTAGTTTATTGAAAGGGTCTGTGCCTACACAGCTAAATAATGCACAGATAATGGAATGTTTGTGCTGCTTAAAGTGATTGTGACATTATTAACAATATCATCCTTATAACATATTTGACCCAGAGATGATATACCATCTTTTTTATACTATAGCCATTTTTCACTAAAATTACTTTGCTCAGTATTTAAACCTGCCTTTATTTGTTTCTAGTAATGTAAATTACCTTTTTTTTGATAGTTCTTATCTTTCCTTTCAATCTGTTTAAACCGTTTCTGCTTATAAGTTTGTGCTTTTCATGTCTTTTCAAATAAATTTTATGTAATTTCTGTGCATGCTTCTGTACGTGTGCACGTGTTCTGTAACTCTTTTAACACACTGAAAAGGACAATAGGACATTTTTTCAAGGAGAATGTAAAACCATTTTGAACTTTAATAAGAGATTTTTAATGAAACTGTGTAAATATCTTCTTCTCTGTTTTTTCCTTTACCTCTCTTAATTCCCTAAGATTCAGTTAAAATCTTTCCTTACCACATTTGTCACATGCTATGATCCTTCTCAGGCATCTGAGAGACTCCTTTCATGCTTAAAGTTATAAGGCCTCATGAAAATCATATCCTTTGGAGTTTTGTGCCATTCCACATGCAATGCCTAGGCAAATTCTTCAACGACTTAATTTGCAAGTGTGCATCTAAGCTCAAACTTCAATGTATGTATTGAGAAGAGAGGAAAAACACTTAGAAAACAGGAAGCAGAGCTATATACTTACAAGATACAAGATGCTTGCTCAAACTGAGAAGGAGGTTGCTCAAGGATGTCAGATGAGCACTGTTTGAGTAAAAAAACTGAGGGTTAGGTGTATATTGACAGTAGCAGACAGAATTGTTCCAAACATGAGGAGCAAGAGTTCCTGGGAAGATTTTGAATACATAGTGGAAGTTAGATAATGTGCAGGATGGGTATTAATACAAAGTGCTAGCTAGGTTGGGAATGAGACAAGAAAAGGTACCAGGCTCTTGGTATCATTTTTTTGGGTCTGTTTCCTTCCACTGCCTCTTTTTCTTCAGCCAGTAATTTCTTAGAAACTCCTCCCAAACACATCATTGTATGAGCTGTTTAGTTGCAGAAGTCCTCTTCACCTTTTCTCACAAGTTCTGTCTGTGCTCTGGCAACAAATGATGCTCGTTTATTGAAGCTGCCCACCTAGAAAGCTTTAAATTAAGATATGCTTTCAGATTTGGGTTTCCATGTGTTCCTCTTCTGAGAAAGACAAAAAAGCAGGTCATCATGCAGATGACTCATTTCTTGACACAGCCAGGAAACAAGTTAGAGAATTGTAGCTCAACCTCTCTTCTAGCCTAGAACAAGTTAACCAGTGCATTTTTCTGTACTCAGAGAAAGTTCCTGGCTCGCAGAAAACCTTGGGATAAAGCAAGTATAAACATGGTGGTAGAAGTGAAAGGATTGGACAGAGCTGGTAATATAATGCAATTCAGTCAACAAAGCACGTACTGCTTTAGATCTACATCATGTTGGTCCCCTCAGTCAAAGTATCTGTGTACCTGACAAAGACTGATGACCACATCAGTCCATCTGCCTAATAGAGGCTTAGATTTTCAATAGATTCCCATTTCCATAGAAGTTCTCCAAAACCATCATCGTTAAACCAAAATACTTTCAGATATGAATAGAGAAATATGGAATACTCTCCCAGCAGGACAATGGTCAGAAACTTGAATCTATTTACCTAAAAATAAGTGGGGTCTTTTCTCCTTATGGCAACGTCTGGTGTCTCCACTGCATGTTCCTGACAGTTTTCATCTGTATTCTTCATATTATTGAGGTGGAGCTCCAGCTTTCCTAAGTATTGAGAAGTGCTTGACACTAATGGACTTGACAGAGCCTGGCTCAATATGTCAATAAAATCGTAATTGGGCAAAGAATACTGGTTTTGAAAGAAAAACATGATCATACAAGTTTTAAAGTTTCAATATGAATACAGCAATAAGTAATCAAGCCATCTGCACCTGTTGGAATCCCATTTCAAAACCTTCCTGTAGAAATTTCATTCTCTATTCAGACTTTTATACTGCTGTTTTTTCTGACTGCATATCTTTGCAGTTGAAGATACTTTTTCCAAAAGCAAAAAGCACTGAAGGAATTTATTACTTTTTGTTACTTAATTACTCTGAAATTTATATAGAGAAACAGAATACTGTATGAATGATAATAGCAATCAGAGTAGGATGCTATTAGGGAAGTTTCTCAGTGCTATTTATCCTGCTTCAAGCCATCTGGAGGCATCTGAATGTGCCACTGGAATAATTAAGAAATATCAAGAACAAAATGGTTTTAAATGAATTTTAATGGCAAAACTAATTAGGGGACCATTCCCACAACACGCAACAGTCACTGTGTGTTACTAATGTGTCACAAGTGAGATCACTTTTGAAGGATAAAAGACATGTTTTGGAAATTCATCTCTTGGTAGTATCTTTTTGAATTTTTATTTTTATATTTGAATTTAGAAATCTTTTTCTTTTGTTATTAGTGTGTCTGAAGTGCATGCCATATTTGTATTAAAGGTAAGACTTTTGTATTTTTAAAATAAAAAAGTAAAACCTCATTCTCTTCCACTGGAGGGTGGGATGGCCTAAGTATTTCCCTTTACTTTGACATTTAGTAAATTTAAGCTGTAAAATTGTATACTTTTGAATGGACACTCTTTGATAATTATTGGTATGTGTTCCTTCACATGCAGACTGTGAGATCCCTAGGGCTCTTCTCTAAATCATTCCTGTTGCCAGCTAGTTGAAGGAAATATTTTCAAAAGATACAGTATGCTTTCATTAGTGATAAAGGTGTAAGTGATACACAATCATGTTGATGGTTTCTTCAGGAGGAAATATCTTTATCATTGATCTAGACAAGGAGATTGAACACACTCTAAGTAAGTTTGCAGGTGACAGCAAATTGGGCAGCAGTGTTGAACTGCTTGAGGGTAGGAAGTGTCTACAAAGGGATCTGGACATGTTGCATGGATTGGCCCAGGTAAATTGTATGAGGTTCATTAAGGCCAAGAGCCAGGTCCTGCACTTTGGTCACGACAACCCCATGCAATGCTACAGGTCTGGAGAAGAGTGGCTGGAACGCTGCCTGGTGGAAAAGGACATGGGGATACTGGACAATAGATGGCTGAACAGGAGGCAGCAGTGGCCAAGAGGGCCAATGGCATCCTGGGCTGTGTCAGACACAGCGTGGGCAGCAGGAGCAGGGCAGGGATTGTGCCCCTGCACTCAGCACTGGGGAGGCCACCCCTTGAGTGCTGGGGTCAGCTCTGGGCCCCTCACTCCAAGAAGGACATTGAGGGGCTGGAGCGCGTCCAGAGAAGGGAACGAGGCTGGGGAAGGGGCTGGAGAACAAGGCCTACGAGGAGAGGCTGAGGGACCTGGGGGGGTTTGGCCTGGAGGAGGCTGAGGGGAGACCTCATCCCTGTCTGCAACTGCCTGAAAGGAGGCTGTGGGGAGGGGGGGTTGGTCTCTTCTCCCAAGTGACAGTGACAGGAGGAGAGGAAATGGCCTCAAGTTGCGCCAGGGGAGGTTCAGACTGGACATCAGGAAAAATTTCTTCCCTGAAAGGGTTTTCAGGCTCTGGAAGGGCTGCCCAGGGAGGGGGTTGAGTCCCCATCCCTGGAGGGGTTTAAAAGACAGGTAGACGTAACACTTAAGGACATGGCTTAGTGGTGGATTTGGCTGTGTTAGGTTTGTGGTTGGATTTGATGACCTTAAGAGTCTTTTCCAACCTAAATGATTCTATGTTTCTATGAATTTAATATGTATAATGAAAGGTGAGTGATTGACCTTTGTCAGACGAGAACATAAATACAAGTCCTGATGCAAGTTTCAGTGTTTAAACATAATTGGTGCCTATTTAGATAAAAATAACAGTAAGTTTGATATATTTCTTTCTCTTTATGCTTATTCATTGCATGGAAAGGTGGAATATAGTTAGTTTTGCCAAGCACTCTAAAATGTCATACCTGAATTAGCAATCATTTTCTTTTTCTCAGCTATTAGATCAAAGCATTGTCTTGTGTTGAAAGGCCTCTCTGTACATCTGATAGCGACTGTCACTGCAGAGCGCTGTGTGACAACCATCTGATTGTAATAGCCTGGAGTCTCTACAGGTAACAGAATCATAGCCCAGAGGATGACTCAGAAAGACTATGTGTAAACGATAATGTCTTAAGGATTATTAAAGACTTGCACTTGATGGGAAGTTTACAGTGTCTATGTAAGGAGAAGAGCTGGCGCAGCCAGGGCCTCACCAGACCAAAGGTTTTTTGTGATTTACTGATCACTTTTTATAGCTAATGCTACAGGGATTTTACAGAAAAAATGCACCTCCTCATCTTACTCTGGCTTGAAATCTGTGTCTTGAAATCCATGTTTAAGATCGATCTTCTTATCTGCTTGACTCTAATAACGAACCACTTGTCTAAACAGCTTTTGGCTTTCTCTTATATATTAATGAATTATTTAGAAATCTATCATTGATGTAAAATTTGATCATACAATTATTCAGTTGCCATCAAATTCGGTTTGTTTTTAAGTTCAGTGATAATTTGCATTCAGGAAAATGTTATTGTGTTCTTTAATAATTTTATGTTTATTTCACAACTAGCCAACCTTTAAAACAAGTTTTAAAATATGATTTTTTTAATCTTTCATCTCATATCTACCTACCAAAATTTACTATATTTCTATGGAAAAAGTACTCTGTCCCTGAGGAAAGCTGAAATATAAGTCCCTCTCCAAAAGGACTATATCCCTGCAAGAAGAAATTAAAAATATTTTTTTCATTAGAAACTGAAATATTTTTGTTTGTTTCATATATCAGACAGCTGGGGCATACTAATTTGTAATGCAATTCTGTAATCTCATTGCATTTAATATTTGAAGTCTGTCAGACTTCTTATGCACTCATCAAAGATGGCCAAAATAAAATATAAAAAACACTCACTTACCACCCGTCGTAATTTTTTCTTCAAGTGTCATTGGAATATCTCTACTTTTATGAAACACGACCAATCCACCACAGTTATGTAGCAAATTAAATGTTCAACGTCAAGCTATCTGATAAGCTACCTGCTCTTCTCAGAAATACAGTATTAAAAGGAAGAGAAAACTCCTTACTAAAAAGAATATTACAGTAACAAGTCCTTAAATGGCATTCACTGTCCTTTGCCATCACTGAAGCTCAGGAAAGTTGAATTCAAATTAGATTTGATGGTGGAAAGGACCATGACAGCGATATGAGAAATGGAAAAGATATTCTGCAAGGATTTTAAGACCCCCTACAAGAAAATATTACTTTATTGTTATTTTTTTCAAGTTGGTAGACATTCCAATGATAAGCTCCTACCGAATGCCTTAACCTTTACCAGTGTACGTCCAGTAACAGGCACAAGTCTAATGGTGCTGCAGGGATATCAGCTCTGATACAGAGCTGTGAAAACGGAGAAGCACAGCCTCCAGAACCTATTTGGTTGGTGTTGACATAGTTTTCTGGACACCTTGCTGCACACATATTCAGTTTTGGGGCTTATGATACCTCCAGAAGCCACAGGTGTACATATGCCCGAAAATCCAAGTTTAGTTTATCTTGTTTTACACAATCAAAGCTGGAATCTAATCTAAAAAGATGAGGAAGACAAAAGCTGTAGTAACACAATTTCAAATGAAAGACATCTTTTATACAGAGAAAAAAACTTGATGTGAAGTTGTTCATAGATTGACTTATACTGCAAATTAGAAGAAAACATGTAAAGATCAAACCAGAAGGCTTTAGAAATGATCCTCTGATCAAAGGAGTGGGTAGAAGTAACTATCCTAACTAATTCCTGAAGCAAAACCTGACCTATTTATGTTTGGGACAATGTGGCAAGGCTGTGTGTAATCCCCAGTGTGCCTCTTCCTTTGACTGTCCCAATGCTGCCACCATTGTAAGCACCACAGGAGAAGAAAAAGTGCATAAATAAAAATTCTAGTGGCAACTTAGACATAAATTTGCTTTACGTCTTCATAAATGACAAAAACCCCCAACTCTACTATCTAATCAAAAAATGGAAGCAACAAATCTGAAACAAGGACTCGAAGAATTCTTTATATATATGGATATGCATATTATTCTGTTCTCCATAGGAGATCAAATGCACAATGGGAAATCTAAGAAATCTTTATTAAGAAATAGTGATACTATATGATACTTCTTCTCAACAGACTATGAACAATTTATTCTTAATCCTGAGAATGTTCATTCTTTAATCTCTTTTTTTTCTGATTAATAGCAAAAAAGTAAAAAATAGAGTAGGGGAAAGAAAAAGGGAGGGGAGGAAAGAGGTTACAAGAAACATGACACCTTGGTCTTTCCAGATTTGGTGGAGATCAGTGGGGAAATTGTTTCCCTTGGGCGTGCTAGGAATATAATTTAAACTCCACATATCCCAACCTTGGTTCTTTGGTGTGGATGGAGGCATGAACTCTGGGTCTAGAAATCACTGGTGAGGAGAAGGAGAAGTGAAATGGAATCATCAGGCAAGTGCTGTGTTAACGGCAGTGTCAGTTCGAGATGTCAGTGGCGTTTGGCTGTTTGCTGCCACCCAACTTTTGGATATCTGGAACAACCTTTATAGAAAATCTAGAGTAAGCTGAGTGAACTGGGTTAACAACAAAGCAGGTCAGTCTCAGCTGTGACTGCCAAGAGGAAATCGGTGAGAAATGTAGGGAACAGCCACACCTTAACCCACTTAAGAGCAGCAACCACTGCCTGTGGTCTGATTCTTCTCTGTGGTTAGATGGGTGCCAGGGAAGATCCAGGCCCAGTACTTCTGTCATTTTTAACTTCTGAGCACTTGAACACTCTTTGACTGAAGAATATAGCAACTGAATGGAAGAATTGCTGTTTTAATAACAAGAACGCTAGCAAATATTTAATGAAAAATTAAAAAATAAAGATAAAAGGAATACTGTATAATTTATAGATGCACTTCAAAAATACATTTTCTTGAAGAAAATCCGTGTAAGTGTCTACTCTTCAGACATACCTCTGTCAACACAGCTAACAAACAGTTTCATATGAAGGAGAACATTTCTTCATTGTGTTATTAGGTCAGATTTATTGGAGAAAAAGTAGCCATGATTCAATCTTTAAGAACATGATGCTGCTTGTGGAGCAATCAATCTGCATAGGCTATTGTAAAATGAGAATGCATTTAAGTGGAAAATAAAACACCTTCTTTAATTTATTTTGTTTGTTCTCTTTTAATGGAAAAGAAAGCAGCTATCCTTTAATTTTACTGTACCATGAGACTTGTATTGGTAGCCCTGAGAGAATTCTATGTAGAAATTATGTGCCACTGTAAAAATATTAATTTATCCCTCCCAAAACTCACAAAAAAATGCTTTCTTTTCATTTTTCAAATATACAAATTCCTTACAGCCATTCTAGAAATGTTTCATGATTATTGTCCTGTTGCTAGCTTGCAAGGATTTATTTTGACTGCTCAAAATTATAACTATTTTATTAACTTCTGTGCCTTTGATTGGAGCAATCCTGAAAATCAGAGCAATTTTCAGTAATGGAATAACATATTTTGTACTGAAGTAAGGTGTATTTAATCAAATATTCCATGAGCATTCTTTCTAGTCATGCTTGTAGGGCGCTTGCCTGTCAAAAGCTAAAGGCAAAAGAACTGAATGTAAATATCATTTAAAAGTACCTATTTAAGTCCTGCCACCCTACATTTGGGGAAAAAAGCTCCAATCCAGTTGCTTATGAACCATTCAGATGGAGAAGGTCATGAGTCCTTACAGGAGCAGACCCTGGCAGAGAGATAAATGCTATTATTTTTGCTTGAATAGGCCTTCTACTCATCAGTAAGTGATTCAATTGTGACGGGGCTGGCTAGGACAGAGTTAGTTTTGTTCATAGCAGCTTCTGTGGTGCTAGGGTTTAGATTTTTGAGAAGATCAGTGCTGATAAGACACTGCAGGTGCAGCTTTTGGTGAACAGATTTGCACAGCATCAAGGCCTTCTCTATTTCTTGCTCTGTTCCCACCGTGAACAGACCCCACAGGGGGTGCAAGATAGTCTGCGAGAGTTCACAACTTGGCAGATGACCTGAGCTCACCAAAGAGGTTTTCCAGACCATATGACATCGTGCTCAGCACTCAAAGGGAAGCCATCCTCTGCTAAGGAACTGACTACTCATGGGAGCCTTTGCTCACTTATCACAGAATTACCCAAGTTGGAAGGGACTCAAAAGGATCACCGAGTCCAACTCTTATCCCTACACAGGACACTCCCAACATTCACACCGTGTGACTGAGGGCATTGTCCAAGTGCTTTATAGCTCTCTTCTGGACCATTTTATATTATTTTGTTCTCTTCTTCCACTTATCCTCCACTTATTCAACAACTGCTACTATTTTTTATCTATTAGCTTTATATTAACCCCCAAGTTTTCGTCTTTCTATTCTTTCTTTCCTGCATCCTGTTGTGGATGGGTGAGGGAAGTGAGCAAGTGACTGTGTGGTATTCACCTGTCCAAAAGGGTAAACCAACAATATCAGTGTTCTCATCAGGACCTTTTTCTTGTTCTGGATGAACAACTTAAATTCCATTTGCACTTAACTTCTCATACAGAATGAGTCTTCCCAGATATAATGGGCAATTAAGAGAATATAAGGGCCTCCCAGTACAAGAAAAACATTGAGGGGCTGGAGCGCATCCAGAGAAGGGAACGAGGCTGGGGAAGGGGCTGGAGAACAAGGCCTACGAGGAGAGGCTGAGGGACCTGGGGGGGTTTGGGCTGGAGAAGAGGAGGCTGAGGGGAGACCTCATCCATGTCTGCAACTGCCTGAAAGGAGGCTGTGGGGAGGGGGGGTTGGTCTCTTCTCCCAAGTGACAGTGACAGGACGAGAGGAAATGGCCTCAAGTTGTGCCAAGGGATGTTTAGATTTGATATTAGGAAAAATTTCTTCACTGGAAGGGTTTTCAGGCCCTGGAAAGGCTGCCCAGGGAGGGGGTTGAGTCCTCATCACTGGAGGTGTTTAAAAGGCAGGTGGATGAGTTTCTTGGGGACATTTAGTAAGTGGACAGGTATGGTTGGACTGGATGATCTCAGAGGTCTTTTCCAACCAGATGGTTCTATGAGTCTATACAGATTGTTACTGATCAGGTCTCCTGGGGACAAGTCAGATTCACTACACATGAACTACATGTCAGGTGTAAAGCAGTGTGTGCGCTCATATCCCTACTTAAAGTTTTCAAAGAGGACTGATTCATAGACATTACTGTTTGCCAACAAGACGACCTTCAAGTAAAATTTTCCAAGCAAAATAAATTTAAAAAGGACAGTGCTCATCAGTCAGAGCACCTTCCTCTGTGTGAAGCAATGAGTATTTCTTTCAGTGCATTTTTTTTTCAGTATTTGTTTTTATACTTTCCTTTGGGAAAAAACATAGTCACATTGTAGCAGTGAGACAAAATTTTCTCAGAGGGTCTCCTAGACCAGATTCGAACAGTAACATGACTAAATCTTTGTCACTGCCATCAGAGGCTTCTGCAAGATATGTTTTCTGGGAAAGGAAAAAAATACCCTAGAAAACAGCCTCTCCCAATCATAAATACAAAAGAGAAGAAAGGAAGGAAGGAAATCTTATTCTACCAAAACTAGAAAAACTGATAAAGAAGCGAGTAAAATTTTCTTCTGCAAAAGCCAGAAGAATCTGTGTCTTGGTTTAAACTCATCTGACAATTAAGCACCACACAACCACTTGCTCAATTCCCTTGCAGTGGAAAGGGAGAGAGAATCAGAAGACTAAAAGTGAGAAAACTCATGGGTTGAGATAAAGACAGCTTAATGGGTAAAACAATGAAAACAAAGCAAACCAAGGAATTAATTCACTACTTCCCATCAGCAAGCAGGTGTTCAGCCATCTCCAGGAAATATCCTTGCCCACAGGCACTTTGAGGTGCTATCAAAAGGTTCCCAGGCACAGCGGAGTCCGACGTCAGCGATACAGCATGCAGTGAAATAAAAAGTGGCAGCTCACAAGCACTAGACACTGAGGAAAACAAGCCCTGTGGCAAGAACAGGAGCGTGTCAATTAATAGGTACACAACAATAAGAGCTATAAATTCTATCTAATACATTCCAGTCAAATCCATTATCATCTTGAACACTTAGTGCCCTACGCCGGGTGCCATGAAGGACTGTAGTGGTTTAAACCCAGGTGGCAACTAAGAACCACACAGCTGCCTGCTCATTGTCCTCCTGGTGGGGCAGGGAGAGAATCAGAATGGGAAAACTTAAAGGTTGAGATAAAGACAGTTTAATATAGGTTAATCAAGAGCCACACATGAAAGCAAAGAATTAATTCACCACTTCCCATCAGCAGGCAGGTGTTCAGCCAGCTCCAGGAAAGCAGGGCTCCAGCATGCATGGTGGTTACTTGGGAAGACAGACACCACCACTCTGAATGAAGTCCCCTTCCTTCTTCTTCCTCCAGCTTTATATTCTGGGCATGGCATCATACAATATGTTGTCTTATTAACACTCTTTTCAGCACTATTTCAAAACATAGCCCCATACCTGGTACTGTGAAACCCAGAAGGAACTCATTCCCACCTAATTTGTTTGGAAAATGTGTGAAAAGACATTGCAGAAATTACTCCGTTTAGCTCAAACAGAAACACATTCTGTAACTTACCATTACATAACAATAGTTTGCTGCTGAAAAAGACTTTGAGAAAAATCCTCCTTTAGGATATATTCCCAGAGATTCAGAGTTGCCTGGGAAACCAGCTGCCATGTGTGGTTTTCTTCTGTGAGCAAATGTTGAGTCACATGGATTTTCCATGTGTCAGGTTTAGCTGCTGAATTTTTAAAAAGAGAATCTATGTGCCTGCCAGACCTGGATCCTACAGGCCTTTACAGTTAGCTTTGCATCTCTGGGACTCTTTCAATTTGTATGTGATGCTACTTGCATAAATATTCATAATTAAGTCTTACATAAACAGGACTAGAGATTTTTTCATTAGTGTTTTGGTGATTACTTTCTGTTCTCAATTGATTTGTTCTGTTATCTGTGATATCTGTGCCAATATCTCGGGAAAAGCTATGCAAGCATTGATTGCTAAGAGCTTAAAAATCCACAAATTCAAGTGAAGCTGCTTGAGATTTAAATGCAAAAAAAAAAATATCTATTTTTAGGCTGAACTCTTTTCTTGGCCTATTGCCCCTTTTGGGCCTGATCATTGAATTTCACTTCGTGGCTAAAGCATATTAGGAAAAAGCATTACCTTTTCCACAGACATCAAATTTCCTACACTTCTCTTAGTAAGCTGGCAGGTGAGTCAGGTAGCTAGTGTGAAAGTTTTGCTTTTCTGATTGTGACCTTTGCTTCTGGACTGCCTGTGTGAAAATAAGACAGCAGTTAACTCGCTAAGTGGTGGTTGTTCACTGGCTCAGCAAAAGGTTCCATGTGTGTACCTCATGTCACTCTAACACATTTCAACTAATCTTGGGAACAACTCACATGGTTACCTGGGCATCCAGTGCAATATAAGATTCTTTTTAGGGTGTAGCAAACATCTGCACAGCAACAGCACACACCTTGTGAGATACCAGTATCCTAATATTGTACCTGGAAACTAAGTGGGGTACTGCAAGGTGTCTAATGACTTATTATGTCTATGTTTAGGTATCTGAATCATCTTCTAGATATTTAAACTTCTAGTCAACTTCTAATGACATACTACCAGATACCTACGAATGGGATTCTACCTGTAACACCAGGAACTGTGCTTCAGACAGAGGTCTCCCTCCTGTTTGAAAATGGTTTCTGAAAAAAAAATCACAGAAAACACAAGGCATTTGTATCAAGGCACACCAATTGCACAGTTTCTATTTCTTTCTTTCAAGAAACGTTAGTTAAGTCATATTCACCATCCAAAGCAAAAGCACTGTGTTTTTTCTTTCATGCATTTGAAGGTGATTGTCTGACAAGTCGTAGCTAACAAAAGTAACTGGTGTTTAAAAAAGAAATTAACTCAGAGAAAGCTCTACTATAGAGGTAAAAAGATCACTGTGATTTGTGTAGAAATAATTTTAAAAACCTCATTTGGCCTCTTGTATCACTGTTTCTGTTCTTTTTATATCAGTGGTGAAAAAATGATAGTGTATTGTTGCTGTTACTAACAGCTCCTGCTGTAGCTGATTGGCACAGTGTAGCCCTTATTCAAATAAACTTAGAAACCTCACCAGTGAGAACTGCAATGTTGCTTTAGTGACAGCTGTACTGGAACTGTTACAAGTGATAGTGAAACATTTAGTTAATTTGGTGAAAGGCTAATAACCTAAAAATATAAGTGCAGAGAAGTTTCACTAAAAAGGCTTTAAACCTACTTGAGCAATAATCTCCACTTCACTGTAAGCATCTGTTCACTTTCCCTGCTGATGTAATGTTTCCAAGGTAATCATATACTCTTAAATTTACACTACACTTAAGGCTTACTAATAGATGAAAAGCTAAGCAGCATTTGTCAGCACTCTGTTAAATCACTTGGTGTCAGGCTGTGAACTGAGATGAAACTTCAGAAACGGATTGCAACCCTTCAAAAGGAGTGTTCATTGTGTAACAGAAGAGGTTACAAATATTTAACTACAGTGGCATCAATGTTTAGTACAAATGCAGTGCACTCCAAATGTTATTGCACTCTGTTTGTGAGCAATAAAACGACTGGGACGGCTGAGTTTACATTCTCACCTTGTGCTATATCCGCAAAGACTTAAGCCACAGGTCAGAAACACACTTTGCTTGCTTATTTGGTTCAGGTTTACTGAGACTTAAATGTGGGAAGAAATACTGTGTTCATTTACCTAAATCTCATTTTCAAATGTGTTGAAAATCAAGTTTAGACTTTTAAGAACTTTGTGATGATTGTGAACATTTGTAGAAAATAACACAATAGAACTTCATTATTGTTAGCTAAGTACATCAAACCCAGTTTTCCTGTGACTGTTGTTATATTGAGGTGCCTGATATAAAGACACAGAGACAAAGAGCAATTTTCAAGCCAGATGGCCAAATTCTTAAAAGCCAGATAATCTTTTGCTTTCATTGTTTCCTTCACATGAACTCTGCTAATTACCTGACTTTACACAGTATACCTGAGTTCAGATTCTCTAATCAGAATTATCATGAGCAAGAGGAGCATAGAAACGTAGTTTCTTTAGGCTACTTGTTGTTTGGGGAGTTTTTTGGTTTGTTTTTTTTTTAACTTTACAAGAATTTCTCTTTCCTATCAGTTCTTCAACACCTATTTTAAGATGGAATGACTTACACTCTGGAGTCCCTGTTTCTTCCCCTGAGATTCTGGGTGACAGTTCAGAATAAACACTTCCAGATTGCTATGGATAGCTGAGATGAGTTCAGCCTGTGATAAATGAATGCATTCAGCAAAGTGGAAACATGAAACTATATAACAATGAGGGCTTCCAAAACTATCTGCAGTTTTCAACCAAATCTTATTAGCCTGATGTATAAAACGTTATTGAACGAATGTCAATGTATTCTCTTGACTTGAGAGACAAATACCTGAGGTACAGTGATGTCGAGAGCTGCAAGCTGTGTCAAATCTTTCCCCCCTCCAGATTATCTCCATACTAGCAACATGTGTGACCACATGCAGTTCAGAACAAGTGTCAGTACTTTTTAAGAGGCAGCAGTTTGTTTCCTACAGTGCCTGTGAGTGGATGGCAGGTTATGAACATCTTTGATACTTTCCCCTTAATTCTTTCCTAGATTTTGCATATTGTCAGCTCAGAGGATTTTCTGAGTCTGGTGTATTTAGTAGCATTTACTGGATCTCCTGTCAAAATGCTTGTCAGGTCTACTCTGAACACGTGTTCTGTCTCCAAAATTCCCCTGGCAAACTGTCCCACAGGTCTGCCATCCGCAGGGCGAAGAAGCACCTCTTGCTCATTCTGGGTCTGGCTTCTCTTGGCTTCATCTGATGGAACTTAGTTCTTGTATTAGAAGAAACAGTGAGCAATCAATCCTTATCCACAGTCTCTATCTACATCAGGCATGATTTTTGTCTTATTTCTTCCACAGTCATCTCTTAGTCCTTCTAAGGAATTTATTCCGTGTCATATTTGTTGGCTTTCTCTGCAAATTTGCCAGCTTCTCTGCACTGTTTTTGAGGACACCAGAACTGTCCACATTAGCTCTTGTGTATGAACTGTCATTTTATACAGTGGCATAATGATGTTCTTTTTTATTTCTTTATTCTTTTCTGTATAACTTCAAATATATAATTCATTATTCCATTCCTGGCAAGCACTGAGCTGGTATTTTCATCTGTCAGAAACACAGACTTAATCCAATAGCAGCACAAAACCTAACATTTTATAGGTAAAACTAAGTTTTCCTCCATATATATTACATTGTATTTGTCTAAAAAGAGTTAACTTGTTGGTTTTTTTTTTTTTAAATTTTATCTACAGTTCTGTTATTCAGTCTTTTTTTTTAAATTCTTTCCAGTCAGCCCTCATACTTACTGCCTTGACCTTTGAATTTCTTTATGGTGTGCAAGCACAGTCACCTTGCTGCTCACTGCATTTTCCAGGTCACTTATGAGTATGTTGAACATTACAAGTCTCAGTCTCTCTGGAATAGGATTGGCAACTTCCCTGTTTGTGAGATTTAATGATTTCTTTGTACCTTCTTTCCTGTCTTTTTAACCTCTTATTCACCCATTTTAGGATCTGCCTTTTCTGTTGTTTGGTTTCTCCAGAAGTGTTTTGCGTCAGACCTTGTGAAAAGCCTTTTGAAACTCCAAGCAGAGTATATAAACTACATTATCCTTCACAAGCGTTGTGAACCCTTAAAGAAATTAAAGAGGTTTGTAAGACAGGACTCCCCTTTGTGGAAATCATATTGGTTCTTCTCAAGTAGCCTCCTTTTATTCAGGTCTCAGCTAATTCAGTGTCAACACACTCTTTATTGATTTACCTGCAGGTTCACAGGTCTGTGCTTCCCTAGGTCTCCCTGAAATGTTTCTTTTTCATAAGAACTGTCACCACATTTGCCATTCTCAAGTCTTCAGATGCTAAGAGCTCAATGAGATACACGGTACATCGAAAGCTGTATTATTTCATCCTTGTTCTGTTGGGACTTGTTATATTTTTTCTGCTTCTACTGGTACTGTTAATTCAGTTTCAGGTTGATCTTTTAATAATCTCCACCTCTTAAGCCCCAAAATATTCTTGCATAGGGATCTCCCTAGTTTTTCCACACTGAACACTGATACAAAAAACTTTTATTTACCACCTCCAAAGTGGTATTTTCCTGTCTGAATACATCATTTTAAATGGCTCCAAAGACTATCTCAGGGTCTTTTTACTCTTGTTCATTTTGGTGGTTTAGATTATATTACAGATTACATCAGATTTTCTACTTACCTAAGGAAAAAGTCACCCAAAAGTTGGAAAAGTTGGAAAAGTTGGAAAAAGTCACCCAAAATCACGGAAATTAGTTCTAATTTGAAAGTTGGTATCTGACAGTAGTTCATTGACATAGTGTAAAGCACAATCCCTTCAACAAAAACCCAAAAATCTTCTTTCCAGATATCTAGAAAGAAATAAATGCTCCAGAAAGTTAAATAAAAACTGTTAGAAAAAGTATTGTTTGAATCACACGTTGGACAATTGCTTCACCTCTTTTAAAAAAACTTCATTTTCAATGACAGGCTACTCAGAGTAGTTTAAGAACATTCTGATGTATTTGCCAAGAGAAAGGAAAGAAAATATGTGTACTCAGGAAGAAAAAAAAAAGGAGAAAAGTAAAGAAACAAAGTGAGTTTTCCTAACTATGAAAATAAATAAAGCTTTTCTTCTAAACTCGGCACAAAGTTCTTTTCAGTATCACCCGTGTACAACTATGTATTATATTTGGCAATATTACTGTCAATTCACATTCAGGGCACACATTTTATATGTGCAAGATATAGTCCTGTGATGAATTATGAATCCCTCTCTCTCCTTCAGGGCTTGTTTTTTGATTTTTTTTTGTCTTGCTTTTAAATATTTATTGCAAATGGACTTGGAGAAAAGTGTGGAAATGTCAGCTATAATCTGCTTTTTGCATGCTGGGGAAACCCTAGAAAGGAAATCATCTTTCATATCCCTCTCGCATCCTTCCTGTTGGCCTTTGGAGTGCCTTGGAGCTGACTGATGAATTTGCTTGCCCTCCCAATCATTTTGAGTCAACATGGTTTGCTCTTTTACATCCCTGTCATTTCGTATGGTTCCTAAGTAATATAGTGGCACAAGTTGGCAGCCTCAGGAATAGGAAAAGTGGGACCAGTGTCAGAATTACCTCTGTTCTGTAACAGAGTCACGTGCCAACAGCTACTCCACTTGGGAATCTATAGCTGTAGCCTTAAACTATTTTCTATTAGAACTTTCACATTGTCTTTAAGTGAAAGTTCATCTTTTCCCTCAAGAAACAGAAGTTATGAAATTTGATGTCCTGGTTGCAGAAAAAGGTGGAAAAAGCATCAGATAAAGTTGAAGCAACGCATGTCTATGCTCTGAATCAATTTTTACCATCTCTTAAGGCACTGCCTGTGTTTGTCTGAGCAGATCAGGTTCTCTGACAGAGTACAGTGGGCAAGTTCACTGACATTTCTGAAGATCTGAAGCTCTGAATCTTTCTGGTTGCTCTGAATTTGGCACAGCACTAGCACAGGCTTTCACTCAAACAATCTGAGCTTTGGATCTCAGTAATTGGGATGGCTTCAAGGAAGATGTCTTGCAGGCTGCTTCTTTCACAAGCAAAAATCAGACATTTCCTTCATAAACTGCAGTTTGTTCACAAGTCTAGTTTCCTCAAGATCAGGAGAAATCTACAGTCATAAGAAACTTTCTGGTTTATAATTAAAGCCTCTGCCTAGAGAGTGCTTTGGACAAAAGTTTTATTTGTAGCAAAGAGTTTTTTGGGGTGTTTTCTCGTGTGGTTTTCCTTTTTAAAAGTTATGTTGGTGACTAAGGTTACGCCTTCTTGGCTTTATTACTCCATGTGCTTCTCTGGAGTTTCTGTTGCTGCTTTGAGACGTGCAGCAGGAGATAAATTTACTCCTTGCACTGGTATTTCTTACTGAACCCTATGCACACCCCTTGAACCATTTAGCAGTGAAATATTACTGATGTGAAAAACTACTTTGTTTATGAACATGTGCTATGATGACTCCTCAGTGCCTGCAGAGCCAAAGTAATTTTATGGAAATCAGAGAACATAATTTTGTCACATATATTGATTTTGCAACCATATTAACAAACACAATGTATAATTTTGGGGGCATGGTGTTTCTCTCTTTTTCACCCAGCGGCCAAGGGACAGTTACACAGCACCACTTTGCCAAAAATCTGAATTATTCTTTAAAACTGTCCAAGGAGAGTTCTAATTAATACTTTATCACAGACATTTTCCAGTCTGTGCAATCAGTAGCTGGGAAAAATAGTTTTCTAATTATGTCTTGACCATGACTTTAGGTACAGAGTGTAGAATTCCTTCTAAGTAAGAAGTACTCCTAATCCATTTTCAGTCTCTTGTAAATGGCACATTCAAGATGACACTTCTGCCTTACAGATGACAGAGAAAAAAGTCATTACCAAATTCCTGCCATTCTTTCATTTGCCTTCTTATGCTCAGCAGCCTGGCTTCCTGTAGGCTCAATGCCTCTTGTCACATTAACTGCTCATCTGCATCTCCCAGTTCAGATAAACCTTTGGCCCTGTACCAGTCTACAGAGCTTATTGGTAGAAGAAAACCACAGCAAACATGGAGATCCACAGCCTAGTTTTTACCATCACTTTTCCAACTACAGCCAGACTTTGAGGTCTGCATTCTACAGAACTCATGGACAGCTGAGTGCACTGCCTGGCAGCTTCTGTGTTCCTGAATTAGTAGAATCATAGAATCTTCTGGTTGGCAAAGACCTTCGAGATCATCGAGTCCAACTGCACCCACCATCTGCTAAACCATGTCCCTCAAATACTCATCTACCCATTTTTTAAACCCCTCCAGGGATGGGGACTCAACCCCCTCCCTGGGCAGCCCTTCCAGGGCCTGAGAACCCTTTCTGTGAAGAAATGTTTCCTGATGTCCAGTCTGAACCTCCCCTGGCACAACTTGAGGCCATTTCCTCTCCTCCTGTCACTGTCACTTGGGAGAAGAGACCAACCCCCCCTCCCCACAGCCTCCTCTCAGGCAGTTGCAGACAGGGATGAGGTCTCCCCTCAGCCTCCTCTTCTCCAGCCCAAACCCCCCCAGGTCCCTCAGTCTCTCCTCGTAGGCCTTGTTCTCCAGCCCCTTCCCCAGCCTCGTTCCCTTCTCTGGACGCGCTCCAGCCCCTCAATGTCCTTCTTGGAGTGAGGGGCCCAGAGCTGACCCCAGCACTCGAGGGGTGGCCTCCCCAGTGCTGAGTGCAGGGGCACAATCCCTGCCCTGCTCCTGCTGCCCACGCTGTGTCTGACACAGCCCAGGATGCCATTGGCCCTCTTGGCCCCCTGGGCCACTGCTGCCTCATGTTCAGCCCCTGCCAACCAACACCCCCAGGTCCCTCTCTGCCGTAGCTGTCAGCCTTCTCCATTCATAGCAGTCAGACCCTTGGCAGTTGGAGAACACTCTGCAGTCTTAAACTGAAGATATATATAAAATTATGACAATAACATTAAAAAAGGCATTTAAAAAAGTGTTCCTTGTGTTAAAAAGAAAAATAGAAATGAAGTACTGCAAACTGAAGAAAAAAGTTTTACATCTTTAAAGAGTTTTATTATACAAAGGCATTCAGAAGCCAGCATGAATCTTGACATAGATCCATTGAATTTGTAATAGAAGTCAAAATCAATTTAAGAAGAAAGACAAAATAAGTAAAATACAAAGCCTTATGAAAAACATGGGTTTTTTTTGTTTTACATGGCTGTGCATCATGCTGCATTTTATGGATGCCAAGGGAAACTCTCAAATGCTCAGAGGGAGAGAAAACTAGTAATTTAAATTCAGCCTTTCAGAAAGTGTCTGAGAGATTCCCAGTAAGGAGGTATAGTGTGATGTTCCCCTCATATCACTGCAAAAAAGCTCAAAAGCTAAAAAACAGATGGATTTTTGCAAATTGAAATGTCAAGACTTTTTTAAAAAGAGATTTTTGAGGAACCAAAAGCTGAGGAAGGAAGATCCAAATACCAACTTCGCTGTCTACAGGCACCAACAGCCCTGTTAATTAAATATACTGCACTCCACAAAATAAATTTCACAACTACTACTGAGTTATCTGAATAAATGAAAATAATTCTCCTGCAGCATGAAGGCTTGCATTATGAATAAGAGACTGAAGAGTTTCTAGAAGAGTTTGCAAAGATTATGTAGAACCTATTCTACAGTTTGCCTTAGCATCAGTTGATTTTGTTGACCAGGTGAATGGAAAGAGGCTGATTAGTTTTGGAAGACTCCTACAGGCACCATGTTAAAATACTCCAGCATAATTCATGATCAGAGGTCTGATGTTCAACACATTTCCTGGATAAAACCTTTTGCTTTCTCACTAACCTGAAAGGTTGTTTCCATTTCTCAACTCAAAGGAAGCCTCACTAGTATTTGTCATTCAGTTCATGCTTGAATGTCCCTGGTTGTGTACACACAGGTTTCTTCACAACAGCTTGTTTGCTGCAGTGCTGGAAAGAGACCCAGGGTCCTAAGAATGATCTTGTGCTAACCCTGTACCTGCACAATTATCTTCAAAAGGGAATAGGGAGCTCCAGTTCCTGCTTGATGTCTAAGTGATGTAGAGAAGTCCAGCCACAATCTGGAAACTGGTCATTGTGTCTTCTATCACTTATCTCAATCATACTGATTTCAAACAAATAATTAGGGACTTTCTGGTAGGTTCACTGTTTGGAAGCCAGTTTGTTAGTTAGAAAGTAAGTTGCAGCTCACTAGCTCTCCCTGAGCACACACTCTTGGAAGAATCTAGGAAATCACATTTCCATGGCAACACAGTTTCCAGAGGCTCTGCCACAAACAAAGGTAAGAAGCGTTTAGCACAGTTCATGGTGCTGAACAAACCAAGCCACTGGCTGTAGCAAGCTATGTGTCTGTAGAGCTTAGCAATTTTTCTAGTTCAAAGAGTGGGGACAACTATTAGCAAGACTTGTTCAAGCCTGTCTTTTGGCCAGAGAAAGCAAATGTGGAGCTGATGAGGATCATACTTCCTCACCCTGGGGAGTTTTACCCACTTCAAGGTTCAAGGCCCTATCAGTTCTGCCTGTACGAGCTCAGAAGGGGATATATTTAATGCAGGCAGATGGAAGCTTCAGGCAACCAAACCGGAGACACCGGACCTTGCAAGCTGGCCCTCACCCCACCTGCTGCATCATTCACTTATGTCTCCCATATTTGTTTGGTTTAGCTCCCTCTTGACATGCTCCTCCTCTTCTTTATTTCTATGATCAAGCCCGATATTTTGTTTTCCTGCCTTAGAAAATCCCCTCTCTACAGCATTTCTAAGTCAAATATGAAATAATTGGTGGCTTTAAAATGGCACTTTCAGCCCTCCACTTTACTAAGGTGTAACTGTCCTCCCAAGCCTTTGCCTGTCCGTTTAAATTTCAAGGTCCATGGGAGAAGGTCCTACATAGCTGAGTGATACCTGTCACAGCTGGGTCCTAATATCATACCAGTACCCAGGCATAAACACATTTGCAATGTATTTGTCTCTTCACAGACAAGAGGAAGAGCTGACAATGCTGTCAGTTGTTCCACCCTCTTCCCCTGAGCCTTCAACTGTCCCTGAAGGAGGAAAATGAATGCAAATCCTCAGAGACACCAGGGACAGAGGAGGCTGTCCCGGACCACAGACTCTCCCCAGCAGACTCTATTAAATACAAGGTCATCTAGGAATCCATCTAATCTCATTTTCAAAAAAACAGCAAATGTTGATGGCTCTACCACCTCTCTTGGTAAGTTAGTTCAATGTTTAATTAACCTCACTGCTAGGAACCCCATTTAATTTCAAGATTGAAAATTACACACTTCTTTAACTTCCTTTCACTGGATCTTATTATACTTTCATGACTAGGAAGATGAAAAATGTTTTGGTACGGCACCTCTTTTCTACTTATAGGAAAACCCATAAACAGTAATACTGGAGAGAGTCTCTCACAGCTGTTCAAGCACAGTTGTTAAACAAACAAATAATAACTATCCTATATAAAAATAATTCTTACATAAAATATGTCACTTCTTATAGCTCTGTCCTTTTTATTTTGACAAAAGTGAAGGCCACAAACGTTGATTAGATAATTTATTCTGACTTTTTTCACAGGATATTAAATTTCACAGAGATCCTCTTATGGAGAAGCAAATGATTGTACTTACAGCAAACAGTACGAGTCCTCAGGTGACCTAACTGTGGTTTGGCAGGGAACAGGAGTGACTAAGATGTCACTGTCTTAATTTCTGCAGTGATAAATATATGCTTTGATAATCCTTGGAGATGAACTATGTCCTATTCAATAGGTGGATGGGTAAGGAAAAAAAAGTCAGTGTACAATCCTGAATGTGACACCTCAAATGCTGAAGTACATGAGCAGGACACATATGTGGCATCAGTTTCATATGTCATCTCCAGCTGCAGCCAAATTATTTTTGATGCTTGACAGAAAGAGAGAAAGGGAGAAAGGGAGAAAGGGAGAAAGGGAGAAAGGGAGAGAGAAAGGGAGAGAGAGAGGGAGAGAGAGAGGGAGAGAGAGGGAGAGAGAGGGAGAGAGAGGGAGAGAGAGGGAGAGAGAGAAAGGGAGAAAGAGAGAGAGAAAATGAGAGAGAAAGAGAGAGAGAAAGTGAGAAAGTGAGAAAGTGAGAGAGAGAGAGAAAGAGAGAGAAAGAGAGAGAAAGAGAGAGAGAAGAGAGAGAAAGAGAGAGAAAGAGAGAGAGAAAGAGAGAGAAAGAGAGAGAAGGAAGGAGAGAAGGAAGGAGAGAAGGAAGGAGAGAAGGGAGGAGAGAAGGGAGGAGAGAAGGGAGGAGAGAAGGGAGGAGAGAAGGGAGGAGAGAAGGGAGGAGAGAAGGGAGGAGAGAAGGGAGGAGAGAAGGAAGGAGGGAAGGAAGGAGAGAAAGAAGGAGAGAAAGAAGGAGAGAAAGAAGGAGAGAAGGAGAGAAAGAGAGAAAGAAAGAGAGAGAGAGAGAGAAGAGAGAGAGAGAGAGAGAGAGAGAGAGAGAGAGAAAGAGAGAGAGAAAGAGAGAGAGAAAGAGAGAGAGAAAGAGAGAGAGAGAGAGAGAGAGAGAGAAGAGAGAGAGAAAGAGAGAAAGAGAGAAGAGAGAGAAAGAGAGAAAGAGAGAAAGAGAGAAAGAGAGAAGAGAGAGAAAGAGAGAAAGAGAGAAAGAGAGAAAGAGAGAGAGAAAGAGAGAAGGAGAGAGAAAGAGAGAAAGAGAGAAAGAGAGAAAGAAGAGAAAGAGAGAAAGAGAGAAGAGAGAGAAAGAGAGAAAGAAAGAAAGAAAGAAAGAAAGAAAGAAAGAAAGAAAGAAAGAAAGAAAGAAAGAAAGAAAGAAAGAAAGAAAGAAAGAAAGAAAGAAAGAAAGAAAGAAAGAAAGAAAGAAAGAACCATGAATAATCAGCCATGCACAAGGAGAATTCTAATTAATTATTGAAACTGATCATTTGAGGTCCTTGAAAGATGAGATTTCCTTACAATCAATGCCTTAATGAGGAAACTCAATGATCGTTACCATATGGGGATGGGGTCAGGAAGGTCAAAGTGCTGCTGGAGCTGAACTTGCCAAGGATGCAACAAATAATAAGAAGTTCTTGCTTTCATATAAGCTTTTGACCACTAATCAGCACAAGTTTCTTAGTCACTTGGAATTGTGTTTTTTTGAGTTCATGAACATGTCCTGCCTTTTATTTGAACTTCTATACTTTAAATTGATGTTCTCCATCAGTTGTATTTATTTTAGGATTTCAGAAATTTTTCTTTCTCTCTTTAAACTCCTTAAGAGTCTTTAAAAATAAAGATACATACAGACAAATAATTTTGCTCAGTACCAAAGTCTTCTTGTAAAGTAATACGAGCTAAAGGATGACCATTAGTATCTAAGCAACAGATATTTTTTAAGTTGATGTTTAACTCTCATTACATGTCTTAAAAGTGAGATTCAGCACTGAAAGAGGGATTCAATTTCAAATCAAAACACCTAAACTCTGGTAGCTATATTTGAGTTGTTGTCTAAGTTCTTCCCATAGTGAAATGAAGTATAAGCAAAACAATTAGGGGAGTGCAGAGAGGTCTCCACCCATCCAAAAGAAAGAATTACATGTTTAGATACCATTTTGAGTATTTTGCACTGTCCAGTTTGGCCTCTCACAGTTGCTCCAGAAAGCAATTTTGTTCCTACAGGTTGTGTGTGACATACACAGATGTCAGCCCTGTGCAAATGTACTGTATATTGTAGGGATTTCAAATGTTACTCATGCCTGAACAACTGAATCCAGTCCCAGGTGGCTGCTCAGAAGAGTAG
Organism: Tapera naevia; assembly: GCA_033556795.1. Taxonomy (NCBI): domain Eukaryota; kingdom Metazoa; phylum Chordata; class Aves; order Cuculiformes; family Neomorphidae; genus Tapera; species Tapera naevia. Next base: position 3,073,923 of record JAUMJJ010000189.1, on the reverse strand, counting down.
CTCTCTAGACTCCATGCCTTCATCTTTTAAGGTTACTTAAAGGGCATAAGAGACATTTCTATGTCATTAGCCGTTAGGACACAAACTCTGGGAGACATTTACCCTTCTGGAGCAGCAGCTCAAGGGAAAGGTCTCTCAAGTTGGGGTAAAAAACCTGTAGGTGGGCAGCTAGATTTAGTCTTTGATCTCCATTGACCTCAGGGAAGACAGAAAAGAACACCTACCTCTTATATGGAAGAAGGGCAATGTTGTGCCCATCAATGGATAAGGAATTAGTTGGATGGTCACATCCAGAGAGTAGTGGGCAATGGCTCGATGTCCAGATGGAGATCTACAACAAGTGGTGTCCCTCAGGGGTCTGACTGGGACCAGTGCTGCTTAATATGTTCATTGATGATATCCACAGCAAGATTGAGCACACCCTCAGCAAGCTTGCAGGTGACACCAAGATGAGTGGGGCTGTTGTCACACCAGAAGGATGGGATGTCACCCAGAGGGACCTGGACAAGCTGCAGAAGTGGGCCTGTGTGAACATCATGAGGTTCAACAAGGCCAAGGGCAGGGTCCTACACCTGGGTCAGGGCAATCTGTGGCTTCAGTACAGGCTGGGAAACGATGTGATTGAGACCAGCCCTGAGGAGGCCTTGGGGTGCTGATTGATGAGAAGCTCCACATGAGCCAGCGATGTGCACTTGCTGCTCAGAGGGCCAAACGTGTCCCGGGCTGAATCAGAAGCGTGACCAGCAGGGAAGGGAGGGGATTCTCCCCCTTTACTACACTCTTGTAAGACCCCACCTGGAGTCCTGTGTCCAGTTTTGGAATCCCCAACCTAAGAAGGATATGGAACTGTTGGAGCCGGTCCAGAGGAGGGCTACAAAGATGATCAAAGGGCTCTCTGGAGAACCTCTGCTGTGAGGACAGGATGGGAGAGTTGGGGTTCTTCAGCCTGGAGAAGAGAAAGCTCTGGGGAGACCTCATAGTGACCTTCCAGTACTCAAAGGGGCTCCAGGAAAGCTGAGGAGGGACTTTTTATGAGGGCTTTTAGTGATAGCACAAGGGGGAAAGGCTTTAAATTGGAAGGGGGAAGATTTAGATTAGACATGAGGAAGAAATTCTTCGCGCTGAGAGTGGTGAAACTGGCACAGGGTGCCCAGGGGAGCTGTGGATGCCCCCTCCCTGGAAATGTTCAAGGCCAGGCTGAAGGGAGCCTTGAGCAGCCTGGTCTGGTGGGAGGTGTCCCTGCCCATAGCAGGGGGGTTGGAACTGGATGAGATTTAAGGTCCCTTCCAGCCCGAACCATTCTATGATTGATTCTATGATTCTATGATATAGACACTTAAAGGTAGACACCAAAGTTTAGGTGACTCATTTGCAAACTGAATCTCACCATCAGTGACCCTATAATTAAAATAGCATTTTCTATATTGATTTATTATATTTAAAAGTGCTAAAAAAATTATGCTCTCTGGATCAGATATTGTGCAGCATTTCCTCGTTACAAGCCCTGATAAACATTTTTTATGATCCCCATGAAGTACAAAGAGATGTTTAAAGAAATGTTAATACTTTTCTCCAGTGAGAAAAGACAGATATTCTAGGATTTTACTGTTAGAACTCTTATTCATGAGTAGTTGAGCTCCAGCAACTCCCATTTTTAGGTCTTCTTTTAGTTGTTTTCTTTCTTTGTAGAACTACTCTTCCATTTCCCAGACAACTCTGGGAAAACAAACATATCAAACCAAGTACCAACTGCAGAGCTATTTAATTTTGCCTTTTACTAAAATTGCCTCTCTTACACCTACTAATCGCAATGTTCTTTGAATGCCATCCCATCTGCCCTTATGTTCTGAAGGTATTAAATTAAATGCTTTTTCAATTGCTGTAATGAATCTTTCAAATAAAATATCTGCTGCAAAAGCAGATATTTCCTCTCATATAGTGGTAGTAATTAAGAAGTAGTTGTTTCCTTTGGAAGTTTTGCTCTGTGAAATGAACAGTCTGAAAGAGTACACAGTCTTTTTTTCCTGTTTCTGCACTAAGATTTTTGATTTGTGAGATTTTCTTTTCAGCTTTTTTTTTAGGCTACTTGCAGAGGTTTTTTGTTGCTTTCTGTATCCAAGATCAAAAATGAAAAAACCTTTGGAAGAAACTAGTGGAGACAGGCTCCATCTATCTAATTCTTGAAATATTTAAATACTGGAAAAGTGACTCCAGTAGAATTGCTGATATGAACAAGTGCAATTGGTTATATTCTATGTTCTGTGAGGACAAAGACCTAATCCACAAAGGTGCATAACTCACTGATGACAAGGCAGGAGCTCATAAGTGAAATAAGCATATCAGTCCCTCACTATTTCTTTTTTTACATGCCTTGAACAACTGGAAAGAAACTCACTCTCCCCCTCTTTACACCTCCCTTGAGTTGAAGAAGCATTTGTAAGGAAGAATAGTTCAGAAAGTTTGCACTACAGACTATGTATTTAGCAACATGAGTTGTAAAGCAGGCAAGCAGGAAACAACAGATGATCAGCACAACATGGGAGTGGAAAACCAGGATCTAGTACTCTGAAAAACCTCCTTATATGCAACATCCGGAGTCGAGGAAGAGAATCCTAAGGGATTGCTGTTTTACTCAAGCATTTTCAATGTTTTCCCAGCATCCCTCTACAGTTTGGTTCTATTTTCATGCACTCTATGACTTCACACAGAACATTTTGCATAGGTTAATTTAAGTGAAGAAGATGTGCTTTCTTGAGGCCATAAATAAAACCAGCAAAATGAATAGATAATAGGCAGAGAGCTAGACAGAGAGATGAGAATGCACAGAAGACAATTCTGCCCAGTGCCTGTGACTGATAACCATTAGAAACATACCACTAGAATCCAGGGAACTTGTCATTCCCCCATGCAAGCCTTGTGGCTCACAAGCGGCACTAACTCACAAGTGGCATTAACACACAAGACCTTATCTTCAGAACAGAGTCTGGAGGGCACAGATTCCTCTTCAACATAGCTTATACAAGCCACTGTGAAAGGATAAAAAAAAATCCTGTTCTTGGAGACATGTTGTACCTACTTAAATATTTCTTACATGTTTCTAAGGTTGTCTCCTTGGAAACTGGAGTTTCAGCTTGTCTATTTATCCCTTTCGTCCAAGCTCAGGTACTAGAAATCATTAGCAAGCTGAGATGCTGGTAGCTCTGACAGCTTCACATCATTAGTATGCTAACAAGTGTGAAGTAGGAAAATGTATATAATTTTCTGCTTGTTCTTCTATTTGTCCTGCTGGAGAAATGAATTGATGAAAGTAGCAATATTAACCTTTGAATTCATTACCATTCACACATAAGGAAAGATGCAGGCACATAAATACAGGCTTAAAAAGTCTGTTGTACGTTTCAGATGAGGAAGGATAGAACAGTGAAGAAACCTTCTAACTGTTAAATCTCATATTTATTAATGAATTGAAAGTTTCAGGAGCTTTTGCATTTCATTACATTGTGATGCCTACGTGTTGATCAACCCAATAACATGCAATAAATGAAGTACTCTATATCGGATTGGTTGTGTTCAGAGTAGTAGAAGGGATGCTAAAAACCCAACTTTCATAATAGTCTAAATGTTAACATCTATGGATGGACGAGAAGAGCAAAGCAAGGGAAGAAAAACATCACATTATTCACCTTTGTATTTTTGCTGAGTTCCCTTCTCTCCATGATTTTCCCAAATGCCCTAAATATTAGAGAAAACGATAACAAAATAATAACAGAAAATATCATTTATGTAATGTCCAATTTAGTCTTGAAAACAAGGAATTGAACATTAACTATCGAATTCCATTTCTTATCCTAAACCCACTATTTATTCTTGCTGGATTAATTATAAACACTTCATACTCTTTAGTACAGAAATTAAATTTAAAAGAGTTTCTGTAAAAGTGACACATTGCACTTAACATCATTGAACCTCTGAGTGTTTATGAACTTAGTTTGTGATGTTTTATTTGTTATGAATTGGAAGAAAATATTTTAAACTTTTATATCATTCATTCTCTTTTCATGGCAATAGGGTGTGATTACTCTGGGCATTATATCATAATGCTTTTAAACAGGTTGCATGAATACTGCTATAAACACCTCTAGAACTCAATTATATTCCCATAAATATGTTTGAAAATGCACATGTTAGTGCTTTAAATTGATGTCTCATTATAATCAGACAACCACGTGGCAGGAGGTTCTAAGCCATAACAGGTCTGCAATTCTTGCCTTTCCTAACTCATTGTCCTGAACTGGACATGAATCATCAATTAAAAGAATTAAAATGCATTAAAACTAATGCTAAGTATTTCATATGTAGAATATTAAAATGATAATTAAACATTATGCTTCCCACTAATAATCTTTATTCTTATTTGTTCCTGCATGCGAATAAATAATACCTAAACTGTTTATTCCCTGCAAACATCAGACTGTAATATCCAAGGTGTCATTAATCCACTCACATAGGCAGGGACTTACATCCTGGTAGGTTCCAGTGAGTTCTTTGAAAACCAACATTTCATTCTTCACATCTTGCAGCCATTTAGATCTTAAAAGATTTAAAATCTTTTAAATCTTCAAGATTTAAATTTTTTAGTTTTGATGAAGACCATTAACAACATTGTGGGTAATTTGAAAGAAACTGGAGGAAATCATGAAAAGTTTTGGTTTAAATCCCTTGTGCAGCTTTTACAGAAGTCAGTATTTCTAAAAATGTCAGTGATAATTTTGGGCTTGATTCTTACCAGGAAATTGTTTTTAATTTAATATTCTGTAAGTTCTATTTCTGTCTGGTTGAATAAATTTTAGAAATCAGAACACAGATTGTCACAAGCTCTGCAAGCAGTGAACAACAACGGGTATTGCTGTTACCACCAACCAATTTTGATGTGATTTGAGCTCTCCACTAACATTACTGCAACTGAGCAGTAGGCAAGAAATTAAGTCATACCTGCATGCTCTGTTTTAGGCTAAAGCAGAACCAGTTCACTAACTTTCCAGCTAAGCCTGAGTAACTTTCTGGAAGTTACCATTGCAGATTTTCAGAGAGTGGCAGCCTCCAGAAGTAATAAACCTGGCAGTAATCACCAAGGTAGTGAGGTACTGGTAGGTAGAGAGACCATGGCTCATGCTTATTTCTATGTAAATCAAGACTGTCTTAGAGTTGCTGGTGAAGAGGAGGAGTGAACAGGACAGGTGATCCAAACCTGACCAATGAAGTATTCCATGCCATACACATCATATTCAGTATAAAAGCTTAGGGATGATTAAGGTCAACACCTCTTCTTTAACGTGTGACATTCAAGGAGGACCTCATCTGTCTGTTTGCACCTGAAACCACCTGTGTGTTCCTGAATCCAGCTCCTGAGGTCAGCTCCTGCCTGCCACTAGGTCCACTGTGGGACTCTTCTCACACCTGCCCTGCAGCATCAGTGGTGATGCATAATCATCTGGGAGGTCTTAGTTAGTTTTGTAAACTTGTATGTGTTTTATTATTTTCTTCTTACTGTTTTCCTTTTTAATATTATTGTTCCATTAAAGCTGTCTTAGTTTTAGTTTCCAGCCCACAAGTCTCTCTCATTTCCCTTTCCTTGCAGGGGGGAATTGGCTAAACTGGAACACTGCACAAATTTGGTAATTTTGATAACGTGCACAAACTGGAAACAATTGAGGTTGTGCTGACACAACTCTCTGCTAGTTAAAAGGAATTAAAATGAGACTTGGAGACTCAACAATGATATGCAAGTAACTTCTAGAAGTCTTGATGTGACTGAGAGACGACTAGACAAGAAGATAAAATCTTAATGCAGAAATCTTCCAGGCAAACCAAGAAAAGAAAAAGTTAAAAAAACAACCAACCAACCCAAACTCTCTCAATTTGAATTATTTGAAGACAAGATGCCTTCACAATCAGCCATAATGAAATGAAAAGGAAATGTTAAAATTCAGTACAGTTTTGAACATTTAAGAGTTGGACAGTTGTGGTGACCTGAAAGATAAAAGCCAACGCACACCTTTTTGTTACTGGTGATGACTCAGAAAGAAGAAATCCCACTCTTCTGCATCCCATAATAATAAGTCATATTTGAGGGGAAAATCCTACGTGGGCCAATTCTGCTAGGATCCCAAATGTATGTCAAGGAATTGAAGATTAAAGCAGGGTTTCCAGAAAACCTTTTGTTTGATGTAGTTCAGGTGATGCTGTAGCACTTGTTCCTTGTAGGGGAAACAGAAAAAGGATAACGATACAGGTTGAGCTGTGCTGCGTTTACTGTGTTGTTGCTATTGCTGTTATTAAGGCTCTTGATTTTTAGAGTCATGGTGTTGGAATGATTGGCTTCAACATCTGTGATATTCAGTTCTCAGCCAGACATAGGAGTGAGCTGTCTGGTGCACAGATGAGAGATTGATGGAAACGGAAAGAGAGGCCAATTGACGTGACAGACAAAATCTTGCACTGTGATTTATATTCTTGATCTGTCCAGGCACCAACAATTCCAAGATAAATTTGCATGGCATGACATGAGGCATGTTGTTTCCAGCTGTTCTGCCAGCTCTGTAGCCACTGTTACTTTGGAATCAAATAATAAAAGATAAAGAAAGAAAACAATCTGATAGACCACCAGATAAATATGGATGTCTATGTGAAGATGTTAAAAAACCATATCAAGATATATAGCTCAGCCTTTGAAAGAAGAATATGGTCTACTGAATTACTTAAAATCAAGTATTTCAAGTCAGTAAAGATTTTCACTACAGTTCCAAGGGGTTTGAAAAGAGACAGTGATAAATTATTTCCTGTGATTCCTTCTAAAATACTTGAAAATACTCGTCTATGTGCTATTTTTAAGTCAGGTAGCAACACTAACACAACAATATTCAAGCACTGATTTTCATATAATTCACACCTCTTAACCACAACAGGTTGCCCTCTTTTTTTTTTTCTCTTCATGCAGCTTCCAAAACTACAATTCAGCTTTCTAGGAAGAGTGCAAAGTAGCTATTGATTTTCACCTAAAATTTTGCTTCTGGAGTTTGACATCTCAAGTAGCTGAAGGTATAAAAGCCATTTATTATAAAGATAGAGAAACATTAGAACTACAGTGTTAATTGTTCAGTGTCTTCATCGTTATTCTGAAAAATTAATCTAAAAAATTAATCAGTGATAGTACTAAAGTCATCAACAACATGAAAGTAATTTTTCCAATGTCAATAATGAAAGTAAAGGCATTTGGTGTTTTCCAAGAAAATCCCCAGCTGCTGAGAGCATAATACTGCAGGAGATTTTCAGATTTCCTTATTTTTTGGCTCTGATGGCAATTAGGAAAAGTTCACAACTTGAACTCTACGGTATTAATTACAATAAGTTCAGTGACATCTCTGCCATTCCACCCCTACATTATTATTTAATCAACTGAATTTTAATCCAGTCTCCAGAGGTCTAACTTGTAATTTTTTTTAATGTTGGGCAATGCAGAATTGCATTTTAGACTTCTATTATTGCAGTTTTTTCCTCACAGAAAATGTTTCCAAGGGAATGCTCTCTTTGGATTTTGGAAAGCAAAAAGACTGAGGAGTCTGAAGGGTGTAATCATTGCTTATGGATGAACAGTAGAACAGATAAAACTGAATTACAGTCTCTGGCACATATGGCTTGTAATCATATCCTCAGGTGGGCAATGTACCCTATTTCTTAAACTTTAATTGGTTGGGGGATTCTTACACTGAAAACTCTTGGGGCCTTGAGCTTATATAGTGAAGCACTGCAGGATGTGCACTGGGGTGCAGTTGTAGCTCTCTTAGCAATTCAGCATGGCCAGGCACGTGCTTTTACAATCATAGAATCATAGACATAGAGTCATCTGGCTGGAAAAGACCTCTGAGATCAACCAGTCAAACTGTACCTCTCCCCTTACTAAACCATGTCCCTAAGAAACTCATCCACCTGCCTTTTAAACACCTCCAGGGATGGGGACTCAGCCCCCTCCCTGGGCAGCCCTTCCAGGGCCTGAGAACCCTTTCAGGGAAGAAATTTTTCCTGATGTCCAGTCTGAACCTCCCCTGGCACAACTTGAGGCCATTTCCTCTCCTCCTGTCCCTGTCACTTGGGAGAAGAGACCAACCCCCCCTCCCCACAGCCTCCTCTCAGGCAGTTGCAGACAGGGATGAGGTCTCCCCTCAGCCTCCTCTTCTCCAGCCCAAACCCCCCCAGGTCCCTCAGTCTCTCCTCGTAGGCCTTGTTCTCCAGCCCCTTCCCCAGCCTCGTTCCCTTTCTGGACGCACTCCAGCCCCTCAGTGTTTTTCTTGGAATGAGGGACCCAAAATCAGTGAATCAGTGACTTACTGCAGAGATATTTGGTTCATATTGTGGAGTAGTCTCAAGGCACTGGATTTCTTTCAAAGGAATTACATATTCTCAAGGAATACACCTAATGCTCTCCAGCTGCTGTTATTCAGTCCAAGGGACCAGCGTAGAGCTAGTCTGAAATAAAACCTGTTTGAACTGTGATTGAGGGTGTCAACTCTTCATCATCAACTCTTTCAGCTGTGCATATCCACCCTGATGTGTCTGCATTGCTGCTGAGGGGGGCACAGCTCACGTGCCTGTTGTGGACAGGCAGTGCCATGTTTGCCAGCCAAAGGTGTTTGTTGGTTGTCAAAGAGCACGAGCTGCCACAGGTGCTGCTGTGCAGGCATCATAAATTTAGGATTGCATGAGGTAAGCATCACCAAGACAACCACTCTTCATGCCAGCATGAACACAGAAAGGTGGGGGGTGTATTTTACCCCACTGGGTGTTGTTTCTAGCTTTAAAATCTACAAGCTTAGAAAGTTGATTTACTTCCAGTAGAAGTTACAACATTAATAATGTTTGCTTTGAACACAGCTGTTTGATTTTTAAGATGTCCCATTCTACAATAACACTGCAAATACAGAGATTTGATGGCAAGGATATTCCCATAGAAAGTCAATGGACTTATGTAATTTAATAAATCAATGTGCCAAACCCACCAAACCACATCATCACAGGTAAAGTAAGGTTTCAACCATTTCAGTTTCGCTGACACATGAGGTCACAAAGGTGAATGAATGCCTCAAAATGCATTTCATAATAAGCCTGTCCCTTGTAGAGCAAGGTGTTGCAGAGGAACAAGAATCACCATGGGGGGAAAAATATCTTCAAGGTGTTCCCAGAAATTCAGTGCTTTATAGGGCCCCACACAGGTGAAAGTTCCTCCCTCTCTCACTGCTCTAGAGGTCGCTTGCTTTAACGGCTTTCACTTCATCTTTAATAGAGCAACTTTCAAACTGGCCCTGCCCAGCAGCCTGAAAAATTCTAAAACACCATTCATTTTTAGGGATTAACCTCCGTGTTGTCCCACTCTCTGCTCTGCAACCCCCTCCCAGCCTCCCCCCAGTTATTTATCTGGGAAATATCTACAAAAAGATATCCTTAAAAATGAAGAGAAACAAACTCCAATACTGGTTTGAAGAAGAAATGAATCATATGCATATAAAATCAAGAAACTAACAACTCTATAAAAGACAATATATCTGGTTAGCAGGTTGTGAAGTTATTTACAGCTATGCAAACAGGCAAAAGATGCTACCAAATCCAAATTATAATGTCTAGATGCAATTTGAACTCAGTTTTTAAATGACACCACAAAATGATCAGCAATGGAGAATCAAACTGCCTACCAATTTTCACTACTGTCATCATACAATTTCAGAGATTCATTACTCTGGAAAATAAGTAATTCTTTTTCATAACCTTAAATAATTGATAAACAACAAAATACCAAACCAAAAAAAAGAAAAAAGCTGTATCTTAAAAATTATTTGGAGAGTAAAACTCGGATCTCACTATATTCAAATAAGAATGTGAGTAAGAAAACTTCTATTGCTGGTGCTCCAAAAGAGCATTAGAACTGACTGCATTAATATTTTTCTACAAGTTTCATTTATTATTATTATTATTACTATTATTATTATTATTCCTCATTAATTTTTACTCCTTTATCTACCTGGGCATATTTCTACTCTATGCAAATACAGTTACTTTCCAAATTTGCATGAGAATGTAATTTCACAGTTAAAAGTTCAGGAGAATAAACAGGATGTACGTGCATGTTATTAGTATTTTTGATTCTAAAATAAAGAAAATTCTTTTTTTTACAGGAACAGTCAGCTTCTGAACTATTTTTTAAACAGTAGATCTTGTACAACCTTGGAAACTTAGAACTCAAACCCATCTTGCAAACACTCTCTAATGGATGGCAGAATTCTTTATTTCTGACAACATTTCTGATAAACTTTCAGAAATCAATTGTTATTACTTGCCTGTAGGTTAGATTTTAAATGCTAGAAACAGAGATTTAAAGTTATGATTCCTTCTTGGACCTTTTCAGACAGAGTTCAAAGAGTTTGTGCCCTCAGCTATCTACAGTTCTATAAATGACCTTTACTGCAAAACTCCATTCATTTTGCACAAATGCTGCAGTTTTTGTTCTGTAAGTTAATCCTGTCTTTTTCAGGCAAACAGCTCTACATATCTTTTTGTGATCCAGAATCTTCTTTAGAAGATTTATAGCAAAATTATTGACAAAACAGGTTAACCTATAGGGGAAAAAAAAAAAACCACAACAAATCCACCAAAACCCACTTTTTTGTTTATTTCTAGAGTACTTGTCTGTCTGGATCAGCTAATATATTTATTAGTTTATATGTTGAATACAATTAATTCATAGATTGTCTCCTTCATTTTAAGAAAGGGATAAAAACATTTGAAGTATGGCTTAATTTAGCTTCTGTTTATTTCTCAGCAGTGTGGACTCTGAATTAATTCCCGCTCCATTTTTGACAGGTCTTCATGTGCAAAAGACAAATGAATCCAAATTCCAAATAAAGCACTAAGAGGTCCAGTTCCTGCAGATCCATAAGAGCTGAAGCACACACAGTAAGTGGGCTCAGCTGGGAAGTTTGCTTCCAGAGCATTCTAAACATTGACCAAAACTAGAACGTGCATAGACCCACCCTCTCAGATCCACTGAAAATGGGAAAGCAAAGGTAGATCTGAGCTTGTTGTAGGATCCTGAAAGACTGCAAGATTAAGACAAAGCAGGAATCCAGCTAAAGGAAAAAGTTTCAAGCTGATATGGATAGACATGGTGGGTCCATTTCTAAAAATAAATTTTCTTGCTGATGCAGGAAAAAAATGATCTGTGCTGCTGCCAGCCTTTTCCTACTGTGTATCAAAGAATCAAATACAAATCAGGTATTTCTAGCTGTTCTCCCCCCAGATATTCCAGTCACATTACGAGTTTAATATATGTACATAAAATAATTGCTCTCATCATTGTTGGCTTTTACTGCAGTTCTTCTGGCTCTACATAATGTAGCCTGTAGTATCTTGAGCCCTGAACCAGATCTTCAACACCAGCATCACTATACACCAATTAACTAATTCCACTTGAAATTAAGCATCATCCAGCATAACCCCGTAGTAAGCAGGTTCTGCTCTCTGACAGCTTTGCACTATACACCAATAATTCAAAGTGTTGAGTGTGTGAAAACATCCTGATCCTTTCATCTCTCAACTTGTACCTTCTATAACCACAAACCTTTCTTTACTGCTGTCCTTGGAAACCATTCTGTAGCCTTTTTACTCAAGACCCCAAGAAAAGCTTATTAGAATTTCCTGGTTTTTAATGCTTACAAAAGTGCTGTCATTAATTAAAAAAATAAAGACTTGATCTATTAATATTAACATCCACTTCTCCACCTAAAAACTCCCTGTTGATCACTAAATGAAGCAACTTCTTCATCTTAGAGACAAAATTTTGTATTTCTTGAATGATTATGTTCACACTGCAGAGATCTGAAGACTCAAACCATGTTTATGTCACAGCCAGTCAAGGATGAGCACCCAGCTGCATGAAAATGTCCCATCTTAACTGTCAGAGCCAGGCAATGAGCTAGATTTGGACAGACCTCTGACTACAGTTTGTACAGAAACACCATTTGAGATCTTTTTTTCTTTAAAAGGTCGAAGACTTCTAACCTTCAACTTACATATTTGTGAGGGGGATATAAATAGGTTTCTCACTCAGAACTGATCTACACTCCACAGCTATATTTAATAAATGTCCACCATTTAGTATGAAATTGTTATCATGTAAAATCCAGCTTTAAAGGATACTTGGTACTTCATACTCTTTGGTAATCTGATCTGGCAACTTCAGAGAAAGAGGGTGACTAGTTGGCTACAGTTATTTCAAAAGTCCTTTTGTTGTGCTCCAGTGAAAACAATAGAAATAAGAAAATGAGTTATTGAAGATTCAGCATGGCCAATTAATGAAAAAAATCAAAGTGAAACCTGGATGGTAGCTAAATAGGAGCAGATTCTGATCCTCATTTGGGCCTCAGAACACAGAGTCCATGGCATCCTCTCATTTGGTGGATTTGTTTTAGGAAATGAACCTTTTGCCTCGGCAGTGCCTGCGTTCGCACTCAGTACCAACCACACGCTATATTCATCACTACATGCAGGCACCATGAAGAGCTTATATTTCTGGGCAGGGTGATTGGACTCAATGACATTTTCTTGTGAGTTGTGGGGGATTATTTTGCATGTTTTCTTTGCTGGCTTCTTCTGTTAGTTGTAATTTATCCATAAGGGCAATATTAGACAAGTGAGATGATTAATAAGGACTGTGTGAACCTTTGTGCACAGCCAGAAACCCAGGCAATTCAAGCTAAATGTATGAGTGTAAGAAAGTGTGTAATGCTTACTGAAAGTTCATGTTCAGACATTTCATGGTAAACAAACCAGAATCTCCGGAGGAAATTGTGACTAACAATTCTCTGCTGCTCCTTATTTACCTTTTTTGCTTTTAATTGGTATTTCCTTCAGGCAAAAATGAGTCAGATGATGAAAACATTTGCCTTGGAACATCCTCTTAAAGCCCCCAGCCTAAATGTCAGAATAGCTATAAAAACAAATCAAAGATTCACTTCTCTAGTGATGCTGAGCATCTGTTGTTTTGTTACAACTTTTGCACTTATACAATTAGAAGAAAACAATGTGCTGTCCTGGATTTTCCCAGCATGATTACAGTATTGAACAGAACATAACATTAGCATGGGGTTTTTCACAATAGTTTTTCTGGTGTTAGTTTATTACTTGATATATACACATATATAAATATACATATTGGAGCATGGGCTATTACTGACTCTAATTATGATATTATTATTGCAATAATAATAATATTTCAGTTGGTCTTGTAGCTGTGTTGTGCTAGAAAAAGTGTTTGAAAACAGTGTACTTGTAAATTTATGGTATTTGCACCCAAAAGTGTTATTTACACAAGTAAAATTGAGGATAAATGTGTGTGCAGAATCTAAGCATTCCTAAGCTGCTAATGTAACAGAAGTAGAGGATACAGATTCTGCCAAATATACATATTTTTGACATATGTATATAGAGTTTTCTTAAATAATTCTATATACATACTGTACCAAAGCATCTATAGTTCTCTCAGGTTGTAATTAATCATGCACACCTTACTATCAGCAATACAATGACATTTTCTCCCAGTCTATTAATAAACAAAAATACTTTTTGTGATAAACCTACACCTTCACATCTGTTTATGTAAAGCATAACCGAGTGACTGGTGTTTAAACTGGCAGTTGACCAGTTCACCAGATGGCAGATCTCAGCTATACAGAGAGAAATACTGCATTCAAGAAAGTTAATTGGTTCTAACAACATTACTTATCTCTGAGGTGCAATAACTCCTATAGTTTGGGTTTTTTTAAATTTTAAGGGTCAAGTTTTGCCCTCATTTCCACAGGTTTCAGACAAGAGTGATCATACTGACTTCAGTAAATTTGCTTCACATTTACATCAGTACCATGATCATACTGACTTCAGTAAATTTGCTTCACATTTACATCAGTACCAATCAAGATTGACTCTGTACATTTATTCACTCAGCTATCTCCCTGTCTCTTTCTCTTTGCATAAGTAGGCAGATACAATTGCACTAACTAAAATATTGTAAATATTGTAATAATACAAGATGTTAAATGAAGGGCTGTACTTTGATAGAGAAGATTTTATCTGGCATTTGTAATTTTAAAAAGGGGAGAAATATTTCAACACTATCATTGTAATCCACATAGTTAACAGATTAAGGTTTCTGGTTTAACAGTTGTGAACAGCTCTGGTATTCAGTTTAAAGCACTCGAGTTGATCTGACACCCAGTGGTTAGGTATTCTAAAAAGTTGTATGAAATTAATCTTCAAAGTTGAATGGAAAAACACCAGGAGAGACACTTAAGTTTGCCCTTCATAACACCACTATCCTGACTATATGATTATCCTTCACACAGCAGTACTTATATGCAATCTCAAAAAAAACCCCAACCCCTTCTTTTAATAGATGCAAAATTCTTATGCAAGATGTAGGGAAAACAGAGCTGCTGAACAGCAGCAAAGGAATTAGTGGATTAATTTAAAGCCCTGTTTCAGTTTAGAAGTCAGGATTTAATACGATCTCAGCCTCCCTGTTTGTAACGTTTCAGAACACATCGTGGAGCAGGATGGAGGATCACAAGCTGGATTCCTTTCAGACAAGGCAAAGAGCAAGCACTTATCCATTGCTGGGTCCTTCATCGACAGGAGCCTGCCAAGAGCTGGTCCAAGGTGTGGATGGCACATCAAGCCCTCAGCACCAGCCTTCCCACTCTGCACGTCTCCCTTACGGCACCGCACGCTTTGGGAACGCTGCTTTAGTCAATGAATATAAGACCCCTGCTGGGCATGATGGCATGGATGGATAACTCAGGTTACCATCACGTGAGGGCTGTGCTATTCCACCTGGCTGCTCAGGTGTGAGCACACCAGCACTACGTGTTAGATATCAGCCAGTTCTTCTACATTATTTCAGATTATTTTCATGTATTTTGGATGGATTCCCACTCTTTGTAGCTAACTTCTTTAAAAGAAATAAAGAATTTGAAGAGTTTGGATGGGTCAGATCCTATACTGGAAAATGTAAAAATGATGTCTGTGATGATTATGCCAACTGACCTCCGGGTCTATTCAGTCTGAAATGTCACATTAGCAAAGAAAACAACAGAAAATATGAAAGATTTTACAGCAGGTGAGCAGAGGTAAATCCTTACAGAAGATGGGAATCCTTAACATAGGATGTAGAACAGAGTGGATGACAGTGCCTTATTTAGCTAAACCCTTAGGCAGAATTAACAATTACCTCAGAAATTAATTATCATGTTCAAGATACTTTTACCATACCTCAATAAAAGTACAGACATTTTCATTTATGGTAAACTGAAAAAAAAATGTTTTATTCTTTAGTAACTGAGATTGTTTAAGTACAGAGATGAATTCCTGATTTAAATTTGTGTTTAAAAATGACAAGTGATAGTGACAAGTAACAGGATGAGAGGAAATGGCCTCAAGTTGTGCCAGGGGAGGTTCAGACTGGACATCAGGAAAAATTTCTTCCCTGAAAGGGTTCTCAGGCCCTGGAAGGGCTGCCCAGGGAGGGGCTGAGTCCCCATCCCTGGAGGTGTTTAAAAGGCAGGTGGATGAGTTTCTTAGGGACATGGTTTAGTGAGGGGACAGGTATGGTTGGACTGGATGATCTCAGAGGTCTTTTCCAGCCGGATCGTTCTATGATTCTATGAAATTACTCTCTGTAGGAGAATAAAAGCCTCTGAATTGTCAATTTATATAAGTTCAGACATCTTTTGCCTTGAATCATCTTGTGCAGTGTATCAAGCAGGCAATATTTTTTAGGACAGTTTTGGTAGGGGAAAGTACTTTGAGCTGGATCCACCAGCTTGAGAGAAGCAAGGCTGCTGCAGCTCCGTGGCCCCAGGTTCATCTTTTGCAAGGCTGCTGATATAGTTGGAGTAAGCACATGCACATAGTCTACACATAAACAGCACTTGTACAGAGACAGCCACGTGGAAGACAGACAAACACACAGCACTCACATGAACACAGATGGCACCAACCAAGCCTTATCCTCCTCCACTCTCTGGCTGAGCAGGATCCAAGACTTGCTATTGAGAATATAAACACACACATAGCCATTGTCTCTCTGTGCTTCTTTGCAGGTGTGCTGATGGGCTTTTATTTCTATAAACTACTGCCTTTTGACTGGAAATATTAATGTTCAATATATCAGATAAAATTTACATGCAGTTCTTAGTATGCAAATATCTTTTGTTTTGAAAACTGACCCGTATATAATGGTTGGAAACAGAGAATTCAACTTAAACAAGAATTGCTTTCATAGTCATATGAAATCAGTATAGTTAATATAGTCATGTATTTTTCATATGGGTTTTCAGAGGGAAGTTGTGAGTGCTGAAGTTGAATGAATTATGAGAGGAATAAAATAAATATTCTATATGAACCCTTTACTAAAACGGATATTATCTTACAGTAAAATAAGCTGGGAGATCAGTTGAAAACAGGCAATTTGCCATTTCTGCAAGAATTGATAATGTAAACAAAAGTTGTGGAACTTCTTTTAGATGTAGAGTTCAAGAAGAGTTCTAAATACATGCTTGGTTAGTGCTAAGAAAATGATACTTTTAAGCCAGTCATTAAAAAATTAAATAGTTCATGAGAACTTCTGATACCTGAGGGACAAGATGAAAGGCTGATAACTATAATTTGTTCATTTTTGCTCTTTGAGGATCTTCAGAATCAGAGAAAATTGGTATTCTTCAAAGCATTTCTCTCAGTCCTTTAGGCAGAGGTGGACAGAGAGGGAAGAGAAGCTGTGATTAATTCTCAGGCCTTCTGATCACAGCTATTTTGTTATTTCAGATTGTAAAAAGTATTTCAAGCATTCATAAAACTGTTTGCAGCTCTGTATTTTCTCATTTTCACAGTGTGTCAATCACTTGCTATTAATTTTTTTTTGTATTTCAGTTGAAGATCAGCACATCTCCATTCCCTGCTGCTGGTAAACTACAGTTATTAGAGGTAATTTGTCATCTCTTGCATCCTTCCTCCCATTCAAGGAAAGGCTTTCTGTTTCAATCGTAGCATTATTCCAGGCTTTTGGAGACAAAAACTTTGGTATTTTTTCTGTCATCTGCCATAGGTTCTCCCTCCCTAGAACTGGTGGGCCTTTTCCTCCCTTGCTTTTTCTTTTAGAGACAATGTCATTTGGATTGTGCAGTGTTAGAATGTATTTTAGAGTGATGATACACAGAAAGATAGATGGTACCATATATCTTGATGGTCAAGAGAGTCAAAGTTATTCCCAAAAATCCACCAATAAAAGGAAATGCAAGTAAAACTTGCATTATTCTACATTTATACGTTTCATTTTATACAAACATGTAAAATAAGGCATGCCATGGGGTCCATAAGAAAATATGCTTTTGTAATTGACCACACATGTTAGACAGGTACCCTGTGATAGAAATAGCTTCTGTTTTATCTGCTTGTCCACATTTTACTGTATGCCTGCTAAATGCACTTTGGGTTATTTTAGAGAGGCACCTGAGTTAGGCTTTGTACATCTGTCTGCCTTTCCTGGTTTCTGTGCTTCTGATCAGGTGAAAACTTCCAGAGAGGGAAGGAATACTGTAGGAGTTCTCTGCAGTGGGATATCTGGGAAGAAAAAGGTTGGTGAGAGGCAGAGATAAGTGTGTGAGTCAAAAGTGGGATTGTGTTCCATTACAATAACAAAAGATCATTTCAGTAGTGCAGCTCAGGAAGCAAATACTGAGTGTTTGTGCAGAGATTAGCCTTGATTTTTTACCAATCATCTCAAAAAAAACAGAAAGAAAGCTATAGAGACTGACTTCAGTGGTCTTTTCTTCATGTCCCATGGGGTAGCTAGAAAGACTGAACTGATTATCACAGCCTTGCTTTGGATCTGTTTCAAATAAAAAAAAAAAAAATAATAATTGCAAGATAGGCCCTCAATTTCTGATCATTTCAAAGCAAATTATGCCCAAAAGTACACTACTCCCAAGTTCAGTGGTCAAGTTTACTGAGAAGCCATGGTATCCAGCTGTTAGTTTGAAAACACTGTACTTGAAATATGTAATCAAAAAACAGAGTACATGAAATGGATGGGAGAGATTCTGCTTGTTCTCAGAGCAGTTTGGCAGTAACACTGCCTATACCCTGAAATGATGCAGTCATATCAAATGACACTGCTGAGCATCTGTATATAAATGCACTACCCTTAGGAATCTCCTGCACCCATCTCTGTTTCTATTAGCTGAAAAATTAAAGATACTCAGAACAATGATTTCTTTACTTTCATCTCTTGGCAAGAGGAGAAGAAAGATGGAAAATAACTTTAACATCTTGCATCTGAATACATGCCCTGGAGCAACATCTTGTTGGCCTGTACTGTGGATAAGATGGCTTAGGGAAATCATGATGTTGCAAATGTATTTAGTGGATTAATGGTTATTTTCCAGCTGTGGAATGAAATGGATTCTGCTGATTTACAGCATTTTCAAATAACAAAGTACTCAGAGTCCAAGTGACACTCTATAATGATTGACATATTTTGTGTTTTGTGAGGCTGTCATCCCTCTCACCATGTATTTTGAACTAATTAATAAGCTGGAGCAATTTACAGATATGTTTAAATACTAAATAATTGAAAAGCCTTGCTAAACAGCTTTTAAAGAACTCCATGTTCCACCCAAGTGCTTAGTTACGTAAGAGAATACAGAATACACCGAGAAGGAAAGAAGCTGCCAGAGAAGCCAGATGGAGTTGTTCAGAGGACTAGGCATCTTTTCCCAGAGTTGCCAAGGTCTGTTTTGGGAAGGTCCCCACCTCGTCCAACACATCTGCTCTGCTCCTCTTACTTGTCTGCCTCTGAGCAAGTGATTAGCATTACTCGTGGCACAGTTGTCCTCCTGTGTCTATTCAGACTCAGTGCATGTCTGAATTACATACATTATTCAGTCTTTGAGTCTCATCCTTGGCTGCTGACCCTCGTAGTATCAATCAATATAAAGGTCTTTCTCTGCCTTCTTCCTCCCAGTATAACTAATCCATACCCTCAGTGTGTATATTGTGAGCATTATAGAACAGACAGCAACAGCTTGCTTAAGGGTGGCAAATTAAGACTTTGGGTTAGGAATTGGCTGGATGGCTGAGCCCAGAGAGTGGTGGTCAATGGTGTCTCATCCAGTT
The DNA here is from genome assembly GCA_033556795.1 of Tapera naevia. Taxonomy (NCBI): domain Eukaryota; kingdom Metazoa; phylum Chordata; class Aves; order Cuculiformes; family Neomorphidae; genus Tapera; species Tapera naevia. The sequence continues at coordinate 3,054,654 of JAUMJJ010000189.1, read as the reverse complement.
GGTCACCAGTGGTGTCCCCAGGGATCGGTGTTGGGTCCAGTCCTGTTTAATATCTTTATTGATGATCTGGATGAGGGGATTGAGTCCATCATCAGCAAGTTTGCAGATGATACCAAGCTGGGAGGAAGGGTTGATCTGCTAGAGGGTAGGATGGCCCTACAGAGGGACCTGGACAGATTGGAGAGCTGGGCTGATTCTAATGGGATGATGTTTAATGAGTCCAAATGTTGGGTACTTCATTTTGGACACAACAATCCCATGCAGAGCTACAGACTGGGGACAGAGTGGCTGGAGAGGAGTCAGGCAGAAAGGGACCTGGGAGTGCTGGTGGACAGGAAGCTCAACATGAGCCAGCAGTGTGCCCAGGTGGCCAAGAAGGCCAACGGCATCCTGGCCTGCATCAGGAATAGTGTGGGGAGCAGGAGCAGAGGAGTTATCGTCCCCCTGTACTGGGCACTGGTCAGGCCTCATCTTGAATATTGTGTCCAGTTCTGGGCCCCCCAGTTTGGGAAAGATGTCAGGATACTGGAATGTGTTCAGAGGAGGGCAACAAAGATGGTGAAGGGGCTGGAGCACAAGCCCTACGAGGAGAGACTGAGGGAGTTGGGGCTGTTTAGTCTGGAGAAGAGGAGGCTCAGGGGAGACCTCATGGCTCTCTACAACTCCCTAAAAGGAGGTTGTAGTCGGGCAGGGGTTGGTCTCTTCTCTCAGGTGACCAGGGACAGAACCAGAGGGCAGGGACTCAAGCTTCGTCAGGGAAAGTTTAGGCTTGATGTGAGGAAAAAGTTCTTCACTGAAAGAGTGATTGGCCATTGGAATGGGCTGCCCAGGGAGGGGGTGGAGTCACCGACCCTGGAGGTGTTTAAGGGGAGACTGGATGAGGCACTGAGTGCCATGGTTTAGATGATGGTTGGTGTTAGTGTTGGTGTTGGTGTTGGGTTATAGGTTGGATCTCAGAGGTCCTTTCTAACCTTATGACACTGTGATACTGTGATACTGTGAAGAGTATTAAGGGGTGTTCACATGGAATGGATTTTGGTCCCTGAGTACATAAGAGATGTTCCTGTTCAGACCTTCTCAGGCAACTACATAGCAACAGTTCTAGTGACACCCAGAAATAATTAAAAATAACCTGTACTCCTAATAGATTTTGAATGCTTGCAGAGAGCCAATGCAAAAGTGGCATATACTTAGAAAAATAAGAGAAAAAAACAGTAAATATTGCTAAATCTTTTCTGCAGTAGTTGCAAAACTCTGCTTCAACAACCAAAGATACATTTAGTTTTGTTACCTGTTTCAAAACAGACCGAAATTTTGAAAGTAAATAAATGAGGGAAGAACTTCTCAACGTTATTCATACATTCAACTTGTGATACCGGTGATATTAGCAATTTTACATTACTTACATAAGACTTTCACTTCCATTCCCCAGGCTGAACAGCAGCTGTTACCCCAGTTATCACTTTGTAATTTAGCATAAAAATTTATCACTGGTCTTAATGTGTGTTTGGAACAATTATGTCAAGCAGACAAAACACCTGGCTGTCATAGTCCCTGTTAAGCTGGGCAGTTTGTGTACCTCAGCGTTGCTAAAGATCCTGGAAATTATTTAAATTAGGGCCTGCTGATGGAAGCTGAAGTGCAGGTTTTCCCACGGTTATGCAGGTAGTCCCAGAGCAAGTGAAGCCTTGCTTTTTCAGCAGACAAAAAAAAGAAACATTACTTTAATTAGAACAGACACGTTAGAAACTTTGTGTTGTTTCTCTAATATGCATTTGTACTTTACCATTATTATGTCCCTGCTCATGACAAGTTCAGACAGTGCTATATAATTTTGCTCTCTACAACTACCTAAAAGGAGGTTGTAGTCAGGCAGGGGTTGGTCTCTTCTCTCAGGTGACCAGTGGTAGAACCAGAGGGCATGGACTCAAGCTTCGTCAGGGAAAGTTTAGACTTGATGTGAGGAAAAAATTCTTCACTGAAAGGGTGATTGGTCATTGGAATGGGCTGCCCAGGGAGGGGGTGGAGTCACCGACCCTGGAGGTGTTTAAAGGGAGACTGGATGAGGCACTGAGTGCCATGGTCTAGATGATGGTTGGTGTTGGTGTTGGGTTATAGGTTGGACTTGATGATCTCAGAGGTCCTTTCCAACCTTACGATACTGTGATACTGTGATAATTTCAGCTTGTTCATTCTGGATAACCCCTAGGAGAAAGCCAAGCCTGTGCCTGCTTTTAACTGGAAGCAAGGGCATCATTGCACTTAATCTTTATAGCAGTGTGACATTCTCTGGCTCATACTTGGGATTAACCCTGATAAACTTAGGCAAAGTAGATATACAGAGTGTTTCCCTGATAGAAATAAGGTGCTTTATTTATTTTTGAAATACACACCTGAATGTGTTTGGGTATTTTTTATTCATCTATTTAATGACCTTTCTATGAGGCATATTTCCCTGATGTACTGAAATCTCTGAATATAAGGGTAAATACATAAAAGGAAAAACACAAAGCCAAGTCCTTTATAGGTAGTGTGGACCTTTCACCCCCTGTCCCTGGAGGCCCTAAAGGTATATACCTAAAAGTGCATGTTCCCTATCAGACAGTTAGTAAACTGCAGAGTGCTCCCAACGAATTTCAAGCCTTTCCAAGACAGGGATTTGGAGAAAGGGTAGGTATCAAAGCAAACCCAAAGATATTTCAGGACTTTTCCAGAGCTTCTGTTTTCCACTCCTTTCTCCATAGCCATCCCAGCAGATGTGAGACAAAGATAAGCACATAGGTAAATACAGAGATCAAAAGACACTGAGTTTTTAATATTTACTCTTCCTTATATGATAGAATGTTTCTTAAAAGTTTCTAGCACGTTTATTCCCACTTGAACAGAGTGGCTTTTAGTTTAGGTGGAAGCAGGGTGCTCTGGAGACAGGTGCTTTGCTCACTACAAATGAAATAAACCGGGAAGGTCGTTTCCAATTCAGAATTGGAATGTGGGTCTTACCCTAAAAGCTATTACTTTTGTTTGTATGTTTGTTTGCAACTGCCAGGAAGTGGCATTGTGCAAATTAAAGCGAACATAAAAAAAAATAGCACAGATAAACCCACAGATAGTTGTAGAGGAAAATGGTAAATGGTATCTTCAAGCAATCATCATTTTCAAGAAACAAGAAAGAGAAGGTTTAATACAAGGATAATAAAACCTGCTCATTGAGGGTGTGCACTTTCTTTAGCATTGGAAATAAATCCTGAATGTGTGCAGGGAATGGGTACAGAAATGCCAGTGAGCAGAGTTCTGGGTCGAGTTATTGGCAAAAGTGCTGTCTGTGTGTTAATCTCGAGTTTGGTTTAAACCCTCACAGTCAGTGTGGGGGAGGCAAGATAAGAGCTAAAGGCATCATAAACTGCCCCAGGTCTGTGTTAGAGAAAATGAAATCGCTTTCAGTAGGAATGCTTCACTTGAGACACCTTCCTAAGCAGCACTTCTGAAAATATAAGCTGTAGCCTTTGGAAATAAAATCTGCACAAAGATCTAATGTTTTTGATGTGAGGCAAGAATTTTTAATGTGCTGAAATTCAACAGGGGGAGACTGCCAAAGGCAAAAATGGCAGCATGATGCCCTCCATCCGCTTTTGACTTTGACAGATCTCCCACTAAGCTTTCCTCCCCCAGTATGAGATGTTTACTGTGATTTCACTGAGTTAACACAAGGTGGGCAAATTTTACTGTCGCTGTTCCAGCAGGGTGCTCAAACATTGCTATTCAGATATAATTTTAGTTATGCTGCTATTCAATTGTACGAACATGAGTGTATAAATGGGTGAAAAAAATCCCTCCTTGAAGCCTTGTCTGTGGCAGACACTTTCTCTGTGTGCTCTCTGCTGCCTTGCACTGGTCCCTGAGCTGATACATGCAGGAAGAGTCTGTAATTCACTGCAGGTGAGGGTCAGTAGCATAGTCATTATGACTTGGAAGTAAATAAAAGTAACCAAAATGAACTTCCTGGACAGCACTGAAGCACTATTAACATTTTTTACAGTTTATATCACCAGTGCAAGATTTTCAACCTGCAACATCTCGGGCTCCTGTTGACTTTACCTCCATCCTTCATTCGCTGTGGTACCAACACATCATGTATTTGCAGGAAAAAAGAATTCTTATGGCTTCCATACCCACTTAATGTGTAAAATTTTGGACTGGGAGAAGTGCTCGGGCATGGCAGTGCTGTGTGCTGTGCTGGGGGTTGTCTCTCTGCCTGGGGTTTGGTCCCACCTGAAAGACTGAGGCTCTGCAGCCGCTCACATACGCTGTGGGCAATGCGCTGCTGTGAAATACCCCTGGAACCTTCTTCGCCTGGCTTAGGGTCAAAATCTAGCTTCAATGAGATGCCACAAAGGATTGTAAAGCTATTCAGGAGGTAGAGAAGTGCCTACAGTTATTCTCTTGTCTTTTACTTTATAAAACACTGTGAAGGGAAACACACAGAACAGCTTAGCTTAGCTGCTAATCTGAAAAACTTGTAAGAAAAAGTTTGGTTATAGATAATAGAAATTATAGAATCATAGAATGATCTGGTTGAAAAAGACCTGTGAGATCATCCAGTCCAACCATCCCTGTCCCCTCACTAAACCATGTCCCTAAGAAACTCATCCACCTGCACCCCTCTAGGGATGGGGACTCAACCCCCTCCCTGGGCAGCCCTTCCAGGGCCTGAGAACCCTTTCAGGGAAGAAATTTTTCCTGATGTCCAGTCTGAACCTCCCCTGGCACAACTTGAGGCCATTTCCTCTCCTCCTGTCACTGTCACTTGGGAGAAGAGACCAACCCCCCCTCCCCACAGCCTCCTCTCAGGCAGTTGCAGACAGGGATGAGGTCTCCCCTCAGCCTCCTCTTCTCCAGCCCAAACCCCCCCAGGTCCCTCAGTCTCTCCTCGTAGGCCTTGTTCTCCAGCCCCTTCCCCAGCCTCGTTCCCTTCTCTGGACATTGTTTTGATGCAGCTTTTTAAGGTTTTTTTCCTTTCAACACAGGAAGCTGAACTTGAAAAGGCAGTAAACTGAAACGTCAGAATTTCTGGTGAACCAGAATTTCAGATTCTGGTCAGGTCTACCAATATGCCTCCATTTTTTTGAAGTTCTGCTGAAAATAAGAATATTTTCAGAAGATGAGGTTATGGGGTTTAGTTTGAGTTTCACATAAATTTCAGGCCAGCATTTCTGGCTACTTCTTTTCTGCCTAAATTCTCTCTCTTAGAAGTACTTTTCAACGTTGTGTAGTGCATTATGAAGAGCAAGAAGCCCAACACCAGCCATTGCACCTGTACATCTTTCTACTTGACGAAAATGAAATTAAAAAATGTAGTAACACCTGTTGGGCTGTAGATAAAGAATGTAACTCTCCATGATGTAGATTCTGAAATTTACATTTTCACTGTTTTTATAAAGTACTATTGCTGCACAAGGTGTGCTCATAAAGTCAACAATGCCTGTCAGGAAAAACTGAAAAGATATCTTTTAAAAGGATGTAATAGGAGGTTAACCATGGTAAGCTTTAATCAGTCAGGTAAACTCTAAGCTAGCTATGCTATGCTGAGGCTGAAATGTTTCAGCTCAGCTGCAGAGACACAGCCTTCTGTTTGTTTTTTTTTTATGAATCCTTCACATCTTGTGTGACTTGAATGTGTACCAAGATGTGGAAATTGCTGCTGAGAATAAACAAAGGAAAAGGAAACAGGGAGAGCTAAAGCAAGAAGATTCACTTATTCTGAAAATGTTTTTCTTGAACTGTTTTCTCATTATCCTTGACATGGGGTAGAATCACAAGTATGTCTCCACGGATGACTGTTGAGATCCAGCTGTTGTATTTAGCATTGCAACCAGAGCCTTCTGAATGATAAAATACCACCAGAGTGGATGGTAAATGCATGTGCACTCATCCCAAAAAAACATTGCTGTCCAGAAGAAGCATTTCAGGGACTAGGTTTCTGTGTTTAAAACAAGTATAAATGTTTTATTAATCACAGAACCATCTTGCAGTTTCCATCTTGCAGTTTCCATCTTGCAGTTGGAAAAGACCTTTTTCCATCTTGCAGTTGGAAAAGACCTTTGAGATCGAGTCCAAGTGCACCCATCCTCTGCTAAACCATCTCCCTTAAAAACCCATCTACCCGTTTATTAAACACCTCCAGGGATGGGGACTCAACCACTTCCCTGGGCAGCTGTGCCAGTGCCTGACTAAGTAGAATGTAAAGTCTAAAACCTAAGAGACCACGTAGGTAAATATTTTCATTAATAAGTCATTTCTGAAGAGAAAAAAATTAGTCCCTGTATCAATTATGAAATTAACTAAATGTTCTCTGCCACTCTTGTGAAAAGTCCTGAAAGACATTGCAGGTTTTTGTATGACTCCACTGGCATTCAAATGAACAGTATTTCTGTTAGTATGAAGGTACCGGTATGAAGATACCAGTCATGGGCAAAGAACTGACAGAATTATTGCTGGAGAAGAAAAAAGCCAGTGAATGCAGTATAGATACATGATTTAAGCTCAAAAAAATACATATTGTTTTACATCATAGTATGTGAAAAGGGAAATGTCAAAACACAAGTATTTTCTGCTGCAAAAAGCATTTTGCAGCTTATTTTCTTATTCTAAAAATGATGTCCTTAATACTGTCCTCCCAAGCATGCTGGCAAGTCAGCTGGTTCCTCTAGTTTCTCCCAAGTCTTACCTATATTTCATCACTCCTCAGCTCCACACCTAAACACAGTCTCCACTCTGACCTTTCAGACTGATTTCCTTGCAGTTACTCTGGGAAAACCAACATGTCATTCTCTAAAATCTCTCTGAGTGTTTTCTGCACCGCATCATCAGACAATCAGAGTCCTGATCTACCTCCAGTATTACCTGATTGATACAGAGATTAGATTTAGCAGGCATCAACTTACTTTCTAAACTTCAAATCTTTGGTGCAAGTCACTGCTTTAATCACTAAAAACAATGAGTAGGGTGAATATAAGTCAGTTCTCACCTTGTAAAATATTCACAGGATCACCCACTTTTAATCAGTTTTACTGGAATTTTACCTTCTGTTTGTCTGTCTTCCTGCTCTTGGGGTGGAAAAAGTAAAAAAGTAAGAAATCCTCTCAGTTTGGATCATGCAACTGTCTTCATGCAACTGTGTGCACCTCTGTGAAGGTTGCCATGGTGACTCCAATTTAGGAGCAACTGTATTTGAGGAGAAATTCCAACCCTGCTGGATGTGGGAAAACAGATACAGAAACTAAAGGAGTGCAAACCCTTTGGATGAGAGTCAGGGAGTTCTGCTGGTCCAGGCTGGAAGTGGGGCTGGAGGGTGAAGGATGTTGGTTGCACACATTTAATTAATGCATTACAGTCACTGTTAGCCTCCTCTGTCACTCTGCTTTGCTCCTCCGCTCTTTTATGAAGTTATAATATAAGGAATTATTTTTGCTAGATTAGTGGACAAGCAGTGTCCTAGAGGTAAACAACTTACAGTAGAAGTCCTACCAATATTTTGCTCAGCATTTCACAGGTTTTATTTATAGGTAAGACTTGTTAGACAATATTCTCTATGGGTTTTTTTTGTCCTTTTTTTGGTATTTTTTTGTTTATATTTTTAACATTGATTTGCAGAGGTGTATCTTTAAATTTTCCATGTTTTGTTCTTTATCATTTTGTTTTGCAACTTAATATCCTGTGAATTTTGTTCCACTTGGTAGATGATTGGCAGAGTTTTGGATTAAAAACTGCTGTTTGCCAGAACATTGTTGCAAAGAATGAGACAAGACAGGATATTATTTAAAAAAACCCTGAATAACAGAAAAGTTTGGGTTTTTTCTACTGATACTATTCTGCTGGCACTGGCCTAAGTTCAAATTTTTATGTAGTTCTAACTTCTCATTGGTAAAGTTTTTTTTAAGAACAGGCAACATCTTATTTCTCTGACAAAGTAATGGTGGTGACACTTTATTACCTGTTTGAAAGAAAATACAGGGATGGAAAATGCATGTTGTAGGTCATATTACTGGTCGATAAGTTCTGTATTGTACCTTCAGGGAACAAATGCTTTTAAATGTTTGAGAGTATGGCCAAAAGACCACCCTACAGAGGGAGCTGGGAAGTTAAAGCTTCCTAAGAATAGGATCTGTCTGGGCCACCACCACGTGACTAAGAAACCTAAAGGATTATGGGCTCCTTGGGTGCTATGGCTATGTCTGCCACACTTCCAGCAGCTCAGAGGAAGAGCAGGGAGCAAGTGGTCTTCAATGGCCTCACCCTGCAGAACGATCAAAATGCCTTACAGCCTTCTTAAAACTTGCAAAATATTTCCCCTTAGAGGTTAATGAGACTTCTCAGTGGTGAAATGATGTCCCAAAGAGCCTCCACTCTCTTTGTGGCCTCCTCCACTTTGTCTTGCATTGAGATGCCAAGCTCTTCTGTGCCATAATGTCTCGTGATCTACCAACAACCCTGCTGTGAAATAGCAGCGGCCACCAGAGCAATGTCAATTTGGAAGAGCAGGCAAGTAATGCAAAGCCCACCAGGTCCATACAAAGTGCTGCTATGAAACTGCATGTGAGGAGGAAGTTTTATTTCTCCCATAAGAACAGCATTCAAAATAAAAGAAGACAGCAAATGCATCAGCAAGCTACATAGCCAAAATTCACCTTTCATTGAATCACAGAATCATCTGGTTGGAAAAGACCTCTGAGATCATCCAGTCCAACCGTCCCTGTCCCCTCACTAAACCATGTCCCTAAGAAACTCATCCACCTGCCTTTTAAACACCTCCAGGGATGGGGACTCCACCATCAGCCCACTCTCTGAATCAGCAAATACTCTTGTATTCCATGAGAATTTCTTATAGGATGGTTCACGTTATCTAGATAAACAGTGAACAGATTTGCATTGACAGGAACGAAAGGGTCAAGACATTTGGTATTCTGTTCACAGTCAGACAGGAGCCAGAAAGGTGGAGTATAAAGGAAAGCAAGGAAGCTCTTTTGTGCTACTTGGAATTGAATTCCTCAAATGTGATTACCCTTTTCAGCAGTACTGTAAAACTTTTCCTTCCATTACCTAGCAGCGTAGCTTCATAGACTAACATTTGGAAAATATGAAGTAGCAGCTCATTCATGTGCTCCTAACTGTGGGTAAATTGTGGATATTTGTTGGCAAGCCCTGTTTATGATCCCTTTGTACATAACTTACTATGAAAGATGCTTATAGGCACAATAATGCTGGTCCAGGAATTATAGGATGCAAGAGTGGATAATGTATTAGTAGCTAATTTATGTTTTGCTAGCTGGAACCATTCTGTGATTCTCTAAAGTCTGTATTAGCTGAACAGACTTAAGAAAAAAATAAATCTAAGTTTGCATTACAGCAGCTTATCCATCAGTTATTATTTTAATAAACATGGTTTGCATTTTTTCAACTGCTTACACATGCATTGTTTAAGTGCTGAATAGATAAATTAGATTGGGTGATGATATCCATTAGAAACTTCAGGCAGGATTCTGTATTTCATATTTCCTTATTTTATCATTTGGGGGTATTCTTGTCATTTGTTCCAATTAGAAAGATGCCTTCACTCTCTTTGTAATTGTGGGAAATACTGAGTAGTGGGAGTCTTAGCTTAGAGCAGCTTTACATCAAGTATTTATACCTTGTAGTCGGACTAGATTCTGTTAGCAGACACCAGCAGACTTTCCTCCGTGGGAAGAAAAACTTTCCTGCTCTCTTGACAGAATTGGCTCCCTGCAGATGTGCAACCAAACCATGGCAGAAGAGAAATAAATATATGGAAAGCACATGCCATACCTCACAGATCTTGGCTTCCCTATATTCCCTCTCAGACCGTGTAACAGGGAGTCAATCCTTAGCTTCTCTAACTTTTTCTGACCTCAGCCTTGCATAAAATCTAGGAGAATTTAAACAAAATCCTTCAATAAAACTACATATTTCCCATGCTGTGCAAGATTTTGAGAGAAAACAACGACTAATGATAAATCTTGTTGAGATAATGGAATTCATAGTAACAAATATGAGGTCATGTATGCTTTATGATACAGGAAATCACAAACTCCTTCTGCATGTTTTAGGAAGATCTGAGGCTTGAAGATCATTGTAATGAAAGTAAAGATCATCTTAAACGAATGAAATAATTACATATAATGAAACCCACAGTAAACAACTGTGTTTGTAGACCTTTCTCCCAGCTTCCCATGTATTTAGTTCTGTCTGCCCCACTAAGCATTCATATTAAATTCACTGCTCTTTCCAAGGGTAGTCTCAGAAGCCTTCCACCACTAAATTAAAAGAATCTAAATTACTCTGGTCTTCAAGAAAACCAAGAAAGCAGATAGGTGGAAAAATAGTATTGAAGAGAACTGTATAGCCTAAGACAAGCCACAATGTTTTTGAATGTCAGTAAAGATTTTTTTATGCTGACAGCTACACTCAGTAATTGAATTAATAATTTCATAATGTACAGGAACAGCCAGGGATGTAGAAAAATGTTATCAGTGAGTCACAGTAACTGGCTTTGAAACAGATTAAAAAATAAAGGAATGTGTAAATGAATACATACATTCAGCAATATTTATTTAATTCACTTAATTATATTCACTTATTCACTTAATCAAGTGCATAGCACTCAAAATGGTAATATTAATTCACAGTTGCATATATATAATCACAGGGAAAATCTATGTAACACATCAATTTCATAGTGAATTATATATAATGCTTTTTGAACTATTAATTTCAATCATATACAATTAATTACTACACATTGGATTAGAGATGGCGCAAGAATCTTTCACAGATTCTTGCAAATTTAAAAGTATGGAGTATATACCCCATCGTTTTTGTGTCACTTACTGTTGTCATTAGTGGATATGGTCAATTTATGTTTTTAAAATACATCACAATGTTTGGCTATAAATACCATAGTATTAAATTATTGTCTATTAAATGGCCAGAATCTATCAAAACTACACAGTTCTTAATGGAAACAATTTGTTGGAAAGAAAACCTTTCTATTCTTTATATTTTTAATATCCAAATCGGGAGTCTTACAGAGGTTTGGAAAAGTAACCACACATTAATGGGGGCTGGTGCCAGCAAATGCAGACTAAGACTAGATTGTATTGTGATTATCATGAGGCAACCTGCTATTCCTATTTTTTTTCCTGTCCTTTCTCTTTAATTCCCTGTCTTTTTCAACTTACAATTCTTTAAAAATTTCTACATAAATTTCTCATTCAAGTCAAAAGTAAAGAGAACAATTTGTATAGAAGCAGCTTGGGGTTTTTTTGGCTTTTTGATGAATACAAAATCCAAAATAACAAAGAAGAAGCAGGAGAAAAAATTGTTCAGAACAAACAGGTTTAAGGGCAATTGCTGAAAGTGGAAAAAATGAGCAGTAATAGCAAAGCAAGTACAGGGAATGTGCAATGTTGGGAGGAAAGAAATAGAAACTGAGAACAAAATGGATTTGTAAAACTGAAAAGGAATCAAATGCATCAGGAGTACATTTTCTGGCATGATATGTGAGCTCAAATGCAGTGTAATAAATCCCTCAGTTTATATATTCTCATTATAAGATAGATGTGAGAGAATACATAACAATGATGAAAAGAGAAATGAGTTCAATGAACATTTGAGTATTTTAAAGAAGTGGGAATTTACACTGTCATCTGGTAAAGGTAATTACTCACTATCTGATCACTGAGTGAGAGTCGTCAAAAAGAAAAGGGGTTTTGGGTTCCATGAATGTTTTTTAATTTCTTACATGGTGTCTTTGCTTTACACAGCATCTTTGAGACTTTGAAAATTTAAAATTATGAAATATTTAATTTCAATACCTTCTACAATTTTATTCTGAACTGGGGAGGATGGAAAAAAAAGGAAGAAGAAAGGAAGGAAGTAAGGGAGCAGGAGAAGAGAAATGCTTGCCAGAATTCACAACAGATTGAAAATTCTCTTCCCATTGCCAACATCTAAAGTGGGCTCACAGAGTGGATTATAAATTGGTTATTATGGTAGCAATCCCAGGTGAAATAACCGAGAAGCTGATAAAGAAATATATTAGTAAAGGATGTTAAAGGACAAGGGTATTTTTAACATCAACTTCATGCTGCTTAGTGCGTTTAGCTTACTTCTCCGTGATATATTAATTTAAAAAAATCACAGTACAAGACCAGTAAAATTCAGACAAATGGATTAATAACTAGTCAATTGATTTCTCAAAGTGGGAAATCATGTTAGAGTTAGTAAGGGTTAGCAGTGACAGAAGCACGAAAAAGGAACAATGCTGATTTAAAATGGTTGTGATAAAAGATGCATTTGTGAATTCAGCATTGTTTAAAGTAAGGAGACCACTTCTACTATACATGGACTTCAAAAAGCTGGAGTTGAATTAATGAAATTAAACTAGAAATGATGCCATAAGAACAATTTGAAGGCTAAAGAAAATTTACCTTTATGAGCTCTGTCCCTTTAGAATACTAAAATTAAGACCATAAGTTGACTTGATTGTACTTTATAATTAGCTCTGCTGGATAAAGCATTGATGCTTTGCCACTAAAAGACAACACCAAAGATGGTTGGGATGGATGGAAACATGCTGAAACTGAAATGGCATTACTGTTCTTTTGACTGAGCATGAAGTAACATCAGAACTATCAAGGTGGGTTTTCTGTCTTTGACTCTCTTCAGTCTCAGGCCCTCAGCCCTTCTGAAAACCCTGTTATTGGTTTCAGCGAAGGAGAATAACTCTGAAACTTGATCATCCATGTTATGCACTGCATTAGACCAGGCATTGTGATAAACATTTTGTTCTTAAAATATGAGATTTAGAGCTTAGTAAACAAACAAAAATATTGCAATATTACTGTCATCATTAGACAAAACAGAGAACATCAGATTGCATTAACAATCCCTACATCAAACCCAATGACTTGCAGTTAAGATGCATCACAAATAACACATTAATACCATTCCATTTTGGGGAAAATCAGCACTTAATGATAGACTTATTGCCTAGATAAATTGTCAAACTGAAGCACATCCCCACCTCCCGGGTTTCAGTACATGTCAAATAGCTATTCCATCCCATCAGGTGTGGTCAGTGATTGTGTGCTCTGAGCTGCCTCCCACCTGTGACAGGAGAAGGAAGGAAGCTGCAGCATCACCAGTTTGAATAGTGAGGGACAAAGGTGGCTGTGGGCACTGCAGAGCATGCCTGAATTCAAATCTCATTGGGAGTTTCTGCTTCCAAATCTATTTATTCACCATGGTGCAAACACAGCTTTGCTCTCAAGCTCCTCTGTACCTCTCAATATCTTTTACTGTAATTTTTCTGGGCATCTGCTGTTGGTGTTAAGTCTTCACAGGAAAAATATGGAAGCAGAATTATCTCTGTACATAAAGTAGCAATCTGTTACTTTACTCCACAAACCCCCACAGAAGTGCATCCCTGAGAGCCTGCACTGGAGAACACCTGGTAGACATTCTGCACGGTATGTATTATTAACACTTTTAGCTTGAAAGATGATTTTCAGTGCTATTTTACATATTTCATTTATGACCATAAACATTCATCAGCATTTAGTACCAGGATGTCCAGGCAACATGGCACATCCTTTCTAATTGGTATCACAAAGTCTTGCTCTGAAACGGAATCTACTTTGGAGACATCTGCCTACCTAGTGTGTTATTAACAGAATATATCCTTTTTCCTTCTTCTTGAATGTTTACATTAGTACTTTTCACTGATATATTTAAAGGACTTAAAATCAATACTGTAGCTGGATGTTTTAAGGATACCAACAGAGGAATAACTTTCCCTGCTTAAACCAGACATTACGATTAAATCTGATTTATTATCCCTCAGGTGGCATTCATGATTGGTATGCACAAAAATTGAAAATGTTATTCAGTTTGTCAGCCTCTAGACTTATACTGTTGTTTTGCCAACTGTGTAAACATAAGACCACAACCATTAAGGGAAATTATTTAAACTAGATTTACATCTAAGAACATGATATGTGTTGTTCACCCTGGGCAGCCCGAGATACTGAACCACAAGCTCACGAGTGAAGTTGAAAAGGGACATTCCACATGCAGGAGCTTAAAATGAGTGCCAGGCTATGCCAATAGAGTCATAAATTCCTGAGTCAAGGAGCAGACAAATTAAACATTGATCCCTGACCCACCCTCCATTCATCTGCACTGCCAGCAGGATGTCAGCCTGCAGAGGCCACTGACTCTAGCTTTAGGTGGCACAAGATGCTTGAGAAGGACCTGACTGGTGGTGACCACCAGTTTATGGGAGGCTGGGGAGACTTGGCTAGGACAAATCATTGCAGAGTCATTGTTCCTATCCACATCATGACCTGTCAGTGCCATTGGCTCAGACCTTCCCCAGCATCACCCAAACCTGCAGGAAACTACAGCCTGGCACTGAAATACTCTGTGAGCCTGAGCTCGAGCTCAGTCACAAGCTTGGATATCACACAGACTATCTTGATATCTTGTGTATAGGCTTAGGAAGCTCGTGCATTCCTGGCACTTAAATATTTGAGGGCTTGATTTCCAGATCTATCAATCATTTAGGAATCTCCGTGATATTCACAGAGATACCAGTACTCAGAATTTTAAAAAAGTTAACATATTAGATTTTAAGTGGCTGAATATGAATTTAATAGCTTAACTACACACAGAAAGTGCCTGATTATTTCTTAATTCTCCCCAATATTAAGGAAAGTAGTGTTTTCTCATTATAACAGTAATAACTTTAACAACATAGCATTAAGACTCAGTCATGCAATTTGCACTCCTGTTTCCAGGCATTCAGTATCACAGTGCAGTACAATACAGAAACAAGCAGGTAATCTCTAGAGGAACTGTGCTGGGACCTGGAAATATTTTGGGCTTTATCATTCAACATTTTATTGTGAATTTTACATCCTTCACCTGACACGTACCCTGCATGCTCTAGGTATTTGCTTTTACCACATAACACAAAGAGTTCCACAGATCACTGTGGAAGGACTTTCATGGGTAAATATTCCTTAAAATGATCAGGAAGTGCATCATTAAGCCTTAACATAACAACTGTTTTCTACATTTATACTCTCAAAGTATTTTCTACTACCGTACCAATTATTTCATGTATTTTATCAACTAGACTCATTTAAGGTACACTTGTTGTTAAAAAATTGTTTGAACAGTTGCAATATCATATTAAATTCATTACTAATATTGTATAAAATCCTTTTTCTTTTTCATCAAGGAAGTTCTATACAGGACCAAATCCTGATCTTCCCAGTTGTGTAGCCGTTCCTATCGGTCTACATTGAAGTCATCCCATGAGAAAAATAAAATGGCTTGAAAATCATTCCAGGGACAGAAATGTTCTGATGAACATTTAGAACTTTTCAAAAAAACTCCCTATTTTGGAATCACTTTTTTCTATTTCACTTTTTAAAACACTTGATTAATGCTGTGTGTAGCACAGAACCATTATGAGAGTTACTTAAATACATTTTCAGGGAACATAGGAAGCAAGAACAAAGAGCACTGGCTGAGGGCTGTCTGGAGGGATAGAGTTCCATGTCATAAGATGGGATTTATCACATCAGGAACATTCAAGTTGCACTTACTTTGTTTCCAACCTATACAATATTAAATGAAAATGTGTCCAGAGGAGGGCAACGAAGATGGTGAAGGGGCTGGAGCACAAGCCCTACGAGGAGCGACTGAGGGAGTTGGGGCTGTTTAGTCTGGAGAAGAGGAGGCTCAGGGGAGACCTCATTGCTCTCTACAACTCCCTAAAAGGAGGTTGTAGTCGGGCAGGGGTTGGTCTCTTCTCTCAGGTGACCAGTGGCAGAACCAGAGGGCATGGACTTAAGCTTCTCAGGGAAAGTTTAGACTTGATGTGAGGAAAAAGTTCTTCACTGAAAGGGTGATTGGTCATTGGAATGGGCTGCCCAGGGAGGGGGTGGAGTCACCTACCCTGGAGGTGTTTAAGGGGAGACTGGATGAGGCACTGAGTGCCATGGGTTAGATGATGGTTGGTGTTGGTGTTGGTGTTAGTGTTGGGTTATAGGTTGGACTTGATGATCTCAGAGGTCCTTTCCAACCTTGTGATACTGTGATACTGTGTGATACTTGAAAATAAAGAGTCACTGCCAAGCTAGTGGTAAACAAACAATGACATTTGGAAAACAAAAATGCCCTTTCAAATTTTACTTAAGAAAAACTTGCTGCCAAGGTACTTGTAAACCAACCCTTAATATTTCCTGCTCCTGCACATCAGTATGAACATTGAACACTCAGGTCCCACTGTGCTGTCAGACAACCCAGGGCAAAAAATCTGCAACACGTTGTTTATTTTCCTAGGTATAAGTCTGTAGGAGACAGAAGACCTATTGCAAACCTTTGAAACTATGAGCTCCTCTGAGAAACAGAATTTTGAAGAAGTCTTAAAGAATGATTGTGCTTTTTTTCCTCAGAAACCCAAATATCACTCAAGAGAAGAGAAAATGTAAGAGGGCTCAATATAGCTTCTACAGAAATAGCCAACAATAGAATACTTACCAAAATGACTACACAGTTACACAGGCAGGGAGCAAAAAAACTCTCTTTTATTTTCCCCTCCAGATTTCTCAAATTTGAACAGTAGGATGAGAAGTCTCCAGCTAGACTTAGCTTAGAAAGGAAAAATTCCATGAGGAACTTGGGAGGGATCAATAAGTCTTTATGTGACAATATGGAAGTAAAGTGTTTAAATCATTGGCTTTTCAATCTGAAGGAGGACAGGGAGCAGGAAGAGATGGGAATTCACATTTTTTCTTCACATTTCCACAATTTCCTGTATCTCTTTAAAAGGCAGAAAGGCTGAAAGAATTTGAGAGGTTAAGAGATGCCCAGTCTTTCCATTGTTCTTAATCCACTAAAGCAAGTGATTACAGATTTTTATTCCAGGCACATGTGAAGACTGACCTGCATGAATTCATCATCTTTGTCTGAGTATTTAAAAATGGATATGATTGGAGAGGTCTACTGTGTCAATGGAAATTAGAGTATTAATGGCATGAGGGGATGCATTTTATACAGCTCATTATGAATTTGAATCTTTAAATAATTCAAATGTTTTACAATACTTTCTACACACAACGATCATGCGTATCGAGTATGAATAGAAAAATGTTCATGCATAATACTTGCTCTTTATTAACCTCAGTCCCTCAGCATTTCATCTTTAAAATTAAATTATTGGGGGCGGTGTCTGAAGCTGATGTCATAGCAGAAAGCCCTTCCAATGTAAGAATTATTGAAAAAATACCTATTGAATCCTATTTATTCTGTAAAATGTACGTCATTCAGACTTTGTGACAAATAATGTAACGTGAGTGTAGATTGCAGCTTTTCAGATCATGGTCTGAAAGTGAATTAAAATCTTCATGAAGATTTTTTAATACTAGGGTCAGATGGGAGCTTTTAATCCCTTAATGGTCCTTAAAGACAGTTTTAACTGTAAGAAAAAAACAATGTCTTTTAGTTGTGTCAGCACTTTTCTTTCTGAGACATGTGCAAAGAAACCCAATATGATTTTTTTTTTCTCCTAAATGTAAGAGGAAGTTCAGGGGGACTTTTTCTGTCCTAATAATCAGATGATTTTCAAGAGTCTTAACGGCTCACACTCTATATGGTAACAGCAGTGACCCAGGAACTGTGTTGAAGAGCATTTCCTCTTCAGGACAGCTTGGTTATCTGCAGTATTCTTCCTGTAGCTGTTATTTGTCAAATGACCTATAGTAATGCAGGTTTTTTCTGGAAAGATATTTGCTGCACAGAGGGGAGCACAAATCAAAACTGGTGTAATGCTGCCTAAACAAGTGAACTTAAAGCAGAACTAGGAATAAAACAGGAGATGACGGCTTTGGCTTGCCTGTTTCCTATTTTGTTTGAAAATGATGAGATTCCTCTTAGAGATGAGAAAGATGATAGATTTACTGGATCTTAAAAACTAAATGAGTGTTAAGCAAGATCAAAGTCTGATAAGCAGGTAATTGAGGTGGTCAGAGTAGAGGGCCATCCCAGAATAAAGCAAAGAGTTGAATGAAAAGAGTTGAAGCTGAGGTAATTGGTGGAGAGGATTGAGGAAAAGGAAACCTGGGAAGGAAGCTAGCTGAGATTTACAAGGCATGGAGAGCTTAGGAATCCAAGGAACTTCTGGAGCAGCTTCTCAGCATGATGCCAAGGCAGTGAAATAGGTGCAGAGAGAGCAGTGGCAGGGTCTTGTGTTCATGGGAGCTCAGTCTGAGGAGCTGAACAGGCTCGAGAGGACACCCCTTCAGGGAGAACAATTGATTTGATTTTCCAGCAGCACAGCAGTAAGGAGTTTAAAACATCTTGGGAGATTTGGTAACAATCTCAACACAGGGAATAAAGGGAAGAAAAGGATGATGAATTAATTCTGTATTTGATAAGCTGTTCCTTTACATCCCACTTTCATCAAAGCCAAGATTTTACACGACTTGAGAAAATTTCCCCTGGTATGGCAGCAGAAACCAATAATGTTGCTCAAATATTGCAGCAGATTTCAGAGTCCAAATGTGACAAATTCGGTTACTACTGCAAAGAACATAATTAAGCAAAAGAAAGGCATAAATAGGATCAGCAATCATGCTCAGGTAGATTGCCAAGGCTTGCTTCTAGCATCCTAATATCAGAAAAAGTGAAAATTATCTGAAGAGTGGGGTGTGATTATAGTACAGTCTTCATTTGCTCTTCAGGATCTCTTTTCTGCAATCTCTGTTTGGGGGATGTGTTTCAACCTGTGTGAGATACATGTGGTGTGACACACTCTGTACATGAGCCTAACTGCAGACCGGCAAATTCAGCAATTGTGTATCTGCCTTACTCGGGGAAATATGGCAAAGTATGGTTATGGTTTTGGAAGAGTTAATTAAGGGATTTATATTCCACTGGACAGTACATGAGCACTAAACATTTGATTGGCTTTTGTAAGATGTTTTCCTGACATAAATTAAAACTAAGCTAGAAATTGTATGAAATCAGAAACAAAACCAGCCAAGAGAAAACCTTCAGAACTCTGGCGACTGGGTGTGTGCAGCTGACACGGGGGACACTGAAACCATTCCACCTACGGCCCTGCGGAATGAAACCTATTATGGCCTGGCGTGGCGTGGCATGGCATATTGTGCATGTCATGTTACGCCACGCCACGCCACGCCGCGCCACGTCACGCCATGGCACGTCACGTCACGCCACGCCACGTCACGGCATGCCATGTTATGTTACAGCACGGCCTGGCATGTTACGCCACGTTACGCCCCGGCACGCTATGTTACGGCCCGGCCCGTTACATGGTGGCATGGCATGTTATATTATAGCATCTTTCTAGGCAAGTATTGCCCTCCTGTCCCCCAGAGTCCTCCCTCCCTTTTCCCTTGGCCAGTGGCACTTTGCCGCAGGTTGGTTTCTTTTCCTGAGCCCAGTGCTCTCACCTCCATAAGTTTTCTCCTTTGTCCTGTTTGACTGAAGTGAATAAACCATGAAGAGCCCTAGAGAGCGCCTCTCAGCTCCCTTTCTGTGCCTGCTCTTGGTCCCCAGTCAACTTGCCAAACTGTTACATTCAGATTCCTCTTGGTTTTTCCTAAGCCTCTGCCACCTGAGGATATTGAGCATTTGGGAGAGGTGGAATCATTTCACTGTTTTGGGGAAACAAAATACAACTTCTGCAACGAGTGAGGTTTCCTTCAGCTAAACAGCGTTCTGGCTTATGATGAAAAGCCCCGATGCAACTTTTTGGTATTGGGGTTTTGCTTTTAGAAAGAGCAAAATATTTTACTTTGCAAGCAGTAAATCGTTTCCCGTGGAAGTCCCGTGGGGTTGACACAGTCATCCAAATGGATCTGGGATGGTCAGCTCAGCAGTTTTCAGACAAACTGAGGAGCTGCAAACCTGTAGGGTCTGAGCTACCCACTTACTTGTTATGCTTTTCTACCTTGGGGGTGTGGAGCAATTAGCCTGGAAAACTAAAGAGTCTGTAACCTGACAGGCTCAGGTATCTGGGAACAGCTCAGAAACCAGGAAACCTGGGGTATCCCCATAGCCTTCCACATGAAGCCTGCAGAAAGCATTCCTGAAACACAAATAAACTGTGATCTACTGGCAGCAATGCCCTGCAGCGAAGGACACAGGAGATGACAAGCAAGAGCATCTCCTGCTCAGCCCGTCTCCTCAGATTCCAGCAAGTGAAACTCCAGAACCAATTTTAACCTGGCCTAACCTCATATAAACTGGTGGTAACTGTTTTCTAGGAATTAAGCTCAACACCCAATTTGTAATTACCTCAGTCCTTTTTTATGTTTTTCTCCCCTTTTTTGAAAACAGCCATAATGTTCATCCTCAACCAGTCCCTCTTGTAAAGCATTACCCCTCTTTTAGGATGAACTGAACTCAAAATGCAGTGCAATAGAATAAGCTGGAAATTCTACCTGTAAATCAACTACATAAATGAAGAAGAGGAGAGTAAGAAGCTCTTCTGCAGAATCTGAGCATTCAAAGGCAAACATTAGGAGATCTAAGAATCTTTCATCCTTCTCTTTTAGCATTTAGAGAGTGTATTGAGACTGTAGCAACATAAAACAGATTTTGTCTGCATATTCTTTCCCCTCTTTGTATGCTATTGCTGTAGGAAATCTTCCCAGTAGCTCAGTGGTAGCAGTTTCCATAGACACATGATTGTGGTTTGTGTTTTTCTATAAACTTGTGTAAAATAGCACTGAACATTGGGATTTTCTGGGTATCATCTACTGATAGCTTTCTCCTCTGCAGATAGTGGAGCAATGATTTTCCTTGACCCCTCCAACATTTGCATAGCTATTTATTTTCACTTATGATATCCCTGGACAGTTGAATATATTCCTTTGCCATGACTTATCTCATTTTATCCTCATATACCTAGCCTTTAGTTTTATTTGTCCTTTAATAATCTGGTCAAATTTTTACTTCCCTCATGCTTTGCTCTTGAAGTTGAGGTCAGTGATCATTTCGTAGTCAAATTGTTCTCTTTGTATTGTTCTGATCTTTTCTCACCAGCAGGACAGTTTGTATTTGTGCCCTTGTTAATGATTCTTCAAAGAAATCCCAAGTCTTTTTAAACCCCTGTTTCCTGAGACCTGTCTCTCAATTTTCTTTACCAGTTCTCTGAGTTTCATGGGCTGTCTTCCTACAATCTAGCAGTCTAATTTTGCTCTTTCAATTTTATTTCAAAAATATTTTCCAGCTCTTCCATATTTCCTAAAGCCTGGCAATGTGGTCTGTTTTGTTTTGTTTTTCTTTCATTTCTTCTCAAATATATTTTCCTTCAAATAAGGCCTTTATTTATATATTACTTAATTATATTTTCTTTATCAAAAAGATTATAATCAGTGGATCACATGAAACTGCTGGATATATTTTTCCTCAGTAGTATTCTGTTCAAGGAAATATTTAGATAGATAAAATCCTCTGTAACCTCCAACTGCTGTGCTGTGTATCATTTAACCAGCTGCTCAATGAAAAGCCATGCCTTTACATCCTTAACAATTCTGTTATCCATCTCCCCTCTTCCAATTTGATACTTATTTTCCTTTTCTTCTCTAGTGCCATTCATTAGTTTCTGATTTTTCTCTGCCATTTCCTTTTACTGTCACCTTCAATTACCCAATTGTTGTATTATACTCCACTGAATAGGAAAGAATAAGTTTAGAAAGTTGTAGAATCTCATTTCTACTTTAAAATCTAAGATTGTCTCTGCAAGAAGTGAACTTCAGGATGGATTTCAAAATTATTTCAACATGTTAAAAATATCAATACCTTACTCTTTTTACCTATAATGATGCTTTTTATTTTTATGTCTTGCATATGTCAATGCTATGTTGCTGTTGTACCGCTTTTAAGTAACATTCATTAATGTTGTTAAATATTGCACATGACTATATTGGTACCACTATTTGCAATTTAGTCAACTGACCTCATTTTAGAAACTATGAAGGTCTTTCTAGGGACTATGATTTCCTATCAGAGCATTCAGGCCACTCCTTTTAGACTATTATGAAACACTTTAATCAGTCTAGATTAAATGTCCTCTTCACAAAGTAACAATAATCATTGTAAGAGAGAAGAGGAGAAAGGCAATACTTGAATATCATGGGTTATCATCCAGCAGAGCTCTGGTATCTGCTTAGCTGGATAGTAAAATACTATGTATAAATCAATAAGCCTGTACTCACATTTCACATATTCCTAGCTCAAGATTTCCATTCAAATTTTTAGGTATAGACTCCACTGCTGTTTTAAACTAATGAAACTCTACTGAGACTCTGAGTTCAGGTAAGGATCTTGATGTAAAACTGAATCTATACTAAACCAATTAGGATTCTTTTTCTTTCTACCCTGAGTGATTTAGATTTCCAAGAAAATTTTTGCTGGTGTCTTATTCAAATTAGGATTGTTAATTGGAGTGAAGGTTAACATCTCTCACATGAATGTACAGTAGAAAATTGCTGTGATTACCAAGAAGCATTTATCCAGGCAAATTGTTCCTCATTTGTGAACACAAATTTACAAAACTGCATATTAAAAATCTAGGAGATATTTAGAGGAATAATATGTTGGCTCAAAATGTGCATATTCTGGAACCTATTAAAATATTTTATATATTTTGTGAGAGCAAACTCATTAAATGTCATTCCTCTTCTTGCAAGGTTCTGAAGTTACTTGCAGTTGACATCATTAGCTTGATAACAAATATATTCTGGGTTTAAAAGTATTCTCAAGAAAAAGCACATTGCACTCAATGAAAAATCCATCCTGTCAATCAACACAGATTGTTTACTCTCAGCTGAAAGAAGATGGAAGAGAAAAGTCTTTATTTTACCTTATGATTACTTTGCCTTAACACTCTGCCCTAAAGCAAAAAAAAAATTCAAAGGCGATGAAAAATTACAGTGAAAATGAATCACCAAATGAGTTAGAGAGTAATCACTGATGGAAGAACAGAGGCTGATAAAGGTAATAACATTTCACTGTCTTCTTAAAAGAACCTGAAATTAGCTGGTAAATACTAAATCCAAAAGATAAATCTAAGATTAAAATAATATATCTACTGTTCTATAGAGAAATTTTAGTTTCTGTAGACAAACAAATACAGTTGAAATAAATAATTTCAGAATATTATACACTAGGAATGCAGAAGCAGCCAAACTCCACTCAAAACCCCTATGACTGGCTGTGCTCAGGTAGCAACACCGCGTACAATTTTGGCCTCGCTGAAGTCAACAGTTTCTTTTCTATTCTTAGTGTTAACTCAAAATTCTTATTGGAGGCTTTGACACCATCATTCAAACTATGGCTAATTAATTACACAGTATCACAAAGTTGGAAAAAACCTCTGAGATCATTGAGTCCAAGCTATGACCCAACACCAACACCTACTTGTTGTTTAAACCATGGCACTCAATGCCTCATCCAGTCTCCCCTTAAACACCTCCAGGGTTGGTGACTCCACCCCCTCCCTGGGCAGCCCATTCCAATGGCCAATCACCCTTTCAGTGAAGAATTTTTTCCTCACATCAAGTCTAAACTTTCCCTGATGAAGCTTGAGTCCATGCCCTCTAGTTCTGTCCCTGGTCACCTGAGAGAAGAGACCAACCCCTGCCCGACTACAACCTCCTTTTAGGGAGTTGTAGAGAGCAATGAGGTCTCCCCTGAGCCTCCTCTTCTTCAGACTAAACAGCCCCAACTCCCTCAGTCGTTCTTCACAGGGCTTGTGCTCCAGCCCCTTCAACATCTTCGTTGCTCCTGACATCTCTCTCAAACTGAGGGGCCCAGAACTGGACACAGTCCTCAAGGTGTGGCCTGAAATTGCTTGCTTTTCCTGCAGAGATTTTCATTCCCATTAGATGAGGATTCCTGACATCCCTAACCACAAACTCAGGTCAACACCAAATTCATGCCTTAAGTTTTCTTTAACAAGCATCAAGGCACTGCTGGATAAACTGTAAACACTGCCTGTCCAACTACTGGCATCCAAAGATCATAGAATCACAGCTAAGATGCTGACTACATCTTCCCGAACACAAAATATTGCTTTCCAATAGATATCACTACATGGTTGATAAATAGCTATTTTTTTATTAAATATTTGTTTAAATTTAAGTATTTGTTGCCTACGTGGTATATATCAATCATATATTTCGCCTCATGGATTCCTGGACTTATCATGGAAGGAAAGTGTCCATTTGAATTAGATCTGTGATGCTCTGAGTTCCAGCTGAGTTCAATTGAAAGCTGAAATACAGTTATCTTTATCTTTTTGACGTTAATATTTCCTAAATACTTAATAGGTAGCTGAAAGCTTACCTGCAAATTCTCATACACAGTTTTTATCACAGAATCATAGAACCACCTGAGTGGGAAGGGACTCAAAAGGATCATTGAGCCCAACTCCTGTCCCTACACAGGACACTCCCAACACTCACTGTGTGACTGAGGGCATTGTCCAGATGCTTCTGGAATGCTGGCACAGTGGGTGCTGGGACTGCTTCCCTGGGAGCTGTTCCAGGGCTCCACCACCCACTGAGGGAAGAACCTCTCCCTGATGTCCAACCTATCCCTCCCCTGGCACATCTTCCTGCCATTCCCTTGGGTCCTGTCACCAGAGAGCAGAGCTCAGCCCCTGTTTCCCCTCCCTCCCTTGTGAGAAGGCACAAACAGCTCTGAGATCCCCTCTCAGTCTCCTCTTCTCCAGCTGAACACACCCAGTGACTTCAACATCTCCTCACATGACTTCCCCTGCAGACCCTTCCCCAGCCTTGTGGCCTCCTCTGGACACTCTCCAGTGGTTTGATGTCCTTTTTACCCTGTGACACCCCAAACTGCCCCCAGTGCTCGAGGTGGGGCCTCTCCAGAGCAGAGCAGCACAATCCCCTCCCTCTCCCAGCTGTTCTATATGTTTACACCTTTCAGGGAACGATGCACACATATGTGTCTGTACCTGAAAACATCTTCAGTTTGTGAACACATCCTACCTTCCAATATGGATGTGAATTCCCATTTTCACTCTGCAAATCACATACTACACCTATAAGTCAAGTCTAACTCTTTCTTGCCTGCCAAGCACCGTATTCTAGCAGTATAAGGAACACAAAGCAGCGTTTCTGTCCTAATTGCTGGGAAGCTAATCAGCAAACCTGGGACAAAAATAAACTGTAAGTGAAAAGTTGCATCATTATCTTTTTGTTTGGTTATCTAGCTGTAGTTAATAACAAACAGGAAAATATTAAAATCGTTAATTCAATTTGTATAAGCCATGAAAATTGTAATCATAGTCCCAAGGTTTCTGACTCTTTGGAAACTGCCTTTTTTGTTAAAAAAAAGGAAAAGAATCCCTTGCCCAATATGATTTTTTTCTCTAAACAAACCCTGCAGTGAGGCCTCCTGATTGTAGCTATTCCTCAACTTAAAACAGTATCAGGAAGAAAAGACTGTTTTCACTCTTTTTGGAATACGTCATAAATTCCAAAATAGTTCTGAAACTTATAATTCATATTTTGATCTTGCTTCCATCCAGTTTAGTGTCATCAACAAACTTACTAAGGGTGCACTCCATTCCTTCACCCAGAAATCTGTATCTTTACGTATCTTTATGATATGCACATTTATTTTCATTAGATTAAAGGTTCAGTTTCTTTGCTGTGTTAGTGTGCTGCACCATAACTGTGACAGTGACATAAGAACCAAAGCAAGCACGAATAAATTCCATACTCTAAAGACATCCCACACCAATATACTCTCCCTATGAGGGTGCTTGTGTAACCAGTTCTCAGTTCTTTACAAAGGAGCCCAACAAATTTTGGATGAAACTCATATCAGATATGTGATCCTAATTTTTCAACACATTCTTGGCAGCTTCAGGTACAAGATACAGGAGATTTTTCCTGTATTGAGTTCATAGTATTACTTGGAATCCAGCTATGAGATCAGCCTCCAGTTTTGTGGTATGAATCCTCTGTAGATATGAGGCAGGCAGAAGCTGTGAGCTTCCCAGTCTTACACAAAAGAAATCTATACTGTGGTCTAGAGATTAAGAAATAAATTTATCACCACTTCTGTCCTTCGAACAATCAACTTTGATTCAGCTTCAGCTTTAGTTTGACAAATTTTGACTGTTTCTTACACAATATTTCTCATTGCAAAGGGTAGGTAATGCAATAAATTCCACTCCCTGTACTTCTCTGCTTATTCCAAAAGAAAAAGGGGACAACAATGAGAGAATTCAATAGGTAGCTATGATAGAAGATATATGTGAATATTGTTGCCTGGGTTTCTGGAGGAAGAACATATGTAAATTGATTACAGGCCTTATTTCATATTTAATGTGAGAAATTCTGATTGTGACTTCTGTCATTGGTCTCTTGTTGGCTGCTGAGAGTTTTAGGTTATATAGCACTACACAGAAATAAAGAAATATTTAACTAAGCTCCTCATAACATCCATCAGTCTCTGACAGGTACGCTTTTACTTTCTTACAAGAAGCGGGCTGGATGATTGTTAAATTCATTCCTTATTTTGCTAGCATCATGTAGAACCAAGAGCACACTTAAAATTGTAGCTATTACTTTATGAAAAGAAATCCTAAGGTATTTGATGTACTATAGGTCATGTATGCTATTATTAATTTCTTTTTCCTGGGTACATGCAGTTAATATATTTTTTCAGAGTAAGAAAGGGAATTATATAGGTAAACGACTTAAATCCCCCCAAAACTCTGTTAGGTAGCTGCATTTACTGCCATCCAAAAGGTTTTATTAGACAAAATTCTTTAACTCTGTCCTACCCAGTTGCTCTTTCAATCACTAAGCATACATTGCTTGAGCTGAAGAAAATGTAAATCAAGATTCACTTAAATTTGTAATGAATGTTTACACTGGGGCATGAGTCAGACTGTAGATCTGTTTCAGCTGTGACTTACCCAGACATATGGACATGTGACTTTCTGGTTGTTCATTAAATTCCACTGATAATATCGTAGAATAGGATCATTAAGGTTGGAAAAGGTCTCTAAGATCATCCCAGTCCAATCATCAGGTCATATTTGTCTAAGCAGAGTAAAAGTCATGAGGTGTAAATTTTTACTATTACAGAAATTCTGTGGTTGTATTGCATGGCTGAAAGAGGCAGTAATTCATTCCATTTTTCATTAAAAAAATAAAATCAAGACTTTCCTTTACTACCACCATAAGTCCATAGAAATGAAAAGGCAATTATTTCAATAGAACATGTAATATTTGGAGAGAGAAAAAAAAAATAAGTGTCCTTTACATTAGAAATCAAGCGCTCCTTAATGTCCACATAATATTTTATTCCTTCTCAGGGTTAAAATCTGCCCTACTGCTAAAGCTGCAATAGCTATGACAAAAGAAAAAGTATATTCTCATCTTTTTATGTAAAAGCAAGGGCAGATCGAATAGAAATTTCTTGAAACCCCTAGATTGCTCCATTCTGTTACGACAATTAAAAAATACAAGCAACTGGCAAAAAAAAAATAAAAGTTATGCCCAGACTGGAATTATATTGGACACAGAACATCTCACACTGATTTTTAAACTCCTTTGTTCTCCTTTTTTTGTCCAGTCAGCATGTAAGTTTGAACTCCAAAATCATAAGGCAACTATAGCACAAGGCAGGTGGTGTGGGGGTAAGCCAAGAAACGTGTTCCTTTCAAGGTACTGGTGGAAAAAAAGCTACCTGGGACTAATCCACAAGAGGACTACTTTCAGTGATACAGTTTGATTTGATCTCAGTTGGGAACACTTAAGGGTTCATCTGCTCTTACAGCCATTCCGAGCGTGGCAGCGCCGTGCCAAGTGTGGTCCAGAAGGGGTCATTTGCACTTAATGTAAGAAGGTTCCTTTCTGCCAAAGGATGGATTTGGAAGGAAAAGAGACTTCACAATCACCACAGGTTTCCACAGTCAATCAATTTATGCTGGACCTATCTTCCACCTTGTGCCCCATCTGAGAATTTAATGGCACGTTCCAATTCTCCTCCCCTCTTTCCGTTTCCAAACCTCACATCAGCTCCAAGCACCTCAGCACAAGGAGCAATTACTGATATACAGGATAAATACTATGGTGGGGTATCCTGAAACATTTAAATCAAGTCCCAGGCAGTGGGAAAGAAGGATTAAAAAAATTTAAAAGCACTCACTTTAAAACCTTGAAGAAAAGGGATAAATCCAGATGCAGTTGGGTTGCAATTTGCAATAGTCTCTCCATTGCTCATTTCCTCCCCACAGGTTTAATAACTGTAATGGTAATTTGTTTTGGTTTAGGGGACTGTCCATACCAAATTATTTTGGGGCTGATTCTGGGTAATTGGATTAATATGGATTCAAAATCTACACTCACAAAGGTATTTAAGCAACTGGTACTGTGACGGAAATATTGGTACCTGAATAAACAACTATAATTAGTATTTCAATTACACTGTGTTCCCTGAATAATTACACATTTTACAAAAAAAACCCACCGCCTCTCCTGAAAAGGAAAGATCAAACTCTCCTGGGACAAAGAACAGCCCATAGAGAATTCAGCATTAAGCTGTCAGATGAGTCTTCACATCCTGTCATGCCAAATTTCTCACAAAGCCATGACCATCATCTCAATAGCTTGCCTAATGCTTTGCTGTAACACATCCCTAAAAAACCAGGTACGAAGAATGCAATTTGCACCAGAAGCTTGTTGAATATTATGTTGAAGGATGCGAGTTACATCCAAGTGTACTTGAATTTATTAAGTTGCAGTCTATAACCATGAGACAGTTTCATGGAGCTTTTGTTTTATGGCAAGAAAAAAAGAAGACATTAGTGCTCTTCAACAAGAGGTAAGAGAGATGAAGTCATTAGCATTTGCACAGCAACCTTGTCAATAGAGTGATTTAGTAACAAGTTTGCATCCTCTTTAATTATAAAGTTCAGAGAAACATCACATTACCTGAAAATAAAAAGACAAATTCTCTCCTAATGTAGGTCTACTGAGGGCTATTTCCACGGATAATTTGACTCTAAATTCTCAGCTCCACTGACTACAACAAGCTGCCTAATTCACACAATTATTTTAAATTAATAGGGATCTGTTGCCCAAACAGCAAGAAAGGGTTGCAAGAATTTGACAGGGACAATTCCCATCCAGGAAAGTTAAATAGACATTTTTTCCCACCTCAACCATTTAGATCTTCAAGCAATTCCAGTAGGTGTGCAGAAGCTGAGAGAATAGAAGATATACAGTGCACATCTTTGCTACATGAGAGGGAAGGGAACAGACCAGCTGTGTGAGAAAGCTTAAAGAAAAGCTTAGCCAATGTCTTTTGAGAGCTCAAGGGAGACAGGGAAAGCAAAGGGAAAATCTGAAGAACTGAAATTCTTCCTAGATTCAGAGGTCAAAGACTGAGTTATGAATAGCAGACATTATTTTATTAGTCTGAAAACGTTTTGGCTCTTTTAAATGTATCTGTATTATCTTTTTATAGCATTTTCTGGTCACATGGCCTGCAAATAGATATCAGTTTATCTTTGACCTACTGGATGAGAAAATCCAAGCAGAGAGCAGCTCAAACAAGAGCAGGGCAAGGTAATCTCTGCAAGATCAGATGAATTATTGAAAAAAGGGGGGGAAATATTTTTTTTTAATGAGACAGGATTTATCAAATGCAGATACATTTTCACATTGACATGAAAAAAAGGCAATAAATGAAAATTGAATAGTTTTACCTACTTTTTCCAGATGTGCAAAATATTATCTTTTAGCATGGCCTTGCTACTCTGTATAATTAAGGGGGAAGTAGAAAATGGAATATTTTTAAAATACACCCCACAGCCCAAACTGCAAGAAATTCTTGGTTCTTGAGGAAGCTGAAGCTCAAGGTTAGTCCTCCATCCTTCCTGGCTTTTTATTCACAGCACCTACCTCGGTTGTAGAAATTTTGACATCTTAATATTTTTCTAACCCTAAGGACTGCAAAAATGTAGACATTCTAGATTTAAAAAAGGAATTAATGCAGCATTCTATAAAATAATTGAAAATTTATAAAAACTGAGCTTAAAACATTGCTCAGCTTGATTAATGTATGGTCTTACACATAAACTGCAACTCACTTTGGTTTAAAACATATATACACGATCTTCCTGGTTTTGGAATTATAGACACATTTGGGGTTTTTTTAACATATTGCAGCTGGCAAATTCTAATTTAAGAAACCAAAGCTTGGAATTAAGATCTAGGTGTGTCATTGCGCCCTTAATTCAAGCTGGATGCAAAATTAAGGCAAATATTTGCTTTGTTGTATTCTATTGCTATTTGTAGAGAAACTGCAAACCCACATACACCTACAGAAAAGAGAGATGTATGAAAGTCAGCACTTGCAGTGTAAAGAATTAGATTTTCCAACCTTATTCTACCCATACTTAGGAAAGGCAGCATCTCCTCCTTTGTGTGACCCTAATGAGACATCTATCAAGGCTTTTGAAGTGCGTCTTCGCATGCAAGAAAGGATGCAATGTTGCAGTGCTCCTCTGTGCCTCAAGAAATGGAAGGGGGCAGAAATCCAAAAGGCTTGGATGCCCTTTTTCTCTTATACAGCACCACAATGGTCAGGGCTATCTCTGGGCACAGGCAAACCAGGCATTACCAAGTAGTAGCTATAGGCAAGTTGGCTCTGTTGCTGTTTTGACCTTCCAATTTTGGTTTGGCACTCCAATTTTGTTTCCTCTAAAGCCTTGGAAACCCATGATAGGGCTTGATGTTGCTGGCATTGGGGTTGTATAGCTACTGCTAGGTAAGGAGGTCCTATTTATCTTCAGATATGACCAGTTTCCACTGTTCCATTAACAGTGGCAAAAGTAAGAAACCAGAGTTTCCGGTACTAATCTCAATTCCTCCTCCACAAGAATTAGCTTCACCATGGCCACCCATCCTTTGAATCCATGTGTGTCATTTAAGATTCTCTGGGTTTGGAGGTCACACAACACGATTGTGCAGGGAGAAGTCAACTTACTGGGTAGGTAAGGCATGAAAATTACTCCCCTGTCTCCCAGGTACCAGAAGAGGCTCTCAAGATCAGTGCCTCAGGTGTGCAGGGAAAACCAGACCCCCAGTACTCTGCTTTAAAGTAGTCTCCTGGTACTCCCATCCTTACATCCAAAAATTAGGTACTGTGAAAGGGGGCTTCCCTTTGTTGAGGGGAAAGCCTACACAGGCAGACATCCGTGACAGGTTTGTTGTTCATGCAGTATTTCAAGGAAGATAACAAGGGCATTTAGCTCATTATTTCTACCAGAAGCTTAAATCTAATCTGGTGCTTTTAACTTCCAGTACTTATTCACAGCTTCAAGGTGTGGCATCATGGAACTGGCTATATTTAGACTAGGCAATTCATACACTGCGAAGAAGTGTTGGCAAATTTTGATTTTTTTTAAGCTTTATCATGGTCATAATGTGACTGCTGAAATTCAGCTACAATTTATGGATTTGTGTTCTTAGACTAAACCAAAAAAAAGTAGGAGATAAGTACTGCCACAACTTTTCAAATATCAAGGAAGGTGGCTTGGCAACGGCATCAGCCTATTCCTTCAGGACTCAGAGATTCACTTCATCAGGTTCCATAGACTTATGTATGTTCTTTTTCCTCAGGTGGTTGTGAACCTGATCTCTTACACTAGGAGAGATTTTGCTCCTCCAGTCTACATCTTGCAGTCCATCCACTTGAGAGGAGTGATAAGAGAGGTTACTGGTAGAGACTGAGGCAAAAAGTTGTTGAGTCTTGCCACATGGTTGGTCATGAATATCTAAAAAAATACCTGTATGCACATTTGAATGTGTCACCTCCTCTGGGTCACTATGTTTACCTGACCTTCCGTGGTAAGATGTGTTGTATATATTTTCTTGCTCAGTAATGTAAACAAGGTTTAAATTGCTTGAATGTCTGCAGACTCTGAGAGGAGCCCAGGGTAGGAGCCATTCTAAAATATGACTATGAGATTTCTGAAGGAGTCCCTTGTATTCTCCAGTGCTGGAGTCATGTGGTAGAATGGAATTATTATACACAGTGTTCCTGCTATCTGTTTAACTATATTGAACAATGTGAGGTAATTATAATACCTGAAAACTATAGATAAACTGCTTCACTGAATATATGTTTGTTCTGCAGTACCTAAAATATGAGCTGCTCAAAATCTCTATCTAAATTACTGAATGGAGAATTGATTTCAGCTTAAATATTTTATCCCCCTTTTTTTTCTGTCTAAGTTACTATTTTTTCTTGAGAGATTTATTTTTCTTTCAAAGCTGAATGAAAACCAAGAAGTGTCATCAGAAATCCCAAATATTTTCGCTGTGCTTCACCTCCCTAGTGCCTCATCATAACTACTGTTTGTTTTCTTTCTGTCTTCATTCACACTCCTTGCTATGAAGGAGCTTCCTCACTGGTTTGCGTCTCCTAAGAGCATTTTAAGATTGCTGTGACTCAACTGCTCACTTCTGCCCTCATTGGAGAGGTGACCACAGCATATGAACATAAACACTGGTGGAACCCAGTGCAAACAAAAGCAGGGAGAAGGCAGTCATCCTAAAAATTCATATTTCATGTATTTGTCCTTGCGTTATTTTTCTTTGAAACCTTTCCACATTCATTAAAGTTTTCTTGTGGATAATATTTGCATTTTGAACCAGACCCTGTTTTACCCACAAGCCCAGGCCATGAAAAGCCTACAGATTTCAAGCCACTAACACAGGTGTGAAGGCTGTCAGTGTTCTGCTACATTCGTTGTGCCACTTGCTGAGTTGGCTGTTTTCCTTCTTGGGGAACAAGTGAGCTTACAACAACCTTCTTTTAATTCTTTAAAAAAAACCAATCTGTATGCAACATCACTACAAAATTATGCAAATTACATTGTCACACATATCAGGCTGACAGTTCTACAGAGACTAGAAATTGCCAAAAGATTTCTGCCTCTAAGTAGGCAATGCCATTACAATATGGCTTTGAGCCACTTCGCCAGGTTGCCTTACCCTGAAAGACCACCACTTTCCTAGACTTTTATTTTAAAATGATGTGCCAGGCTTGGAGGGATTTTTTGAATTATTTTTTTTTTCCCTCTACATATGGCATGCAGTGTTAGACTTGGAGGCAATGACAAGAAAAACATTCTAAATTAACTAGAAGCAACTCACCATGTACCGAAAATTGTCAGACTGAGCTGCAGGTCCTGGCACAGATGGACTGCCAAATACTTGTCACAACACATGGCAAATCACCATAGTGTATTTCAGACAGAATAGTTAGTGAATCAAAATAATTAGCCAAGCTATTTCATGGCAATGAGTTAAATTACATTAATTCCTTTCCAAGTACAGGATATAAGCTCAAGCTACCCTTTTTCTTGTTTGTGTGGTCTACAAAAAAAATCCAGCTGTTCAGCTTAAGCTGATTCCTTCTATGTCAAAATGTCTTCATTTTAGTTATGTATTCCAAGAAGCTTTAGAATGTGGGAAGTGCTCTGGTGATATTTCACAACAGCACAATATTTGGGCAAAAACTGTACTCATAATTGAATGTATTGAAAAAAATGGATATTTGGTAAGTTGTTGTGAAAACCCAGTTTAGAAGTTTGCGTGTGCTAAATATATCTAAATATCTGTATTTATAATTATGTGCCTATATCTATGTTTACACCTGTACCTAGTCTAAATCTATATAGAAGTAAACTATTTAATCACCCTGATATACCAGTGGGAGTTCTAGCAGCTTAGATAATTCAGTCTTCTGTTCAAAATGACAAAACAGATCAAGATAAACCAAACTAAAATGGATGATTTCATAAAGGCCTGCAGCAGGATAGTTAACTTACTGTGTGAAAGTATGTAGAAAACCCATTTGTCAATTTGAAAGCACTAGTATTACACTGCACACACCAAAATTCCCTAAAGTAAGCAAAATACTATATGTAGAAGTGATGAAAAGAAAGCAAAATAATGAAGCAGTTGAACCTGAAAATCTGGTTCACATTTTCATTATGAAGTGCTGTGCTCCACTCTGAAAACAGCTGTGTTGATATTGGTGATTGAGACTGAGATTTTGCAGAAGCTCCATTTGCACAGTTTTTCAGCTGCTAGTGCTCTATTACTGCTGTCATCTTTGTTTAATCATTAGGTAGAGTTAAAAAATATTAGTTTCAGTAACAGATAATGCATAGGTTCTGCTGACAAAGCTGAAACGTTTCTGGTTTTCAGTTGTATCTTGCTGTGACAGGCAGTTTTAAAGCAAGATGACTTGCTCTGCTGTCTCTGTCTATTATATCTTATTTTTTTTGCAGCAAACATAGAAACTACCCTGGGTACCCTGACTTATGTATTCCCTAGAGTATTGTCAGCCAGAGAACTGATAAGCAGCTGGTAAATTAAGTGTAAATCATCTCTAAAGTTTTCATTTTTAGAAGGAAAACCTAACTGCATTTGTGTTTATTGTACAAAGCTTTCATGAGGCGAGAACCTTCTCAGTTTCCACATAGAGTAACTGTTTTCACAGTTGCTGGTGGGTTGGTAACTGTGAACAGTGAAGGGCTGCAGGCACAGCCCCAGAGAAGAGCTGAGCTGCAGCATCTGCTGAAGGACTGAGTCCCTCTCTAATCCACAGAATGACAGTAAGGGCATTGAGCCCAGTGCAGTCGACAGGTGTCATAGGAGCACCTGGTTGGAAAAGACCCGTGAGATCATCCAGTCCAACTGTACCTGTCCCCTCACTAAACCATGTCCCTAAGAAACTCATCCACCTGCCTTTTAAACCCCTCCAGGGATGGGCACTCAACCCCCTCCCTGGGCAGCCCTTCCAGGGTCTGAGAATCCTTCCAGTGAAGAAGTTTTTCCTGATGTCCAGTCTGAACCTCCCCTGGCACAACTTGAGGCCATTTCCTCTCCTCCTGTCACTGTCACTTGGGAGAAGAGACCAACCCCCCCTCCCCACAGCCTCCTCTCAGGCAGTTGCAGACAGGGATGAGGTCTCCCCTCAGCCTCCTCTTCTCCAGCCCAAACCCCCCCAGGTCCCTCAGTCTCTCCTCGTAGGCCTTGTTCTCCAGCCCCTTCCCCAGCCTCGTTCCCTTCTCTGGACGCGCTCCAGCCCCTCAATGTCCTTCTTGGAGTGAGGGGCCCAGAGCTGACCCCAGCACTCGAGGGGTGGCCTCCCCAGTGCTGAGTGCAGGGGCACAATCCCTGCCCTGTAAGAGAATAAACTGGGAATCAGGTAGTGGCTGATAATACCTAAGATTCAGATTCACCTTATGACTTGAACACAGCTCAAGCCATCCAAACTAAAACATAAGACAAAAATAAGCAAGATGCTGCACTGCAGCTGAGCTTTTGTAGTTAGGAGGTGGAAGAAAAAAAAAAAAAAAGAGACAAGCAACCCATAAATCTCAGGGGCCCTGTGCTTGCCTGGAAGTGTTGCAGTAAATTTATCATTGTTACATAACTCTAAAAGATTTCATTGGCTCAGTTTTCACTGGCACGAACATTTTAAATGAAAATTAATGCATGCATATGTAGACCAGTCTACTGCATGTAAGCACCTGGTGGGTAATTCCCAGTTGGGGATTTCTTTTTCTCTATATTGGATTATTTCTTTAATAGTTTAAAAATAGCAAGTAGGTTATATAACTAATAAATGAAACCAGAGACAAATCCTAGCCTTAGGCACTACGTAGAAGGGATGGTAACTGTCAGCCTTGACTCCCTGCTTGTCAAACACTGAATAGGATGTTAACTCCTGAAAATTTTACAAGCTTGGAAAGGTCATGGATATGAGTGAGTCAGTGTTGTTGTCCTGATTCACAGTAACAATCTCTGTGGTAGCCAAACATTTGATCTGTACAAATTAAGGTATGTGTTTACATGTGCCACTATAAATCACTGATAAAAGTCCAGGGTGGCAATCAGCCAAGGGAAGTGGCTACTGTACATTTAGTACTGTTGCACTAAATGGGCAGAAAGTTCAGAAGGAAGTATTTCTTGGTCACCACAAGGTCTCCTACTACCGTTTCCAGTTCAGGAGGTAGTCCCAGGGCCATTTCTTTGCTCCAGAATGATCTCTTAGCACTGCCCTCATTTGCATGGATTTCAGATCCCTAGAACACTCAGCCCAGGTTGAAATGCAGAGAAATTGGTTTGTATCTTAAAATAACTTTACATTCAAGGGTTCATAAGTGTATAAGACTGTTGTTTTTCTTTGTGGACGAGCTCAATAACATGTAGATATCCTTCACCCTTGGAAAATAAGGGAGCAGCTAAGAAATTGTTGAGGGAATATATTATTAAGTCATAAAATTACTGAGGAGGTTTTCAAATCCAAGGGTGAAGGATATCTACAGACTCCTTTAAATTGAAAGATCCAACAGAAATCTGTGAGATAACTTGGCTGAAGGCCAATGTATTTATACCAAAGATAAATTTGTGCAGGGTGGTGCAAAAGCAATAAGACAGACAGAAGACAAAGACAATAGAGATCAATTAGCTAATTAATCTTGAAGTGGGTAAGTGAATCCTACTAGCCTGATTTAGCAAGAGAAATATGTATTTTTTTTATTGGAAGACCATAATTTTTAGAACTAACATCAAACCTAATATGGTACTTTAAAAAAGAATAACAAAAAAATAGTACTGAATCCTCATTTTTTTCATTTACTAAGTTCTTTCTAATTAGAATTTTCACCAGCTCTTAAAATGAGTTTACATATTAAAAAATGTCTGGTTAAAATTACATGCTTGTAACTGACAAAGTATGGTTTCTGCTTCTTGAAGTGTCCTTTAACTGCAATTAATGCTACTTGGATTGGCAGAAAACAAAGTTTGTAACTGCTGAACCTCTAATACCAATGAATTAATGGAGGACTCAGCTGTATTTGCATGCATTTGTCCACTATCAAGTAAACTCCAACTGCAAAACTTAGGAATATGTATTTGCCAATATTTTAATGATGGTAGGACTCTGGCCCAATTCTTCAACCTAGAGTGTGTCTACAGGGCTGGGAGATACACTTTCCAAATGTGTGCAGAGAAACTAGACATGACAAAATGAGCATGGTGTCCTTAAAACGTCACACGTCCCAGCACTGAGCAGGACTGAGCCTGGGGACTTCACCTTTCCCAGGTTTACAAATTCAGTGTTTGCCAGGAGCTTGTGGCTCAATATAAAATGCCTGAGTAGCAGCTCAGAGGTTGCTTCCTGTTGCTCATTGTTGTAGGGTGACTTTTACCCTGCACGCTGGGAATAGAGCAGAAAAGGAGCAAAGACTTGTTCTGCAATCAGCAGAGAAATATTCTGAGCTCAGGGGGAAGTCAGATTTCAAAGTCACCTCATTTATGTTTCCCAGAGTCACCCACTTTCCCTAAGTCACCAACTTCGACTTCAAAGGTGACATAGTGACATTAAGGATAAGAAAGAAAAGGCAGCACACTTTAATCAACGTAAAATATCCTTTCTATGATTTCTTTCAAACACAGGCATTCAGAAGCAGTTATAGAATTTCTGTTCATTTTGAAGCCGAGGATGGTGATACATTTCAGTGGAAATGCAGAATGAGTTTAATTTGGGGAGGGCAGTTGGCTGCTGTTTGGAATAAACAGCTGAAAATTTATTACAAAATGTACTTCTCAAAGCATGAGTCATAAAGGTAGTCTAAAAGGGAGGTTTGCAGCCCTTCTGAACAGTTGGCCAGTCTCATATTTGAACTCTCTGCACACAGCAGCCTACATTTGCTGGATTACCCAGTGGTATCTATAGAAACTGTGCACTTGCGTATTCTGATCCAAAAATAAACAAGTAGGACTACTGCTTTTTACCTGTCTCTTTCAAGAAGAGGCAAGAAATAGCTCTTACCTTCCCCTAAAATGAAACCCAAAACGTTCCTGAATATTCCAAAGTGTTCACTGAGATTAAAAGGCCAGTTCCAGTTCACCACAGAGCACTCACAAAAATGTCTCTCATTATTTACATGCCAGAAAAAGCTAGTTTCATTTTTCTGGATTCAAAGCCTTTATCACCTATTAAATTTACTGTAATTTCACACTGAAATAAAAAAGACTTTCCTGATTCATCAATGATTTAGTCAGATAATTTTAATTTAAATAAATGAACAAATGTGATTCTCTTTTAATTCTTTCTCTTATTTTCCTGCTATCATTAACTCCTTAGAATAAGAATATTAAGAACCCTTAAGGAACAGTAAAATTCCTGTGGGTATTGGAATGACACCCAAGTTCCTAAAAGACTTAGGACAGATCAAAATAAGAATCTTGCAATTACTCAATCATAGTCAGTTAAAAACACCAGTGGGGAGGTGTGAGGGGTTAAGGGGGTGGCAGGAAGAACAGAGATTGCTTCTAAACTCCACAACTTCCTTAATAATTTGGAGTTTTTCTTGATGCTATTGAAAGAGCTCCTACCTAAATTATTAAACAAGACAATGGGGTTCCTTACTCTTGCAATCAAACCATTCTGTCAGAAAACTTTTTGTCCTGCCTACAGGGATTAAATTCAATTATTCTCATCACTCTAATCCAATAGACTAACATTTTTTATTAAAACACATACAGAATCCTGGAATCCAGATGTTAATTCCTATTTGCCTGCACCCCCCACATGCAGTTCTGTGTCCTTATTTTAATCTTCTCTTGCATCCTTTCATAGCATAAGCCTTTCTATAATGCAGTGTGAACTGTTGGTGCTCACATACTTAAATGATCTTATACTTTGTGACCAAAGCACGTGAGATAAAGAGGGCAAAAAATGTAACCCTGGGAAATGTTTGACATGTGATAGCCAACAGCTATTTCATCCACCTTATAAAACCAGAATTTATGCAGATGTCATAATTTCTGAAAGCTGGGCTTAGGTAAGAATGACAGCATGACCTTCTCAGCCCTGTAAAGCTTAGAAAGAAAACAAACCTTCAAGTGCATGGGAAAATTCAAACACACATTAGACACCCACAGCCCAGACGGTTGGTCTGCACTACCAGACTAGGTATTTTATTCTCTCCAAAGTCTTTGCCTGTTCATGGAAGAACAGGGATTTCTGGCACCTTCTCCAGTCAAGCTCTCCATTAGTACTGATCAGGGACCTATTGGAGTCCTCCAAGGCTCCTTTCAGGGCCAAGCCCTTCAGTTTCATTCCCATGGAAACCAAGGTGATGGACTTGGACAAAAGCACATGTGTAGATGTCACCCTGATGCTGAGTTAGGATACAGCCTAACAGGGTCACATCCAGATTCAGGAGGTGAGAAATCCTGCCAGCTCTCACAGAATAGACGTATTTAACTCCTTAAGTTATCTGGACACACCCCATAGAGTTTCTAAAAATCCTACCCCATGTCTATCAACAAGTATTCTCTTTAGTATTCTGAAAGTCAGTCTTCAATTTAATTGACTAAATTAATTGGAACGATAAATGAGTCATTTTTCACTGTCTATTGAGAGGGCAGAGACTTAGGGAAAAAAAATGAACACAGAATAAGCCATGATGCGTGACGACACGGGATGGCTGTGGGAACTGAAACAACATAGGAGCACAATAAAACAGAATAAGTTGTTCTTTCCCAGGAAAAGAAATAAGTGGATTTTAGGATTTCATATAGAAATGTGACCATTAAAGGGATTTTTTTTTTTTTAAATAGCAAAAAGAAATTCACAGCCCTTGTTGTTTAGCAATTATTTCACCATTTTTTTCCTATTTGCTTCTAGAAATCTAAGCAAGTATATTTTTATGTGGCTGCTCAAGCAGGATCCTCTAAAGGATGAAGTTTGAACAAAATCACCACTTTCTTGTGTGGTGCTTCAAGCTTGTGTTGTTCTTCAAGCTTTTTTGGGACAATAGCTATCTCAAATGATGTCTCAAACACTATCATTTGATATAATGGGTCATTTTAAAACTTTTGAAATAGATCTATAAAACAATAGAAAAAGAAAATTAATCCCAGAAATCAGTATTTTAGTATGTAAAAAAAAAAAAGACCTGTGTCCAAACACTTGATTAATAAGGATTTTAATGTTTTAATACTCTGCCTGGATTGCAATAAGTTTTTCTTGCACTCAGAGTGAAAGAGCAGGGTATAGATCTGTGAAATATCACTAGAAAGGTTGTCTTGATCTAACAGTCAGAAAGCTGTACCTTATTGCAAATCAAGTGCCAAAATTCCTAAAAGTAATTTCTAGAGACAGCATTGATTTTAGAGACAACACCGATGTTTCCTTTTTCCTGAATGTACAGAAATATTCACCAGCCACCTGCTGCCCCCAACACTTATTTTGAGTGAGTTGTGCATACATATAAAATACTTGATCCTTTCTTGTGTCTATTTCCATGTGATCTTACAGCCTCACAGGTATCACTGATGATTCCTTCCCAACACCCCCTGAAAGTAACAAAAATACTCAGTTCAAAACCAGAGGAACCTTTTGCAAAGGTGGCAGGGATACAGACATGGCAGGGTTAAGAGTGAAAGAACCAAGTTGCTAAAGGGAAGGGAGGAAGTCTGAAGGCTCCAGAAGTAAGGCTTCATCCAAAAGTTGCTACCTTCCATTTGGAGAAAGAACCAATGTTTCAACCTGTACTTCTTAACCTTCTCTTCTTCAATCAGAAGAGTGATGGAATCCTCTCTTCTCCATAGTGTCTACTTTTTTAATGTCCTATTCCAGCCTCATCCTGATCTAATTTCTAATCTATCAATGGAGAACTGAGATCCAGGAAGATTTTAAACTACAGTTTTCAAATGGCTATGAGTGCTGAGAGAATATATTTGTATGAAAGCTTTCACTGTTTTACCAATACCCACTGCTATGACTCACCACTGATGTCACAAGTAAGGCTTTGAAATATTTCCCTAGGCTTTTCATGGTTTTAAAATATGCACATAAATAAGTAGGATGTTAACAAACATATCTGACTAGTTTCAGGTAGAAATTAAG
Source organism: Tapera naevia (assembly GCA_033556795.1). Classification (NCBI taxonomy): domain Eukaryota; kingdom Metazoa; phylum Chordata; class Aves; order Cuculiformes; family Neomorphidae; genus Tapera; species Tapera naevia. The sequence goes on along the minus strand of JAUMJJ010000189.1, from coordinate 3,013,539 downwards.
CTTTTTGAGATAGACTTGATATTGATGCTGACATTTTTTGCTGTTGATTCACCCACCTTTTGGTTTCTATCCAAGTGGGAGGAGAGAATAGATTTTGCAAAATAAGCACCTAAAATCTTTTCAAGGACAAGGTGAGGACACCTCAGGGGAGATTCATATTACCTATGGGGTGGGACTATTTCTCTCCTGTGGCTGGATTGGGACTGACAAGAGAACTCCTACCCCCTATATCCATGGAAATGCAGTGCTTCAAACCATCCTGCGAGGGCAGGCATCTCAAAAGCACACATGGCTCTCAAAAAGAAAAATAGTGGACTAAGAGAGAGAGGGAAGGCCTTTCTTTGATTCACATACTAAATTTTAAAGTAATGGGAAACATCAATTGCAAAGTGTTATGTGTGTATAAAGTACAGGTAACTGTAAGAACAGGTCACACTGAAGTGAAGGGTCTGGGTCATCCTAGGGTTCTGGAGAGCTGCCAGGCATTCAGACCTCAATATAACTAGACAGGAATGTTTTTCTCAGCATTTCTGGGCACTTGCAGTCCCAGTTTGTGGAGTAAATATTAAAAGTACTCAATTCTTAGAGGACTACGCTGCATTTTACAGTCTGTCATCGCTTGCATCTATTCTAATCTGAAACACAGTACCTTTTTTCTTAGCCCATACACCTGTGGAAGAGATGTTAAGAGAATATTTGTGATTGGTATGTGTACTTGGTAAAATTCAATACTGGTATATTTATAAAAACATTTGACTAGACAGAAATTTTCTTTTCACAATACTGTCTGGTATGTCCTATCCCACATTCTTTTGTACAGGAGATAAAAAAAGAAATGGTAGACGGAAGAAATTTCCCACACTGAATTATTAAGTCTTCTCTCAAATCAAACAAGTCAAAAAACTTTGAAAGCGCTTGTATTTGAGAGAATATCTGTTATAGAAATGTTGGACACATGAGCAACAAGTGTATTGAATTCTAAAACAGTTTTGAATGTTGACTGTTCGTATTTGTCTGAACTGTGTCAGAACAGAAATTCAAAAGCTTCACCACAGTGTTTTGATTTGATGCCTTTGAAGAAGTTTGCTGATCCCCTGCCAGAAGAAATAACCATGCTGTTCATGTTTGAAAACATCTTACTCGAAGAGATGAAAGTATTTCTAAACTGTTACTTGTCTATATGGAACAGAGGTCCGACAATTAAAAGACTTAGTATGGGCTTTGATGAATTTAATTCCCTTTGCCGAGAAACTTGGCAACACTGAGTCTGTTATTGCAGTAGAAAAAAGAATATGACAAAAAATGACATCTCTATAAAATCTTAACAGGTGTGGATGATTTTAGCTCATTTAATACATAAATGACATCCTAGATAATGTCAGAGAAAGATCAATAAATTGTAATGTAACTTTGGGCAATTTAAAGGTAAAGCAACATAAGAAAAAGATTAGATGCCAAAACAGTAGTCCAATCTGATATGTAGCAATGGAAGACATATCTTGCTTTTGGAGCATAAAAAAATTGTTTAAATAGAAATATCCTCAAAAGTAAATCCCTCTTACCTCACGGATTAATCTATTAATTAATGAAATGGGTTTTCTATTGAAAGATGTTCCTTGGTTATATCTCATACTATTTCCTTTGCTAAAAATAGCAGAAAGGGAAGCAGAATTCAGTGGGGAACTTGATCAGAGAATGCAAAAAGGCACAAGAAGCAGCTCTGCACTACACCATGATCTTTCATCTTCTCTAAGGAACAACGAATTCTTCGAATCAAATCCTTAAGAATTTTATTTTCTGTGTGAGAGGAATCCCACTGCAGGTAGGAGGGGTATGGCCAGAAAAGACAGTCAATAGGAGTTCTTTACCTATATCAAGCGAGAATGTTCTGCATAGCTGTGCCAGTGTGCTTCCCCTGCTGCCCCCCTTGACCTTTTCAAGGAATAAGGAACAAGCATCAATGGCTGCATCCAGCTCCAGGTGGATTCAGGAGAAAGACACAACACAATAACCAAGAGCTGATCTGTGATAATGTGCCCACCTGGCCAAGGTGCTGGTCTGTGTATGACTCAAGCCAAATTTGGAAGAAATTGGCATCTGCTGTTGGTATGCAAACATGCCCAAGTCAATCATTTTCTCCATGAGCAGTAGGCAGCTCAGGGCCTGCTGAGCTCTCCTGCGTGCCAGTGGGCTGCATGCCAGGGCCTTCCCTCAAGTAGGGGTGCCTCTCAAGGTTGAGAGATTCCTTCCTTAGTAAGTGACTAGTAGCTGGCTGAACTTTGAAGTGTCACTAAGATTCTACCTTAGGTTTGTTGTGCCCATACAATCCTTTAGAAATAAACAGCTGAACAAGTCTAGGGCTTGGCTTGGACCCAGCTGCACGTAGACTCTGAGGAGTTGAGAAAGCAAGGGGGGTCCTTTCTGAACCTCATGACTGAATGGGAAGGTCTCCCTGACAGTTTTGTCTGACCTTGTCCTCTATGCATTAAAAAAACTAGTGTACCTTGCCACCAAATTGTTAAACCTCTGTCACATTTATTACCAAACTGTTAAATCACTGTTTAGATCAATAAACATATTACTGTTTCTTCCAAGTGAAGTGCATCCATGACGATGGCTCCTGAAGGATCACTTTTCACAACACAAAAATATGAGAATTTAAAACCTAAGGTAACCATATTTTCATTATGGATGCCACAATGGATGAAGTCAATATACTGTTGGCCACTCCTTAATTCACTGGCAAATTCTCTTTGCAGTACATCTCACAAAAAGCATCATCATCCATTGATAGCCCCAAGCCAAAACATACATTGGGAGATGCTGCAGCTCCCTTCTCCTGTTGGGTGTGCATCACACCTCCATCCCAGCTCAGGCTGCAGAGGTGGCTTACAAACCTCTGGAACCAGTTGCTCACCACAGAAACAGTCACTGAAAGTTGACCTCAAAAACCCATAGAAGTGAAAAAGAAAAGGTTTGTTTCATAGGGAAGTCAGCTTTCCACAACAAGGTTACATTCATGACACCTGGTAGCAAAGTCTGCACCTTCTTCCTGACAACTGATTGAATAGTGAGGACAGACAGCAAACACTAATAGTCTCCAATTAATGAAATATTCAGAATCAGACAAATACAATCACCCTGCTTCACAGATTCATTATTTTGAAAACTATCTTGAATATAGTCTGTCATTTGCCAGTACTGATTTCAGAAGTGCACTGATTACTCTGTGCACATACACACGCTCACTCACATTCCTGCCAATAATAGCAACATATTTTAGAGCTGACCAGGTATTATGCACATAAACACTTCTCTCCATAATTTCTTTTAATAGCAATTTTTTCAACCTCTTGTTTCTAAATTTTGTAAGCAAACAAAATGCCCACCCTGTTGTTCCAAAATGCATTTATAGATTATTACACAGCAAGCTAACAGAGAAATGAAAATAGCTCACTGATTTCTTTCATGTGGTTCTAAACTCAGATATTTGTAGAGGTTGAATTCATAGATATTTGTCCATGAGCTTTGATTTCTATGTCCAGGCATGACTAACCAAGTATTTTTTCTGGATTCTTCTAGCTGTGTGAGCAAGAGTGCTGTGGAATGAATTTTTGGATAGCACTGTCTAATTGCTTCTTAATGTGCATTTTACAGACACATTGATTATATGATTTTACAAAATGTATTAAAAATAAATACTTCCTACATCTCTTCTTAGCCTTTTACTAAAGATTTTCAGTCTTTTATATGTGAGAAAAATATTTCTGTTGAAAAATCAAATTGATAAGACAATAAAATATTGGCAAAACCGAAGTATTGCCAGTGGCACAGAGAACATATTTTCTGTTGAGAACTCATTTTGATAGAAGTTTTGTCATCAAGTTCTGCTCTTTGTCACGAGACAGAAGCTAACAATCTTTGGAGGATTTCTTTCATACTTTACATTTTGAAGATATACAATACACAAAACTGTTTCCAAGCAAAGAGTTAGCTATGGTTTATAATCTTGGTTCTACTGGGTAGAATTCCTCACTGACTTATCCCTAATTAAAGTTCCACTGTAAGGAAGCACAGTGCATTATTAGTCCAGTGTTTTTGACATCAACATCTGTATAGAAACCTTTCATGAGTTAAAATGAAACCCAGCACACCAAAAATTCATATTTTTTCCTTTGTGTGAACTGTGATTTCCACTTAAAAATCTGTGATGGCAATATCAAAGGAAGAGTTTGAAGAGGCATTTGTGACAACTCATCCAATCACACAACTGAAAATCTTTACAAGATTTATCTCAGTCTAATCTCTCTTGAGTTCTTGCCACCAGACTTGCCCACCATTCATTTCAGCTTGGTGCTCTAGGAGAGACCCAGCACATGAACAAGGATGGTGGTTTTCAGTTACCTCAAAACCACCTAGGGGAAACTCACAACATCTGTATGAACTAGTCTTGCCAGTATCTGGGGACACATTTGGATTCTGCAGAGTGATCACTAACATATATCATTATAAAATGTAAAAAAAACAAAAACCAACAGAAAAAAAGCAAATATTTTCTATTTCACAGTATCACAAGGTTGGAAAGGACCTCTGAGATCATCAAGTCCAACCTATAACCCAACACTAACACCAACACCAACCATCATCTAAACCATGGCACTCAGTGCCTCATCCAGTCTCCCCTTAAACACCTCCAGGGTCTGCGACTCCACCCCCTCCCTGGGCAGCCCATTCCAATGGCCAATCACCCTTTCAGTGAAGAATTTTTTCCTCATATCAAGTCTATTTCTTGGGTTTTTCGTAGATCAACAAAGTTGTAACTTAAATTTTAACTTTTGTTGTAAAACTAAAGACTTTGAGGTACTTCCTCATTTACTAGCTGTCAGAATATTTCCATTATCTGGAGAAATATCAAACATTGCCTTCACACCTTCTTTCTCCCCTCATATGGGCAACGGGGTTGTCTGCCAAGCAACGAAGGGAATCTGAGCAGAGATAATCCATCTGAAGGACTCTATTCAGGGGATGCATTCTCTTACCTGGAAGGCAGTGCCAAGACGAGGTGGTGGTGGGAGCATGGTGGATCTTTTCCTCGTATCTCAGGCTGCTGCTCAAGTCCAGATGAAGAAACAGATTCAACAGGGTATTTCTTTAGCATATGAGTACCAAAAGGGAAAAGACCAGAACCCACATGAAGGTGGGTCAAAGTCCACTTGGCTTTCACCATGAGCTCCCTGGACACAATCTTGAAGAACAAGGGCTATTGTACAAACTTTGTTAAGGAGCTCCTCCCTTCCAGCTGCTCTAAAGCCTCCCTCTATATGATGAAGCCTGACTTTCCTCAACGAAAGGCAGCTGCAAAACCACCACTGTTTCCCTGCTATCTGTTCTAAGACAGAGCCTTCTTCTCTTTCTCCTTGGGAAAGCCTGATGGCTCTCTTTTGAGCCAGACGTTTAACAGGAGCAGTATTGTTTGCCCTGATGTAACACAGTCATCATTTCCATGTTCTAGTAGGAGGAGCTCAGCAGAGGTGACCAATCTGGTGACATTCCCAGTTTGGACCAGTTAAGACCTTAATGAATTGCTGTTACTCCTTCTGTGTGAACAGGAAAGGGACCTTACCACACCTGCAAGCAATTTCAAATAAAACTCACAGCTAGTTCATCTTTTATTTTCTACAGTGCCTGTAAAGATAAAGCCTAAAATCTCTCCAAAGACATCCAAGCATCTCACGCAAGCCCTTGTTGAGCCCATCCTAAATGTTACAACCAATAACGCTCCACCTACCAAAAGTGTCCTCTGTTCTTATAGGAAAGTAGTCTGGCTTACAGTGGAAAGCTGATGATCAGAAATGAGAGTTAATTTCAGCAACCAGATTTCCTGCCAGAGTTTCATTGACTACAGTAGGTACTTTGCTTTTTACATACCCTGAGGATCTGGTTCTCTCTCTCTGAGCTGCATTCTGAAGTGAGTTTTCTCCAAACTCTTTTCTCCTGATTAGTCCATAAAAGTAAATTGGGCTTCAGCACAAGTGTTTTGAAAACCAGCATGGGGCATGCATGAGTGATCTATTTTTCATCCAATTAAGGAAAACAAGATGTGTCTTAGACTTACAGCTGTGCCTAGAAACTTCCTCCCACTCATACTTCCATTCTTTATTAATTCAGCTGTACTTCCTCCATTAACTCTATCCTCTTTGCAGTTCCATGTAATTTGGTGTCATTCACAGCACACTGACTAAATGATAGGCATGGAAACATTTGTTTTCTCTTAAAAATCCTTACATTACAAATAATTGCAAATTCCATAGGCAAGAGCTCTGTAATAGTTCTTGGTCAGCCAAGTCAGATGCCCTGGTCACTGGGTTCTTCCTTGGCTTGTGAGACTTGTATAGCATGTTCCTAAACTTGCTTTTCTTCTTGAGATTCTTTTTTTAAACTTAAAGGGTGAAAAAAAGAAATTCATTACAGTATTGATCATATAATCTCCTGATCTCAAGCAGCTCTGCTGGTGTGTGCATGGTGAGGGGGAAATTTTGCATGGGATGAAATTAAAAGATTTGCATTTCTTCTTTTTGCCATCAGATACAGTGCTGAGGTTCTGGACTGTTCCATAGGACCAACAAAAAGAAGTTTTGTTGTTTTTTCCTTAGTAAAATCTTTTGAGCAGAGCTGCAGAAGCTAAAAAGCTCACAGTGTTTCTTTATGCTTCTTGTAGTGTGTGCGTTTGAACACCAAAGCCCGTGTGGGCAATGGGAATTTTCCCTATGACTTTCCCTCCCTTTAACAGCAAAAATTCATTAGCTTTTTCTGTTTGCTTGGAGTTTGTCTTTTTTTAGCTTGCACTTCAATCATTTGATATCTGATTCTGAACAAGATGAACACCCAGTTTGCTATCCAATATCATTCTTCAGGCTTCAGCCTAACATTTTATTTCCAATAAATTTTACATCCTGTCTTTTACAGGCAGTTCAGTACAACCAACAGAGCAGAATCTATAATGGCAATACCAAAGGTAAATAGACAGGATTTCAAAATGTACAGAAGACTTATAGATAGGGAAGATTTTTTGATAATAAATTTTCTTCTCTTCCTTAATCACATTTTCTCTATTCGTTTCTAAAACCTAATAAAGAAATCTTTTATATTTTATTTGGAAATAAAAAAACACCATTGTGTTTAATATTGCTCATCTACTCTTTTGCCAAAAGAAACTTGAAGAAAATTTCACAATGTTCTGTTACATTGGCTTTGTTCGAAAATGTTTCTCCTAGCTTTATCTGAACTGCATATAATGTTATGTGAAATTAAAAATTATGTGCTTGATTTTCCTAGGCTTCACAGTTTTTTATTCCTATTGCAATAAAAAAATGATTTGCATTAGCTTAATCTGGTTTGTTTCCATAAAATACTATCAACACAGTAAGAATCAACCTGAAAGCAAGAAAATATCGAGAATAAATTACTATATATCAATTACCAGTTTAGTTTTGAAGCATTTTCTCTCTTCTCTCTGATGCTTCTGGAGTGATGACAATATTTTATTATAAAGAAACAGGTAAAAAGCAAGTTCAATCATCTTCTGATATCGTGGATGTTCACACAAAGGAAATTTCTGCTGAAAGGTATATACACATTCCAGAATTGTGCAGTATGATAGGAGGTATTTATCCATTTCCTTGGGCTCCATACAACAAAATTCACATTACTTTTCTTTTCCCTAGACACACAAAAAATCTTCTGAGTTTAATGGAATTTCAGATAGTAATCAGAATATCTTTTCAGATGAATGAAGGATTCAAAATAAATCTATTTCAGATTTAGTCATTGGCTGAAAGACCTTTAGAACTGCATTTCACACCCTTTATCTCAATCCCACTGGATAATAGGGTTGGTCTTGTCCAGAATTAAGATTTGGTGAAGTTGCAAGAATTAATGGTTTTATCAGAAGTCTTAAAACAACAGTTTGGTGTTAAGTATAAGAGCAGAAAGCTGCAGAACTATTTCTAAATTGAATATGTCTTACAAGAAAACAATCAGAAAAAGAATTCTTAACTTAAGACAAAAGATAGGAAGACTTTAGGTGTTTAAAGTCCATCACAGTTTGCTAGAGCCACGGAAGTTGCTATTTCCTCATTAGCACCTTGGTCCTTGTTACAGGTTTTCCATATTTTACTTCTTATTTCTGGAAGCATGATGTATTCCAGGTTGCCTTATTTTAAGCTATGTGAGGCTTTTTTTTTCAGGATTGGGCCTGCAGCCATCCAGACCCTCTCTGTGTCGTGCACAGACAGCAACTTCAGTGCAACAGCACCAGATGTCAAGTGCTCTCTGAAGATGAGAGAGCTGAAAGCTAACGGGAACATCTTGGTGTCTTATTTGGAAGCAAAGTTTTCATCAATATGCTGAGGTAGATGCCAGTCTGGTGTTTTTCCAGGTTGTGAAATTTTGAGGATCATCATCTGTCAGTTCAACCTCTCAGTGTAGACATGACTTTAAGACACTGGTATTTGAAAGCATGAGGAGAATTCCACTCCAAGAAATCTCTGTGTTGTGTGTTCTTTAAGCATCCATAAAGTTAAACTAAACCCCAAAATTAGCTTAAATTCTTAAGCACAGTCAATTTCAAATGCTGTGTAGTCAAAGGCATGAGGAGAGCAAAAGGTTGCCACAAAACTGCTTCTCTTGGCAGTTCTACCAAATTTTAACAGCTCTGATACAATGGAAAGGGAAGCCAAACAGGTTTCACTTTAGTTTTTTTTCCAATATACAGAAACCTGAAAGTCAAATGAAAAAGTGGGTTGCATTGTATGTGGGGCTCTGCATACCTGTCAGCAACACCCAGTACTCTGAAACAGGGCACAGGTTCTTTGCCTGCTTTCTGCCAGGTGTCACTAGGTGAATACCAGCTTTGCATTTGGAGTGATGGAACTAGAGAACTTTGGAAAGGATGTGGGGCTCACACAACAATTCTGTTTTCCAAGCTCCACTGAACTGAGCAAAATCCAGTCAGGTGCATCTTTATTCCTCAAGTTACAAGTTTAACCATTGCAATGACACTTCAGTGCTCTTGCTCATGGCTTCCACAGCATGAATAAAGAATCCCCCATCCTTTGTGCTCAGTGAGAAAAGATGCAAATTCAGAGAAATCTGCCACACCATGACCATTAACTTAGAATGACAGAGACAGCACTTGGAGCTATAAAATAAATATCAGTATTTTTTGCTGCTTCCAAGAAAATTCTTTTTCACAATTGAAGTGTTTTTTCTTTTTTCAGAAGTCCCAATCACTGCATTTCTCCCCACCACGAAACTGTGTATTATGTTTCTCTCCTCTGATTCAAGTTTATGACTCATTCCCTTATTGTTGTATGCTATACTATAATTGTTATTTCCATTATCTGGTATATGAGTCATTTTCTTTGCAGCTATTTATTACAAAAGATGATTCTCTCTTCTCTTAAGATCTGTCTGGGTCCCTTCTGCCCTGATGATGATCATATTTTATCCATTGAATGCAATTTATTTCCATCCTGAGCATTTAGCTGCACTGTTGTTTACTATAAACCGAACACTACGAGCATCACCTGTACATCATGAGTCTTCCCTGCCATTTTATTCTGTGTAGTCCTGATCTACCTGCTTTCCTGGGCCATTTTGCCATGACCATTTGGATTTCATTGTTGACTTAATGTTAGAAATCCCCTGAAGTCCAAATGCCTTGATCAAACCATTAACTGTGTCTAGCTGCTAACTGTAGTTAGGCACAGGATAACTGTATTTTCTGAATTTATCCATCCCTTCTGAATCTTACACCACTCTGTGCTACATTTGACATAAGAGTTAGCAGATATGATGAGTAAAAGCCAGCCTGTGGAAGGTGGCTTAAAAAATGTCCATGTTCCATTACAATCCTATTTAACTGTTCAGAAGAGTAAGATGGAAGTATTGCAGATGTTTTAGCAAGAATTTGTCCATAGGGAAAAATTTTGCATTCACCAATGGAAGTCTCAGTGTACTCATAAGAAATGGATATGTATTCTATCATCATAATACAGCTCAGCAAAATAAGTAATCTTCATGTTCAGCTGAGCTTTTTTCTCTTGTTTATAGGCATTTTATCCAATTGCAGTTGATATATTTCTGTATTTTTTCATCTGAACAGTACACTTCTTGTCCCTTTTTTCATCATTGATGACTGATTCAGCTTCTCTCCTTCCAAAACAACAGAAAACACAAGGAAATATTCACATTCACCCAACTTACAGTCAAGGCAGGATCGTATCCATGCACATACTAAATAAGAGCCTCTTAAAAGAAAACTTTTATCACCACTTGTACAAATCAAAGCTTCTTTACAGTAAATAGTAAATATTTAGGAGTCTGAATAAATATCATTGACTCTTTCTTAAGTCTGGATATCAAGCTATTCTTTTCCTGTGACAGGAACTGCGGGATACCTCAGAGCACTACAGCATTCTCAAGAACACTGAACAGTGTCTTCCCATTAATCAAACTACAATTAATTGGAGTTTTGCTCCAAGTCATCCCCAAATGTCTGTGTTGCTGCTATGGCTTTCCCATTGACCCCATTATTAAATAGTCACCACTGTCATCCTGACTGCAACATGATCATTGTGCACACTCGTACCTTAGGTCTCTGGGATCAAGATTAAGAGAATAAAAGACACTCAAAAATTCCATTAAAAGTCTGAAACACTCACAAACTAATCCAGAATCCTGTGCTTAGGCTGTAACCTCTTTGGGTAATCACAAACCATCCCTTCCAAAAATGTGTTCTTAGGCACTGAAGACTGAAATCCTGTTCTGAAATCAAACCCAAGTAACTTAACTCCTATATTCTACTGAGTTCAGTGTGCTTCCCTGTATGAATAAAGTTATTCAAGTGTATACATTCCTAAATTTCTCTTTAATGGAGTAGATATTTTTATATCTGAGAACAGATGTGAGGGGTTGAAATTTTTTTTCTGGGCTGATGAGGTTTTCAGGTACCTATTTTTCAGCCTTTTTCGGTCTTTTCCAAAAAGTTTCCAAAATAATATCTTCAGGGAACATCTCATGCACAACCACTGCATACAAAAATGAATTTGTTGTCATTGTATGTGCTACAGCTCTTGAGAAAAATCAAACTAGCTGCAGCTGCTGACAGCTCCTGAATATTCATGTTGTTCAGTGGGTGGGTTTGGAGCCTTGCAAAAGCAAACAATGAATCTGTCATAAACAAAATCAAATAAATAAAAGCTAATTCCCGCACATATTTCTCTTCTGTGCATCTTTGAGTTCAGATAAAAGTACAGTCCTTTATTTTATCAAAATCATGAGACAAAATACAATACTAGGTGTGCCTTGAAATTATTATATAACTGAGTTATATGTGAATTACATAGATTGCTTTTCTTTGATATCGATAGGCAATGAAACATATTTTGTACAGAGTGGTAGTAGGCTAAAAGAACAGTAGCAACTGCAGTGAGATTTTTTGCTCTGCAGGAAGCACTCTATCTGGAAATACTGGGAAGTTTGGGAAGCTCCTTGGAGCTGGATCTATTTGTCCTGTGTGTGTACAGCACCACTGAAGCTCAGTTCGTGGCTGCCATGAGGCACCACCGTACAGGCTTATACATCACACCAGCAGTTAAATGAAAGACTACAGGGTACCTATATAATTGGCTCAAAAGCATCTATACAATATGACAACAAGGTGCAAATCATCCTCTCTTCAGTACCCTGCAATATTTTACAGGAACAGAATTGGAAAGAAGCTGTATCTCTGGAAAAATGACCTAATGTTTTGGCTTGCCCAGTCTAATTTGGTTGGCACTGTACTCATTTGTCCTGAATGCTTCACTAAGAAGAACCCTTTTATCCATAACTGGTGCTGCTCTTGCAGTGTCCTGAGCTCATCTAATTCAAAATAACTACCTTTTCTTCGTGAGTTACTTAATTCTTGTTCAGCTTGCTGAACTATGTTCTCTCTTCCAGGGCTTTTGAAACAGATAATCTAATACAGCTGCTTGCACAAGAACTATCAGTTCCCATCCAATTAATCAAACATAGATACCCACAGGAAGATGCCTTTCTTTTCTCCATGTACAGCCCTCTATTTACACCTCTATTTATTTTCATTAGAGGAGCATACCATGACCATTGGCTCCAGGGATACTGGAGCAGTCTTTGCATCTAGAGCCCAGTTGTCATAGGGACTGTTTGCAGTCTCTGGGGAGCTGTGGTATCCCCCACGTGTGGGTGTCTAACAGCAGAATAGCAGCATGACAGCTTCTGTGGACATGAGGAGTTGTCAGCTGTTGATACCTCCTGGGGGATGCTGACTTTGTGTGGGATTCTCCTAACACTTGACTGAACAGGAAGAAAAAGTGTCAATGGCAACACAGTCCAGAGCCTGAATATCTCATCTTTTTGCACAGATGAAACACACACTGGTGGCTTAGAGACCCACTTGGTGCCCAGGCAACATCTGGGGAGCAGCTGGCCAAGATCACCATTAAAAATGAGGTCATCTAAAACAGCACTGCACACCTGTACGTGCACAACAGGACAGAGCATCCATGTGTTAGTGAGATAACACAGGAATTTCCATTCTTTGTGATAACTTCTTTGCGTTTGCTTAGGGCACAGTTAATTAATAAAATAACCCAAGTTAAATACAAACTTTGGGTAAAGGCCTCCTTGAGTAATTTGGACTTATAGAATGACCATCAAGACATCAGGAACATGGAATAAATAAATCCATAGCAAAATCCCTACATGAATAGCTACAATAGATCTATCAGCGAAGCAAACAGGAGGAAGAATCTTAACTTAAATTTGCCTTTTTCTTTAAATAAAACTACCTCTTTTCCTTTCACTTAATTCTCACAGTTGAATTTACCTACAAATATTTGCAGAGTTTTTCATTAATTCTTTATTCAGTCTAGTTCATTATGTTTGTTTCCAAACTGCCTGTGTTTATTTTTATCTGAATAATTTAGTACAAAAGCTGGCACTGTATGAGTCAAGCATTCATTACAACAGTATTTGCTTGAATAGTTCGGACTTCTTTTAATGAGACAGTAAATTAAAGAAAGGAAAGTAACTATTTGAAATAAGACAAGGAAATCTTAAAAATAAATAACAAAACAAAACCCCAACAAAACCAAGACCAAAAGAAACCGACCAGGCTTACCTTTCAAGACACAACTCTTTTATTTTCTGTGTGCAAAATAGAAACTGGACTCCTGAGGTGAAACTGGGACTTACTATAGTCAAATGTAAAACTTCCCTTGATTCCAGTGGAAAGAAAATTAATCTCAGACAACAGCAAATGCAATATCATGTTCTACAGAGCAAACACTGAATGTTCTGAATATTATCAGAACAGGAATTTCAGCTTCCAGTCTATACATACATCTGTTACAAGCTTAAAGTTGACATCAAATTTGATTTGAAGAAGTCATATAGGAAAAAAATGTCTTTTTTATTCAACTTTAGTGATCTGAGTTTATTATTCATGTTACACTAACTGCCCATAAAGCAAACGAAAGGTTTTACAACTATTCAATTTTTCTTTTTTTAAAAAAGTTTATTTTTACTATTTATCCTTTTAATTGCTCCCAACTACCCTCTTTTTCTCACATCAAAATATGCCTTTACCCAAACCAAAGATTCATCAATAAATGATTACAGAAGCTGTTAAGATCTATTTGTTCTGCACCATTACAGTAAACTCCCATTTTCTGAAGCTTGCAGGTCTTTAGAGCTTCACTCCACCTTTTGTGTTAGTGGTGCCTTCACAGCACCTATTTGGAAGAGAAATCATTCAAAGCCTGAAACTAACTCATGCCTGGGCTATCGGATGCACAGTGTGCAAGTTAGTCACCATTTCTGCTACTACAGGAGTCTCCCTGACCTCAGGCACGTTGGCCACATGGACCATCCATGGGCAGCCAGTCAGGGCAGCAGCTTAAAGCTCCACCAGGATCACATCCAACACGACCTTGCTGGCTCCCCAGATGCCTCCTCACCAGCCATGAAGAATCAGGCAGGCAAAGTTTCACAGGGAAATGGCTATTCTCTACACCGTGGATTTCCAGAAAGTGCTAGACTGAACAAAACACCAACCTAATTTCTTATATTTTTGATTTTACCAGGAAGAAAAAAAGCATTTGACTCACTCCTAATGGAAAGCTAAAAAGGTTTCTGTGGAAAAAGAGATCAGGGATGAAAGAAGGGATGTATGCCATAAAAAAGACACTACATTTTTTATGAAGTGTGGGATTAATATACTCTACATGCCTAGTTATTACATGTGTGTTAGTGGTACAACCATGCAACAACCATCCTATGGTTCCTCAGAACTATGGGAAAAGGAGAAAAAGCCCCAAATCCTGAGAGCTGTTTTGTTTCGTTTCTCCACACAAGGAATGTTTCTCATCATGTCTGTCTTGCGTTGTATATTCATCACTTTCTAATAAATGGAATGGTAATTAAAAGCAAGAATCCAACATCTCTATAAGTGCCAAGCTAACACTGTGGTCAAACAATCAGCTGATGAGGTTTTATTTGTAAAACATGGGAAAAACCCCCACCACTCTCTATGTCAACAAAGGAATGTGCCTGATGCCTCAGGTGGATTGTTCTTGGGCACCTGTTTCAGGTTTGTTCCCCATAGTCTCTTCCATATGACTATGATGTGCACTGTTTTGGCTGGGATGGAGTCAGTTTCCTTCACAGCAGCTGATGGTTTATGTTTGGAGTTGATAACACACTTCCATAACACCGTGCAGTGCTTGCACAGCGTGGAGGCATTTTCTGTTTCTTAGGTTGCCCAAGAAGCTCAGAGGGGACACAGCTGGGATAGATGACACCAACTGTCGAATATCAATATAAAAGCACAAATCCTGGGCTGCTAAACCAAGTTCTGAATTCAAGCTGCATTCAGAAAAGGGAGGGGGTAGTGAAAACTGAAATTCAAAAGGGGGTGTTATTCTCCTATGCGGACACACACACACCCAGTGCTAAAGCTGGAAATGAACACCATGCTTTTCTACTGGTTGATTATGCACTACCTAAATCCCATCAAGGCAACCCCCTAGGTTTAACTGTACAGTGGTCACACTTCTTCCACCATTTGGCCAAAGAAAGCTGCCACAGTGGCTCCATATCATCCTACAGTTCGACCTTGTCAAAGCAAGTCCAGCAGCACAAAGCAGCTATTTCACAGGAGGAATTCACCCAAGAGTTGTCAAATTTATAGTGTTCCAAGATTCATTAAAATGATGTCTGTATGCAAAATTCTGAAACTGATCTGAATTCTGAATACAGTCCTTTGTACTGGAATTTCAGCTATAGTGAAGCTTCCAGCTTTTCAGTGTACATGGATGCTCAATGTTTCAAGCAGCTATTGCCTTCACTTGTGTTTATAAACCATGTTCTGCCAGTTGATTTTCAACATACAGGTGATGATTTCCACTTAGGATTTACTTTTGACATTGTCCTAGGCTTCCTTTTTACTTCTGAATACAGATAAGACTACTGTAAAGCTGCAAGAGATGCTGATGTTGTCATAAAGGTCATATGTAGCTTTCCAATTATAATTGAATGAATTTCCTGTCATTTAAAAAATTAATTCTTCTCACATATATCCTCATGGAGTAATGTAAAAGGAAAAAACAACCAAAACCTAACAAACCACCAGAAAATGATTTATAATGGTAGAACCTGCAGCTGACTTTGCATAGACTTATCTGTAGCTGACATGCCCACATTTTGAAAATGAAACCTGGAAAAGCCTATCCATGTTTACAGGTGCTGACCCTGGGACATGCTGAAAGCTGCTTAGTTCTAAGGTGCACATTTTTGGACTGTCCATCATAGCTATTGCCACCTGCTAATACCTTCACTTGCTTGCTTTGGGATGAGAGGGAGTTTGAAGAATTAGTACCTGACCACTACAAGGTCAGCATCCTGGAGAGTGATAAACCAATTCTGCATAGCATGATTTTGATTTCTTAATCTATTTTATTATTATTGGTAAGATTCCCAACAACCTCCTCTAGTGAATATGTCAGAAATTCTTCTGATAAATATCACTGTAGAAGAGGGCAAGAGGGCTTTGCACCTTTAATCTTAGTCTGGGTTTGGCACAATATAGGCTTTTATAGCTGGGCAAAAAGACTTCTGCCTATTTAAAATCATATTTTTGCCTAGTCTTTAGAAACTTGAAAAAGATATATCCAGTACAAATTTCACTCTATACTTATCTTAAGGCATGCTCTCTTCATAATATTTTTTATCAATTTAAGTTTTGCATATGAGTGCAATTTCAGACAATTCTCCAGAGGTCACATATAGTGGAGGAATGTACCAATCCTGTTTTGGATATGCTATAAATGAAAACATCAAAAGTTAACGTTTAGTGTAAGCTTTTATTTCTTCTCAGTTCAGTCCTCCTTTAATTCCTTGATTTGTATCTCTTCCCATAAGGATGGGAGGAAACAGATCTGAGAATCACTGCTGGCATCTTCTGCAACTCTTAGACAATAAAGAATATCTCATAGTCTCTGGCAATTTATTTACCTTACAACATTCCAGTGTGGATGTCAGAAAATTCTGCAGTTAATAGCAAGATATGTGAAGAAGGAAGTGAAGTACCTGTAGACAGGGAGCTGGAGATATGGAGAGGATTGAAGAACTAGGAGTAAACCTTTCAATCATTTAAAATCCTTGAAAGACATGTACTCCTTTTTACACACACTCACACAAAAAGGTATTTTCACAGCTCTGTCCAAACAGCATGACTAAAGGGCACAGAGTTGTCTCTATCGTGCCTTGCAGTCTTTGTAGATTTACATTGGGCAAACACAGCAGAGGCAAACTAACAAACACCAATACCTTTATGACTAAATGAGTATCACAAGAGAGAACAAACAATTGATTTTCTCCCTTATTCCCAGCCTGTTCCTCACTGCTACCTAAAATTCACTTCAGTGATCAAGTAAGCTAGAAACAGAATATTGCCTGATTTACTACGCTTAGTTGTTCTATTTCTTATTTTACCAGAACCAATATTCTAAAGCAAGTTGCCATGGAATTGTATCAAGAGAGTGTCTTTTAAGGGTTGACTTTCCTTGGCTGATGTTGGATGAACATCTGTGTATTATGCATCCTATCTGATACAATTCTTGTTCTAGTGAAATAGCTATTCATTTCCCATGACAGTTAGACATCCTCCTATTGCAGCAGAGTACCCAGTGTGCCAGCTACCAAAAAGACCAGGTGTGGTGTTCCTCTATGTGCAACAAATACTCTGTCTTCATATCATCATTCCCTATAAACAAGAATAAATCTTCTGCTAATCAATTCCTGTAAATGTGATGTGTGGCAGGTCAGAGATTTACAACTAAGTAAAATCCACCCACAACGGAATTGTTGAGAGTGGGCTAAAGCATTTAGAACTTCTCACAGCGTGTCCTGAGTCCAAATGGCTTCTCTACAAACACCTAAACTAATTTGAAATCTTTAAGGGATATTTTCAATCTCATGCAATAAGGGTTGAGTGTTTTTTTCATGGATTGGAAGGTGTCTGATGGTAGGGCATCTAATACACTAGTGCTCTGAAACAAATACCACAGAGGTTATGTAGGAATAGATTCTTATATTTAGTAAAAAAATAGTATTTCCAAATAGCCAGAAGGGGAATGCTGACACTACATTGAGAAACCACTTCCAAATAGCCAGAAGGGGAATGCTGACACTACATTGAGAAACCACACTTGGGAAGTTAAAAGATGGGATGAGGAGTTCTGTCAGATTTCTGATGTCTCATAACGCTTTATCAGATGTTATATTTAGGATTAGTGAACATTTGTTATTATAATTATATTAAAAATAAATCCTTTGCCCTTTTTCCTTCCAAAATGAATGCAGTCTTAATTAAAGTATTGTGTGATGGAGCTGGGATGGATTTATGTCAGTATTAATATTCTCAGAGAAAAGGCAGCGTTCTGACTAGCTCAGGATGTACTACACAACACATGTCAAAATAAAATTCACTCCTAAAAGATTTGTAGGAGCATTTGACAATTTAAATTCGACTGCTGAAGCAAGATGTGATTCAGTCATTGAATCTGAAAGTTATTACTGCCCTCTCAAGGGTTAAATGCCAACTGTGAAAGGGCCTCACCTTCCAGCAGCATCTGGCTGCTTGGCAAGGTCCATATCGGCCGTCTTGGCAGCGTAAGAGTGGATCTTGGGACTGTCACGTGGTTAAACAGCTGATGGCTGTGCTGCCTCATCGACCTGGTTGTTCTTTTCATTTGATTCACCTATGTTTGTGAAATGGTATTTGTCTATGAAAAGGTTTCCAGACAAGATTAGAATGATAGTGTTTAATATTCCCATTATATCATCACTACACATCTGTTGTTCATTCTGCACATTTTTCTTCATACTTTTTTGCCTTTGTCTCTACTACCAGCCAACACTGAATGTCAGTATTTCTTGATCTGCATCTTTTATTCAAGCATGACAACTCCTCTTTCATCTTCTTTAAGACTTTCTCAGCACTTATCTCTCCACTCTCATCCCTGCAGTTCGGCTTTAGTAAATAAACATGAAGAGTCTGTCAGAAAAGAAAATCTAAATATGTTTGCTTTTGTTTTTCTTTATTCTTTTTTAATCCACATCCTGAGAAGACCCTCTTGTGATCTCAGGCCAGTCTGGGGCCTACTGAATTCAAATGTGAATATCTGACTATATTTAAATATTTATTTTTTTAATATTTTCTTTAAACTAGGCATGAGTTTTCCACTAAAGACTGCAAGAGATTTCCATATATGGTGTATTTAAATATGGTGAGATTAAAGCATCCATTCTCCTACCCATTGAGATATTATCTTTCTGGCACATGGTACTGTTAAGATTTGTTGTACCTTTTTACTACATGGATTCCAGGACAGCCCTAAGGTACCTTCAAGGGTTGCATGACTTACATGGCAGTTTTTTTATAAAAACTCAGAGACAAAACTTCAAAGAGACTTACACAGTGTTGAGTTACTCCTTCACTACCAAAGACCAAATTTTAGATTATGCTTGGTTTCCTAAAGGCACAAAGTCTCCCAGATGTCTACATTTTTTGCTTGATTTAAGATCAAATACCTCTGCATGTAAGGTAGAGGTGAAATAATTCAGAATTGTTCAGGACAGAGTTTAAAAGCATAGACTTAATTTACTCCTACCAACTCTGAGTACCCTTACCCTTAGCTCTTCATATCTCAATTGCCAAGACACATTCTATCTGTGAGCAGCATCTCTGCTCTTCCACAAGGCTACCTAGAAGCAGCCAGAAGATCTCTGCTCCCCAGCTTCTAGGACAGAGGGACAACTCAGGATAGAGTCAGCCAACAATTGCAAGAGCAAAGGAAGGAGAGCATTCTTCTCTCCCCATTGTTTTGACACCACGATGTGAAAAATAAAACCTTAAGGAAAAGAATGACATTAAAGGAGAGAAAAAAGGAAGATAAAAATCCCCAATTAACATAATCCACTTTGCAGCAGAAGTGCCTGCTCTTGCTTCTCTTTTCCAATACATCCTTTGTAAAACAAAACTGTCATCCCCCCCCTTCCCTCAGAATCTGTTGTTAACCAGCTGATTCCTCAGTGGCATTTGTGATGTAAAGCTGAGATTTTCAATATTGCCTGAAGTTAATAGAAATTCAGCATGTAATTCCCCTTTGAAAATTCTGTCCTTACACTTTGCCCTCTAAGAGTTTACAAATCCCAAGAAGTTAATGTTCAAGATTCTGAATCACTTCATTATGAAAATTATGCTAAATATTGAATTACAAACCCTGCTGATTTTTGAGAAAACTTTGAAACTCTTCTGTCCCATGTAAAGGTAATGCTTCCCAAAATTCACCTATTCAGTGGCATCTTTATTTTTTCAGAGAGCTGAGTTTTGCACACTTGATGAAAACACAGTTTTGACCAGCTTAGAAGGCAAGTCAGCATATTAATGTCTTAGTAGGGTCATTCAGGATGTCACTCTATCAGCAAAGTTTCTAACTACTGGAAGTGAGCTAATTTATCACTTCATCAGAGCAGTCTGTTACTGCTGACAGTATTTACCCTACCAATATTTTCACTTTCTTTGGAGCAATCTGGAACTGTTTTAATATAAGCAGCTTGTCTCAGGAGGTTTTTTATAAGCAGGAAGCAATATACAGGTGCAATAAAATTATGAGTAAAATTTGCAGTGCATGTATTTCAGAATATACCTTTTGCTGAAGTATTAAAGAAACGTTGCCTTAAGTGTTAGATTTAGAAAGAGGCCTAAAATCTATTCACAACTATCATTCTTATTCTCAATAGACTTGCTTACATACAATAAAACATATGTGCAAAAAGAAGCAAAACTAAGAACCTCCGAGAAGGGCATCACAGAACATTTCAAATTTTGGGTTGTGGAGGAAAAAGAACGTAGAGGTGAGAAGAGGCAAGATGACACATAATTGTTTATTCCAGTTCCAAACACATCACACAGGGCTGTTTCAGTAAAAGGTGGAAACAGTACCCTGAGGATTAACGGGAGGTGGGAAGTGTGGAGTTTGATGTGGGGGATATTCTTGTTTCATTTATTGCAGAAGTTGCACGGTTGTATGACCTGAGCAGCTGCAGAATGCTAAATCCTTTCCTTCTTACAAGATGCTTGACAGATAATTTAAACTAACCCACTGGCAGCTGTCAATAGATTCTATATTACCCACGGCTGGTTTTCCAGCTTCAAATAACTTGGGATGGATGATCCACAGAAGCACTGAAAATCTGCAACTTAAGATAATGAAATTTTTCTCTGGAGAAATTTAGGACTAGAAATCAGGAATGTATTTGGGAAAGTATTTATGAAGTGATACACAAAAGGACTGATCTCTTCTGACATTTGTGTGACGGAAATCTTCTGTGAAGAAGAATTTGGTATCATAGGGAGGAAACATTCATTGCTACCCCTGATGTTAGTGCTGTGGGCTGTTGAAACACCTATGAGAATGCAGGATTTATGCACTATGCAGCAAAAAAAATAAAGGCAAGAGATACACATTTGATGAGGGTATTAAAGGAATGGTTGTTCTCACAGGGAACATCATACCTTCTTTGAAAGGAGTGACAAGAAAGTCTTCTGGAAAGCATTGGTAGCTGATATAGTTACAGCCATGTACTAATGGATACCTACAAAGAAACAAGAACCAATTAGGTTTATGTGGATAATATTAATTTAGGTGTTTTCTTACAGTTGACTGATTATTTAATATAAATATATTATTAACTTAAATATATAGTATAATCAGTATACTGCATATATGCTGATTATAATTATATATAACTATAAAATGTTACATTACATACAGTTATATATTTTAATATCCAATAATATTATATAATATATTAATATAAACATTCCATGTGATAATTTATTTTATTTAAATTTTTTCCCCTGAGAATTTGTTTAAAGGTTTTTGTAAAAAGCTTGAGGTATGGGCAGATTATACATAACTTTCAAGATTTACATTTTCTTACACTGACATTTTGTACCTTTAGAATTGGAAATAACCTGTAGGTCCTCCAAAGACCTAAAAGCCACCTCCTCAATGAGAGCCATGATAGCAACACACATCATTGAAGGCTATTTTTTACTCTGAGTTTAACATAAAGGTTAGGCCTTAAGCTTTAGACTCTAATTGCAAAATTATTTCAGGCTTATGGTTTTATTACGGATTTCTTAAAGGAATATTGTGCTAATAAACTGAACACATTCAGCTGTAAAATTTGAGACAAAACAAATTGCATTTTGGCTTTAGGGGCAAACTGAACTACTGTGATAATATATCACACACCACACACCACACTGTGGGGAAAAAAAAAAAGCCAGAAATCATGACTTAAAAACTAATGCAAGACCATTAAAGATCTTTAAATAAATTTAAACTTTTTTATTCAGAGTCTTGTTGTTTTCCTACGTAGAGCTAGGCCAATGCATCATGAGCATTAGGTTTGTATCATCAGTTGGCTAAACAAACCCTGCTTCTAAATTAATGAGAGAATCAGCCAGCTAGCCTATTTCTGTGTTTCTGAGCACTGATAACGTGCAGTGAGACAGTTCACAGAAATAAGCCTTCTTGCATGTTTTCACTACCCCAGGTACTATCAGGAGTGAATAACTTAGTAGACAATAAGTCTTAGTGGAGAAATAAAAAGTGTATATCAGTCCTAGCTGAATTAAATTGACCTTTCAGTGCCTGTTTGTATGTACTCACGTACCCACACATCTCTATATGTGTGTGTATGTGATTTATTTGCAGAAGTATACAAGCATAAACAAAATCCACCCAAATAATCCAAGTGGCTAGATTTTGCCTAGCTTGAAACAGCAACATCTCACAATAAAAGTAAAACATCTTTACACATTGCATATTTTGAGGATTCTTGGGGTTACAGTGCTGCTTGGAAGACTCTTCTATCAAGCACTTTATAGATGC
Source organism: Tapera naevia (assembly GCA_033556795.1). Classification (NCBI taxonomy): domain Eukaryota; kingdom Metazoa; phylum Chordata; class Aves; order Cuculiformes; family Neomorphidae; genus Tapera; species Tapera naevia. Next base: position 2,990,989 of record JAUMJJ010000189.1, on the reverse strand, counting down.
AATAGTACTCATTATTTCTTACAGTCTAAATACACAAAGCATGCAGCTGATGGGTGCAAGACTGTAAAATCCATCACACAGAACAGGTCAATGGCCAGTTCAAGGAACAGATTTCTAGTTTCTTGCCCCCCTTACTACTCTTTGTTTGCTTCATAGTCTCTGTGCTGTCTCATAGCATCACAGGAAAGCTTACAGGTTTCTTATAATAAATGTAGCAGAGAACAGGAATGGTCAGTTCCTGAGAAGCTACAAGCACAATATGCATTAGTAACATGTGGATTTTGGTTTCTATTTGCAAAAGATGTCAATACAAGGCACCTTAGACCCATTGCCATGCAGGTAGAAGGCTCATTAACCTGATATAACAATGAAGAAAGAAATTATTGGAAGAAAGTAACAACCAAGAACATACACAGAAATGTCTTCTGTAGGTCGAAATGAGCTAGAGAGGATGTTTTGAAGGAACATATTGTGCTGTTACTATGTCCTCCTTGAGAGCCTTTCCAGCACACCTATGCACAACACTTGGTGTGACTTCTATTAAAGCACTCCCCAACTTTCAGAAGGTTTAGAATCTGAACTTTCTTTCCTGAAAGCCTCCATCCAGCTCCATCTAAGAATACTTCAGGGGATAACCTTATGGTTCGGTAGGTAAAGTAGCACTTTTCTCTTTCACCACTGAATATGGCCCAGAAAACATGCAATAAGGAAAAAAAACTCAAACCAAACCTCACTTTGATCATATAGAAGTCAAATAAAGCATCTGTCCAGGATCTAAAAGCAAGAAAGCAAACATGCACTGGTCTACGTCTTGGTCTCTGATAGAGGAGGTGAAGATGCTGTTTGTTCCCATTCTAACCAATACTGAAACGATGTAGTAACAAGTCCCAAGGACTATGAGGACAGCTCAGAAGTGAGCTGTGCTATTTTATCCCAGTCCAAACCTTCTCTTAGATAATAATGTGATCCTCATTTATTAGTTGTTACACATATATAGAGAAAAAATTCTTCACAATGCTGTAAATATGTATTAATTAAACAAGAGTGAAAAAGACATAAAAAATAATCAAGAAGTGTTTACTGACAATAAGTCTCAAATATTTGTAAGCACTGAATGTCAGGCAATTTCTTTCCAGATGACATTTAAAACTAATGAGTATCAAAATGTCATGCTGTCCTCAGAAATGTGTCCTTAGTTAGCCAGTCAGAAAATTGCTATGTCAGTTTGGATGACCAGTTTCTCTGGAGAACGAAGGAATCATCCACCAAGCAGAAACAGCAACTCTCAAATGAGTAGATTTCACGCCTCCTTGGTTTAACACCGTGCACCTCATTCTTTTGACTAAAATTTCTGTCTTACCAGCAAATAAAGATTTCAAGTGAATGCTTCAATAAACTAAAGCTTTTAATAAATGTAATATTAACAAAAAATGAGGGTACTATCCTAATCAACATGATAAATATGAGTGAAATTCAGTATAAACTAGATCTTAGGGTTTATATGTATAGAACAATCTACCTATCTAATTAGAAGGGTTATTCACAAATGGGCCATTGAAAAAAAAATGCTTCACAGACATTCTACTCAATAATAACAATAATTAATAGAGAGGCATCATTTAATGGCTCCTCAGGGATATATTGTTTAGTTCCTGAACTTCACAGAAACAGCAGCATCCTGCAGAATGCACAATGGCTTCTTCAGCACAGACCCTGGCGTATTTAACTACTGCTTCTGCTGCTTCTGAAAGAAATACTCTCCAGGTAAACACTGATATTCTTTCCTTGAGGAAATAGTTCAAAGGTAGAAGTTACGTATCTCTTTTGTTCCTATCAGAAAAATTACAATAATCCTATTTGAAATATTCCTCTGCCTGGGAAGCTCCAAAATTGAACGCAGTCACAGTGTGTTCTTGAAGAGCATTGCCTGCCCAAGCCTTCTCAGATGACTAAGACTGTACATCATGGCAAGCAATAAAGAGCAGACCTCTACTTTTTCACATCACACACACTTGTGGTGAATTTCTCTCACTCTGCTAGTGGTGAAAGGCTGTGAAGCAGTTCTACCATTGCATCAGTTCATCTTGCAGCCTACATTAGTGACAGATTTTACAGTCTTATGATGAACCCTCTATGTGGATCACGAGCTGGAGTCAGCCCTGAAAATAAGGGAACTTAAAAAACCTTCTTCATTGCAGCCACCCCCACTGTGTGCCAAGTGCATCTCGTCATGTACAGAACAAGGAAGATCAAACACAACAGCTTATAAGGATGCGCTCTGCTTGTTGTTTGTTATTATATTTTTGCTCAAACACATAAAGTCTGCCTGGAAAGCTCAAGATTTTGGCTCAGCAGGGACAGGAACCCTTTAACTGTCTACATATCCTTCATAGGAGGTTTATTACAGGACAAAAACACAACTTACCAAGTGACTGTGTGTCATACTTGCTTTAAAGCTCCATGAAATCTCATTGTCACAGCATATACAAGTAGATCTACGTGCTGGTCATTAGGTGCCACAAGAGATCAAAGTGAAAGAGTTTGGTTCACAATTCAAGGTCAAATTCATGCCCTTGCTGAAGCTTTCAGTCTGTCTCAGAAAAGGTCATCTCTGACTCACAGCTGTAAAGGTTTCTCAAAGCAGTGAGTTGTTGATAGTTCAGTCCCCAGAGGACACATGGAAACGGCGTAATTCTGTCACTAATTCAGTCTTATCTTCTAGGGTAAGCAGAGGATAAATGTGAAGGAGGAAACCTTCACTTGGGTATTCAGGCACTATATTGAAACAGCTCTGAGCTGGAGAATGGAAACTGACTCAGAATATTATGCCATGGAACATACACGCATGGGTATTAGAATGCTCCTTCAATAGGTAATATTTTTATGCCTTTTGTCAAGAACATCATCAAGTTGTAAGTAAAATAAATTATTAATTAGTGTCACAGATGGTTTTTACTCTCACCATGACAAGATCATTCCAAACAAGAAACAATTCAGCACCTGACTCTGTGAAGTTATTGGTACATTTGCTGCAACCATGAAAATTAAGCCTACCTGCAGCTCCCACTGGTCTAAATCAAAAAGGGTTTGCTTGTGTCTCTCTCTGAGTCTCTCCACCTGCAAAATTAGGAATTGGCTTTCTACCTGCTTCATATATACTGTCTGGAGTTAGAAGGATCCAAAACCACTATACCCAGAGTTTCAGTTTAAGCCATTATTTTCCTATAAAATCATTGCTTGCACAATGTTTAAGTTCAAACAAAATGAGTAATATTAACTGCTTTTTACTTGTGTAAAGGATTGCAACTACACAACCTCAGTCTCCTGGGCTCAAGGTCACTCTTAGAAAATGCCTAGTAAGAAACAGCCTAAGACAAAAATTCATAGAAAAAAACATAGGCAAAAATTTTGGCACATAAAACTGAATGAAGAACTCACCTTACTTTTCTGCAATTGATATTCTGGAGGCAAGATGTGAACTTAACCACCATATCCTTATTTTTCAGGGGGTAATCCCTTTGGAAGGACTCATCCAGCCCTGTATTAGCACATATTACTTCACCAATTACTTTTTCTTGCCCTCAGTCTCAACACCTCATAATACTGAGCATTCCTTTTAACCTCACTCCAAACACTGCACCACTTTCACCTCTGCACCTCTACTGCTTTGCACTCACCAGATTAGTTGTTAAGCACCATGCGTGCTGCAGTTTCTCTTCCACCAAGTTCAACTCCACCTGGGTGTCCCCACAGTCCCTCCAAACTAGAGATTTTGAAACCAGGTGATACTATACCCATCCCTATCATGAAAAAGCTCCAAGTACATCTGTTAAGGAATGGTTAAGACTGATCCCTCATCCTCTTAAAAGTCCAGGTCTTGCAGAGCACAAGATTAACTTCCCAGGCAGTTCTAATGATGCACTGTGTAGCTAGAAAATGTTTTAAAATTGAATTTTAATACAAATTCTGTAAAATACACATATAGATGCTCTATAACTGCTTGACTCTGGTGTAGGTAATCCTGTCCCGGGGAAATTAAGAACGTGTTTTAAAAAGATTCTAGTGATAGAATGCTTTCTTTTGTTTAAATATTTGTATAATCACTACCAAAGAAGAAGCTGAAGTTGTAAGCAGCCTACAGGCAGTGAGGTATTCACCAAAGCTGAAATCACACAATGCTATGAGAAGGGAAGGAAGCAGAATGAGAAATGCAGGAAGGCCTCAGAACAAGTACAGAACAAGTACCTGTGAAGTGCTGCAATATACCATTTGTTAGACAAAGCTGAGAAAAAGATTGCTACAGAAAATAAGCTGCTTCTAAAAATTTATCACAGTGGCATGGGAGCAGAGTGCCACTTGGTACAGAGCTGTAGGTCTGATTTTGAATACCCTGTAGCATGTGTTCCCACCTGTGTCTGCGCACTGGTGTGACCCTCATCCATCCCCCAGCTCAAGGAAGAGGAAGTGGCTGATCCAAGGATAGCCACGTCACCCTGCAGTTCACCTTTGGTGAAGTCAGCAGTGAGCTCTCTGCACATTATCCCCATTTGTTACCTTGGTTTGGAAAGCCTTTGGCCTGGATTCTTTATTTCATTCTCACACAGATCTTAGTAGTTATTTAACACTCGGTGTGTTGGGAACAGCAGGAGGTTTCCTGCAGCCATCAGTAATAATGGTGAACACCAATGCTCCAGAGGATGCATTCAGATCATCCACACCCTCCTAAGATTCATTTGCATCATTTGAACCTTTTTTATTTATGCTCTCTAAAGTTTTCTTAGCTGATCTGTGCAGATTGAGACTGTAATCCCATTTTTTGCAAGGGATGGGAATGAAAGCTGTGGTATCTCTTCCCTGTATAGCAACGACAAAGCCCTGAGCCAAAGCTGAGCAAGCTGAATGCTGGGCTTCATCTGAGACAGAGGTAACACGGCCCAGGGAAACACAGCACTGAGCTGAAAAATAATAATAAAAAAAAGAAAAGTAAAGAATCTATGAGAAAGTGTGCAGGCAACTCTTGGGAAGTTGTCATTTCTGTTTCTTGGATTTACTTTTCTGCACCACACTGTACAGTCCTGACTAATTTGAAGTTGCAAATATCCTGAGTCCAGGGTCCCCAGACCCCTCACGCAGTCTAATACTGAATAAAAATGGTCACCAGTGCAGCTATTAGCAAGAGTAAGTAACACACTGCCTGTGGATTTTTCCTATTGCTCTCTGGTAACTGTCAGAGCTATTAATGAGTTCAGTGCCAGGGATGATTCCCCTGAAGAATTCCTTTCAAGGAACAAGTAATTCGTACTGCCAGAGTAGCTTGACTTATTTTTCCCTCGTAGTCTAAGCTAGAGTTTAGCCTAAAATGTCTGCTGCAGGAAAAAATAAGAGATTCAGGAATGGAAATCAAAGATAATCTCCTTCCTAGATGTGAGTTTTTCGTTTTGAGATGTGTGCTTTAAGTATTATTATGTGCATTGGTATCATTACCAACAAAAACAATATTGCAGTTATAAATTCTTTACAGCTAATTTCTTGCACTGCCCACCCTGTCTTTCATGGGAGATGCAGAGGGTTTTTCCCCAGGTTTCTGCAGCAGTTTCAAAATAAGCATGAAAGTTGCTGAAGATGAACATCCAGAGCACTGGAAACGCTTTAATTAGGATATAGGGAAAGGTGCAGTGATGTGGGATCGTCAGGTTCTCTCTCAGACATACTGTCTTCCAGGAGAGCAGCAAAAAGTGGGATGAAACTGAATATCAGAGTTTTTCAAACTCCAGGTTTGTAAATATTTCCAAGTTTTGAAGTGTTTTTAATGTGCGATTAAGAAAACTCAAAGGCATTTGGAGGAAGAGAATGAAGCTAACTGGAAATTCTGAAGATGTGTTAGTTTCAGTTTTACCTCCTTTTAACAAGGTGAACCATTTGAGATTTAAAAATTCACACTAAGATTTCAACAGTATGTTACGTGTACTTTTAAGCCCCAAAATATCAATATAGAAAACTAAAAATATTTTTTTTAAATCTCAATTTTTAATTTTTTTTCAAAACCTGCTTATTCACACGAAAATATTCAATTAAGAAATCAGACTTTTCATATGAAAATCAGGCTAGTTATGAGATGCTAATTCCAATGCAAAATCAGAACTCAGCTTGAAAAATAAAAGCTAAATAAAAAAAGGAGCAAAACCAGCAGCAAGAGACTTATCCTGATCATGTACCTGAATGCTATTTAGGGCATTTACCAGTGCATCTACGTCTGCTTCAAGGACCAGGCTTTTTTCAACTCCTAACAAAGCTAACAGAGAAGGCCTGACTTTTAGGGTAGCACAGACAGGCAAAAAAATATTGGGCATATTTTTGTCCTTTCTATGTCAGAGCAAAATTTTCACTGTGACTGTCAACTTCACAACACTATCAAATGTAAATAAACCCAGGCATAAGTAAAGCCACAATAAAATGAAGCACAAACTACAGCACAGAGCACCAGTCACTCATTGAAGGCTGCAAGCATTTGAAAGGGATGTCGAAAGCTTTCTGTAATTAACTTAAATTGCTGAAAAGCCATATCTCAGCATAAAGTATTTCTAAAACACATTCAGAAAACTCACTCTGCTGAAGACTCTTACTGAAATCCAGAGAAGCAACAAAGTGGTAGTTTGATTAGTATGTGTGTTTAAATGCTTAGGCCTGTGTCAGTGTCTAAACATAGTGAGAAATCATGACGAAAGGATGCTAAAAGATGACCCCCAGTTTATTTCCCTTTTTTCTGGGAAAACATTGAGTCTCCATGTGCTCAGGAAAGATCAAGGACTGTTGTTTGTTTTTTTCTTTTGGCATGTGCATCCCAATGAGAACCATGAGGAGATGCTGTAACTGGCTCAATGAATCACGAGGGGCAGGTGGTAGCTCTCAAGAGAACCAAGTACTTGTCTCAGCTCTTCCATTAACCTGCTTTATGGTCCTGGGCAAGTGGTTTTACTTTGCTTTGTTTCCCTTTGGCTGTTTTGCTAATTTAGATTACAAGCATTTGTTGCAGGGATAGGCTTTTCCTATTAAATATAGATTTCTTTACTAAAGAATCCCAGGCTGTGTCTCTAGGCATTATCAGAACGTTAACTCCAAGAAGCAGAGCCTATTTCATGTAATTAACATGGTTCATTTCTGTGTAACTAATGTAGGACCCAGGCAAATCATGAGATTCCCCAAGTATTCCCTGCCTTATGCTGTCTATCCTGGTGATGACACATCTCTTATTTTTCAAGGGCTGCCCACTGCCTAAAAAATGTCAGTCCTTATTCTGACACCAGATTTCACAGCATCACAGTATCACAAGGTTGGAAAGGACCTCTGAGATCATCAAGTCCAACCTATAACCCAACACCAACACCAACCATCATCTAACCCATGGCACTCAGTGCCTCATCCAGTCTCCCCTTAAACACCTCCAGGGTCTGTGACTCCACCCCCTCCCTGGGCAGCCCATTCCAATGGCCAATCACCCTTTCAGTGAAGAACTTTTTCCTGTGCTTTCTCAACCAATTACCAACACGTACACGAGTATCCATGTCAAAAACATGCATCGGAGTTAGAATTCAGGATTCAGCCAAAGATGACTCTTTCATGAGCAATTATCTACTTGTTTTTGGGATGGAAGGGACAAGCAGCTAGAGATAGGGACCCTTTCACCCTTTTCCTCAGATGGTTCACTGAGGCACTGAGGTAGATGCACATAAATCTTCAGGTTTCTTGTGTCTACTATGGAAAGCAGGACCAGACTGCAGTGTTTGGCAGCTGATGAAGCTGTATCACAGCTGCCCTCCCTCAGAAACCTCTTACACTCCTTGCACCACCAGCTCGTTTGACAGTAAGTGCCAGTTTCTGCCTCTAATCTGGAAGTACCACTCCTCGAATTACAGCATCCAAGATGTGAAATATGGTATGAAGAAATGTACTGTCATAGGAGCTTGAGATCACATCTCAGTTCTTCCAGGAAACACTTTGTTTAAAAGGGGATCTAAGGTGTAAACTAATGGAACGTGCAGTGGAGAAGTGGAGGAACTCTAACATGCAAGTAACGGATTCAGAGTGAAAAACAGTTGTTTGGACTTCAACTTGTTTTCCTGGAAAATAGTATTGTTCCATAGATGTTCATGTGTAAAAGAGTGGCAGGAAATACAGTTCCCAGTCACAGCAGAATGTTAATGCCTGAAGTGGTACCAGCACTCCTGGTGCTCCCCCTCACAGTGGGGGGACAGGTCCTTTGGTGCCTGTGGGACCTGGAGATGACCAATCTCCCAGGGTAAACCCCAACAGTGTTTATTTTGGGCACAGGCAAACAACAAACAAATCAGTATTTATCTTAAACACACCCAGAACAGCAAACCAATATTCTGGGCATGGCCAGAACATCAACTCAATATTTGTTTTGGACATGGCCAAAACAACCAACCAATATTTTGAACGTTTGTTACATGGCTTGGGAAAATGTAATTGCTGTGACAACACATTCCTTAAAAAGTGTGAATCCTTGTTAAATATGTGAAGATAACAGAGCTTGGGATTTTTTCTTTCGTGAAAATTATTGGAATACTTAAAATAATATTTAGCCTTGATATTAGGAAAAAAATTTTCACTGAAGGGGTGATTGGCCATTGGAATGGGCTGCCCAGGGAGGGGGTGGAGTCACAGACCCTGGAGGTGTTTAAGGGGAGACTGGATGAGGCACTGAGTGCCATGGTTTAAACAACAAGTAGGTGCTGGTGTTGGGTCATAGGTTGGACTCGATGATCTCAGAGGTCTTTTCCAACCTTGTGATGCTGTGATACTGTAACATTTAATACGTTTTCTGAGAGAACATACTGAATGTTGGTGAAGGCTGTTATTAAAAAGTTATAGAAACAGGTAAGTGCCTGCTATAAATAGCTGATGTGCTAATGTATGTAATTTCATTATAAATGAAACAGCTTTCTTTTGTTGCAATAATACAGCCACACCTACACACATGGCATTGTCCCTACATTTGAGAGAGCATTTAATACATTTAAAAGGCATCAAACTGTTACTGAATGAGGCAGCTGTTCTGTGTCTCTTTGAATATGTTCCTAGAACAACAAGCAAAAAAAAAGCTGATCTAAACCCACCTTTGTTTCTAACAACACAAAGTTCCTGAAAGAAGTCCTCAATGGTGAGGCAAAGAGGGAACCATCCAGCTCCAAAACTCGTACACAGAGTAGGTGACACAGACACAAATCTTCCTCAGGAAGAGAACAGAAGTTCAGACTCTGCACTCTTTTTACCTGTGCTGTTAAATATTTGCATTCGCAGGACAAAGTGTGAGCAAAGCTATTTTACTTTTCTGCTGGTCACTCAGTTTTGCAGTCAGTCTGCAGACATCCAGCTAAGAAATGCAGTCTTGGCAGAGTTCATGGGCTGACAGGCTGAAACCTGCGCCTGCCTGAATGACAGCGCTTCCGCCGCTTTGACTCGAGACACGCTTTCTTCCTCAGATGTTAGGATCAGAATTGTTATTAAGCTTATCTCTTCTGATGCAAAGCAGAAGAACTGATAGACTGTCATCCTGCTATTCCTTGAGCTGTAATTCAACTGGAGTAGACCGTTTAAAAGAAATCTTATTTTAAATTATTCAGATGATTGATTTATCGGCCTTTGAGATAAATACCAAAGGAAAAAAAATCTTACTTTGTCAAAAAAAAATTTGCTATTTGAAGACAAGAGTACTTAAGAGAAGAGGAAATAAAAGTTTTATTAATTTAGGCATGGAAGTCACTCAGGAACACTTTAAATCATAATTTAATAGCCAATTAGGACATAATACGGAACCTTTTCCCCTGCTGCTGACTAGAGGCTGTTGGTGTTGTCATATGCACACTTTAATGTATGGAATCAATTCAAATAAGATGAATTGCTGTATTTATTCAGGTTTTCAACTTGTTTATGTGTCCTTTGACACTTAGAAAGCAAACGTGAACAAAAAATAAATACAGCCTCCTGAAACCACGCAGGTCTATTTTCTAATGATTGATATGACTCATTAGAGCATGGTGAAAGTCTCAAGTTGTATCAAATGATGTCCAATTGCTTGAGTCATGCCTGTGGCAATCCAACATGACATGGAACCTGATGCAGTACCAGAACAGTGATTATTTTTATCTACACATTACTTCATGGACCCAAGCAGGCTTTTTTTGCTTAAACTGGTCTTATGTTGAAGGTCTCACTGGTGACAATGGAAAAGATTGAAATTTTATATTTATTTAATATGAATCCAACATAAAGTTTTAAGATGTCTAGATTTACAGTTGAAGTAATTGATCTTGACAGAGAAAATTCCTACTGTTAGTTACACAATGTCACAAAATTTCATATCCATGTTAGTGGAGAAACCACCATGTAATTCTCAGCTATATTTCTGCAGTATTTTTAGCAGCTTAAATTACAGCAAAACAAGCTGAAGTCAAAATTTTAAAGTAATTGTATCTCTGTTTTTAAAAATAAACTATTCTCAATAAAATCAAAGCATAGTGATTTACAGCAATGACTTCATCAAGTAACCAAAGAGATAGATTTGCTAGCTATATCAAAGCCATTTATAAAAAATTTTGAAGCCACTCATCATATCAAGTCTATATTCTAATTACAACCCACAGGTTAGAAAATTCTGTGATCTGGTTTGTAACTGGTGGAAATAAAAAACAAATTTTCTCTCTTGCAGTACATTGTGCATCAAATTTCTTTTAAAATAGTAACACTGACAATGTTATTTTCTAATTTCCACGGAACCACCTGTCTGTTACACATCCCACCCTTATCATTTTTATCTTAATTAACAATTCCCTTGTCAGTATACTATAGAAAAGTACAGGATTAATACTTTTTTAAAAACACAAACTCAGCTGTCTCAGCTGTGTCTGTCAAACTGACATGTGCCATCTTTATTTAGAAAACCAAGTCGTATTGTTGTTTCCACAGTGT